>JAUMJM010000093.1:1200000-2400000 GCA_033558235.1 Neomorphus geoffroyi | reverse complement strand
AGAGCTGAGATGCATCACTATTGAGCACTTTGGAAAATCCCTCCACAAGTGTCCAAAGAGAAACTACGTGGAAGTTCGTGTCTTGGCCAAACGATGTTGTTGTGTTGGAGGAAGCCAAAGTTCTGCCCCGTGTCTGTAAAGGATTTAACTTGCATGGTGCTGCAGAATTGTTGCTCAGTGTGAGGCGGAGAAAGGCTTAAAGAGCGGAAGAAGAGTTGCTGTGTACACTTGGCAGCGAGTAGATGTTGCACCTCGCGGTTTTTTGTCTGCAGATTACGGTGATCTCACCCAGTAATGCTTGAAATGGAACAGGGTTTTATATTTTGCTTTTCGGCTGTGTAATTCCCACGTCACGTGAATCCTGATGGTATTTAAGAATTGACTTGAGCTCCAGCAAAGAACTCGAATACACAAACTCTCCTGGAAGGACTGGTACTGAAAGACTTTTTCTTCGGTGCTGTTTGTGCTTTATGCAGGACACGAAACCAGTTTGCAGGAGTTCTGAGCGCCTCAGATTCCCAGCAATTCAGTGGGCAGGCAGCATTCTTAGCACTCCCAGAAAAAGGAAAAGGCAACATTTTTGCTGTTTCACCTTCTTTTCAACAAGATTTACTCATCCTGTTGGGGATTGTTTAATAATGGCAAAGCCAGTTAAAAAATCACAAGAATCCAGACATCCTCTTGTTTCTACCTACTCATCCATCCATAATCTGCCTGGTTTTTAGTACTAACATGCTAAGGAAAACTCTCTTTTTTCCCCTGCAAATGAATTGCTTTCGATTACAGTGGCATGAAAGATTTTTTAAACTTTCCTCATATATTACTTTGTGTTTCTGGTGAGAAGACAGCTAAGCCTGGCCAGAGGTTTAATCTTTAGGGTGAGGTCTGCAATGCTTCTTATCTTAATCAGCTACTGTGTTTATTCACTTGAAATATGTGGAAATCTGAAGAAGTATCTTCTAATAGCAGGAATCAAGCCAAACAACAAAAAAATTAGTAATTCATGGTATTTCACATTAGATTTCCATTAGCTTTCCTTTGCAGAATTCATTGTAAGGAACGATACAATCATAGCAGAATGGAAAATAATTCTGAATATTTTTTTTGACATTGACATTTGGTATTGAATGGTAAACTTAGAAGTATTTATACAAAGCCAATAATAACAAATATCATGATAATCAAATGCTATGCAAGTAGACTCTATAGGGCAAAGGTAGTCTACATTGAAGGAACAGTTACCTGAAGTGCAGGAATATAGTCTGCACCATTAGATACCATTGTTGGGCTGTACTTACCAATTTGTCAACAATTATGAAGAACACTGAAGACCAATTTGCCCAATCTGAACACTGATCTGGTGAATATGTTCCCATATGGAACTTTCTCGGGGTTATGGTGTATATTACACATACAGAGTTCTCAGTATGATTATCAATTCACCTGCTATGTTTTTAAAATTATAATGAAACTCCTGAGGGTTGTCTGCTTAAAGTTACCATAGAAATATCAAATAGTAATAGTGGTGGTATTTTATTATTTCTCTCCATGTAGTGTGATCTTTCTTAAATAAACTAATACTAATACTAGCTAGCATCATCATATTTCACTGGAGATATGTAGTCCGGATGTAGGATCGACTGTTACCTTGTGCTCGTGTACTGCCGTAAATAATGTTGCCTGACTTGTTCTTTGTCAGTACTTTAAAAATGCAACTAATATAAATTTTATGTTATGAAAATGGCTGTTAAAAATTTCTATAAAACATATGTTTATGATGCAACTTAGACTTTAATGCAGGAAAATGCTGAGCTAAACTTTTGGAACAGTTTAAGGGCAAATACACGTAAGGAAATGTGTTGATGTGTCTGTTTGGATTGTGCAGGTGGATCTTCTGTGCTGACAGATTGTTAAGTCTAACCCAATAGCACAGAGCCTTTGTCCACACTTTAAATAAATATGTTCTTGAGTATGAACTGCTTTGGTCATGGAAAAATATATGTGCATGAGACTTGAATAAATAGTGGTTTTTTTGAGAGCACCTTTTTATCAGCTGCAATTTGAGAGGTTTGAATATCCAAGCTCCCAATTACCTATGGATATTGCCATTTCCTTGTAATTTGTCTTTCCTAATTATGACACAGTACATCTATTTCTCTCTTACTTGTCTGCTACTGCTTTGAAGTAATGCAACCCTCATTACTACCAATTCTGACAGAGAGCGAGGCTTGTACTTTTTTTTTCATTTTACTTTCTAATAATTTCCTATTTTATGTGGAAGTGGAGAAAATACTGAGATTCAGCTGGTGAACTGAAACAGAGATTGATAATCTAGAATTGGCACTTGCTACTTCGGTTGAAGTGTTGGAGATTTGTGTGGAAATAAGGGCATAAACCAGTGGGGTAGGTTTCCTTTGATTGTCACACAATGGTGCTATTCAACATTTGACTTAACAGAAGAAAGTCTTATGAAGAAAATACTATAAACCAAATACTAAGGCTGGAAAGCTGGCTATTTGTCATTGGGAAATAACAGAATTGAAGCATTCAGGTTACCTGTGGAATTTTCTGTTTTCACATCTGTCACGATCATACACGTTTTAATTACAAAATTACTTGCGTTTTGTCATTGACCTCCAGCTTTGTGCAGAGCAGAAGTGCCATGAGGCAGAAAACAAACATGGGTTTTAAGGCCGTTGCTTAATGTGTGGCCAAAGCTAGAATATGTACACCAAGTGAGGCACTGGATTGCAAGGTTGCAAGGCCAGGATGGCAGAAGGCTGTGCTAGGAAACCAAATGCTGCCCCTGACTCTGGTCTAACAGGGGTAGTACCCTTTCATGTGTCTCATCTTCTGTGTCAAATTTACACTTACAGAGTGATTTGCATCCATAATTGCAGTTGAAGGGAATAGGAACTGTTTGACTATGTTAACCTCTCTAAAATGCTGCAAATCATGAAAAAGTTAGGTCTTGTGTGTCATAAATTAGTCAGAGGATTCTTTTGATCTTGATATTCCCCAACTACTCTTCTATAAAATTAAAGAACACTTCTTCCCTCAGAGTTGCATTGTAAGTTTTTAATTAATAAGTGTTTGAGAAGTGTTCAGATGTTACACTGATGATCGCCACAGAAGAGCGTACAAGGAAATCAGAGATTCTGTTTCAGGAGGGGACTGGAATTCTGGAAGGTTAAGGGTTACGCATCGAAGAGCAGCAGTAAAGCAGGATACTGAAAAGATACTTATTTAATGGGGTTTGTCCTTCCTGTGCACTGAATGAGGTCCTGCAAAAATGGTAGTTCGTGATTATGTAATTGAAGATTTTTTTCAATTATGGTGCACAAAGGCCAAAAGAAGGTTAACTCTGGCATTTCCTAACTTCAGTTGTCCTTGATTGTGCAATCCTAATGGTGTCTGCGTGTTCTGGGAAGGGTTTATAAGGTTGGTATGTGTGTGGATATGCAGATAAAGATATAATTACTGTTAGAGACGCTTACTTAGAATTTTAATTTAACCCATATGCAGACCAGAAAGTCTCATTTACAAAATGTTATTGGCTTATTTTTCTTATTTTGTTCATTCTCACTTAATCAGGATGTTCTCCATCACATTTCTAAGACAGTTCAGGGAAACTGAGATTTGAAGCAGTTCACTTAGGAGCAGAAGAACATCATTTTAATTATTTATTGTGGCATTTGACCCAGCAGTTAGAACAGTAGCAACCTGGTTCTGTACAGCCTGTGTAACAACAGAACATCATATGTCATAGTGAAAAAGAAATAAGGGAGAAGCATTCTGTTGTAGTACTTCCCATATGCTTTCATTGCTTGTAAGAATTTTTTTTTCCCACTTCAGTTTTCTGTTCCATCCATAGTTTTAAGGGGACTTCTGACTACACCTTTGAAATATCTGCTTTATCCATCTGCTCCAATAATCTTTCCAGGGTGCTGCTGTGCATGATTTGTTTATTTGGTTTGAGTGTTTTTTAAAGTACTGTAATTCTTGTTTTATCGATGATGATTTGTGTTGTCCTGTTGGGTAAAGAAACCAAACCACTTTGTACTTGCAACAGAGATTCAATGTTACCCCTAGGAAAAGAGAAACAAGAAAATGTCTTTGTAAAGAAGAGGAGTTAAGGCTTTTACTTCTGCAGTGTTAGTTTCTGGAGGAAAGCTTGTGGAATGTTGGAATCTGGATGAGTAGGACCGATGTGGACTGAGGTTTGAATGAAGGCAGCATTTTGCTAGGAAGTGATGTTCTCTGAAATGCATGAAATCTTTCTGTGTATCTGAAATAATGGCAGAGTGCCCAGATGTGGAAGGATGCCTACTTCTTCAGCAGCAAATAAAATAAGTAAGTAAATATATTTATTTAGTGAAGGGTAGGATATCTTTGATGTGAAGATCTGCTAGATGAAAGAGTGCAAGTGGCATACGGTGCCAAGCTTCCTCCTGTTTCCGTAGTGCCTTTTAGTGCCAACATCCTTAAAAAGAACAAGGACTGTAGTCCTTAAGACATCGAATTTGAAAGAGGATTTCCTTTAAGGCTAAGGTTGTTTTTCTTGCCTTCTAGACATGTAGCAAGTTGTAGGATAAAGAAGTCTTCCAGAAATTAAGAAATGTTTAACAACTGTGGCAGTTTTTGCATTACAAGTCATCAAATAATTTTCCTGTAACCATGGACAAGGTCTTGATGCCCGTCTACCCTCAGAACAGAAGTAGCCTGTTGCTGGTTCAAGCCAGGTGTCTAAGCAGCCTGGTGCTCACAGGTGTGCACCTGGAACTGAAGAGTTAAAGCAAGGCGTACGTACACAATGCTTCCCCTCAAAACTCAGTCTTCCAACTGTTTCCATTTTGGGAATGAAAATCTCACTGAGGCTGATGTGGCTTGCCTGCTTGGCAGGCTGCAGAGCGTTTCTGCCAAGGAGTTGCCCACTGTCCCTTTGAACTCGCACATCCAGGGTTGTCCCTGGACAGGGAGTGCCATGTGCCCACTTCCCACTGCATGAAGAACCGCCTTGTTCTCCTTACTTGGAGTTTGGCTTCTGTAACAAGAGGCCACCAAGTGAAGACAGTGAGCAGATACTCCTCTCCCTTTTCCCTGTTGCTCACAGACCATTTTTAGACCTGTGTGAGATGTCCCTTACATCATCTTTTTCCCAGCTTGAAGAATAATACTTCGCTTGCCCTGACCACCCCCACCCAGGCGCTCTCTGCACATGGCTCGAGGGCTTCCCCTAGGGCCAGGCTGGGACACCCACACGCGCCCCGGGCTCTCAGCTACCTAGGAGCAGCGGGAACTGGTGGACGAGGATCTGAGAGCCAGAGTGGCCCCAGTGCTGGCTGGGTGTTGAATCGGGACCAGGTTTCCTTCAGGGAGTCAGGTCAGGAGCAGCCAGAGACAGAAACACATACAGCGTGTGTCCAGCAAGAACTGTAACCCGGTTCAAGGCTTTTGGTGCACTCAGGGCATTCTCACACTTGTCTATGTTGAATTTTATTTGTCATTTTATTGCTTAGTCTCTCATATTTCAGTTATTTACATTTTGCCTTCAAGGTATCTGCTATTTTGAGTATCACCAAACTTCGTTTGTACTCTTCTGCTGGTTTCTCAGATGCATTCTGTATATGTTAAGTAACACGGATTCCAGCAAAGATCCCTGTGGGAACTCCAAGAGCGACTTTCTTGCCTTCTTACAGCTTCACATTTGTTTCTGCACTCTACCCCTTAACGACTTACTTTCCTTGTTAAGTAATGGCTGCTTGGTTTCCTTCAAAGTCTTCTGTGAAAGTCTTTGCCAGAAACTTTCTGAGTATGCAAGTGAACTGTGTCAGCAGGGTCACATTTACCTGCGTAGCACAACTGCACCTTGCAGAGAACTCCCCAGAGGTCTGTATGACAAAACTTTACTTTACAGAAGTCATGTTGACTTGCCCAAATAGATTTTATTTATCCAGGTGTCCACTAATTCTAGCATTTCTTACACCACGCATCCCTTGTGGTAGCTGAGGCAGCGGTCCGTTCAGTGAGAAAAATAAAATTGGAATAATCCAGTTTTACCTGACTGCCAGTCACGTAACCTTTACAGGTGTTAATGTTATTAGCAGACCTTCAGGGTGAATGACTTGTAATTACACTGCTGTTCCAGTGTTTTAGACAAGGACTACATCTTGCAAAAATGATCTCGAAAATAATAGGATGTGTTTGATCATGTTGACAAACAATGGAAAGAATTGAGGAGGACTTGTAGTACTTTATTAAAATGTAATGAAAGGTTTAAGCATCATGCTTGAGTGGTAGTTCCTCATTAATTTTGTCCTAGAGCCACTCTTGTGGCTTACAAATGTGAACATCAGCAGAAGAACTCTTTTAATTGCAGCAAATAGCTAGAGCACAGTTTGGCCTTCCCGAGGAAGGAATTTAATGTCTGGTTTTCACATAACACTCCCTTGGACTGTGGAGAACTATCACTGGAAAAAGAAAGCATGAGCTTCTGATTTATTCTGAACTGCAGAGGAGACAGCAATAAATTAAAATGCAGATGGAACTGAGATGCTATGTACTCTTTACTTTCTATCTCACAAATGTGGATGCAAACCTGTTGCTCTGCACGGCGCAGATCCAGTAGTCACGGAACTAACATACTCCCTGAGAGAACAGAGCACTTCTGTGTGTCCTCATGTTGGCTCGCACACGGTTGAATAAATAGAACAGATTATTTCTTATTGCTGGGCAGTTCAGAGATTGGCTACTTGAAGAGATTTTTACACCTTTCCATTTGAAAGACCACAGAACTCAGTTCTAAGCGGACCATGTTGTGCTAGTTTTGTTTTCTTAGTAAACCCAAATGCCAAGAAACTTGTGATACTATTACTTCCTGGAAAGTAGCTGTTTTCTTATAACAGGAAGGCTTATAACCTGAAAACTAAATAGCAAGGTTTGCATTTGCAGGAAATAACAAAATTGGTTTAAAGCAGATTAAAGTACAAGACAAAATCGTGTGAAGGAGAATACCCAAATCATTTAATGTACTTAAATTGTAAAGCTTTTAAATTCTTCTGGGCTACTGGCATTACAACTGGAACGGTAGCTTTTCAAACATTCCACTTTACAAAATAATAGATATATAAATAAAGATAGTGGGCATAATTCATAGCTAGAACTTCTGAGAATTCATGGAATCGTAGAATACCAGATTGGAAGGGACTTCAAGGATCATCTGGTCCAAACTTTCTTGGTAAAAGCACAGTTTAGACATCATGACCCCGTACATTGTCCAGTTCACTCTTAGAAGTGTGCAGTGTTGGGGAATCCACCACTTCCCTGGGGAAATTATTCCAGCGTCTGATTCTTCTCATTGTGAAAATTTTCCTCTTCTGTCCAATCAAAATCTCCCCAGGAGTAACGTGCACCCATTACCCTTAGTCATTTCCATGTCACTCTGTACAAAGGGAGTCTCCAGCTGCTTCGTAGCCACCCTTTGAATACTGGAACAAGGTGATAAGGTCTCCCTTACACCTTCTTTTCTCAAAGCTGAACAAACCCAGGTCTCTCAGCCTTTCCATTCATGGCAGGCTCCTTAGTCCTTTAATAATATTTGTGGTCCTTCTCTGAACCCTCTCCAACCTGTCCACATCTTTTTTGTGCCGTGGGGACCAGAACTGAACACAGCATTGCAGATGTGGTCTAACATGCGCTGGGTAGAGTGGGATCGTGACTTCTTTATCTGTGCTGGTGATACCTTTGCTGAGGCAACGCAGCATCCTGCTGGCTTTCTTTGTGCAGCAGCACACTTTGCTTGTGTTGGGCTGGCTGTTCACCAGGACCCCCAGGTCTCTGTTCACAGAGCTGCTCCCCAGCCAGGTAGATCCCAGCTTGTGCTGCAGTCCTAGGTTATGTTTTCACAGGTGCAAGGCCTTATGCTTGTCCTTGCTGAACTTCGGAAGGTTCTTGTTAGCCCACTATTCCAGCCTATCTAGCTCTTCCAAAGTGTGCATTCTCCTACTAAGTTTAGCATCCTCAGCAAACTTCACAAGAGTACATTTGATCCCATCGTCCAAATCCCTTATGAAGACATTAAACAGCATTGAGACCCGTATTGATCGCCGGGGTACTCCGTTTGTGGCAGGTTGCCAGTCTGAAAAGGAGCTGTTTATTACCACCCTGTGGGTGCAGCCTGTCAGCTAGTTCCCCACTCACCACAGAGACCACTTGTCTAGACCAGAACACAGCAGCTTCTGCAGGAGGAGGCTGTAGGAAACTGTGGCAAAAGCCTTGGAGAAACCCAGACAGACAACGTCACTCATCCCACATCCGCCAAGCAGGTTACTTTGTCATAGAAAGTGATCAGGTTTGTCAAGCAGGATTTTTCCTTGGTTTGGAAAGAAAAGGTGCAGCTGTCTGTCTAGTCATAAATGAGGGAAGCCACTTCTGGCAGATGTTTGCAAGTCATACCTGATGATGGAGCTAGGAGTTGCCTGATAACTTGTAAACAGCCTTCTGCCTTTTCCATAATTAAAAACTGGTTGAAGTTGCTGCCGGCACTTTGTTTTAGTTAAATTTAGAGTTCAGGCTGGAGCAGATTTACCAGATGAGCCTGCCACCGCTACTACCCTCTCTGACTCAATTATCACATGCTATAAAAAGCTGTAATTACTGTTAGTACTACGTATTGTCTGACTTCGCAGTCCTGAGACCAAATACAGGAGGGGATGGGAACTGCCTGGATGGAGGAACCCTTGCAGTCATGAGAGTCACAGGAGAGCTACCTAGCTCACCTGAAGGCTTTTCAGGCTACAGGTGGATTTCCAGCATGCTGTCTCACCACCCAGTTTACTGCTCAGTAGCACTTAAGAAAGCTACAAAGAGGGAAGAAGATACCAGGATTCCTGGAAAGTTGGTTGGATGAGTTGCTATTAAGTCAGCCTGCTGTTTTTTTTCTCCAAGTATAATGGTTTTGTTGCAACTGAGAAGTACATAAATCTAAAGGAAAGCGACAGGACAAAAATTCTAGCTGAAATGTTTTGATCATGGAGAAAAAAATTTTCTTATTCATGGCAATTAGACACCATGGTCAGGGTGAAATGCAAGACTTCCTTTATTTCCTGTTTACGCAAACTTTATCTTCTTTACTCTGTGCTTCTTAATGATTGCTTTGGACTGTTTCTGCGTGTTCCTCAGTGCTCTGACAGCCTGTCCAGGTTCGTTCTCCCACAGCCATGGCGTTGGACTAATTGATCAGAACTCTTGTGAAATCATTCATGACTCATTCTTCTCTTACTTGCGTGAGTGAAGTATGCCCACTAACAAAATCTCATAGCATGGCAAGGAACACTTGTTAATTATGCTGAGCTGCGTTTTAGCAGGTCTGTACAGTGGATTCCTGCCTGTACGGTGTAGCATTAACATGTCTCTTCCTAACTGATGGCCCGGTGGGTGCTTCGGAACATACTTGCTCTCAGGATCAAGTGTATCAGATTCAGGAGGAAACACTATTAGGAGAAAAGGAGGATCAAATACAGCCCTAACTGTTTTTTCACCAACCCTTGTCTGCCCTTTTCCACCCTTGTGTAAGTACAATAATGTGATCATTTAGCAAGCTAAAAACTGGAATGGTGTGCCTTACCTTTTTTTTCTGTGTCTGTGGCTTTCCTGCCATGGCTGCGTTACAGCCAGGACTCGCCAAACAACAGGTAGTTTTTATGTTTTTAGGCCACTGCTTGCTTTTTCTGACACTGCCTCTGTGAGGGTAATAAATTGTCTGGATTAGGCCTTGCCTTGATGTTTTTCTTTCCCTCCAGAAATGTTCTATGATCTGCTTCGTTATCTGACAGTTTTTATTATCCGCTGCATTCATATAAATTTAAAGGGACTTAGGGTGACATTGTTGGAACAATTTGCCGGTTTACTTTCACTTCTTATTTATGCAGATTTCCTCTTCATTTGCTATGCCTGGTAGTGACCCCCTTGAATAATGATTCAAAACTAACACCATAGATTCATGAAATAGTGAGAACATCCTGCACTCTGTCACTTGCTGGTTTCTGCTCAGGTACTGTAACTATTCGTAGGTAGTGTACTTTCCGTATAAAAAATTGCCACACTTAAGGTGTTCACCTTAAGCAACTTATTTACTTCTGTTGAAGTTTCTGTGTAAGATAGTAACGTAGTTAATTTGTTCCTGTTTAAGAAACCACATGGCCAGCAGTCATATCAGCCTGTGAGGTTCTCTTGGTGCCAGCTACAGTTTTTCATGTTTGAGTCTATAAGGTTTGATCCAAATCCCACTGCGAAGAGTGTGAACAATTCTTTAAGAGTTTCAGATGAAGCCTAAAACTAGATGGTCTAGCCAAGGACCATGAAAGGAGAAAAGCTTCCAGGAAGCATAGAATTTCAAACTAAAATAAAGAGAATTAGGTATGTTTTATATATGTTATTGGTTTAATATGTTTAAACATACCTTCTTCAAAAAATGACATTCATTACCCTGTACTCCTGTTTCTAAGTGTTTCTCTGGACTTCCAGTAAAATATGTAGAACACCTGTGTGGACAACAGTGAATGGAATTCACCCTAACTTTGTGCTTGACAGGAGTATAAGATACAGGTGTGGGAGACATCCAAGACTGCTTTTGAACACTTTACTGGTAGGCTTCATTAGCCCCTGAAGTGAATTTTCAATGCAGGGAAATGATCACTGAGATAAGTCCTAAAAAAACTCAGGTGAAAGTCATTGATGGATTAATTTGTGAACCCAGGTTTACAGTTTACAGTTGAATAATTTACACAGGATGTGAGAAGAAGTCAGAAGAGAACTAAGGGAACACCAAGAACACTGCTTTATTTATTTTTTGTATGAGATAATACCTTACTGCTCTACTTTGGTGCATTGTACAGGTAACACACTGGTCACGTAATGGCATCTGCCACAGCAGCTGGCATGTGCTGTAGGTGATGGTACTTTTTTGTTAATTGTCACACGTGGCAAATTGCTTTTCTGTTAATCGTTCTGTGCCATAACACTGAGATATTTCTCTTGCCCTTCAGAGTTTACAGTTAACTCTGCGTAATCACCAACCTGTAATCATGAGTAAAAATATACTCTCTTCTAGCTGTGTGCTTCTAGCTTTTGTTGTTGACTGTTGCTGCAACGTAAGCCAAAATACTCCTCCCTGTTTTTGCTTTTGCTTATGCTCTGTGCTGGTATATGTTTATGTCTCTGGGCTTGCAGCACTGGTTGTTCAAATGCTAGCTCGGAAGTTGTGAAATTTGAGATTTTGATTTATGGAATCAGATAACTGTAATTAAAAGCTATAATCAAAAGTAAGTAATGTGAACATTGGGAATTGTGAGCACTCTTGGCACTTCGAAGAATCAGGTGTTTGATATTAGAGTTTGATTTGTATCTCTTGTGTATTTGCTCTTTTTATTAAGCCTCTTTTGTTTTAGTTCCCAGTGAGGCTCCATTGCTGGAAGGCCCAGGACTTACCATCTTGAAGGATTCAGTCTTTGAGGCTTTGAAAATTTCAATAATAGTAAACCTGAGGCTGAACTGGGGTTTACTTCTCAGAGGGATACAGATATTCTTGTCTAGATATTCAATGCTGATGTTAGATCTTGAACAGGTACTTTCATAGCCACTTGTATTTCAGGTGCAAAGACAGAGAAAATTGATAAGTGGATTCCAGCTCTAAACAGGAAGATACCTTTTTAACTGTGCTTTGAAATAGGCTTTCCTTGAGAACAGTTGAAACGTTCAAATGGTTTTGGAAGTAATGTTGGAAACGGTATTAAGAAGGGAAAGCGCTGCTGTCATTGGTGTTCTCTGAGGGTGGGTTTTCCTAGAAGAAACAGCTGAAAAATTACAAGGTGGGGATGTTAAGTTTTGAGATTATGACACATATTGGCTTGCTTGAGCTTTAAAGTTTTGTGGGATATAAAACAACTGCAGAGTTTACTCTTTCAGGAAAATATTTTAAAAAGTAATCTCAAACAAAAGGAATATGGGAGAAAACTGGACCTTGCCTGTCATTAATTGAATAGTTAAGGCAATTAATGCGGTGCAGTGTGTTAAAGGTCAAGTAAAGGCACAATACTTGGTTGCAAATATTGGTGTATAGCCATTATTAAGAGAGAACAGTTTGTTCATTTAGTTTTATATAAGGATGATGCCATAAAGTTCTGTCTCCTACTCACTTCCCGTCTCATTTCAAGGAACACTGTGCACCTGTCATTATGCTTCCTAATCTTTTAAAAACTCCTCAAACTGTGTCTCCAGAGCTAACAAAATACCTTTTTCCTGTCTGCTTTGTATGTAAATAACAGATTCATGAAAGAGGTTTCCTTTGCTTGATTGGCTTGGTCTGGTTTCAGAAATTACAGAGCAGTCAACTGTAAAACTCTGCAGTTTCCATTAAGTGACAAGGGGTTTTGATGTTATTTCCAAATAGTGCTGATGATTGCAGAACCATCGCAGAAAATAAAGTAAGTTCCTTCACTTGAAACAAGTTCTGTGTTAAGGCTAAGAAAGGTCTTATAATAAGCTGAATAATTTGCTGATTTTGATTTGGGGAAAGAAGAAGTTGTAAGTCTATTTTCAGAATTCCTCTTTCAGTGGAGAATTGAATTGTCCTGGTGTCTGAGAACTGGAGTGTTCCAGTATTGCACAACTAAATGTGATGCATGTTCTGAACACAGAGACCGGTTTAGCTTTGTAGCAGAACAGTTAAAACCATCACATCAATATCTGAAAACTTGTTCATTAAAATGTAAAGTAGATAAATAATAAAAACAAGATATAAAGCACTTTGAGGTTTTCAAGCCAAACTTAGTCAAACCTAACATATTTCCTTGCTAAAGAGAGAATATTTTCTGTTTTTCACACATTAGGCTGTCATAGTTGGTAAGAAAGACACAGTTATTTATTTCTGATGATCATTGCTTGTTTTCTTGCTTTCAGTGATTCTTTGCAAGATGCAAAGAGAGAGTTGAAGCACACAGTGCATCCTCAAGGGGTTAAATACACGTAGTCTGATCAGAATCAAATTCCTAACTTAGAAGTCCATTCATCTTTGGAATATTCTTCGCTAGGAAACTGGTAGAAAAAGCTGATAGAGTTGGAAAAAGCATTGGAATGTGTAGGGAGACTTCTTGATTGGTTGCAGTGGGAGTTCAGACGCTGCAGCTGTTTGAGAACTGGATGGGAGTTCGAACAATAAATCACAGAAGCCCAGACTGGCAAAAGTAAAAGTTTCAGATGTCGTCAAAGATCAATCGTTGTAAGCTTAATGGAAGCAGTAGGGAGACATTTGACTGCTTAATACAAGACTTTACTGTTTGTATTCATAATATTTTCTGCTGTTATGCAAATGAGAAATACGCCAACAAACCAGGGGTGGAAATCAGTAATTCAGCAGTGAAGTAATTAGTACTTTGAGTTGGTTACGCCATTCCCCTCCATCTTTACATTTGAGAGAAACACTGCAGTGAGAAAGCAGTTACAGATGCTGTATTGCTGAAATTATTCAAAATTATAGTGGCTTGTTTGAGATTATAGAGCAAAAAACAGCACTAGAGATGTCAGAATAACATTAAGTGTCAAAAATGTACACGCTTCTCCTCCTAACAGAGATTAGTTTGCTGTGTCGTGCATAGCATTATTCTGTTCTTAATGCAGGCTATTGGGAAGGAATTTTACTTCTTTAACTTCACTGTTACAGGTCCCTAAATGAAGTACAACAGGTGAAAGCTTCAGTTTGCAAGGACGCTCTGGCCACTTTCCAGTCTCCTGACCCCTCCATTAACAGCGTACAAGAAAATACCTGCAGTCATTATTCAGAACATCTTTTTTATTTCCTTTGGGTGGAACTGATTGAATAATAAGTATTAACACTGAATATGTTTTGGAAAGTGAAAGCATAACTAATTTTCTGTGATGGAGTAGAAGAGAATATTTCTGTGTGCAGTACAAAAACTCAGTATTTTGTGCTGCTGAAAAATCACAAATATTTTTACTTAGGTTGCTCCTTCTTGCAGTTCATATGAGACAGATCTATTTCCATTAGACAGCATCTATTTTTTAATACTTTACTGAAAGGACCCAGAAAAACTGAAGTGCTGAAATGTAGGTATCATATTGAAATAGATACTTTGAAAACTAGTATGAAAGACGCAATAAAACCCTAAAAATTATTCAAAGGCTCTGTATGAAATCACTTCTGAGTTGGTGTTCCTGGTATGTCTAGAATGCCTTGGGTTTGTATTTTTCACTATTATATAGTGAATTCCAGTGTAAACTAGTTGTGCTTTTTTTTTGTATCTTGTTAAAACACCAGTAAGCCATAGTTTTAACCTCTACTGCAAGGGAACCACATCACTAATAGATTTTCTGGGATAGCTAAAAAATTTTTTAAAAATCCTCTAGACTCAAAATTTGTCTTATAAACACACAAATCTGAAGAATATCACCAACTAACAGTACTGTAAACCCCCTACCTTATGTTTTCTAGAGGCCTTCGGAAGTGTTAAGAATGATGCTTATTCTGATAGTAGCAGCCAACCTGGGAAAGAAAAATCTGCCATTGAACTGTCCTCTTATAAGTAATAAAAGATGTTGAATGCATCATGGGTCAAATGGAAACAGCGCTGAATATTGGGTGCATGTTGGATTTGTTGGGCAAAGCAGCCAGCAAAGAGGGAGTATTTCTGTTTCTGCTGCATGAAATACGCTGTTATGCAGAAATTTTATCCTGCAGGTTTCTTTCATCTGTGTGCAGTGTACATGTGAGGGAATGTATTTGTTGTATGCGTCTGCATGACCGAGTATTGCTGAGAACGTGACCTGTGCCCAGATAGAACATTATTTTAACTGGTGTCTGTGCAGATTGGTGGGATCTCAAGTTCCTGCAAGCTGCACCTCGCTAAAAGATTGTCAGCTGTTTTCCCATTCATTTTTTGAGCAGCTTCCCAGGCTTGCACAGATGATCCCTGAGAGTTTATTTAGCCATACAGCTCCGCAGGTTGTGTTAAAGATAACTGTACTCATCCTCCAGCTGAGGATGCGGTCCTCTCTTACAGTGCAGCAGCTGAACAGCTCAGAGCCAGCAGCCAGAGAGCTTCTTGCTGGAGTGGACAAAAATATGACATTCTTGATGACCATTCCTCTTGTAAACCTCAGCCTGATTTGCAATGGAATGTGATATTAGATCTCAGTTTGAAACCATTGTGTTACATGCAGAAACCTCACAAAAAAATCACCTGTTCCCACCTATCCCTTCCCTAACAAAATCTTCTCTTTGCCAGCATGTGTGTTGGTTCGTGTGCTTATTGTACTGGCTTGTACACTTACTAGTTTGTAATTTTTTAACCAGCATATCTACACTGAACTGTTAATACCCGTCTTTGTCCCAAACTTCTGCTCCTTTGTGGAAAAAAAATCCAACTCAGGCCAAAACTAGCAAGTCAATTCTGTTATTTTTATAAGGTTATCACAGGAATGCCAATGAAAATATTCTTAAGTTACAATGGGTGTAACACAGGATTTTCACATTACCCCCTCCCTTTGGGGGAAATCCATAACTTTGTCTACAGTGTGAACTCCACTCATGGGTCAGGGCAGATTTACCCAGTCGGTGTGTTTGTTTCCACTTCCATTTTCATTGGCACAAAACCAAACAACTAAGGGGAAACAGGCAGTGCAGGGCCCCCACCCTGGCTCTGGACATATTTTCTTCTATTGTAGCTGGTTCCCTCAATTTCCCAGATCAATCAAAACCTGCTGGAGTCACTGCTGTGATAAAGTCAGTTGCTGTCAGGAGGAAGGATATTTGTGCTGGAGTGATCAAGAGGGGTCAGAGATTTTAGTGGCAATGGTAACTCAAGAAAAATAAATACCTGCTGAATTCCAGTGTAAAATGGGGCCTCAGGGCAGTTTGAAATATCTGGGAACACACTGAATTTCTGATGGTCTCTGTATTGTGCTAGCATCCCACTCTGAGAGAGCGAAGAGCATCAGCTCTCATCTTTCCAGGGCTATCATGAAGTCCTGGAGATCTGGCGTACAACAAATCCTGATAATGTCGATACTTGTCTTGAGTCCAATGAGGACTGGGTAGGACTCTGGGCTTGAGAAATCCGGAGGTCAGTTCCCAGAAACGTCCTGTCCGAAGGCTCACCAGCCTGCGTATGACTAGTACACCCTAAGTCAGGGTAAAGCTCCAGTCCATCTAGTTTCCTTATGAAAAAGATTAAAATCATGCTCTTATTTATTTTCTCACAAATATATAAACCAATTCTTTCTAGCTGTAGGACCCTATTAAACAGTTTTGTCATGAGGAAGTACAGATCAGCTTCTGCTGTCTTGGTTTTAGTGAAAAGTCTGTTGCTGGTTTTGGTAATAGCTCGTTACTGCCTGCATTCATGGTAAATGCTTCCTGAGTTGGTAATTTACTATTTTCACTTCTGTTTTTCTAATCTTAACCTCAGTTTTGAAAATTAAGCTTTGCTCTTCCTGATTTTTTTGGTACATTATTAGTTACTGCCCTCAAGTGTATCCTGAAAGATAATTTTGATTATCATATTAGAAACAGGATCTACTACCACCTGTTTTTCCTGGATTTACTCATGATGTTTGAACAACCACAGCAAATGAGAACTGCTCAGTTGACTCTACGTAAGATACATAAGGTAGGGTCTCGTGTCCCACCTCACGTGACGGCTTTCTCTTTCCCACACGTGCACGGGTCATCTCTTTTCCAGTAAATGGGATGTTCCCAGGCCTGTTCTCTGCCTCGGAGCACAGCTCACACTGTCCCAGATGCGCACAGTGATAAAAGACAGGGTTGCTGTGTTCAGGTTGTGTGTTGGGAAGGGTCACTGAGCTGTGCTGGCTGCTGGGCCGTGCCCGCGGTGGGTTTGGACGAGAGCTGGCAGGGCTGGCCCCGGAGCCCGCAGGGGCGGTCAGGTTGAGAGCCTGGGACCATCCACACCATCGAGGTGGAGAGCAATTAATACTGCTTCTGATCAGTTGGTTGAGACTGATTTCAAGCATAAGCCATGAGGTTTGCAAGTCATTTCGGTTATGTCTCTTCTTATCAATTATTATATATATGGGGGGATGTAGAGGTCTTATTAGATACTTGGAAAAATGTCTGTTGACTTCCTGTATTTTATGTTCCCTGCTTTGATACTTTTCAGGTCAGAGTTCCACAGACTGATATGATAACGTGAGAGAAAATATTGTCTTTTACCAGTTTTCAATTTGCCACATGTAATTTCATCAACTAAGTGCCTTTTTCCTATCTTACAAAAGAGAGAGAATAACCAGTTCTAATTCCATGTAATGAAAAATGAAATCTGATAAGCAATAAGGGTTACAGCAACAGGAAGCAGAAATAATAAGTGACTTCATGGACTGCAGTGACACTTTCATATATGTCAGTATATTAGCCTGTGAGGAGATTTTTTTTCTACCATTTCATTATTGTTAGGTGCACCAACCTGTGCAGCCGTTTGAAGTGTGTGCTGCATCAGCAAAAGAAGATGTGAGGCAAGCTGATGAGACTGGCCAGGGCATAGTGCTCTCTTTGTGTCCTGGCTTCAGTGGCCAAAACCCAATTGTTGAATAATTTTGTGAGAGCACAATCTTGTCTTTCATTGAATTGTAAAAGGCTCTGGCAGGGTTATGTGCTATTTCCAGTAAGGAATATGGAGGCTTTAAATTCTTCCTGGGTACAAGGAGTACTGTGCAGATAATTTAATGGAAATTATGCAGGATGAGAGTCTGGAGTTTTAATAGTACTTAAAATAGTATTTTCTTACAAATCAACAAAAAAGTCAGATTTGCAAACTAAGAATATCAGATGAATGTTTCTTCCTAATTCCATCTTTATTGTATTCATGCTATGCAAAATGCATTTGTTTATGTGTTGCAGCTTTAGGTAGGAAAATGTAAAGTTTCACTCATATAAAGTATATAAAATGTTTAGATTTTGACCTATGCTGGTTATTTTACTGATGAGTCTATGCAGGTCGTTTCAGATAAAAACGGGCAACATTCATCCTGTTGGGCATTCTGTATATTCTACACCTATTAATATAAATAAGTATTTTGGGAATGTTTTAGTCAATTATTTAAATTGTAGTGAGTTTCATTTTTTCATGACCTACACCCGACTGCCAGGTACTTTAGTGACCTGCAGTTTAACTGTTTGGTGTTTTGGAGCCCCCCCAATTGTGAACTGAATATATTTCCACACACACAAGTTGCTCAGCGTCAAAGCCAGCTACTGATGCCTTTGCAGAGCTGGAAGTTAATATAACATCCTACTAACAAAGGGTGATGGGTTGGGTTTGAACCCTACTCAGAGGAATAATACTTCTGGTTTTAAGCGAGGAGAGTACAGAATCAGAGATTTTGACACGGTGATACTTTTAGAAAGTTCCCGACAGAACTAATTAGAATTCAACCTTGCCTTTCTTGGTCTTTTGGCAGAACGTAATTTGTGAGGAAAATTCAGAGATTGGAAGGAACTGTTTCTGTAACAGTTTGGTATCAAAGGTCAGCCTCTCGCTCCTCCCAGATTCATTTTGCAGCTTGGGAATCTAGAATGTGCCCAGTGGGTTGACAAGGAAATGAAGGCAGAGTAGGGGTTGCTGTGCAGACATCAGGCCCAATGTCAAATGCTTCATGTTAATGATTTAATCACATGGTTACCAGCTTCTCAAATGCCACTTGTGTCTGAGAGTGGTCTCTCTCCCTGAATGGGTATTTGCGGTTGTTGGTCCTGTTACCACTCCTTTCCTTAATAGGAAAAGAAAGGGATCAGACCCAAAGAGGACAGCACCGACGTCCTCGCCGCTCTACTCTGTGCGGCGCCTCCCCTGTTTCCACACGGCACCAGGTACAGTCGTGCCCTCCTGTTCTGCCTTGACTGTAAAGGTGCAAATACAGCTCTCAAGTGCAACTTTGTGCAGGAAAGAACCTTAAACAGTTGCTGAATTTTAAGTCTGTGCTTAAACCCATTGTGAAATTTTAGGATTTGCGCGAGTTGTTTGTGAATTTAAGACTGTGCACACCGTAGAAAGGCTGAAGTAGGAATGAGTCGGTATTATCATTATAAATCAGGGGACATTTACATTTATACACAATCACAACCGTATTTCCAGCCAGTAGACCTCAGCCCTGTGACATCGTATTTGCAGAGACAAACTTTTATACACATCAAGACGAGAGTCTTCCATTCTGTTTATTGCAAAAATAGTCCTTTTTGTTGTTTCTATCCTTTATTTTTGTCCTTTATTAAAATTTTATTGTTTAAATAATTAGAATTAGGATAATCTTTTTAATTTGAGGATTACAACATATGCTAACATTAAATCATGTGTTACATATAGTAATTTTTATCAGGGCCAGTGTACTGTAGCAAAATAAGGATATTTTGGGGAGATCAAACAGCTTCTACAATTTAAAAAGTAAATAAAGAAACAAAAATAAATCTTTCACACGTCCTTATTTGCACTTCGTCAGGCAGAACTCAATTAGGTTGTGGGCTGCGCAGACAGCAAGCAACATGATGTTGTGTGCAGGGGCTTCAGAACGGTGCTACACTTAATGCTTTGCTTAAAAATATGTATGGGTTTTATCTTAAAACTGACTTACAAGGGACTGAACAAAGCATTACTTTATGTCCAGAATGAGTGGCGTGACACCTCTTTGCAATTAATATATTCACATTTTGCGTGTAATTATTTCTGTAGCTCTCTTTACATCCAAAATGGGTTTTAAAGTGAAGATAAGCTACTGTTAAAGCCTTTGCCATGTGACAGTTGTTCTGGGTTTAGTGTTTGTGTCTCATTGGAATAACACGGTTTTGTTTGTTCTGTAGCCATTCCAGCCCACCCACATCTTGGTGGTTTGGCCCTTCCTTTTGCTTGTCTGCAGGTGTGTCCATTGCTGACCTCATTCACCCATCTATTTGGAGTCGTAAATACATTTAACCTACTGTTTGGCCATATCTCTGTTATGGCATGTGTGAAATAGAAAAGAAAAAAAAAAGAAATTAATTGCTTATTATAAATCAAGACTTCTTCCTGCGTAATATTTATCAAAATAGGTCATTTTTTTTATGCTGTCACAGTAAACGATTGTAAGGTTTGACTTCTATTTTGGGCTTTGCCACACTTTGCAAGTTCTTGTGTTGTGCTACCTCCCTGTGCTCCTCTCTTACCTCGTTCAAAGTGACCGTCCTTGTAAGCAACGCCTTTTCAAATGTATGTAAAGTGCTTAAAGGTTCTCAGATGTCTACATGAAAGCAAATTATAGTTAATTCTGTACTGCTTTTTTAGGTCTAAAATGCTAAGACTTTTTGTGGTTTAGAGTTGGCATAATTCTGCCACATGGGAGATTTTATTGTTCACTTGAATAAAACTAGAGTTAACATGAACTGGTTTAATTTAGTTCTGAAAATAAAGTCCCAGAGCCACACAGCTTTATTTCAGGGTATTTTCATATGAAAGTTTTGTCCCTTACAGAGAGAAGTGGAGTTGATTTTTCTGCCAAAAAGGAATCCAGCAGTGTTCTATCTTACTTTTATGAGAGAGGCTTTGAATGGTTTTAAAAAACCCCATACCAGTAGTGTTAATTCAACCCACACAAGCTATCATTGGTATCCTGTGCCACTGCCGATGCTTGTGTGTAGTCATCTGCACTTCTCTCAGGTGGAAAATGTGGTGCAGAAGGCACAGCTACAGCTGGAAAAAGAAAAACTTCATGCAAGGTGTAGCTTTGTGTGAAAACAAACTGATAGTGGAGAAATTGCAAAAGCAGATCTTTTTCCCCCTGAGACTCTTGTTTTCTTTTGATCCTAACCTTCACAAACTTTGAAGTCTTTACAGCTGAAAAGGGCAGTGTCCCATAATTTTGCTCTTTTAAAAAAAGTTCTTGGCCAAACAAAATTTGTTGTCCAGCATTTCTCCAAGGTTGGGTAAGTTCAGAAATGAAAGCAGCTAGAGAGGTAGAAGTCAAAACTTATGCTTGAGAAAGACGTGCAGAGTATAATAGAGTAGAAGATGAGGTTTGGGAGGGGAAATTATGACAAGGAAGAGAAGTGTGAGGAACTAGAGGAAAATAGGAATATTAGACCAGATTTTAGAGGCAGGTGCTGACGTGTTACTCATGTAAGAAGAATCAAAAAAAGAGAAGTACGAACATATAGGATGAGGTTATATAGAGAATGTTTCCTCCTCACATCTGCAGTTCAGCGTTGTAGCTCTGGATCTGACTGTGTCTTCAGCTGCCCTCAAGTGCCTTGTGACAGTCGCTTTCAAATTGTGTATCTCAGTGCCTGCAGATGTCTTCATGAGCTCAAGAGGTGGAATTCTGTGCTGGGAATCTAAAGAGATAAAAACGGTAGTTAGGACAAGCTGGGCACTTAATTTTGTTTGCTAGGGTGGGAGGTTCATGTGCGCGTGTCTGCTTGCACGGTGCAATCTGTAAGGACTCAGGTACCACTCCCCCAGCCCTGTAGTTGTAGGGCAGTTTTCTGATGTTTCAGCATGGTCTAGGAAAGGTGAGTACAGGGTACCTTCCTCTTCGTGGAAGTTGAAAGGCATATACGTGAAACAGGCAGGAGACTCCCAGAGGCGAGGGAATAGTCTCACGGATAGGAAAACTGGCAACCACAAGAATGGCCTTTACTGATAAGTTCCTATTAAAGATAGCCAAAGTGCTTTGACCAAAATTTTCCATTGGCCCTTAAGTGCTCGTTTTGGGATTTTCTGTGGTGGACCAGGTTGGCAGACTGCTCTCCCAGCTGCAGTTTAAAGTCATGGTAGTGTGCTTTGGACATATAAAATGCTGTACAAACACTTAGTAGTTAAGGAAAATCAGTACTCTCATTTCTTAGATCTGGAACTAAGATTCCATGGAAAATCCCTGGAAACTTTTGCCATTTTTGCCCATTATCTCCATGTCTAACTTAATCATAGCATCATAGGAGGGGAAAAGCTTAGATAACTTTGGTGAGACCTCTAACGTACTCCAGAGGAATTTATTAATTTTCCTTTTTAGGATAGAGTTGAAGTATCATACTAAATACTTAATTATTTTTTTCTTATAGGAAGCAGGAGTCCTGCAGAAGAATAAGTGTTTATGAAATGAGAACCATACTCTAGGGTGTTCTCATGATGGACACAAATGAATTGCCCAGAGAAACTTTCAGTTTAGGAAATGCTGAAATTAAGCGCTTGATTTCACTGTATAAGGGTGTTCACTTTGGTTTGGGGAAGAAAAGGGGAGAAAAGCTGAAGGCTTGTATTGAATAAAAAATATTTAGAGAGTGAATTTCCTGTGGTCTAGGGTGATAAAAAATACTTGACAGACAGATTCTATGTATGTGGGATTCCTGACCAAGAATATCATACCTAAGTTTGTTCACATTAAAATCAATAAATATCTGGGCTTGCTTGCAGAAATGTTTGTGGTGTGTATTGCAACAAGTACTCAGTATCCACAGCTGAACTGCTCTGGGCCAATGGAATTGCAAAATATCTGCCAGCTTTGGCTGACTGCCCAAAGTTGCCACAGCAATTTTTCTCTTTAATGAGTAAAATTGGTGGTGTTTATAGAAAAATAACTGTCTCATGAGAAGCTGTGCAAAAAGTTCCATTGAAAACCCATTCTGTTTATATATAGTTTTGTTGTTTGTTTTCTTTTCTTTTTACTTACTACTGTGGACATTTGCATGAAAACAGGATATTTCTCCTTCAAATTGCAGTCATGGACGGAATAGCTTCTATGCCAAAATGGAGCCAGCCCACTTCAAAAAGTAAACTATTTTGCTCACCAAATCTGTTTCTTCTGTGTATGCAAAGTTTTGAGCACTTATTTTCCTACCTAAATTTAGGATCTGTTTTTTTACATTAGTTCTGTAAAACCAACAAAACAATATGGATATAATAAAATGAGAACATATTAGTGAAAAGACTAAATTAGTAAAAAAGCCCATAACATAAATAACATTCATGGTTTTGTATTTACAGTGACAGAGAGCAGGGACGAAAGTATTTCTGTTAGGTGTACTGACTTTTTTTTTTTTTTTTTGTACAAAGCTTAGAAACCAGGGTAAATACTTGAGAGAAATAAATAGACGAGCTGAGCTCTGTTTTGGCTGATGGTGATCGATAGAATTAATAAAGGCAAGCTTTTCTTAAGGATGTCTGTGTTCTTCCTGATGGACAAATTTGACTTTTCCAGTCTCAAGTCGAATGTAGTATTCTACTGATTTGAGAGATGCACTTTTACTGACAAGTGACATCTTTTTTTCTGTTTCAGCAGTGTTTTGTAATGCCATTAAGATACAGTTCAAGGGTCCAAGAGTGAGTAAGAGGATGCTGATGTCCATGTTTCTGTGTGTATTTACATTATTTATCAGCTTAGCCCCTGGCTTCAGGTCCCTGTGGGTGCACAGGGAAGGCTCTCAGCTGCCTTGGGAGCTGTACCATTTATTTCTCTGGCAGGACCAAGTCGGAGATGGGTGCAGCACGCGGAGTCCTCAGCCCATGAAACGCTCAGCCTGGCAGGGATCAAGGCAGGAGGGTGAATCCCTGAGCCTTTCCAAGGGAAGCAGCTGCCGCTGGGGCCATCCTAGAGCCGCTCTGCCCTGTGGTGGCTCACATGCCCTGGACCCAGACAGCAGCTGCTTGTGGCTTAGAGCATGCTTTCCTGTTCCTCCTCCCCAGTCCATGCTGGTTCTCTGAAAACTGGTACCCAGCTGTGCAAAATCCGCTGGGCAGAGCCATCAGCTGTTTGTGCAACTGGATGGTTTATAGTGACCATGCTAATATGTAAATATTCCTTCTCTGGTAAATAAATGAAACCGCGGAGTTTCAAGGCAGGTGGGTGTAGTCCTCTGACTCTAAAGGTTTGTGGAGAAATTAGAAGCGAACAGGCTCCTGTTTGCACACACGGATCGAGTTTTCCGAGTCAGGAGTGCCACTTCTTCCCAAAGCAGCCTGTAGCTCTTTAATACAATCTCTTCTTCTCATTTGAACAACTAAGCATCCCACAGATCTTTTCTAATGTAACCAGCCTGTGTTTGGCTCTGAGAGTCAAATTAATGAATGGCTTTGTTATGTCTTTGGGGCCACAAAAAGTCATGATTTGCAAACAAAAATGCAAATCTGGAAAATGCACCCAGCAATTCTGCCTGCGGATGTGAACTGCGTCTGTCTTTGTTGTGCCACTTCGGAGAGTTAGGATCCTTTTGCTTAGGTCAAACAATTTCGGTGTGACTGAACAATATCAGGACCCAGGCAGTGGAAAGAAACATCAAGGGCTCTCGGTAGGAATCTGTTGCTTTTACTCCTATTTTATAGCTCCTCCATCTGTAGTGTACATTTGAGAAGTTTTTTAGTTGCTTTTAGCATGGACAGCTAATAATTGTTCAATGTTTTTTCATACTTGTAGTTCTTAATGCAGGATTGTGGCCTAATTAGATGTTTGCAAAGTAATTTGCATAAATGTGCCAGTTTGCTTAGTTTTCTATTATTCAGTTCCCACCTAGATCGTTCAGTGCTGCTTTAGCAAACTTTTTAAAATGGTAGCAGTGGGTACTTCATGGTAATTATATCATATAATACAATAAATAAATATGTGATTAATGAGCAAATGTAAACCAATGGAGAACCACAACCCTGGGGACTAACTGGACCTGAAATTCTTGTGGATAAACACAGCAGGCAAGCAGAGGAGGGTAAGGATCTCTTAGAGGCTGACTGATGTGACAGTGGAGCTGAGTCAGCGTGGGAAGAGTGCAGGAACTTGCTGTTCGTTCAGACGCCAGAAGCTCACTGATAGCCTTCTGGGCAATGTGGAAGGCTCTTGCCAGAAATGCTGATGACTAACGTTTGAGAGCTCTGCGGAGCTGCTGCTTCTGCCCCCCTTCAACCCATCTCTTGTGCTGCTGCATTCCAGAGACATTCCACTGGAAACAGTGGCATGGCACAGAGCTACTGGAATAGCCACCAGTCAGCATGAGTCCTGCAGCCAAAAAATGTAAATGATACCAGTCATCATTTTAGCAGTTGCAGTTTAAAGATTCATTTGCCTTTCTGAATTCAAAAATGTTGCTTTCACTTCACCTTTGTTTGCACAACAGGTCGATATGCGTAGCAGATGGATATTGTGTGCACAAATTAATATTTAGCAGTATAATTTATATCTCTTTTGCAAGTGATTTATTGTATAAGATATTCTTATGCTGGACCGTTCCTCCAGCATTTTGGTTCATCTGTATAGGAATACATTTAGTTATTGTGTTGATTATTACTTTTCCTGTTAAGTTATCTCTTACCAGCCTTACTCTGTTTTTGTTGCCAGCTCATGGATGCTATGACTGTAGGGTCGTGCTAACTGACCCCTCTGGAGTTTTCACTTCTCCCTGCTTCCCCAGTGATTATCCCAACAGCCAAGCATGCAAGTGGATCATCCGAGCACCCCATGGATTCATCATCCAGCTAACATTCATTGATTTTGACATTGAAGAAGCTCCGGGCTGCATTTATGATTCACTGACATTAGACAATGGAGAAAGCCCAATGAACCTCTGTGGCATCACTGCCAAAGGATTATCCTACAACTCTACTGGAAATGAAATGATCGTGTCATTTAAAAGTGACTTCAGTATCCAGAAGAAAGGTTTTAATGCCAGCTATGTACGAAGTAAGTAAACCCAATGCATTTCATCCCTTTCATAACTAAAAGTGACACTTTCTGAAGGAATTGAGTCCTCCATGAGAAAGGAAAGGGAACCAGGAGATGGGAGGCTGCAGAGTAAAACTATAGAATTCTCTTGTATTTTTTTAAGCTAATTTGTATATCTGTGGATGCAAATATATTATTTTTTGTTTTGGGACGTGACATCAAGTTTATTAGAAAAATTTTTCACGTACTAAACTTTTAGGCCTAACATTGCCTCTTCCTGCAAGTTTGTGCTGGAGGATTTGGAAGCAGGACACCTGTCCTTCAGGCCAGCGTCCCTGCAGAGGGACACAGAAAACTAAAGGGGGCATGAGAGGGGACTCGGTTGAGTCAGAAACAAGGCCAGCCTGCCCCCTGCCCCAGTGGGGACAGTGGGGACCAGTTTGTGCAGAACACAGAACTTTCTCAAGCCTCTAGAATAAACTCCCAGGGATGAAGTGGCATTGCGGAACAGCTGCCTTTGGCTCAGGTTCTTTGACCTTCCTTTCCCCTCCTTAAATACAGAGCAATGCTAAGATTTTATAACACCTAACTGCAAAAAAAGGCACTCATGCTTTTTTCCCCCATAAGGTACAAGTAACGTGATTGATGTTTGTTTTGCTGTTTAAAGCATTCATTAGAAGTTGCTTTCACATGGCAGTAAAGGGCAGCAAGGGCATTCGTTCCTCTTCAGAGTTGTAGTTCACAGTTACGTACTCTCAGTAGCCTTTCTTTTTGTTGAAGTTGCGCACCTTAGACTGGATGCTTGTATTTCATTGAGCATTTGTATTATCATAGCACATGTGTTCTGTTCAGTGGGTGGCTGCTGTGGAACCACAGAGCAGGGAGGTCTGGAGTTACCTCTTCAGTCACAAGCACATATTCCTTATGATTTTTTATTTTTATATTTATTACAGAAATAATATATTTGCAAATAATTTAAAAAGTAACCCCTGGAATCGTGAGACAAAAATAGTCCTTATTATGCCAGCAAAATTTGTGTGCAGTTCTGAAAAGAAAAAAGATAACATCATATCAGAGGACCTAACAACACTTCTTTCTACTGAGTTGCTTTCATGCAGATGGAATGAATGTAGTAGTAATTCTAGGAGTGCCTGTTCTCTTTTGAAAGTGGAAACAAATTCTCTGAAATATTTCTGTCTTAAAAATAGCAGCTCTTTCGGTATTGTAGGAAGTTCTAAAATCAAGTGGATCATAAAAAATACTATGCAACCAGAATGTGCAAAATTATTCATTTCTTTATTCCTCTTTAATATTTTAATGTTTAAATATAACTATAAGGAATAAGATGACTTACATTGGGAATCAAAAGACACAAGGTTGCCCTCAGATGTGTTCAATGAGGAGGAGAGGAAAGGTCCACAGAGGTAGTCAGAGAATGATTTTATGTATATTTACATCTACCAGTAATGTATTTTTAAGAGTGCAAAAATCTTACTTCCATGCTGAATTGATAGTACCTTATGTGCATGCATAGCACCATTACATTTTGGTAGCCTTGGAAGGTATTCTTCCCTTTTGAATACGAAGACTGCTCTCCATTGTGAGTAAAGGCATCAGCGACCTTCACCAGTGACTTTAATTTTAATATTTTATGTTTATATTCGTTCAGAAACTTAGATGAAGACTTGCTGTTAAGCATCTAGACTAAGGCTGCTGAATTTTGTTTCATTACTCCAAATCTGTAACTCTCACCTGGCATCTTGATGCTGATGATGGGTGCCAGGGTAGCTGGCTGCTCACATCCAGGCAAGTTATAACAGTGCTCTGCTCATTGCCCACAGCTGCACAATTACCACAGGGTCAGAAAACAGTTCCAAGGTCATTGCAGCGTCTAACCTGGCAAGAAAGGTGGTAAAGGGACGATCAAGTACTGCTTTGCTTTCAAATTATACAAATACATAGAAAATAGGACATGGAGGCACACACGCACAGAAGTTAAGATGCGTGTGCATGACAGATGTCAGTGCTGTGCTCTCCTGTCCTTGCAGCCAGTTCCCAAAGCCATCGCAGAGACTGTGCGCTCTCTCGCTTCAGGTCCCCAATGGAGTTTAAAGCTCCTTTGTCAAGCTGACACTGTTGTTACTGCTGTGAACTTGCTACCTGGGCCAAATCATTAATTTCTTCCAGAGCAAAGGTAACAGTGTTATATACATATTTTCTTTGATTTCTTAGCAATGATCATATGTAAATAATAAAATTAAGTAATTAAATTTTGAGTTTCATAAAGTAGTGCGAAGTTGGAAAGTAAAGGGTGGTTCAAACACACACAGCAATTTGCTGTCTAGAAATGACATTTTAAAAGGCATTAATGATACATCTCCAATAGTAGCATCTGAAATTCATCAATATGATGACCGGCTGTGCAACAGTAATCAGCAGAGAGATCTGTGCTTACTGTTGATGGCAGGGTTATGTTTTCTCCATGTGGACAAAACAAATGTCGGTTTTGTCCTTTCACTGTACAGGGAAGGTGCCAATGTTTAAATCTGTCAGGAAAGTACAGCAAAGCTGAATGGACTTGTTTAGTACCAGTGAAACGTCCTCCCTGTTTATTTCTCTTCCTGTACTGTTTAAATTTGACCAGGTGGTCCATAACTGACCATCCTAACACGGGCTGGACAGTGCTCATGTGAATGAGCTTTTTTCTTTTCCAAGTCTTGAATCTTTATACTTGTTCTGGAAACTTTCCATGTTACGTAAAGAGGCTTACAGTATAATTTACCCATGAAAAAAATACCCCTGTTTTCAATGGAAAACTGAACGCATTTTCTATCTATAAAATTCTTACCGCATGCTTTTGCCCTTGGGAAGAAAAAAAATGTATTAAGTAAATCCAGTAACTGTAAGAGCTCAGTACTTTTCTCTCTTCCCTCCTGTTCTGCAGTTACTGGCTGGCAGATAATGTGCAATGCTTTTGTTATTTTACTGTATAATATAGAGGTCTAATTATGTCCTTGTGTGTATCCAGGTATGGTAGTTAGGAGCTCAGAGTCTTTGCAAACAGCTGACAAAGTGTAATACCATAGACTGTGCAGAATCCTTTTAACTCATATACCTGTCTTTCTTTTCCTGAGTGTGGCATGGTGATCATCCTTTCCTCACGTGTCTCACACTCTCAGACGGAAAGAAACATTCCAATATTTTATTCCAGAACTAAAAGCCTTTCTGGAAAGGGAAGAGGTGTAGTAATTAATGTGTGTGCTGTGGCATCACTTAAAAATCTTAGGGGAGACTAGAGATTAACTACTGTGGCAGTTGTTCTTCAGGTCTATCCAAAACCAGTTTCACTTCCAGCATATACAGCGTGAAAGTGTGTAAAAGAGGTAACAGACATTGGCTGGAGACGTGATCTGCCACAGAACTGTGGAGCCAGAAGTAAAACCAAGGGCTGCTGTAATCTGGTCTTGCTGATGTCAATGACTTTGCATGGCTGGAGAAATTTATTAGAAGAATTTCTGCTGCCGTAAATGTGTCGATGAATCACTTTATTGACACTTTATTTTGAAAAATGGTGTTCTCCAAAGTAGAGTGAACAGACTTGTCTTTAATGTGCTCATGGAGAAAACGCATAGAGTGATAGTGTTTTCACATTTGATGACTGCTTTTGCCAGTGCAAATGAGAATGCTTAGTAATGATTAGAGACAAAGTAGTTCTGCCCAGGGCTAAATACCCTCACTGCTCTGCATGTTTGCAAGAGAAGCCGTTTCTAGATACTCCTGCAAAATCCAAAACTGCGGACTCCAATATTAGCAAATAGTGAACAGATGACTTATAAGTATTCATGAACACCCGGTTGCAGCATTCAACAACAATGCTGCTGGGGACAAATGAGAAGATGCCTGGTGCTTCGCAGAAACCCATTAGTTGCATTCAGGAACAAAAGACTTCAATTTTCCAAGAAATGTGATGAGGGCTTTCTCCTATTGCAATATTTAAAAGAAGCAAGGCCTGAGCACATTGGTGTGATGCAGTCATGCAGACAAGTAATTAAAATAATATATATTGGAAGCAAATTATACTCTGTTTTACAAGTAACTGTTTTATTCCCTTGCCTGATGCATCCTTAGTAGATGAGCGAGTAGTAATTTTTATAAAGTGAGCTGAGGCAGAGTTGGAAGATAATAGTGATATGTTCTAATATTCCTTTCACTGCAACTGGAGGGGTTGGTAACTGCGTACCATAGTATTCTCGTGCTGTTGAAAAGGGACTCTGTGTATTTTCAGCTCAGTGCACTCCCAAGACAAATTCCCTTCTGTGTGTGCTATCGGTATATTGCAGTGATAAAACCATCTGATGAATATTTGATTTAAGGGATGTTACTTTAACCCTTGCTTCCAGTTTGCCTTTATTTCTATAAGATGAAATTATGTTTTTGTTAATGTATTTATGTGCTCTTGGTTCCAGTTGCCGTGTCTCTGAGGAATCAGAAAGTCATCATTCCCCAGGTTCCCGATGTTGACGTGGCATCTGTGGCAGAGGCTGTCTCGGTACCAGAGCTTAGCCAGTTCACACTGTGCTTCGAAGCGACTAAAGGCAGTAGTGATGACAATGATGACTGGAAGGTTTTCTCCTACACTGATGCATTGTCAACAGAATTCTTCAGCTTTGGGAAGACCACAAAGGGCCATTTTCTGTCCATCTCGGGCACACAGTGCATCCTTGACAAGGCGTTGCCCCGAAACGCAGAGTTTTTCACAGGGACCTTTCAACAGCTCTGTGTCGTAGGAGATAGCTTCTTGGGTAGTGTAGGCATATATGCCAGAAACACCTACGATACAGTGTTCTGTCCAGGTATCGTTGGTAAAGTTATCCCTGGAAATGGGAGGCTGGTGCTGGGCTCGAACAGCAACGAAGTGAGCTCTCTAAATGGGGACATTTACAACTTTCGCCTCTGGAACTTCACCATGAATGCGCAAACGCTGGCCAACCTCAGCTGCGATGTGAAAGGAAACATTGTGGACTGGGAAAATGAATTCTGGAGTATTCCAACTTCAGCACTGAAAGCAGAAAACAATTTGAGTTGTGGTGAGTCTGCCTTGCTGAATCTTTTTTGCTTATTTCACACACACACTCCCTCCCCCCCCCGGCTTCTGCATTTTGCTGAACGTATCATATACCAGCACAGAAAAAAAAAGAGAGTTCTTGTGAAAGTAAACCAGCTAGGTCTTACCTTTCCTAGACTTCAGCTCGACTCTTACCATACACAGAAGCTTTGAAATGGTAGAGTTGATTCCTTAAAGGAAAAGATCAAGTCCCCTAAGTATATTGAGTTGCTGCTTGAAATGATCCTCAGATAAAAGTTTTCCCTGGACAGTTTGTTTATTAGCCTTTTACTCCTAGAACATGGGGATAATGGGCAAGTACCTACTAGCCTCAAGCAGTATTACAGTGGTCTCTGGAGAAAAAAACGTGTGTTAACTAACCACTTAGTAACTGAATCGGCCCTTGGTCCCTTTGATTAGCCAGAAGGAACAATTGCTAGCCTTGTGCTGTGCAGAGAGTCACAAAAGTAGTGGTGAAATGATGATGCATATGGTTAGAAAAGTGGAAGAAAAGATTAAATTAGAGGAGACAGACAGGAAGGAAGAGGTTTAGATCAAAATCAACGATTTTATCTCGGTTACGACGTTTTATCAGTCCTTCTTTTAACTGGTAGTTTCTGAAGGTCTTTCTTCCTATAGGTTGCTCTAGAAGATAAATTCAACACATTGTCCAACCTATTCTTATTCAATGGCTCAGACACTTAATAAGAGTCCAGGTGTAATTCTTATGTATGTTTATGTTATTAAAGCTGGTTGACAATTTTCTTACTAGAATGTTTCTTTTTCCAGATGAAAAAACATCAAAACTGAAAGCCCTTTGCCACTGTGCCTGTAAAGTCCACATTACAGGACAGTAATGTTTTGGTTAGTAACAACTTTAGAGATGTTTGGATGATTATAAAATGCATAAAATTCTGGAAAATGGCCAACAGTAGCCTGTACACACACATATGATGCTTGTGAAAATTGGCTGTCATCAAACTTTTATGTCCACAGAGTCTCAGCCCTCCTGTTGTGGCAAATACACAGTTGTTAAAAGAAAGAAAAGTCAAAGTAAACAGCTGCAAATATTGGTTCTTTCTGAACCACGTGGGGTCTCTTCCTGTCTAATGTTGTCCTCTCCAAGTTTACCTTCTTGCTCCTCTGGTCGTAGAAACAATACAGTTATTTTCACTCCACAGCATTGCTCCTTGGGATGCCGTTGTTCAGCAGTTTTCTTACAGCAGATCATTATTGTAGAAAACGTATATTGCGTATATTGGATTCGTACGTTAGACCCAACTGTCCATAGAAGCCACTTCAAGGGTGTCTCTGTATAAGCATTGTTCTTTTCTCTAACTGAGGCTATGAGAAAATTCACTCACTAGTCAGTCTTTTTCTTTCAAAGGTGTTAAATCACCCCCTATTATTCAGGCTTTTGCAAACCAGAGTGTTCCTTGAGGGAAACACTGGGTGCAGTGCCATTTCAGAATGGTTGGTAGTCTCAGAAATGGGATTGTTGGAGTTTTCTTCCCTTCATCTTCTTAATAAAAGCTTTCATTGTGAAACCAGCCTTCAAGAGGAGAGCTGGTGAGTCAGGCTGTCAACCATGAATAAACCACTGGCAGTGGGGAGATTACTCTGCCTGATTAGGCTTCGTTTAGCAGTAGTGGAGGGATTTATGCACAAAAAAGGTTTCCACATGGCTCCAATAATGCTTCCACAGGAAGCAGCATCTAACGTAAAAAAACCCACCCAACAACAAGCCAAGCATTTAACAGGGATCTTAACATATCTGTGCCTGAACAGCGTTTGCTTTTTTCAAGGCACATTATTTTCATGGTTTTTCAGACAAAGCTTTTACAAGTAGATTTACAGAGCTTAAAAACACAGGCAAATTGTTCCAGATAATCTTTTCATAGTTTTACATTCTCCTGGTTTATTCCTTAGACTAATGTTTTCACAGCTGTACAATCATGCCAGGGTGTTTCTGGAAGACTTGACAGAATTCTGGTTTTATTGCCGTACCTTTGCAGGACTTGCGTTTAGAGGTGTATGTGCACAGCCTAGGTACGCAGACTAATTTTGAAACAAGTAGCCTAGGTAACGGTAGTGGTGGAACAACATTAGTTCAGAGCTCCATGAAGGAAAACTGAGGATCATTTGATCAGCTTCTGGTACGGATTTTGGCACCTGCACTGATGACACTTACAGCAGGATATGACTTCCAGTTTAAGGGTAATGTGACTGCATGTCTGTCCATGCCTGCAGTTACATTTGCTTCATGTACTCGTTGGTTGGGTTCTTCAAAGGCCAGAGAAATTCTTAAATTTGCTGTCAGGTTTAACTCCGAGTGGGATCTGTCTACCTAAGGCAGCTGAATGATGTTTCAGGCTGAGCCAATTACACTCAGTGCTGTTTAGTGATAGTGGAATGGAAAAGGCTGTTCCAGAGGTCATTGTATCTCATACTGGAGAAGATGTCTCAGTGAACTCAGAAGTTTTTTGCTGTGAGAGTGCCTGTTCCTCTCCCCTGACTGTAAAAAAGGTCTTGTGTGATGAACAGATATGGATGGCTGAGTTTTAGACATTTGAAATGGGTGAGATCACACAAATACAGGTCCGTATCTGTTTTTCACATTACTGTCCATGCCATTTGGCATCATAAAGTAGTTTAGGTCAAGTACCTGCTTGCATCCAGATCATTGCATTTTCTTTAGTGAACACTAAGGGAAAATCTAGTCTGGCCAGAATTCAACGTAAATAAAAAAAGCTTATTGAATATATTCACTGAAAATACTAGTCTTTAAAATATAGAGTCTTCTGACACAAACTTTTGTGAAGTTGTATATCTTAATCCATTGCAAAAAAAGAGGCATTAATATTTGCTGAGAATCATGTTTTAAAGTGTGCCCTGTTTTGTCAGCAGTGCGTGTAATGGTACCTGTGGTGTGACCTGATTTCAGTGTCATCTGTTCTTGCATCACAAGAAATACTTTCATAGCTATTTTTAGGAGCTGATGGGTGGTGACTCTTTAATTTTATGGAAGGTTACAGCGTTCAATGGGAGAACCTCATGGAGTCCATGGGATTCCGAGGGGCCAAAGCAAAAGCCAAAAGGGCAGCGCTCCCGGTGGGTTTAGATTATGCCATGCTCTATGACCCCATTATTTTCAATGTGGTGTGTGAAAGCAGCTGTACCTGCGGCTGAGCCACTGGGTTACACAGAGTGTGTTTAGCGCAGTTTCAGCAGTTGTTTTTCTGCAGCCATTCTTCTATGCCCTGCTTTTGTGTCCAGATCATCAAAGAGCACGTGTGTTGTTCCGAATACTCAGTAGAGGTACAGGCTTATAACATTATCTGCTTATAAGTCATGGATACTAGAATATGAATCACACCTACGCCCTTGGTAGAGGAACAAGTTTTATCACCTTTTATCTGGTTGGTGTCTGTCACAGGCAGATTACTCAGAAGTGTGTGGTGGGGAACCTGCGTTGGAGAAGCTCGGTTGCTTCCCCAAGGCACAAGTTATTACTTGTGGAGGTAGTATAAGTCCTATAGGCGTACCGACCCCTCTGCTTAAAGCCGTTTCACAGAGGACGCAAGCTGTTTTCATTCAACAGGGCGTTATTTAGTGAAAGCTGAGAAAACCTGAGGACAATACTAAGTGACTGGAACTTGCAAGTCAGCAGGGTTTTCACGGATCACAGTATCACAGTATCATAAGGTTGGAAAAGACCTTTGAGATTATTGAGTCCAACCTATGACCCAACACCTACACCTACTCCTACTTGTCAACTACACCATGGCACTAAGTGCCTCACCCAAATTCTCTTTGAACACCTCCAGGGATGGTGACTCGACCACCTCCCTGGGCAGCGCATTCCAATGAACAATTACCCTCTCAGTGAAGAATTTCTTCCTAATGTCAATCCTAAACCTCCCCTGTCAAAGCTTGAGACCGTGTCCTCTCGTTCTGTCACCGGTCGCCTGAGAGAAGAGTCCAACTCCTGCCTCACCACAACCTCCTTTTAGGCAGTTGTAGAGAGCAATAAGCTCTCCCCTGAGCCTCCTCTTCTCCAGGCTAAACAACCCCAGCTCCCTCAGTCGCTCCTCACAGGGCTTGTGCTCCAGCCCCTTCACCATCCTCGTCGCTCTCCTCTGGACACACTCCAGCATCTCAACATCTTTCTCAAACTGAGGGGCCCAGAACTGGACACAGCACTCGAGGTGCAGCCTGACCAGTGCCGAGTATAAGGGGATGATGACCTCTCTAGTCCTGCTGGCCACACTATTCCTGATGCAGGCCAAGATACCATTGGCCACCTTTGCCACTTGAGTGCACTGCTGGCTCATGTTGAGTTTCCTGTCCACCAGCACTCCCAAGTCCCTTTCCGCCTGACTACTCTCCAGCCACTTTGCACCCAGTCTATAGCTCTGCATGGGGATACCTCAGCGGCAAGAGAAAATGCAAACACATCTTGCAGACAACTGGCAATATTAGTTTTACCTCAGAGAGAAATTAAGAAGAGGACTATGTCCCTTCAAGATGTAATATATTTAGAGACATGGTAGTTTTATGCCTAGCAAACAAACCTTTCTAATTATTTTACTTTCTTTTCATAAAGGCTCATATCTAATTCCATCTTCTGCAATCGAACCGACCAGTTGTGCAAACCTGGGAAGCCTTTGCCAAGGTAAGAAGCCCAGGTCATTTTCAGTTTCATCTTTGTAAAATCTTTATTGTCCTTGATTTTTTTTAATCCAGTGTCTTTTTTATTATTGTTTCTAAAAGTATGAACTGTAACAAAAAATAGCAAGAAAAGGAATTCCTTAGGCGCATCGGGTGTGTGGGTGTCCTATACATATAATATATGGAATCACTCCCTTGATAATACCTTTTTCACATTGTCTGTTATATCAAAACTGAATTAATCAACTGCTTTAATTCCTTTCTCTACTGCTTTTCCACCTGCAGATTTTGACAATAAAATGTTAACCAGGATAAGAAGTGGGTATATCCATAAATAAAAAATGAACAGATGTAAATAAAGGAACTAAATATTATTCTTTTTCTTTCCAATAAGCTATACCAAGGCTAGATTCTTTGAGATGAACAGGTAAAACTTTTAAATCAAATTGCAAAATCCAGCAGCTATTAGTTAATAGAACACTTGCTGCAGCACTTAACGATGGTTTAATATTGTAAAAAATCACCACATTTAAGAATTCATAAGGTCTTTTGACAGGTCAACTCAGTTGAATGCAAGGAATAGGTGAATTCTAAGGATTTCCTTGCCATGGGAATCACTGGGCATGGAAGGACAGTTGATTCCTTGCGCTGTGCTTAGAGGCTGAAGTTCTATAAAAATAGTTGACATAGAACATCATCATCTTATTTCCTCAATACCTTCACGAACAATGACCTGCTAATTAAGTGGCATCTTACGTTAAACTTATCACAGCAGTAGCTGTACTCCTTTTGAGCCTGGAATCCTTTTCAGGCTGAATGGTGGAAGATAGAGACAAGAGACAATAAAATATAAATGGGGAGGAGGAAGTCTCAGAACTCTTTCAAAACCGACATTTATAAGTAAATCAGATTTAGCTTAAAAATAAAAAGGAAAATATGCTGTGTATGGGAAGACAGTGAGAGAGCTATGTCAGTCTTCAGTGCACTTCTTCCAGGTTTTCCTGAGGTAAATTTGGTTCGGGGTCTTGAAACATATTGTATGGGTGTCAATAGGGAACGTGAAATGCCAATTGTGTCCATAATCAGGTTTCAAACAGTAATTTTCAGGCATCATGTTCACAAAGCACCATATGATCTAAATATTACTGCTCAGAAACCTTAGGTAAATGTGACTGCAACAATTATTCAGCATTAGTCTTTTTCTACGTAAAGTGTAACAGAGCCACCATACAAAGATCTTTATCTGTTCTCTTAGAAGAACTCTTGAGAGTTTTCCTTTATCAAAACGGCTTGGTGTGAAAGGGGAGAGAATCTCTTTCCTTAAGTCAGCTGATGTGACTGCAGAAATGGACACACTTTCAGTGAAACAAGCCTGCGTTTCTAAAAGCCTCGTCCTTTTTTCCAGCTTTATTAACTTGTCTAGCAGAAGATTTTGCCTCTAATAAAAGATGCTACCTTTCAAACTTTCCTCTTTCAACTTCTTGCCATCACATCTTCAGTAAACACTATGAGCTCTGTCACGAGGTAATATTCTTTCCTTCTCTGAGAAGTGTTTGGTCGAGTGTCACTGGTGTTCTGTGTTTGTCACTTTGGAAGTGGCAGATGAGCTTTACCCTGTTCCTCCTCCTCATTATTAGTTTCATAATAAGGAAAATCATACAGAGATGCCTGTCTGTCTGTCTGTCTATTTCTGTCAGCACTGCAGACTTAGTTTAAACTGAGAGGCCAGTTTGTGTTCTGTTCTGGTTGTTGTGTGTTGTGCAATAGAAGCAGTAACAAAGTTTGTGGATGCCAGATTATGTCAGCTCCAGTCTGATGAAAGAGCCGTTTACTCCATTTTATACTTAGCAGATATTTTCATTCATTGGATGGTGCCTCCTTTAACAGGGTCGGCTGGAAGATGCAATCAGTAAGAAACCTTAAAACTGGTCTCTTAGACAATAAAGCCCAGATGTTACCTGGAGGAAGAGCTTTTCTGTATTATAGACTGTCACTTTATGTATTCATTTTCCCAATTAGAACCCATTTGCTGCAGTCTCCAACTCTTGTTTCTCTCTCCTTAAGTTTTTTGTTTCACTGAAACCTGAACATGAACCTGCTCCCTAAGCTAAGACTTAATTTATGATTTTCAGACTCAAAAGGTTAGCTAAAACAACCTCACAAAAAAATAAAAAGTGCAATTTCTTGACTAAATTACAATTGCTTCACCTTTCCACATTAGTTCTTGGTCAAAGTCTGTAAGAGATGCTTAGAATGGTGAGATTATACTGCACCAACCTTCACATTTTCAAAGACGTTTTCAGGGAAAAACTATCAGTGAGTGGGTTTGCATTCCCTGGGAGGTACTAGAAAAAATTAAATTATTTTCCAAACTATTCTTTGAAAATTTAGTGCTGTGACCTTTGAGTTCCTCTGGTATGTATATGCTCCCAGTCTGCTGATGGGGAAATGTGGAGTTTGGCTCCTCACTCTGAATTTGAAAAGCTTTCTAGCTGGTTCTCCTGGGAGACATTTTCCAGGGTTGTGTGGGATGACTCCTGTTCGTGTCAGTGGGAACAGTACAGCTGAGATCCCACGTGAAGCTTTCAAAATATATTCTCTACTCCATTTATTCCAAGTCTGCTTTCAATTCTCTTCATTGTATGGAGCTCACTGGAATTAGCAGGATCGTTACATGGGTGTTTCAGTTTCACATTTATTTCTCATCTTCAGTTCCTGAGTAGGGACAGTTACACTTTTCACAAGCAATATCTGAGTGCATGCGTGGGATCTGTTTTCTGGTCTTTGCACAGCTGTTTGGATCTGAAACTCATAAGAGGATTTTGAGTGTATGAAAGCAGTACAGGACTAATCTTGCAACACTCACACTGGCAAAACACTCACTGAAGTCAGTGAAGGTGAAGACTGCAGGATTGGGACCACAGCTCGGATCCATTCATCACCATGTAGAAAAAATAATGTGTTTGTTTAACATTTGTTGCATTGTGTGTAGATGGTTTCATTTTACATTGTCATGCGTTGTTCCCATTTGTCTTACCTCATTAACATTCATATTTCATTCAAGTTCACCTCTTTCTCATCTTTATTACCAGCTACTGTAAATGCTACTACTCCTACACCACCCACTGTCACCACTAACATGCCCGATACTAATAGAAAAGATAAGGCAAACAATGGTAAGAAATCCTGTGTTACATTTTATCTTGTACTGTTTCTAGAGCAAATTTATTGTATTTTAAGGTGTTTTTTGCATATTATCATAATGTCAAGGGTCGCGTCTCAGTTCTGATCTCATTTACACTGGAATGAGTCAGGAGTAACTTCACTGGACCACGTACGAATGGTGTAAATGAGAACAGAACCAAACTCTGTGTTTGTTTGTATAATGTTTACTTGGCTCTTGTACAAAAGGGCTTGCTTTGTGTCGCCCGTTACATTTATCCGTGCAAAGAACAAGGGAAGGGAGCTGTATTTTTAAAAAGGGTCCATGAAGAATCAGTTTTTTAGGATGTTTTAAGGCTGTAGATCATGGGCCATTGTGTAGCTCCTGCCTGTAGAGCCAGGCTGGTGGTGGGCTGGGATTGTCTGTTCCTCACTAGTTGGGCACCCGAGCCAAATGGAATCATTCCTATGGAGCAAAGCCACTTCCACTGAGTCAACAGGAATCTTTCCACTGATTTAAGACAAGCTGGATCAGACTTTACTAGGGAAAATGTTGACAGGATCAGATATCATTTACTTTTCATTTAGAAAGATTAAGGGAAAAAATAAGGTAGTAAATGAGCCTATTATTAGCACAGGAAAAAGTCAGGGATTTCTTTTGAGGTTTTCTCAGATTCTATGATATCACTGTCTCCTGGAGACTGAGCATGATTTTGTGAGGTGCTACTCAAATATATATTAGTTTGTTAAAGACAGTTGTTAAACATTGTTAACAACACAGGGATAGATTTGTGCAATTTTCATCTGAGGCTTAAAGATATTTTTTGGTAAAGTTTTTTTTTTCCAGTGTACTGCAGAGAAGTAAATAAGAATCTGGAGGGGTGTGGGGTAGAGGTGAATTTCTTGTTTGTTTTTTTTTTTTTTTTTTTTTCCCAAATGCATCAGTTGTTAGTGTAGGATATAAAGTTCTTGGAGTATTTTTTCTCTTGGCAGATCATTTCTTGCACACTGGCACACGGTAGACAATGTGACAGAATTTATCTTAACTCAGCCTGGTTGGATTTACAAAGCCGTAGAAGTAAGAAGAAAATATTGAAACTTTCTTCCGAATTGTGATTTCTTCTTTTTGTGGAGCCACTCACTGTCTTCACCGTGACCAGTTAACTCTGACTTTTGTAACTACAGAAGGAACCAAGTGTCTTATTAGTGTTAGTATGAGTGAACACTGGACAAATAAGTCCTTTCTTTGGCTTTGAAGCTCCCAAGAGAAAGTAGAAAGACTAAGAAAAATAAGCCAAATTCTTTTTCAGTAGAAGTAAATTACTAACTGGTGTCATTTTCCAACTCTTGGTAAGTTGATTTTTAGACCAAGAGCAGACAGCCAAGAACAGACAGTTAAGTTGCGTGTATTTTCTTTAATCTGTTAACTGTTTGGCTTACTGCACACAGACCGGCAGGAATTCAGACCTCCTGCTACATTTAACTTCAGAATGAAGAGAAATCCACCTGAATCCTCCCATTCACGACCACAGAGGCAGCAAGAGTCTAAGATAGAGGGGGTCAAAACCATAGGAATTCTCTCAACCCCAATTATTTGGCCAGTGAAACAAAGGCCTCCTCGTTTCAGTGAATCCTCAGCAGATGAGAACCCAGAGAGAAAACGCAAGTACGGCTTATTTCTTCCAGCGGTGTCCACATCAGCTGCTGCTGAGGAGACAGGCAGTACCTGGGCTGCTTTTACAGAAAAGGTCGACCTAGATAATACTGTGATGAATCAGTTACCAAATGAAAATATTTTGAATTATAGTAGAAGTTCACTTGGTGGCACTTCTGATGCAGCAGATGCTGTTGCAGAGCCTTCTGTGGATGCAGCAGTTCCTCTTCCCCCAAACAGAAGTCCTGATACAGCGCTAGCCCTGGCTTTGGCAGGTGGGGCACATCCTTCTGACCCTGGGTCATCGTTCCACTCCACCTTTAGCAGCAGCAGCACTGCTTATAAACACAAAAATGAAACCGCATGGGTTTTGTTCTCCAACAGTGGCACAACCAGTTTAATGCACGTAAGCGACATCTTGGAGCCTGTGAGTTGGTGGAGGGAGACTGTGCTTCACCTTCCTGTCACTCCTGACATTCAAGAAGACGAGCACCTCTCTCTTTCTAGCTTATCTGTATCAGCTACAGAGGAGAAATCATTATTCCAAAAAAGTAGGGTAGATTTGCTATACTTCACACCTGGAGATTTTTCCATGGAAATGACAGAAGGCAATGCTGATAGGAAACCATTTTCCATAGTCTCCGCAAACAGTGAATTTCACTTTAGAAAATCTGCACATGTTAAGGAGCTTCCTTCAGGAGACTTTACAAATTTAACCTCTGCGGAGACTCCACGTGCAAACCCAAAAACCTTTTTTCTAAACATGAGAATACCGTACACAAAATTTATGCCTGACATCCAGCTGACAAATTCAGTCCTAGAACACCATAGAGACTTGCTAACATTTTCAGCTCTTCCGATAGGAACAGGCTGGACAACCTCAGCATTCAAGCATGTTGTAATGACCCTGCCTGTTTATCAACAGTCATTGACTGACAGGTATTTGGAAAGTGGTAGCATATTTATATCTAATAGCAATTACTGGTCTCATTATTTAAAACATTCGATATCTTTTCAAAAGCCAAGTGAGACTCTCAGAAATGGAGAACCGAGGAGCAATTTACATGTATTTCATGATAGTAATCAACATGAAGAATCAGCTTTTTCCATATTGGAGCCAGAGAACACAAATAGAGTTGGCAGCCTCTGGGACTCAGGTTACTTGGATTTTCCAACAAAATATGTAGATATTTCCCCTTCTTTAACAGCAACTTTCTGGACTGTCTCCTATCATTTCAAAAAGACGTCTCAAGGTTTTCTGGGGGAGCCATCAGAAAATGGGTGGCTCTCATTTAATGAGCTGCTTTCTTCCCCAACAGAGGGATTGCCATCCTTTAATTCACCTGCTGTGTCTGACAGTATTTCTGAACAAACATCTGCTGTTAGATTATTAGGATACAGGGCTGAAGAAATGAACTTCTCTAGTCGTGTATCAAGTTTGGAAACACAAATCTTTCCATCATTTATTCCAGATCTTTCAAAGAGAATTTCAAAAATCAATGCTAGAACAACATCACGGTTGCAGTCAACCATGAGCTTGGCAAACCTAACCGTGTCATCCAACAGAGAATTTTATTTTGATTTTCCTTTCCCTTCCCTGGAAGCACCTTTGAGTCAACCCTCTGTACAGGTGCAGGTAAGACCCTTTGGTAAGGTACTTGGAAACTCCACAGAAAAATTAAAGATATTAGATAGTTTAGACATGCAGATTAGAACTGATGTAGTGAGTGATCACAGCAACACGACTGCCCTAAACAATAGGCAGCACCTTGTTTCTTTCCTTGCAGCACATTCAGGAGCCCAGCCTTCACGTTCAAGGGACAGCCATACTTCTTTCTTGATCAATACACTGGTTAAGAGTTCGGTAAACAGTACAAGAACACATGAATCACTGCAGTCTCAAAGTCTTTCAGCAAATGGTGCTGCAACAAATGCTATTGATAAAGCAAGAATTAATGTTCAAAGAGATGCAGGTGTTTTTTTAAAAAACATTGCTACGATGAGCTCTGACATCCTTCCACTCACATTGTCCTTGGAATTAAGGCACCTTCTTCATTCAGATTCAGAATTCAGAGTTAGCGCACCTCCTAACAGCTACGTGACACCTCCACTCCCACAAGGTTTTCAGGACCGTCTCAATACGATTTCTCCAAGCCTCATCCCTCAGAGGGGTGTAGCCGAGTTAAGCTTGCCAACAACAGCAACACCAAGAAGTCATCAAGGGCACAATCTGAGATCCTCTCTAGGGGCAGTGGAACAAGAAGTCATTGGTGATAATGAAGACATAAGAAGTCCTGCTATTCTGACAGCAACAAACATATTGAGGCTTTCCAAATGGGATTTGGAAGGAGAGGTGTATGGATCCTTTAGCAAGCACAGAGAAGGAATTTCTTCTCTGAATATTGTTAGTACTCTTTCCTTGGATTTTGAAAATGCTGATTATGGGCGTTTTGCAAACCTGTCTTCTATTCTGGAATTACCGAGAACTGGAGTAACGCATGTTGCAATACCCTTGCCGTCGTCCTACAGCGGAGCTATTATTCAGCACGAAGAGAACACCTTGAATGGCACTCTGACAGCAGCTGGGGCAGCTGCCCGTCACTCTTTCACGCAGTCCCAAATGCCAGTTTCTCCTGTAACATACCATCAGTCATCGCTTCCAGCACATGCTCATTCCTTGGCCAGTTTGTTGCCTGGGATGAGCCAAAATACCACCCCTTACCCACTACTGAATCAGCTTACTCGCTCTCCTGCAGCCCTCGTGTCGTGTTTATGTAATTCCTTGGCTGCGCTGGGCTGCCGGTGTCGGGCTGGAGCCAACCACAGTATGTGACCTGCTGAGTGCAGAAAAAAAATAGATCCTCTTATCTGTTAGACATGCAGTTGGTAGACTGAACGTAGAGGTAGCTGACTTTCATCCTTTCCATATAGTTCCATTTAGCGTATGAAAAGATTTTAGAGTAGTCATTTATTATAGTAGAAGGGAAGTTGTTACATCTTAGCATTCGTAAATGTCATTATCATGAGATTTCTAATTCTTGTGCACTTCTCTAGGCAGCTCTCACGAGACTTTGAGAATAATACATTGGGTTGCCACGTATTTTATATATTTTTATGCCATTTTATTGTTTGAGACTGTACGAATGTTTTTCACTTGCAGTATTTATATTTTTGAGGATTTAACTTTCAAAAAGCAAAGATTTTTCAAAAGAAAATTTGGATAATTTGCCTAAGAGAATTAAAAAAAAACCCACAACAAAACAACAGTCCTGTTTTTTAATTGATTATTATATTTTTGTAGTTGTTGGTTGGTGTGGGAAGAATTGGTTTTCCAGGTTCCTTTTTTTCTTTTTTACTCAAATTGTCTTTGGCTACTTTTCATCAATTTTCTGCCCATAAAAATATTTGTTTTCATTCAGCATTTTGAGGTGGGATTTCCACTGTTTAATTTGGAGAGTGAGAAATCATTTTTAGTGTTTATTATCTGCCTCTGCAGTCTCCTGAGAGTGTTTAAAAATGTAGAATATTTCTTTGTTCTTGTTCTTCTTTTGCCTCATTAAAACATGCTTTGGGTCACCATCTGGTGGAGATCTTGAAGCTGTTAACTACTTTGTAGTTATTATATTAGACTTTAAAAATACTTTGCATTCTTATATGAAGGCAATTTTATCCATATATGTAATTATATAAATAAGATTGTAATTATATATATGGTTATATATGAATGAGTGAGAATATATATAATGCACACTTTCTGTATGTGTATCTGTGTAGCACATATAAAAGGTACATTATGCATATAAAATTTAATATATGTATATACAGAGATATATACATATAAATAAGATCCAAGTCTTGCAGATGTTTTCAGCTTGCCCAAAGTCCAATTTTCTACTTCCAAATACTTTTTTTTTCCTCTTTTTTATTTGAAACTATCGCACTAATAATAAAAACCATTTCAGATTAAACTGCACACTGGATTTGTGTGCCTACTGAATTGAGGAAGGAAAAAAGACAATAAATCGATATCTAAAATTTAATCACAGCTTACTAAAGAAGGTTACTGGTAAACCATCTTCCTGCAAGAAACTGATTCTTTACTATTTTATCATAGAGGAATTTTCCTACTAATTTCAGTGATTGTATGATCAATTCCATAATGCAAAGAACAATACTCAAGCAAGCTCATGAGTAGGACAGCAACAATATGCACATTTAAATCAGAAAATACTGATTTCAGATTTTTTCAAGATAGTTTTATCTCAAGCTCTTGTAAAATTATTATCTATGAATTTGTGAAATGATGAAATTTGATCCACATTAATATAACTAGAATAAATGGGAGATTTTATCCAAACAGAGCATACAGAATTTTTAGGAGCTCAATGAGAAGCATTTGACTTGTGAGAAGTGTAGACTTTTAACACAGAACATAACTATGAGATGGTGTGATGTTTTTTATTCAGTGTGAAATCTTGAAATGCTGCCTACCAATTCATGAGCTTAAAGAGAATTTATATTTGTCTGTTGCCATTTCAAAACAATTTTACTGAATATAAAATTGCTCCAAGCCAGGCGTTACATGTTTGGTTACTGAAAGATGGTTTGTTCAGCTGCCGGTTTGGTAAAGCTCGTGTAGGTACTTCTGTCCAGCCGCTGCCGGGCCTGAGAGCAAAGGCTGTGCTGTGAAAACAAGAGGTGGATACCTTTTCCCCCACATAATTCTGTCCTTGGTTGTATTGTTACTTCCTATTGATGAGCCTTATCTGCCCTCACAAAGTTTTAAGTCAAATCCGCAGGGGCTGAATTCTGCATAACAACAGTATGGCTGAGAGCAGAATTTATCTGGGTTACAGACGAGTAATTATGATTCTTTTTCTAAATTCATGACACTTTCATGATCTTGCTTTTACACACCACATTAAAGACATATGCAGAATACTATTTACAAATATCTTAGTCTCCACATCACATTTCAAGTGTCTGTAAAAATATGGAGAGGGAGGAAATTCTTCTCTAATTTGACAGGGTTAGTGAGAATGAGCCCAAGCCTGTGGGGCTTGTTCGCTCCAAACTTGTATAACGCCAACAAGAGCTTGAGGTGTCCTTCTGCATGAGATTCAGCCCAATCTTTATATTCATTATGAAACAAAAGTATTTAAAAGGTAAATTTGCTCAGTTTCTAACATGATAATGCTGTTTTTAATGGACAGGTGGGCTGTTCTACAGGATATCTATAACTGTCTTTAGTTCCAACACTGACTCAGTGTCGAAAGTACATGATGTGGTCGCAGAATGGGTAAGTTAAGTTTTCTTTCGTGTGCAATTACATACATGAACCTGACCATTGATGTTATCAACCCGAAAAGGAAAAAAAAAGCGAGAATACCAAATAAATTCTTAAATTAATATGTTTTCTTTAAGGGTCTTTCTGTTATTGGTTTGCACAGTAATGAATTTGGGTCTAGCTGGGGCTGTTAGACACTATGGATAAAATTTTGCAATGTTTTCACTATACCAGCTGGCTTCTTAAGAAACGTAGATAGTAGTTGAGATTTTGGAAAGCATGGAGAAATGAGAATTTCCCAACATCACTATATAGGGTAAAATTTTTCTCCCCAAATACTATGTGGTTTTGAAGTTATCTTGTGATAGAAATAATAAAAAAAGGTGCAGTGTTCGTTTGTGTGAGGCAATACGCTTCTCCAATTTACCCTAATATTTCCTACTTCAGAAGTCTTCTGCCATTGGTTGGTTGGTGGGTTTCTGGTAACCCCTAGTTTTTCAGCCCATTTTAGCAGACAGAAGCTCCTTCCTGGGCCCTCGGGGTGGACTGTTCTTGAAGTTCCTGCCTCTGAAACTTTCTCCTTTCTCAATACATATATTCTCTGTCCTTTTTGACAGTTCATACAGTGACACTCAAACAATCTATAAGTAATCTTTATACAAACTACTTACAAGAACATATGGTCTCATAAATATATGGCAATTTTTCTTTATTTTTCTTTTAATAAACCTGGGGGCTTTCAGCTTTCCACATCTAAGGAAGAGAAACCATCCGTAGTCATCTACAAAGCAGCAGTACGGCATCCATAGCTGCCAGCGTTGCTTCTCTTGGCAGCAATAGCCAGGCGGAGTACGTAGGTACCTGGGCTGAAGAACCCAGAAAGGTGTCACTTGCAGAGGATGCAAAACTGTCTGCTGGGGGAAACTGAGCAGCCATTGTCCACTGAGAACAAATAGTACAAAGAGCTGAATAAAAGATCGTCATAAGGTTGTAGACTGTTAAGTGAAACTTGACCCTGTACTCTTGTCAGTAAATCTTTTCTAATCAAAGTGTTTCTGAAAATTTAAGATGAGACAGAAAGGAACAGTTCAGCATCCTGTGCACTCACCTGTACCCTGTGTCATGACCACGTCTCTCACTCCAGGTGTACATCGAATGTAACAATCGGCTCACTGAAACAGGAGAGAGTTCACTTTGCTTTGAAAAACTGAAAGGGATTTCTCAAGGGGAAAAAGGGTGAAATTCTAACTCTGTCTTAAGCAACAAAGAGCCCCATTAACATCTCACCATTCATGTGATCAATGTCTTCCTGTTTTACAGCTAAATCGTACTTTCCAGAACTGGAATTACACTGTGTATGTGGTCAATATCAGGTAAGTGAAAGGGAAGATGTTTATGCTACATTCCTTTTGAGAATTAGCCCACTCTAATTAATCTTTATTTTTTTTCATAGCATCCAACCCGGCTCCATAAAAGAAGGAGTAAGAGAAAAAAGAAGTATTAAAAGGTAAAGACATTTTCTTGAGAGAGGCAACGACTGCTATAATAAGTGGCTTTACAACAAGCTTTATTGTTTATTATTGGATTTATTGTCTGTTATTGGGCATGTGCCAGTCTGTAAATATATGACTGCTGGCAAGTTGAGTGCTCTGAATGTGCTCAGAAACTTTATACCGCTTATTGTGTTTGTTTTGGTTTAAACCTACTGAGCTTTAAACCTTAACAGATCATTTTTTTTAGAACTCAGCTTTTATCTGTCACAAAACTGAAGAGACATATCGTATACACATGGTATGGCACACCCAGCTTTCTTGAGCAACATGCTTTGGTGCACTGGTATCTATCCACCGTCACTGCGTTTTTTTCTCTTGAACGAGAGCCTTTTGAGCTTACAGACACCTTACTACATGCAAAGCAATGAAAAAGTCATGCTAGACTTGAAAGCCAAACTAGTGTGAGTTGCACTGTTTACCATATGTTCTCATTTCCTGACTTCTGGGCTCAGAGGCAATGGAGCTGGGATGTCTTCAAAGGGAGCCAGAGAAAGTTTGGCCTCAGGGGATTTCTTTGAAAGCAGCAGGCTGATTTCTGAGGGAGATGTGGGGGGGAAGTGAATCTTAGGACCAAATTGTGGAGAAGACACATAAAAACCCCATAATTTGTCTTGTGGGAAAGGGGCAACAAGAGGATATGCGAAGTATCTGCAGCGTAGACAGAAGTCGTGTAGGACTGACTCTTGAGAACTGCCATGGTAACAGCTGGGCTTTTGAATCTCAGAGATAACCCGCTGTTCCCAGTTTACCATCAGGAAATACTTACTAACGCTTTCGATTTTCTACAGAATTTACCTAGGCGTGAAAAGGTTTGTAAAAGGTACTGTCTCCTTCCCACTTACCCACACCAGAAAGGCAGCTTTTACTGGCGGAACCATGGAACTGGTGTTGTCTAAACCCAGTCTCTGAACGGACTTCATTGACCTACATTTACAGGAGGGTGCAATGATGTGGGTAGGATTTTCTTCACACTTCTACATGATATGGTTATGCCAGCAGCACCTGTTAAGTGGAGACCATGCCTCAGGTCTTACCAGCAGTCCAAGACTGCTGGGGAATGTAGAGCTTTCCCCATTATTATTCTTGTATCTTTTACGAGGGTAGCAGCCCAGCAGACTGCACAAATGATTTCTTCTCATCTCACTTTCCCACCATCCTATCATCTGCATTTTCTTTCTTCTTCCTGGTCTATAAAAAACAGAAGGTGAAGAAGGAGAAATTATTCTAGTAATTCCCTTTCCTTTCCCTCCTTTGGGACATGCGGTGAATACGGCACTAAATTGCTTCCAATGCTGTATCACTGTTACGAGGGAGGAACTCCATTCCTGTTTATTTTGCCCATCCTATGTTGTTGGAAGTACGAGTTCGTAGTGTGTCATAAAGTTTTCAAGGGAGGCCTGTTCTAATGAGGAATTAATCCTCTAATTCACGTTCATCTGAACAGAATTTCACTTCACTTTTAAAATTTAAGGCCTAACCCATAAATATCACAGCCTTAACTTTATCTTTTACAGAAGTGAGCGTATTATTCTTACTCTTAACTCATCAAACCTTACCTCTCTGAATTTTCCACAAGACCATGGCCGCCTTATTCCTAAGGCACTCTCCCAATTCTTTAAATTGCTCTTTGAGAAGTTTTGTCTCTCTTTATACGAATTCATATTCTTATAATTCAAATTCTTTTTTTCTTACCTCTTGGATTATTATTTTATACAAGTTACCTCCCCTCCCCCAAACCAACCAAACAAAACAACCTTTCCCATAATTTTCTATGCATTTTGCTTTGCTTCAACCCTCATTTACCACTCTGCTACCTTAGCAAGGAGCCTGTTATTGTTCTCCCCACCTAGTCTTCTTGCAAGTGAAAGAAGAATTGTTAAAATGATTCAGACAAGAAATAGAAGCTGGAAGTGGGAGGTAGGAAGCTGGCTTTTTTTGGCATGTTAAAAATAAGTGTTTTCCAAATAAATACTTTAAACTGTATTGCATTCTGAAGAAGAGCAAAACAAAACAAAAATATGGAAGTAGATTGTTACTCCTTCATCGCTGTGTTCTGTGAGCTGCAGAAATCCCAAGTGCTTCTTACGTGTTTGCGTACACGGGGATGAGAGACAAACAGTGCCAAGTCCAAAAGTGTGTCTCATTTTCAGCACCTGTAGTACCACGAGATGTCTGGATGACAGCACTACCAAGCTAATACTTGGGTAGATCAGTAACTACTGTAATAGACAGAATTTTAGCACAGCTCTACTTGACCTTGTGTCTTTGTTTGATTTTTTTCCTCTGGTCATAATGTCATCTCTTAACGAGAGGGCAGCTGTTAGAAGTAACACAGACAGGAGTTCAGAACGGGCTGTGGACATACCTGTTTCTGTGTGCCCGGTTATTTCACACAAATCTTTAAAAGTGAACCCAATTTGTGAATTGTGTAGATAAATTATAAATGTATCTGTTTGCTTCATTAATTCTTTGCCTTTTATGACTCTGCCTCTTTGTCAAAACTTTCTGTGACTGCTTTTCTCGGCAGGGTCCTTCTGATCCCTGTGAGGTGCCTGCGTGGGGCTGCCAAAGGAGGGGAACTACAGTCTTTATTGAGCAGCTCAGCTCCCCTGCTTCTCCCTTCTTTTATTTTGCAAGCAATTTTGAGAGCTCAGGCCCTAGTTCATTTGTAACCTTTTCTCCACTTAAAAAGCAAATACAATTATGCTTGCTCCAACTTCCACTACTTCTTGTCATAATTTTGGCCTATTTCCTGTGTTCAATTGCTTCTACTGTGTGAAACAACGTTAATGTTAGTAATGTTAAACAACCCATCCAAATTAAAAACCACAGTGGTAGCAATCCATGTGAAGGCCACTAAACTCAAACAGAAATCCCTTCTCTTGGGAATGAAAATAGGGAGGAAAGCAGGAAATCAGAGCTGCTCATGCCCAGTCCTGCTTTTTTGAAGTCCATGGGAGTTTTGCCACCAGTGTCACTGAGGCAGTTTCAGGCTTCTGCATGCTGTGTTCTCGGGTGCTGTGTTGCTTAATGGAATGTTTAATGCACTTGGATAAAACTTAAGCTAATTAGATTGTGTAATAGTTTTAGACAGAAGTTAACAACATAAAAGCAGCATAATTTTGCTTTTATATTCCTAAGTATCTTTACTGAGCAAAGTACCAGGCTTTGCATTCTTTGTAGATTAGTTCAAATTATTTGTAATGAAATAATAATTCTATTTTTGTTATAAATGAACGCTTTTCTGATGTTTATTACTATTTTTAAAAATTTCCTGGTTTCTATTGGTGAAACTTTAGGAAAAACTTGGAGCTGGCCCACCTCTGTTCCCCCTGGCTTTGACTCCAGTATTACTGAAGGCAGTTAGGGACAGCCCTGACTAGGGCTGAGCCCCATAATGCGTACGTTACGTGTAATAGTTCTGCTTGGAGTACTGACCAATAAAGAGCCAGGTTTCTCCACAGTGCCCTGATGGCATTTTGTGTCCATGACCTGTAAAGAAAGCCTCATCACAGATGGAGGAATTTGGGAATTCTTCCTGAGTGACTGAAGGATGATCCCTTATTATCCTCCTGCTGAAGCTGCCTGCCTTCGTTCCAGCTTCCAGTTACTTCCTTTGTCTTTCCACTGACTTTAACTGGATTTATGGTAGGCTTGACATTGTTAGATGCCATTTTTAGGAAAGTAGTGTATTGGTTAATGCAGGTTTTCTTTGTTGATCTGGAATATTGTTCAAGCATAACTAAAACCTCATTTCAGTGAAGACCAGCTGTTGAAATGTGAGGGATTCCAGCCCTTTTTTTTTTATTTAACAATGAATAGTCTTCATACCAAATCATCACATATTTTAAGTGCTTTCTGTTGAAATGGTCTGGTTGTTTGAATTCCCACTGCAGATCTGCAAGGAGGAGCAAGGACCAGAGACAGGGGTACAGGGACAGAGCTAGGATCACGCTGCTTGCAGCACTGTTCTGATACAATGGCCGTTAACCTAAAAGGGAATCTTAGGATGCTTTTATTTGTAATAGTCCAAAAAGTAGCTTCAGTTTTTAGGTTTGTGTCCTTAAGTCTTGGGTTTTGTATTTTTTCTTTGATGTCACCTTTTGCTGGGAAAGGAACGTCCTCATCCTTGGTGTAACTTTGAATGTGACTGTTGTGCCCAGTTCTGTTTTTTTGCTCTCCATTCTGAACATTTTAACGGTATCACAGACAAAATCATCTCAAGTAAAAGTTTATCCACATCTCAGATGGTTTTCTGGAAAGCTTTTAATTTCCGCCTGGTATTGTATTTCCTGTCTCATTCTGTGTTTTCTAACATTTTGTCTGCTGTTTGAATTATATCTTCACTGAGTAACTTATGGAATAGTCAGCCTGGTTTTTTGTTTGTCCAGTTAATGCGAAAAAGGTGGTAGTGTTTAAAGATGACTATGTGGACCTACCTGTGCTGCCAGTCTTGAGTTATAGCTACCCATCCCCGCTTATTTTCAAAGCCAACATAACCAGATTGGTAAAGAGTTTAGTGCTGACATCCTAAAACTGTTTTAAATACACCAGGAATTCGAATTAAATTTCTAGTGACTTTTAGTGGGAATTTAGATTCCCTGAGTACTTAGGTGCATTAAAAATGATTCTTTATATACTTTGAATCAAGTAACATTAATTTTGAAATAAATTAATAGTGATTTTTTGGAACAGTTTGACAGCCACAATAATTCAGTATTAGTTCAGCCTGTCTAGTACAACTGAGATGACAGGAGAAGTAAGCATTGCTAATTATCAGCTACGTATCTTCAGGTGGGAGACAGTGTGTGCTGCACGATTCGCATGGTTTGTTAATCGTTCCTTCAGGCTCCCTGCATCGCGTAGCAGTGAGACCGCAGCCCGTGTGTAGGCACACTGTCCTGGAATAGCTGTGAGTCACGCTGACGGAGAAGAAAGCCGGCTTTGTGGTACACGCCATGGCAGTGCAGACGCCCCCACCACCTCCTGTGCCTCTGATGAGGATGCAGCTTTATAAATTCCTCTCCCTGAGCCAGCTTAGCTCAATAGACCAGGACAAAGTAGGACAGACGCCAGTCTTTCCCTGCTTTCCTGCTTGCTCCAGCTGTCACCATTTCAGTCGAAGTGAAGAGAGATGTATGTTTATCCCCATTGTGTTTACCTACACCCCAGTCCATTTTTTATATTGACAGCAGTAGAGTTAGCAGTACAGGTTACTGTAGGTGATGTGTAATTTGTAATTGATTACTGCTGTGAGAGTCTTTCTGCTTTTATATGACACATAGTAAAAGCTGTAAGGTTGGGTGTAGCAAATCCAGTGCCACCAGTAGAGTATAGCTGTGGTGCCGTTTATTTGAGTGTAGGCCTATGTTGCCCAAATAGAGAATTTTGTTCTTCATCATTAAAATGTTTTCTTTCTGGGATTCGAGTGTGACAAAAGTGGAAGGAAGCACTCAGGTTCTTATTGCATCAGCTTTCAAGTTAAAAGGTATTTATTTACTTTGGAAGGCTAGGATGAGTCATTCTGAAAAGTTTATAGAAATTGTTTTCATCATAATATGGAACAGGCTCTTACTACCCAGCATACGTGACTTACGCTCTAAGAGTTTCTCAGAAAACAAATAACCAAGTAGTTTAAGAGATTATATTTATCAGGGCTTCATAATCAATACTTTTCTCCATAACTGTTCAAGGTAACTGTAGCCAATGGTACCTCGTCTGTCATTATACCTTCTGTGTTGTTGACATTATCCCTCCGGACAGTTAGGGGTACTAAATACCATTTTGATTAGTTGGGAGCCTTGCAACAGACAGCATCGCGGTAGCAGGGTCTGTTCTCTTATGACTTCTGTTCTGCAGCCAAAGTGCTGGGGTAGGGAGCGGCATCAGTATATTAAGTTTTCCTCTTCTGAAGTAAAGGGAACAGATGAGTGAAGCCAGAATCTTTTAGGAAAGATGGTTAAGTGCCAGGAGACTCTGGGGCTGAAGTACTGGAGGGCTGAAGGAACTGGCAATCGCGTAGGCAATTTCCATGCTTCTGCTAAAAATAAATGCTATAATAAATGTGTGCCTCGTAAGATATCCCAGGTGTACAGCAAACGCCTGCTAATGCACACCCACCCTGCTGAGGTTATTGCCATGTGTTAAACGCTCCACAGAGATCAAATGAATGTTAGGAGGAACTCTGTGCCTCTGGGAGCAGGGTAGAAGCAACCTGGTAAGGGGTAGCTGGAATTTCTCTACTAAACTGGGGAAAAGCCAAGCCAGCAAGTAGTCACTGTTTAATCTTCTTCTCCAGCAACATGTGACCAGTAAAACAGTGGATACGGCAAGGAAAAAGTGCATTGGTGTTCAACAAAACCAACAAAAACCCCACCAGCCAGGGACTGTGCATATTTATTTACTTATCTCTTTATGTCTACAGCAGTGAAATGTGTGAAGTATTAATATCACATATGTGATTTCTTTGTAAGGCTTGGGCTTTGCTTTTCTTTTTTGATTATTTTTTTATTCCTAGACCGAGAGGTTGTTTTCTAATGCCATTTCACTAATAACAGTGCTTCAGAATTATTGCTTGGAGTTATGCAGTTTTTAGAATAATGTCTGACAGAAAGAGGGTTAAAGTCTGCCATCTGGGAGCAGTGTCTGTACACGAAGCTGTAGTTTTGTGCTGACCAGCCGAGGCAGCTCTGTGAAGTGCAGCTGGGCTGTCATCGTGGGATGTCTTTCTGGAAATGAAGTCCTGGTCTGCCTAGGAAGGGATACCTGAAACCCCTGCTAGCTCTCTCCCATGCAGCACCCCCAGAAGCTTCTACTCTTCAAGAAGACCACAAGACCCTTGAGCTCCCTCCAGCTTTTGAAAACAGCTCAGCGTCTGCTCTGCTCACTCTGTGTGTGCTGGCAGTGCTGCCGCTTCCTAGGCTGCCAGGAACTGCTCACACACCGCAAAGGTCTGTCTTTATTCAGGCTGCTGGGTACCCAAGGGCAAGGGTAAGATGAAGGCAGCTCAAAGGAGCCTTGCTTTTTCCTTTTTTCCATATTTTGGCTCCCGTGGAGATGCAATATTCCATGCTTCAGTGGCCTCATGTCCTCCTAGCCACAGCCAAGCAGTGATCTTGGGGACCAATGTATTCTCTTCTCCAACATGTGTTTTCTGTGTCCCAGGAGGACATTTTTGAGCCTTCTACTCTGGGCTTCTTTTCTGTGTCCTGCTAGAACTGCTTTTCTGTTCACTGTTTCCCTTCCAGAAAAATTATGTTTTTTGACAAGGGTGGGGACTGTTTTATTTCTCTCACAGGAAAGAGACTTCTTATGCCCAAGAAAGTAGCAGTGGGCTACAGTACAAAACAGCTATTACTGCTCAGACTTGAATTACTCATCTGAGCAACTAGACTTTCCTAATTAGGACTAAAAGCTTCAGAAGTGTGTCAGGGTGTTTTCATTCCATCAAATTATAGACGTTTAAATATTAGACATCTGCTTTTTCCTTAATCTTCTAGCCTTCCTCTGTAGTCAGTGGAGAGATCGACCCTCTGGTAGATGACTTGTCCTATTCTGACAAGCTTTGTAAGGTGGGATGAATCAGCTCTTAAGTTCCTAAGCCATCAGCCTCCAGAATTTTAAATTTAATTAAGACCGATGTAGAACTCACAACTTTATGCTTTCATCCTTAAAATAATCTAAATCTTCTGAAAACCTTTCTTAGCTCTTTGGATGAGATGCTTCTTTAATGGTAACTAGACGGTGAAATTTCCTGACTTCCTGTGCTTTCATGTCATTGCCTTATATATAAACATAATAATTTACAGATAATAAGCAACATGGTGACTGTTCCATACTGAGAAAACTAGAACTTGTCAGATATTTTTATTTCCATGCATTCGGCCTCTGCTGTTGACTCAAACAGTTGGATAATTTTCCTTGCAGTTTTGGGGTTTTGGCTCTTCTGGTTTATAATTCTACCAACAACATCAATTTAGAAGAGGAAGACATCCGACAGAAGCTCATAAATAATAATGGGACAATGGAAGGAGGATATAAGCTTCATACTGTGGATGTTGATCCAGTGGGTAAGTAGTTTTTGGCTTTGTTACACAGCAGATTTTGTTTGCTTGTCCATATATAAGCATCTTCTGTGTTAAAATGATCACACATTTCCAAACAGTATGGCTGTTTCAGATTTTAAACTGTTGCTTTAAGCCTCATCGTTCCAATAACCTCAGAGAGCTGTACTCAGGATATCTCTTTTTAACACACAGTCGTCCAGATTGCTTTACTCAGTGTTTTGCTGTCTGCTCCAAAGAGGCTGGGACAGTTCCTGACAGCTCCTCTGGTGGTTTGCGACTAAAGAAGTATGATTTACAGCCAGAACTATAATGGGACATTTTGGACCTCCAAGGCCCCTCAAGCCCACTTGTCACCTCTGTTGTTTATGTTCCTTCGGGTGCTGCCCTTAATCGATCTTTAAGCTCTCATCTTTTCCCATTCAACTTTTTGCAGTCAGAGATTGCCCTTCCCTTGGGAAGGTGGAGATGGGGGCTGGAGGAGTGCAGGTGAGGGCTGGAGGAGTATGCGTTGTCCCCTGTTGCGCATCCCTCCATTGCCGCTACTCTGTAGATGACAACCAAGAATTTCATTTAAAGACAGCTTTGTGCTGTAACTTGTTGATGAGCTGAAGACGAGAAATGGAAAATGATTAGATGAAGAAATTTACCACCAATACTTAACATAGTTGTATTTTTACAGAAAAATGTTTAGCTGAAGAAAACCCTCCAAACTACTTTTGGCCAGATACCAGACCGACTGTGACCAACTTCACGTTATGCCATGGGAGTTCAGTTCAGACTGCATCGAGAACATGGTAGGTGCTCAAATGTCTGAGAAGCTAAGAGCTTCAGATGCAGCTTTCTGGTTGCTTAATTAAACTACGTCCTCCACAATGGTTGCCATTGGTTGGTATTGTATTTCAAGAGGATGATTTCTATCCTGTGCGAGATCATGTGTGTACAGCAAGAGTATGGTAAGAAAAAGAAAAACTCATCTACCTCTCCTATAGGGCATGCTGAGGCCCACAATTCATGTTCAGAATCACGTTAAAAATAGCAGCTTCTTACAGAATTAAACTTGACTTCTTGAAGTCATGATGTTTATTTTACCAAAATCCATTTCCTATTTGCTACCGCTCTGTTGATACTGTCTGACTTGTACAAGAAATTCTCAACAAAATTCTATGAAGATGAAATGTGTATTAGGGTTAATCCAGAACCCCTTCCCTAGTGAGAGAAAAGTAAAAGAAATTCTGTGAAATAAGCATTTTGCCAGTAGTTAGTCATAATTGAAAGTGGGGATAATATTAGGCTTAAAGATTTGAAATTGTGTTTTTAAGTTTTAGGATAAATTTTCCCTAATGTAGGCTTTCTTTGTGAATATCTACAAAAGTTTTAGACGCTGTATCTCTATTTTCCATTTGTAAAATGAGAATATCATTACTTCCTTTGATATATTACCAAACAGTATGGCTTTGATCTCCTTTGAGTGCCTTGAACATGACTGTGATGACGCAATATTAATTAATTTCTTCAGTATTTAGGATGATTGCTATCATATGCATTATAGCAGTCTTACCCACCCACATTGCATCTGGAACATGTTCTGAGAAGACCAGATCTTTTACTCTTTGAAAACAAGATGGCAACATGGATACGATTCAACTTTGAGGTTCTGTGCCAAACAGGAAAGCAACCAGCGTTCTATTTAACTAACTCACTGCCTCAGCCTAGGAGTCTTCCACGAGAACTGCTGGGTTCTGATTGACCAACTTCTGTTGTAGGGCAAGTAGAGTAGAAGTCAAAGTGTTTTTATGTCAGAGCCTCAGAATCATTGAAAAATTAAGGCTTCTGGCTTTTGCTGTCCTAGTACTGCTGATCTTTATTCTTTATTTGTGGGCTGCACAGATACTATTGATTGTGTACAGCACTTCTGATTAAAAGAAATACTGTTTTCTGCACTGTGCTGTTCCTTCATTGCCTGTGCCTCCACTAGCTTTTGCCCGTATGGAGCACAGGTGCCGTGTTCCGAGAGAAGAAGAAGCTCTTCTAGTCCTGTGCGTTCCCGTAAGAGGTTACCTGCTGGTGAGCTGTTTCAATAAAGGTGATCCCTGAGGATTAGATTTATTCTGTCATGTGCTGAGTGAAAGGATAACTTTTTCTCATTTTCCATCCTGCCTTTGCCACGCTATGATAACATGATTGTTGTTAAAAAATTGAGGAAAAAGTGTGTTTAATTTTGGAGCCCTATCTGGGTGTTTTGCTGTGGTGAGGCTTTTTAAAAAAAAGGCATTTTGAAAAAAATATCTTTATCTGCCCTAGTTTTCATTGGTGATGTAAGATTGTAACTCCCCGTAGCTCTGATGCATGTTCTGAGAGGTGTTATGGCTTGCCAGTGACTTGGTCAAAGCCGTTTATACCAAAGGGAAACTAGAGAAACAGCACCTGATTCAGCCATCATAGCGGCAGAATAGTCTGTGTTAACATTTGGGTCTTTCCAGAAATACAAAGCCAGAATTTCCACCGTTGCAGTTTTATCAAATCAGTATAGGAATCAGCTGGGAATTTGTCCAGAATAACTGGGGTGACTCGCAGCACTGTCACTTAGTTTATCACATTTTTCCACTGTAAAGCATACACATTTCGTTTCACTCGGGGCCTTGTTGCTAGGAAAGCTGTGAATTCGGGAGAGTGGACCACTGTGACACCTACGAAATGGTTATGAAACATGTACATAATTTTGCTGTTGTATTTCACATGCGTTTTGTTGTTTCTCCTGTTTAGCTATTTGGGTCTGCAGAATTACACGTCGTACTGGGGCCAGCCTGACCTTAGAAACTGCACAGGTGCGTGTGTCCGTGTTGGTTTTGGCTAAAGGAATAGGTACAGAGACTTCCGTTGCTGCTTACTATAAGGAAATTACATTAAGGAAGAAGATCTTCCTCCTTTATGCTAACTTCTTTAAAATCTTTTTAAAAAATCAGTGCAAAGTAAATACTTAAATGCTAGGGAGGTCACCAAGTTGAATCCAGCCCACGTATGAAAAGCTCTGGATACCAATTAATTAAATAAACTCTTCAGGTAAATTAAGCAAGAATAGAGGCAGGTGGTAACCTGTCCCGTTTCGGTATTCAGGTTCAGACGAATTTTTAAATGTTTCCAATGTCTGTAGGTGCCAGTGGAAAGACTCCCACTCTCTTCACTGGGCTCACAATCAGATTTTCAGATTTTTCAGATACAATTGGACATCTTCAAATTTGTTCTCAGTTTGTAAGGTGCCCTTTCATATCATTCTGATTAATAAAGCAGACAGACAACAATATTATGGCTCCTATGTTTTAGTGCCAGAGCTAGTGAAGAGAATGATACTCTCGTAAGTAACGTAGAACACGTGCAGGAAGCAGGGTCTGAACTGCTTTCCTGGAGAAGCCTCTGTTTCTTCCTCCACTGATGGAGGAGTCTGAAGGAGCCTGGCCACCTTCCTTAGTTCATCATTGCCGTCAGGCTGCACGAAAACATCATTTTGTGTAAAATGAACTTTCTGCAGTAAATGTAGCAAAAGCTATATTGTAAAACACAACGTTAAAAACCCACAGCCAGTTGCAGACTGAAGGCAAAATCTTATTTGTGAATTCCAATAAATCTAAAATAACTTTGATATTGGACAGTGTTAATGTTTATCTTAGTTTTCTATCCAGGTGGCTTCAGACTCACAGCTTAACCTGTCGTTTACACTAATGTTTTGCCATTGGACACACAGATTCCTCTCATGAAATTTGCTCATGTGTTGTGCCGACCCTTGTGTAAGGGTACAATCCTCTAAAGGAGCTGAGGCATTTGCAGTGGGGTCAGACTTCCTACCCGGAGCCTGAAAGACTGAATACTTTGTCACTAACGGTGATTTTGGATGCATTTTTTTTTCACTTCGAGAGTGAATAAACTTTTTGCCCAGTGAAAAAGAAAGGACAGCATAAGGAGAAAAAAAGAGAGAAAATAGGCTTTTTATTCCTTACTTTCCCTTTTTTTTTCAGTCAGTCAGCCCTTTCAATAATAGTTGTGATTTACCAACTTGGATCAAATTAAGGAAAAGAAAAACACAGCCGATCAGGACAGTATATAGTAATCAGTAGGTTCTATATACATTTCCATAAAATTTTAAATTTCATAAAATGATAAATTCCTATGTTTATTAAAGTACCACAGAACATGCTCTTGCTTTCAACAATATGGATAAAAGTTTGTATTTCTGAATTACTTTAGGACTGATATGCATTATTTTATGTTTTTACTTCATTTTACATGTGTACTTACAGAAAATGCAGCTGATATAGCCAATCAGCTTCTGAATCTTACTGGCGAAGGGCAGCAGCTGACCTCAGACAAAGTAAATGATGTTGTGCAGAAGCTCAAAAAAATTGTGAATGATGAAGAAATTGATGAATCTCTGGGTTCTACTGTGGTGACAATTTTTTCCAATATTCTAACAAGTTCAGACAGTGTCTTGGCAGCATCGTCTTCGGAGTAAGTATTCCTGCGTTTGAGGCAAGCTTTTGAGAGCAACCTGCAAGGTTCAAACAGTTGAAGCTATTGCAGGACAAACCGCAAACTTCTCTGATTTCCATCAGAAAGGATTTTCCAAATCAGATATACAAATATTTCTTTCTTGTATTAATGTTCATCGCAAAGATAAAGTATTTGGACAGAAAAGGGGTCTCTTAATACATGACACAGCAGAGATTTAATATTGTTGGAAAGCTATTTCAAGACCAGTGATGTGTAGTCGTAGAGATTATGTCAATGGAAAGCGTTTTTTTCAACAGAAATGCATAAGTTTACAGCCTAAACGTCTCCTTGTGAATACATAGATGGGTGATAGAAACAGTCAGCAGTAAGAGGATCATCTCAAACATGGAGAGCATAGCAGGCTTTTCTGTATGCAGTCTTTAGAATAATTTTCTTTCTGGTTTTAGAGCTCTGAAGACTATCGATGCCTTGGCTTTAAAGATCCAGTTCACTGGACCCTCCATGAGTATTTCAACACGAAACCTTGCACTCGGAGTGTCGTCTATAAACTCAACTTCATTCAGAGGTGGTTCTTTCAGCGTCAGTGCACAGAACAATGCATCTGAGTTCCAGGTATGGAATAAGCAGTTGTATTTGAACATGAAATGTGCCTGTTGTTCCAAGTGTGTTTACTGCGGTTCCTATAAAACCACTTACAAGTCCCAATTCTCCCCGTACTTTCTATTTCCTTTTTCCTGCAATCGTCCAAACAGATTAATGTAGTATTTCCTTGAGTGACAGGAAACCCAGATAAACTCACAAGTTCCGTACGGATGAAAAGCAATTTGCTTACAAATACAGAACAGTTTTTTTCCGGTTTAGTTTTGGAGGTTTGTTAATGAAAAGGGAAAATAATCTTTAAAAATCTGCTATGTTGCCCATTCTACACTAGCTAACAACTCTGTTAATGGGTTTCAGCTTTAGAATAAGACATCTAAATGTAGATATCTGTATGTAGATTTCTGTAGTTACAGTAGGCCTTCAACCTTCCAGTATAGTTTAAAAACCTGTTGCTGACAGAGACTGATCCAGCTGTCCACAAGTAGGCTGATAGGCTTGTGCCATTTGGGATGTCTGAGGTGATTCAAGATATTCATGCGGAGCTTGACCAGACAGACATGAAAAATAAACACAGATAAAATGCAGAATGGTCTCCAGCGCTACAGCATCCAGACAGGCTGCTATAGTTATTTGTCATCACCTCAAAAATATGTTTTCTTTTTTTCACAAATGGAAAAGCTCAGACATCTAAAAGCTATGAAACAGCCTTTGAGATGCACATAGCACCTGTTGGGATTTTCCACAGGTTTTGTTGAAATCAGTAGCAATGAAGTACTGAGACTCTTTAAATGTCACTGTATGCCTGTGTCGTACAGTAGCTAAATGCTTCTAAAAATGTAGTGCAATGCATTTTTTTCACAGTTATATCAGAAGTCTATGACGAAGGTAATGTAATTCCAGTGTCCTGGGAGTCTAACCATTCAGATACAGAGCTTTACTTGGAGAAACACACAGAAAAGATGAACAGAAATATTAAAAAATCTGTTGTCAGTTGGGCCAGAGGAACCAAAACTGCATTCGAGCAAAACATGACATTAGTTAAAGACTAATCACCAGAGTATAAGCATCTTATGGAACCAAATGCATTCCTACTCCAAGTTGGCAAGACAACAATCCTAATAAATGTCTGGTCATATTATAAAGTACCGTGTACTGTAAAAATAAAACCCAGTAATGAAGACAGTGCTAGAGAAAGTAACAGTAATATAGCAGGCTGCAGAGCGTTTGCACGCTGTGAATATAGACTTTGGATCAAAACTAAGTAGATAAAAATGGATTTAATGTGATTAAGTTTCCACGTATTTATATTCATAGACGTTTTGGCTAAAGTTTCTTTGAATCAATTGTGTTAGAATTTTTTTTATTGTTGTAAATCTGTTTTTCTTTAGCTGTCTTATTAATGAAGCTCAATAGCTGATTATTCTTTGATTGTTATCAAAGGTAGGTTTCTCATCCGTATTTCATCCTTTATTTATGGAAAGAGGAAAGGAAAAAATCTGAAGCCAGGTTTGAGATGTTCGTGTGTGTAATAAGAATTACCATCTGCGGCTTGAGGACATCCAGGAATTTTCTTACCCGGGAATCATTTATTATGGCACTGTCTAAATAATCATAAAATCCAAACTCCGTCAAATTATTTATAATGTTCCTATTGGAACAAGAGTTTGTTCTTAGACTTTCACATTTCCAACAACTGATTGAGAATACTTAGCATCCTTCCTACCAGAAAAGTCTGCAGCAGCTGTGGTCACCGTTTATTATTTTCCATGCCTGTCAGGAAAGATATTTGCTCTCCCTGCTGGAGGGAAATTCTCTTGTTAAGACCCAGGTTTTTCACCACTGTGTGATGGTCTATCCAAGATCTTCACGGAGCATTAAACTCTTCAGGCCGTGTGTCAGAATGTTTCCAGATTTATTTCATATTTTGTTCTTAAAGTAGATACCAAGCAAATGTATCCATGGCGATTTGGAAAGATTCTATTTCAGTTCCCTGTGCCTTTATGTTTCTTGCCAAACCTTTGACTAAGTTAGCCTTTGGTGATTCATATTATTAAATTGTTCCTGTAATATATCCATACTGCTAAAAAAGAAACCTCTTCCACTCTATTTACAGACAATACCTAATGGGACATCTTCATCACGTACACACTTTCTGCTTAATGTGGCAGAATTATCCTTTGGAAACCTTTTATTCAGCTGCATTTAACCCTATCAGGAGATACCTATGAGCCACTTCTTACTAATTTCCAATTTACTGTTACTCACAGTAAATCACTGAAAATTTAGAAGTTAAATGAATCTGTCATTAGCTTATGGCTTTTAACTTTCTCTTAGCTAACGGTGCTTTTAGAATTGCACGGCTCATCATGAGAGGTATAAATAGGTGACCAAGTTGCCTCTGGAGAAGTCAGGAGTGCGAGTTTCCTGATCTCACAGTAAAATTCTTACACACTTTTGCTCTGGAGCCACTGTGAGGTGGTTTGCTCCCCCTTCCTTTAATGGGTAGGGTGGCACACCCTTAGTGTGCCGTGGTGGGAGATCGTGCAGTCATAAAATTGCTGCCTGGCAGCTAATCAAATCCAGGTTTGCATCCTCATTTATTTACTGCTCACTAGATAAATCTAAAGAGGTGACACTAACCATTACCTAAAATCTCCCTTCTGTAACAGAGACACTAGAAAATGTCAAGGTAATTGTTCCAGATGTGCACATCAAGCCAAGTAATACAACTCAAGAAAGAAGGATTCAGAGCATATTTTTCAGTTCTCAACATTGTTTGGTATAAGGAAAAGTATCTTGAAGGTTACTGAAAATTATGACGACTGCTGTTATTTCCATCTCGTTATTTCCAAATTGCCATTACAGCACTGGAGGAGTTTGTCTATTTTAACTAATAGGTTTTTGTAGCAGAAGGTTGATCTCATGCTGGAAGGCTGGGAAACCCTCCTAAGCCTGAGCTCTTACCTAGGTGAAAGACTTATTATTGTTGATTGGTTCTAGTCCCATGTTTAGGTATCTTTGTGTGAGAATGAGTCCAGTTGTGGACAGTGGATGATTTGGGGGTTTGTTTGAAAATGTTTTCTTTTGTTTTTATTTAACAGGTAGATTTTGACAAGGATCAGACAAATGCCTTTGCTTCTGTTGTTCTGCCACCAAGTTTACTGAAGAATTTAAGTCAAGATGAGTTTGAAGTTATATCCAGGGCTCAATTTACTTTCTTCAATAAAAATGGTCTTTTTCAGGTAAACTTCAATATGTTTGAAGTGGTTTCAGTTAGGATGTATCAAAGCCAGCTGCTGATAGTTCCCTGTAGTGTCGTAATTTGACAGCATCTCCTGAGTTTAGGAAAATGAGAAGGTGATGGCACACGTAGGCATTAGGAACAATGTTATGCTCAGAGTGATAAAACAGTGGAAGTGCCCCAGTTGAATTTAAGTCCATGATTAAATTGCACATTCCTGTCACATATGAGATAAATTTTTCTCAGGGTAGTCTATGAAAAACTGTATCCCAGCTGCCTACAAGCAAAGACTCTTAAAGGGCATAACTTCTGTTCCTTCTGTCAGAAGGGCATGTGGCCTGTGACACTGCCAGGTGCTCGCTCTTTCCGTTTCCCTTTAAAGTAAACCTTTCCTTTGGTTGGCTCTCGTACCCAGCTGCTGCTTATGTTCAGTTGGAAGCTCTGAGCTCTCGGTCGCCAGAGGCTGTTAGTTTCTATACACGCTGCTCTTTTCATGGGTGTGTTCTCATAAGCACACTGTGCACACACAGCGCTTGCACCTAAACTGCAGGGACTTGGGGAGATTTAGCTTTTTCTTCCCTGAGTCCCATCACAAGGTGATTATAAATAGTTCACAGCTAGGAAAAACCCAAGCATAACCATACCTGCTTTGAAAAAAATATGAGTTAATTAAGAAAGAAATATTGTTTCATAGTGAACTGTAGACTGAGCCTCAGAAGACTTGAGTTTGTTTTCCCATTAATATTTCAAGTGACCTTTGGCTCTTGTGCATCTGCAGAACTCTAGTTTTGTATTGTCCCTGTATTACCATTTTTATTGGCAGTATTCAGATAATCTAGGCAAGAAAATACCCATGACCCTCAGTTACCTTCTGAAAAATACCCTGAGGTATCTGTGACTGTTTGAAATAGTATTCATTTTAAACTCGCTTTTGAAACAAAATCAGGATGAATATATTTACTAAAGAAACCATAAGAAGGCAGATGTAGGCTTGTCATAATGGCATAAAATCATGTAAAGTCTGAATGTGTCCTTTAGTGATGCTGGAATGTGAGTCAAAGGGATACTTAACCAGTCACTGAAAAGCAAAAAACCAGGAAAATCTGCATCTAAATTTGCAACTAAAATTCCTTCCATTTTTTGGTGTGTTCTTCAAACTATTCCTAGGTGAAATGTTCAACACAATTAGTTAAAAATGTGTAAAACTTGCATTTTAGAAAATCTAAAACCAAAATAAGTCTAAAAAAAAGACTAAAAATACAGCCTAAAAATAACTTGATCCATGAGCCATCTTAAACCAAATAACTTTATCCATTAGTATAAAAGTATTTCATAAATATATTTATTCCAAATGCAATTAAGAAACCCCCAATGGTATTAGCTGGATTTCTTATAACCATTCAACATAACAGTAAAATATCTTATTTAAGAGCACTGGAGGGTTTTTTATTGCAACTGAGAGAATTCTAATAAGTTTTATCTTGTTTTTCATTAAAATGTTATGGTTACATTACTTAGAAGACTATATGAAAAATTGATCTGAGCTATTCGGGGTGGGATTCGTTTCACTAAAGGCAGGTGTGTTCGGCGTACGTACCTGTGCCTAAACTACTCTCCATAAATTGCCTTTAAAGCCAGTCAGTGGAAAAGCATGGACACCGTTGAGGTGTGACACACGTCATCCTGATGCGAGAGTGTCAGTTCCCCAGACAGAGGAGTGCAGTGCAATTTGAGACACCTCAGGGTGTAAAGGTACTGCTCGCCTACAGATGTGACAGTGAACCTGTAGGAGGTGTGAGATCTTCTGCAGTATCAGCTGGAGACTGGCCAGGATACCTTGAAGCCCTTAAAATGGGCATTTATTTTTAGGGAACCCATATTCGACCTCGACGTATAGCATGGATAAGATGGATCAGGCTTTGAATGTACCAGTTTCCTTTCATTTACTGTGTTAAGAAACACTAGAAAGACTACTTCAGTTCCAGACATCATCTTGTTACGTGTCTATGGTGAGGTTAGAAGGATCATCCTCGTGAGTTCTGAGGCCATGAAAATGAGAGATTTTCTCTTCTTCAAATGGTCAAGAACTGCCTGGAAAACTGCATTTTCATTCCTCTGCACTTCCTAAGTTTTTTGGAAATTACATCACAAAGCGCCAGTATTATCTGAAATATTGTGTTTGAAAGCTCTCAAATATGGTTCTTAAGAAATGACATGTTCTTCTCAGGATAATGTGCACTTAATAACTGAAGCTATTCTGTCTCTGCTGAGTGCAGGACAAGCAGGGGATTGGGTCCAACCAGCATGGGTTCATGAAAGGCAGGTCCTGATCTTCTATGACCAGTTGACCTGCCTGGTAGATGAGGGAAAGCCTGTGGATGTTCTTTGCCTGCACTTCAGTAAAGCCTTTTCCCCTAGAGAAGCTGGCACCTCGTGGCTTAGACTGGTGTACTCTTCGCTGGGTGAAGAACTGGCTGGACGGCCCAGCCCAGAGAGCTGTGGTGAATGGAGTCAAGTCCAGTTGGCAGTTGGTCACAGGCGGCATTTCCCAGGGCTCAGTGTTGGCGCGAGTCTTGTTTAATATTTCTGTCAATGATCTGGGTGAGGGAATTGAGTGCTCCCTCAGTGCGTTTGCAGATGACACCAGATTGGGTGGGAGTGTGGATCTGCTTGAAGGAAGGGAGGCTCTGCAGAGGGATCCAGACGGGCTGAATCGATGGGCCGAGGTCAATTGTATGAGAGTCAATGATGCCAAGTGCCAGGCCCTGCACCTGGGCCACAACAACTCCATGCAACACTACAGGCTTGGGGAAGAGTGGCTGGAAAACTGCCCAGTGGAAATGGACCTGAGGATGTTGGTCGACAGTGGGCTGAACACGAGCCAGCAATGGCCCAGGTGGCCAAGAGGGCCAATGGCATCTGGGCCTGTGTCAGACCCAGCGTGGCCAGCAGGAGCAGGGAGGGGATTGAGCCCCTGTGCTCAGCACTGGTGAGGCCACACCTCAAGTGCCGGGATCAGTTTGAGCCCCGCACTCCAAGAAGGACACTGAGGGGCTGGAGCGCGTCCAGAGAAGGGCAAAAAGCTGGTAAAGGGTCTGCGTCACATCTGTTATGAGGAGCAGCTGAGGGACCTGGGGGTGTTTAGCCTAGAGAAGGGCAGGCTGAAGGGGGGACCTTATTATTGCTCTATACAGTTGCCTGAAAGGAGGGTGTAGCAAGGTGGGTGTTGGTCTCTTCTGCCAAGTGACAAGTGATAGCATGACAGCAAATGGCCTCATGTTATGCCAGAGGTGGTCTAGATTGGATATTAGGAAAAATTTCTTACTGAAAAAGTGATGAAGCATTGGAACAGGCCTCCCAGGGAAGCGGTGGAGTCACCGTTCCTGGGGTTGTTCACATAACATGTAGACGTGGCACTTGAGGACATGGTTTAGTAGGTGTGGTGGTGTTGGGTCATACTTGATGATCCTTAGAGGTCTTTTCCAAGTTTAATGATTCTACGTGTGGTGGGATCTAATGAGCCCAGTTCTGAGCTGATACCTGATTTCTTGTCAGGCTAACAGAGCCCTAGGCTGAAGGAATCGGGGGGTTTCAGGAGTTTGTCAGCCCAGATTTTTGGAGGGAAAGTGAGTGGCAATGGACTTTATTTGACCTAAGATCTGCTGCAGGCAGTGACCAAGCTTGCCAGCTTCCCGTAAGGCCAGCAAGGGAAGCTAATCAAAAGAATGCTGTTTCCAAAGCATTTCCACTTTAATAAATCATCAGTTCCCAAGTAAAACTTCTCTTTTAGAAAATGCACAACGTGATGCTTTTTCACTGTGGCTTAGAAATGGCATTGCTCAGTAATAACATCTATTTAATTTCCCAGCAAATAAGACCTTGTAGAAAATATTATGTCCTACAGTACGTAACATTGCTTTGAATTTGTTTACTACCTCTTCGTCATTTGTTGTGAGGCAGAGGAGGATTTAGCTACTGCATAGGGAAAACAGGTTATTTCCCCAAACTTTGCGTCTGCTAAAAAGGTTGGCATTGAAAATAAGATAAGAAGGCTTGTTCGTTCTTGTTCAGGGAAATCATGTCGTTGATTATTATCTGCTACCTTGTTTGAGTTATAATTTTGTTGGCATCAGACATGATGATTATAAGGGGAATTTATGCCTACTAACCTCTCTGTCATGGGGACTATATATGTTTATGGCTAGAAGGAAAGTAGGGAAACTTCCATGAGACAAACCCATGCTTTGATTTTATAAACACAGTGTTCTTACATTGTGTGATCAAAAACGTAGAGATGCTGACAACTTATTTATTCTGGAACACTGCAAAAATGAAACTGTGTATTCTGGCTTTTATGGTATGTGCCGTGTAAGCACTTATTATGTTTTTCTGAATCTTTCAAAGGATGCAGAAAATCCTGCCAATTTGACCAGTTTTGTGGTGGCCTGCAGTATTGGAAACCTGACCATTGAGGATCTTCAGGATTACGTGAAGGTTACAATTAAGCACACCAAAATTCAGGTAAAACCAGACTGCGTGTTCAGAGAAACAGGAATGCACGTTACATCTGGTGCAGGCTGAGCCTACAGCCCTGTGGGTTTGGATGGATTTTGAGTGCGGACTTGAACTCAAATGGTAGTTAAAAGTCCAGGTCAGGGCTGTCAAACTCCCGGCCCACGGGCCAAATTGGGCCCCCTACCTTATTTTGTCCAGCCCAGGACCTTGTTTCTTCCCGGCGGCAGCACTGAGCTCCGTGCCCCTGCGCTCCTGGCAGCGCCAGGCACGTGTGCAGCGTGTGACGCGCGTTCTGCTGCAGGAGCACAGCAGGAGCCGGGAGTTTGACACCCCTGTGCTAGCACAACAGCCGGTAAGCAAAAAGCTAAAACCAAGTAACCCCTCCCACCCTCACACATTTCTGCTCCATTCATGATCTAACGTTTATCTGAAAGACCCCTGATTTTGCCACTCAGACGCAATTTCTGTGCCGGTAGCTGTGGACATGACCTCTGTTCGTGACCATACCAGGGACCAGGGGCACAATTTGTTGTGCTGGAACTTTAGAATGGCTTAAAGTCTTTGATCAAGCATGGATTGCTTTGTTAATATTTCCCCAAGTTACTTTGTTGTTAAGTGGTTTTCAGCAAAGGAAGAATGGGCAGAACCATGTTCTTAAGAGATGACTGCAATTCATTTAGGGAAATACAGACCAAATGCAACCTTTTGGCACGGACTGTTTGAATTAAAAAACGTGTGAGCTTGACTCTCTTCTCAGATGTGTTGTCAGCAGCTACTCCAAAAGAGACAATAGCACTAGAGAAGTAAAGAAGGTGTGAAAATGCAATAGCTGAATAAATGGTTTGTGTAATGAGAACCTGGTTTGTGATTTTCACGGTTCAATTAACTTTATCTTGCATTTCATTATAATGATTATTTTAAGGTCAGGCAAAACAACCTCTACTTTGGTTCATCAGGCTTTTGCACAATTTTAAGACCAGTTATGTAAAGGCATCACTGAGAATTCCTAAGGAAGTGAACAGTAAAAAGTATTTAGACTCTGTAAAGACATCACCCTTATGGGTAAATTTAGTGAGACAATAAAACTGCGTTGTTCTGAGGATGTGGAGAAGGAACAGTGCAGAGGAACAGTGCTCAAGATTTTATAATGTGGGCGGATCTGTTCTTCTAGCAGAATAAGTTCTCATTTGACACTAGAGAAAATTTCAACAATCCAAACTATATTTATTCTTCTGCTTTTTAAATGCAAAGTTATGTTGTAAAACATCTGTTGTAAATGTATGTGTTGAGGTTTACGTCTGAAAAGGTGTACAAAGTCTACTTTTGCATGTGTTCTTAGGAAGATCCGAAGCCTACCTGTGTCTTCTGGGATATGAACAAAAATGGTAAGTTGAAAAATACTGGAATGTTTTTTTAAAGGGAGGAATAAAGGTGTCTGTAGTTCTAAAATCAATCACAGTCATGGCCATTTTGCTCTTAATCAATCCTTGCAGAATTAGATGAAGTTTTTATAATTTCTTCTGGCAAGTACAGTTGCTTGTAACAACAGATGTTAAATATTCTTTTATAAAACTTTTTTTAATGTAAACTTGTTCAACATCTTAAATCTGTAAATGAAGTTTCTCTGCTTTTCTGTGTCTGACAGCGGTTTTTCACTCACGTGTCTGTATGTGCAAATTGAATAGTAACGCTGCTCACACGCGTGGATGGTTCTTAGCCATACTTTTAACTAGTTATTTTTAAAATGCTGGGTTATTTAATTGTGAGAGTGTGCCTGCTACAAATCTTAAGCCATTTTTTTCTTCTGTGGAAGATTTGGAACCCCATTACACAAACATCATCCACCTTCTAAATGAGTGACTGCATGATGAGGTCCCACGTGGAGACACGCATTAACAAGGCAGCATTTTATGCCGTTCTTCACTGCCGCTGCCTGACCTCTGTGTGCTGTTACGCTCTGGCTTTTCATCCTTTGCACAAAGTCATTCTCTGGGATGGCTTTCCAGATGCTTTTTTTCGAGCTCTGTACGGAGATGTTACTCCTTCGTACGATGAGAGAGAGAGAGCGAAGAGGTCACAGTCCTTAGCAGTAAGATTTCGAGTGGAGGGGTTTAGTACAGAGTCTTGCAAGAAATAAAATTTACCATCCAAAGCTGTACTTGGAAGCAGGAAATTCTGACAAGAACTGAGGAGAATGCAGAAGGATAAAAAAAGAGGAAAAAATAATCGAGTTAGGAAGCTGAACTTAAGGAGCACATCAAAGGGAAACACACAGAGAGGAAACTATTCCTGGTGGCTGCTTGAGTAGGGCAGAGTTTTAAGTGAGTTTGGAACATCTTCGCAGGCTGAGAAATCCTGTCCTGAATTTGAGGTAAAATTATATAGCTAGTCACATAATTTGCTGGATTTTGTCTGGAGTTGTGCAAAAATATCTTTAAGAGTCCAGAGAATGTTAACTATTTCACAAAACTAGTTCATATTTTAGCAGGGAAAAATGAAATCAGAAATACAAATGATACTTCTTAACATTTCATTTTAAAAAATAAAATCTTTCTACTGTTTTTTCCAAATGGCCTTTTCAGGCAGGGTGAGTAGGGGATAGTTTACTGCATGTTTTTTCTAGAGGCTACAAAGGCTCATTTGGATGATGATCCACTCCGACCTTCTGCATCACACACTGAAGAGAGGAAGGGCGGGACCCTCTTCTCCGGGGCCATAAATGCTTTCATGTGCCTGGGGATGTGTGAGTAGGAGGGAGGCAGGTGCAGGCAGCACATCGGTGTGGTTGGATGCAGTTCTAAAACCATCTTATTACTGGGTAAAACTGAGGTGTGTCTTAAAGCGCGATCTACAGAGTAGGTCTTATTCATCCCTCGTTAACCAAAAAGCTCCCCCTCTTCATTACGGATCTCCACCTATTGCTTCCTCTCAGTAGTCCGTTACTGGGACACGGATCTGCTGTGATTCTGTGCAGAAATCGGGACATGTGATGCTTGCTTTTAATTGTTCTTAATGTTCACTCATTCAGTGGGCATTTGCACGTGGGGAAGTGATGAATCTCTTAAAAGATTGAGTGACGTGAGTTTGGTGAAAAGAAAGATTTCTCCTGTTTCATTTCCATAGGTGGCAACGGTGGCTGGAACCCTGCCGGCTGCCAGGTGGGCACAGAGTCCAATGAAAACGAGACAGTTTGCTTATGCAACCACCTCACGCACTTCGGGGTCCTCATGGTAGGTAAACTCACTGTTATCTTTCCTAGCAACTGCAGTGCTGGTTTTGTCTTGGGTCAAGGTAACTCTCATTTTTTCACTTGGATTACTGGGTTTGCACATGATTTGAATTAATAATACCTCATTTCTCCCCCTTTTTGTCATGCAGTTATCTTTTCATAACAAAACAGCTAGTGATAAGAATTCAGGAATGAGGTAACGAATAAAGCTAATAATGAAAGTACGTTGTTATTATTATGTCCTTACAAGTGGCTAAATAATATAAAATAAAAAGTAAAATGTGCCTATAGGAGTATTCTAAATTTTGAAAACACTGTGCTACCAAAGACCTGGGGTTGAGACTTCTGAGCGATACCATACAGCAAATTATAACGTCCAACAGCAAAGCCAAGCCATGGCTGAGTGAAAAGGAGAGTCAGGAACTCGTAAGACCGAGGCCTGGTACTGACACTTCCACTAGTGACATAGGAAAGATTTATCGTAGCGAGTCATGAGGTGCCAGGGGTCCCTGCTCTTTCCCTTAGTGATGTAATCTGACAGAAAGGACCTGCAGCTGAGACAGGAGGGTGTAACAAGAAAGAAGCGAAGGAGTAACAAGTCTCAGTAGATTTGAAATTTCAGGATCAGGGAAGTGGGAAGTTGTCTATTGAAAAAAAAAAAAGTAGAGTTGAGGTCCTGTTTTCAGAACAAACAAACAAACAAAAAAAAAGAGACTCCTTGTCAGGGACAGAAAAATGTCCTAGAGTTGGTGAAGCTGCTAATGAGGACGGAAAGGTGAAGGAGAGCAATAATTACCTTTCATCCTGAGATTCAAGAAGCTAAATTGCCCCTTCCAAGTTTAGGTTGCAAATCTGACAAGATTTATATTTATCTAATGTCAAAAAGAATAGAACGATGCCTTCTTTCATGAAATGTCTAAACCTGTATTTGCTGGTTTGTGATGAGTGGCTTTAATCAGCTTTGCGGGTGCCTTGCTGTGTGGGCCCTCTGCCCGCTGCGGGCACTGTAAGATGTGCAATTCGTGCTCCGTCACATGGCACGACGTCTGGGAGATGGAAGAGGGAACCATAGGGAGTACCTCAGCCTCAGGGCCAGAACTCCTCGTGCATTCAGGGCCCTTCACCAATTTGCAAGTGTGAAGTGGTTTTGAGAGAAGAAAATCCCAACATTAAAAAGATGGAAAACTGCTCTCTTTTCTTAATGTTTGGTGATTTTTTTTTTCCCACTCAATAATGGGCTGAAACATTCCTTTCCATCTGAAATCAACATTCTTTGTTCTCTAAAACATACTGGCAGAGGAATGTTTGCTCCTGGTCACAGCACTGCTCCCAGTGCAAGTATCTGGGGTTTGGTTTAACGCGTTGGGTGCCGCTTAGGGCTTGACCACACAAGGGAGCTGCACGTACTGACTTTTCCAGCTTTGGCCTTCCAGACCCTTCTTAATAGAGCTGCTCTTTTCACATCGTGCTCAGATGTAGATATGAAAAAGCCAAAAGCTTTTTGTCCTTTTGCAAGCTAAATTGTGGTCTTGTTTCACTTCTCATCCTTGAAGGGAGGAAAAAAAAGGGCTTTCTTCAGGATATACTCAATGAGTCCCTTCTCTTCCCTGAATGCTTTCATGGCAGTGGGAAATAAGGCAGAAGTTATTTGAGTTCGGGCTGTGTTCCAGTAGATTTTTATACAGTTTTGATCCTTCTAATTGCTTTTCCATTTTAATAATATTTTCTGACTTTAATTTAGATATTAAATTATTTTTTAATAACTCTCCCCTTATACCCATTTACTGTCATATCTGCTTGGGACAGGGTGTGAAAAACTGCTTTTCTTTTCCTGTGAAGGGTGGCGAGTTTTGTAGCCATTTATTAGTTTCTTTTTGCTGGGTAGTTCTGCTAGGGACAACGGTGACACTGACTGTAGAATGGACACCATTAGGTGTTGGTAATTGCTCACTTTTACTCCACAGTGATGTAGATCCAAACAGTCTCATTTTTTCTTGCCCTTGAAAAAGGAAGTAGCACTGGCATTTATTCTCAGAGGGGTCTATGTGGCAATTACAGTTGGACAGAAAACCGGAAAAAAATCTTCACAGTGTTGCTGCTTCGTTTCCAATATTTTTTTTTCACCAGTTCCTTTTTTCTGACCAATACTGTTTGTAACTGCAGTTTGCACATCGAAACAGACTGTAACCCCCAAAAGCAATATCCTGCCGTTATTTTCATCTGTAGATGGTTGGCTACCTTGACTCTTATGAACGCCTAATAACGAGAAGCAGTGTCAGAAACTCCCCAGAACGTTGCACATTTCAGTATGAATACTTGCAAATTATGGTTTCCTAAATCTTCCACCTTCTTACAGAGAGTTGTCTATAAGCAATAGAACTAAAAACGTTTGAAAAGGGGAGACTTTTCCAGAGAAGGACATTTGAATTCCTGGTTCAGAAGTATAAGATCGTGATGAGGCACCGTCTACCTGCTGATGCCAGCAGTTGTAACACTTAAAGCACAATGTTTTGCAGAACTATGGGAAGGAAGTGAGAGGTGTAACAAGACTAAATACACCCAGTAAACATGAACCCTAATGTCAGGGCTATTGTAGTCTTGCCAAAGTGCTTTTGAGTTTTACTTGACTGATTACCAAGAATGCGTGTTGTGCTCATGGGAAAGGTGTTTGCTGTAACTGATGCCTCTTGCATCTCTCTCACGCAGGACCTTCAGAGAACCGTTACCCAGATAGACTCACAGAACACCAAGGTGCTCACCTTTATCACTTACATAGGCTGTGGGATATCTGCTATATTTTCAGCTGCAACCCTTCTGACATACATCGCATTTGAGTAAGTATCAGCTCTGTGGAAAACAGCACAAAGGAGGTACCTGTATGTGATGAATAAAAGAAAGTACTTTATATATAGTTAGTGTGGTTTATTTGTCTAGGAAGGGAAATGTGTGTTTTAAAAAAAGAGCCTGCAAGACCACAGTCAGAATGTTTTAAGGGGACATAAGTTCAGGGTGTTTCTCCTGTTTCCAATGTGCTACTCAGGCCTCAGAATAAGGCTGATGCATCTAAGAGTTTTCTCTTTTGGGAGTACAGTGTCCTCTGGGTTCTTAACAGATATGTATTATTTTAAAATCACAACCAGGCTTTTTTTTAAAAAACAAAACAAAACTTGCCTGGGTGAGTGTAACAATTCTAAGTATAAAAAGAGGAATTTCCAACTAGAACAATTACATTCTAGAGCCCTTCAGAAAAAAAGTGGGAAGAGAACTAAAATGAAGATAAATTGTGAAGTGTTACAACAATTTTGACAGTTGTCCTACTGAAATGTGGCAGTGACTCAAAGGAATGCAAACATTTTGCAGTAATGCAGTTCTATCAACACTGAAAAAAAATGAAGTCATGTCAACACAAAGGCACATCCTGCCTGCAACAGGACAGGACAGAGCAGTTGCTAAAGAAAAATAGTTTGCTGGTGGGGAAAAAGGGATTTCCAAGTTTTAAATATCTCCTATGATTGCATTTCTGTTGCGTTAGCTGTGCTATAGTGCTCTTGCCCTTCAGTTCCTACGTTTCAATCTGTATCAGCTAAAAAAGAAAATTGACTTAATCTTCATTCTTTCTAAGGTCTTAATAAAAATTAAAAAATAAATAAACCAAACAAAAACCAACTTGCACTGGACAATGTACGGCAAAAATTAAGCAATGATGTTGATCAGAGATGCGCTTCTGGTCAACTGTGTTTTCAAAGTTTTATTTCAGTTTTCTTTTAAAGTACAAACCACATTATATTCTGTTTAATTGTAAAGGTTTTTAATGATAAACCAGTGGCTAAAATATTGCAACAGTTAATTAGTTCATTAAGGATTCAAGGAAGTGGTAGCTTTCCCATAGCACATAGAGCAGAATCCTTCAGTGATGTCAAACAGAAGCACATGTGACTGCCTTATTGCCACAAAAGTTCACAGCTGGGAAGACAGCCCCGGGCTTTCATTCACTTTGTGACCTGGCAAACCCGGCTGCTGTGAGCGGCTTGGGTGATCGAAGCCAATTCATCACATGCACCTGTATTTCTTTGACTAGGAAACTGCGAAGAGATTACCCATCAAAAATCCTGATGAATTTGAGCACAGCCCTGCTCTTCCTTAACCTGATCTTCTTGCTTGATGGTTGGATCGCGTCGTTTGACATAGATGGCCTCTGCATAGCTGTAGCTGCACTTTTGCACTTTTTTCTTCTGGCTACCTTTACCTGGATGGGACTGGAAGCTGTTCATATGTACATCGCTCTAGTGAAAGTATTCAACACGTATATACGGCGATACATACTCAAGTTCTGCATCATCGGCTGGGGTGAGTTCCGTAGATGCAGTATTTACATAGCGTGTGTTTTGAAATTGCGTAATATATTTGTGGTACATTCAGAGACTGCACAGCTTAGTGATAAGATTTCATGCATTTATCATCTGGGAAGGCACGATCAAAAACACCACTTGTTTCAGAGTGTGATCACGTGAAAGCTGTCCATTTGTTTAAGTAAGTATATTTGAAAAAAATATATATGGGTTGAAATGTGTATCTTAGAATTTCTTTACCAAAAGGGTTGTCAAGCATTGGAACAGGCTGCCCAGGGAAGTGGTTGAGTCACCATCACTGAAGGTGTCTAAAAGATGTGTAGATGTGGTGCTTGGGAACATGATCAGTGGTGCCTTGGTAGTGCTGGGTTAAGCGTGTGAGTCCTTTCCAACCTAAACAGGGCAGTTCTGTGGTTCTGTCAAAGCTCTCTATCCAAGTGCAGACTGGAATCAAAATCAGCAGTGCCAGTGTGCAACCAGCCCGCTCTGCTGCTGCACTGCCCGGCACAATCCTGTGCCCGCACACAAGCGGCACGCTCTGCCCGGAGCCCCCCACAGCCTGAGGAGGGGCAGAGAGGCCAGGCTTTCCAGAGAGGCTGGAATGGGAGAGGGGAAATGGGAGTGTCGTGACATGGGGAGCCACAGCACACGATTAATTCACAAACTCTTGAGTTACTCTGAAGTCTGTGGGGATCTTTCCATTGACTTTCAAAAAGTTTTCAATCCAGCTGAAATTTCTTGCCAACAAGCACAAAGCCTACAGCAGAATCAGAAGCAACCAGAATTTCCTGAGCTTCAGCGCGGTGTTTAAAGCACAGAGAGGTCCTGCCTGCCCCCGAGCAGCGTGCGCAGCAGGACTGAAACGGAAAATGTAACACTGAAAAATAACTGTAAGGCTCAAGCTGCAAGGCTTTTAGTCTTCGTTTTTTTTCTTTATCAGGAATGTGTGCCTTCTGCCTGAATGCACATATTGTGTTTGAAATAATACAACACAATACAAAGCCATTAACCTCATGGCTAGAGCACTGACCTCAGTCCCGCTGATAATTGATGGCTTTCCATTGGCAACGAGTATCCTCTTTGGCAACCTTAGCAGAGGACAAGGACTGAGTGGTCGGAAAAGCAAATTAACCTCCTCCCCTTTGAATTTGTTTTGTCATAGCAAGGATAAGACATGTAAATAAGGCATGACATGAAACACACGTTTGTGTAAGCTGTACCTCTCTGTACAGAGTTCTCTTCCACATAGTTTTCTGTTCTACCCAAATATTCCCTGTACCTTATTATTAAAAATTATGTAGTTTACTTCATTCTTGGAGGGACGAATTTAAGTGAAGTATATATAATCCTGTTGAAAAAGAGAAGACAGTTGAGAGAAACAGTGGAGAAATTACAGGTTTAAGTTCATATTCCCCAGCAAGCCAACCTAATCCACTTGACATTGACACCTCTGAAAAGAAACCCTCAAAAAATCCCAGCACCATCCGTCCATTAGGTCTCGTTTTTGTAATAGTCTGTTAATCTTCTCGCTAAAGTATGTGAGCCTGTGTGCAATTACAAATCTAACTTTGGCTAATTGAGGGAGATTAGTATGCCATAAGGAAACTAAAGTAAATTAAAATAACACTTTCTGCCTTACAGAACATTATGGGGCTTATTCATTAATGCCCATTAAAGTCCATTGAGAGTTTGAAACGTTTGTACTACTTGAAAAATTGTTTCCTTCTGCTTCTTTGTGCAGTTTTCTGATACAGAACTACCTCAGGATACTCTGTACTACAGCAGTAGGGATGGGGGCATCAGTAATTCAGCTTTGCATGATGATTTTGAAAGTTTAGATTTGAAAGCAGGCTGCGAGTTTTCTTGTGTTACAGGTTTGCCAGCTCTGGTGATAGCGATCGTTTTAGCAAGCGCTAATACAAATGCAAATCATGTTTACGGCAAAGAGTTATATGGCAAAGATGCTAACGGGCAAGGAGGAGATGACTTGTGAGTATTTCTTTTTATCTCTTGCAATTTAGCATCTACAGTCTGCAAAAAAAAATGTATCGGTCACATTGCTTGGAAAAGTCAGAGCAAAGTGGGCAAAAGTATTTTCCACGTTATTTAAATCTGAGGTGTGTAGAAGACTGGAGGGAAATATGCATTACCCAGTACCAGGTACAAACACTTCTCTGGCAAAAGAATAATCTGTGGCTTTTGTCATGAAAATAAAATAAAAAATACCTGGTTTCTCTTAAATGAAATCTCTATCTTCTAGATAAGAGCAAAGAAACAAGTAGTATAAAAGCAGTCTCCTTCGTAAATAAACCAGCCTTTTTTGAATGTAGTTCAGTAGCTTTCTCTGTTCTTCTCTTTATGTCCAGATAATAATCTCCAAATGCCAAAATTTTTATATTACTGTTTTTTCATTTTCTGTTCCTTTCCTGGCAAAGATTCATCATGATAAATAAAGAAGTCGTTCTCTATTTTTATTATGATATCCTGCTAAGCATTCCGACGGTTTGCTGCTAGAGGAATAAGCTGGCTCTCTGACATCACTGGCTGTCAAACGGTGACCTCACAGGACCACCTGTCCTGCATTTTCTCTAGAGATGTACAAGTTCTCCTTTAGCTCAGGTGGAAGAAACTTGAGATTTTGACACAAGATCCAAATTTGCCCACTCTGTTAATGAAGCATCACCTTACGCTTCACACAGATGAAATTGGTAAAGCTGCTCGTACTGAGCCAAAGCTTTCCATGGTGGGATTGCAGCTCCCACAGCTTCTGTCTGAGGTCAGATTTCCTTTTTAATTAGGTTTGACTAAAATTTAGTGCAACCCCCGGATTTCTGACGTGGCAATGGGCCACAGTCACTTAAGTTGCCACAGGACTTCATCCTATTTACAAACAGAAAATAAACAAAGGCTTCATTTTCAAGTATAGCTCTGCACCGGTGGTGTCAGTTATAGACAGATTTTCCTTGTAGTCACATAAATAATTGGAGGATAATATGTGTTATCTAAAAATGATCATATTTTTTAATTTTTTTTTACAGCTGCTGGATCAAGAATGAAGTTGTCTTTTATGTGACTTGTGCTGGCTACTTTGGAATCATGTTTCTGATGAATGTTGCCATGTTTATTGTGGTGATGGTTCAGATCTGCGGGAGGAATGGAAAAAGAACTAATCGAAGCCTGAAGGAAGAGATCCTAAGGAACCTTCGTAGTGTGGTCAGCCTGACCTTCCTCCTGGGCATGACGTGGGGCTTTGCTTTTTTTGCCTGGGGTCCCTTAACTCTTCCTTTCCTGTACCTCTTCTCAATTTTCAATTCATTGCAAGGTAAGCTGAATATCTGTTCTGTGAGCAAATGATATTTGAGCTATTGCTGTTCTGAGACATCCAGTGATTTGACTGGGGAGCTCAAATCCAAACTCTCTAGGTTTTTCCTTGATACTAAATCATCACTTGTTTCCCTTTATGTGGAATAATAATACCAACTACATATGGGTTAAATATCTTAATCCATGTTTCAAGGTCTTTTCCATAAAATATCCTGTATTCTAAATGGTGCTATTCCGGTCTGCTGTGATCTGTCGAGATAGATACTGTGTGACCTTCAGCATTTCCTTTCACTGATTGTAACAAATATAGGAAGCCTCTTTCCTTAATTTATTCCTGCATGGAATCTGTAAAGCTCATAACTGTTTTATGAGAAGCTCATAAAACAAAATTCAATCCAATTTCAGCGTGGAGAGATAGCACAGAGATATGGGACAGCAACTGTTATAGGTAGCTTATTTTTGTTTCCTTTACTGAAGATATAAATATTTTACTGTTCCAACATAGTTCATCCTTCTGAAAAATGCTGTAAATTGTAGTCAGATGGTTATAAATTGCACAGTTATATAGCTGACATTTAAAAGAATTTCAGCTTAGAGTTGCAATTCACATCTGTACCAAATGACACGGCAATCTCTACCTCTGCTCGCCCTACCCACTAATAAAGAGCAACTAAAAACAGCAAAAAGAAAATCGCATGAAGGTCATTGGAAGGGCACGTTATACTAAACACACATTAATATTAGAAATATTTTGCCTGAAAAAAAACCCGTAACAAAATACAAACCCAAGAATTTCATTGGAGGAGTGTGTGTTACACCACACAAATATTGAGATAAAAAATCAGTTTTCCCAGGATTGGCCAAATATCTTCCTTTTATGGAAAAAATACTTAGTTATGCTGTGTGGATTTTATGTTACAGTTGAAGTGTATTTGCTGTGCTAAAAGCTCTACTGAGCTTTCGTGGAAAGAGAATAATGTTTTGTATTTGGGTTTGGTTCAGTTTCAACCTAAAATGCTGGGCAAAACGGCAAAAATTGTTTGGATGTGGTGCTCTTACTAAAGACTTTTCTCTAAAGCACAGATTCTGATACTCCCCTAGCAGCGTAAGTATTTGCTGCAATGTGTCTGTGTCAGAAATTCAGAAAGGCCTGGAGAGATGAGAAGTATGGGAAAACCAACATGAAACAAAGATTAAAACTCTGAAAACCACCAAGGATCAAACTGAGCGAGTTCTCTGTAACCAGCGTTTCCAGTGCAGTCAGTTAAGCTGAGTGCGCGCAAGGCTGACCACCAGTGCTGAAGTCTCTCTGGGGAAACAGCACTGTTCAATGGAAAAAGAATGTTTGGAAGGCAGTTAAGTCAGAAGATGAATCTGAAAAACCTGGAGTCAGTGCAAAAAAAAAAAGAGTGTTGAGGTTTTCATGGATTGGGTAGCAGTGATGACACACTGTACGCTCAGGCATCTCAGATCAAGCACAGGAAGATAACAATCCCAGATCTGAAAATGCTTATTGCTCTGTCAGAAAGAGCTACGCAAAGCTGGAGAAACAAGAAAGAGGATATTTACAATCACGTACGACTGGTGCAGTGCACATGTGGCAGCGAGGGCATGGAATGGAGCAAAGGGAAAATAGGATTTGTATCAGAAAGCATTTCCTAGCAGCAAAGAGCAGCTCAGTACGGCCAGTCCTTCATCAGTATTAGCGTGAGCTCAGTTATTGAGGTGTCGGTAAATATACTTCTCCTGTCTCTCAAGTTTTTGAAAACTGCGTGGATATTTTAAGCTGTATCAGCAGCCTTTTCTGTGCACTGGCAGTGAAAAAGTAAATTGCACCAACTACTGGTGTGACTGCGCTTTGCTCTTTCATCTACATAGGAAATGATTTTTCTCACTTTGACAGTCAGTGTAAGAGATCTGGGAACATCTCTCTTTTGGCTCCTCGTTTTATATATTTGCCTGGGCAAGCCAAATGCTTTCAAGTCAGAGCCAAGCTAGATCCGTGCCTAGGGTCTGATTTGACTCTGGGAATCAAAACCAAAGCTGCATTACTAAAGCACACTGTAAACTTAATGAATAATGAAATACAGGGAGAAAAATTTGGAGACCAAGCCCAGACAGGGCAAAGGCAAAGTGCTTCATATGGTACATTTGTTTTGTATTACTGTAGACATCTGCGTTTTCTTTTTTAACCATTCAGAACATTCCAAACATTCACCACAGTTTAATTAAGCATCAATTTAGTAAGTTTGTGGCCGTAAGGAGGTCCCAAGAGGTGCTTTGGGCCACAAACACCTGTGTATACCTAAGCTTACAGGAGCTGCTGCAATTGCATTGGAATTACTCTGCACTTAAAAACAAATTGCGCACGGAAATACTTTACTAAATAAATGCAAACAGAGAACCGTAACGCAGCAGAGCTTGCATATGGCATGCATTAAGGTATGTTTGCCTTTCTTCAATTGTGCTTTTCTGTTTTTTTTTTCCCCATCAGCTCTTGAAAAATTTTGCAAAACAATAATTGTTTCATGACACAGCCTTTGCCTAAGGTTGATTGATCTTACTGGTCTCAGCCTGGCCTGACGGCTATAAGCAAATGCAAGTCTAGTTGAGTGACGTGCATTCGTGCCAAATGAGGCCTCGGCACTTTGGAGGACAGAGGATAATTCTATGCTCCAGAGCATATTTTTCCAAGCTGCACCCTGCCATTGTTTTCTACCAGCTGGAACGTAGTAGGCATTTGTATATGCAAATATTCATGATGATCATAAAGGAACAGTTTTAGAGCATGTCACTTAACCACAAATAAATGCTACATAATGTGGGCAAATGAGGTTAAGATATAATTGTGAGGGATTTGGCAGTAACATTTTGCCATTAGGTGTTCAGCCTTAGCTTGGCTTTCTCCCAGAGCATAAAACAAGAACAGGCCAAGCTGGAGAAGGACAGAAGATTCCACAGGCAGTGCCTGCCTGGGAAAAACCAGGAGCATATGAGACTTCCAACTTCTATATTTAGCTCCCAAGTGTCTCCGTAGGATGATGAAATCGTACCATACACAATTAAAACCTTCTTTACCACAGAAGATGCTTATCTTCTGCCTTGAAAACAGAGATTACACGGTCACATGAGAAAAAATGAACTCTACAAACAATATCCTTAAGTGTGTTTATTGTGATTGCATGCACAAACCAGGTAATTTTCTTCAGAAGTAGTTGGACACCTAATTAGTACTTGTGAACATACTCGTACCAGTTTCATGATCATTTCAAGTATATTCATGTGATGCACTTAAATCCAAGTGTCCTTTTTCAGAGCACTCTTAAGTGCCAAATTCTGGTTTTAAAAGAGTATCCGCAGTTCTGCAGATATGGAACAGGAGGAGATGAAGTATCTCCTTGCTAATGTAATAGTGTCTGTATTAACTTTGAAATCTTGCTCTTGCAGTCCTGTTGGGTGCAAAATATTAATTTTGTTCAAAGACAAGACCTTCTAATTGTTTTCCTCTAAGTAAAAATAAAATAATTAAAGCTCCACGCTGAGCTCTCTTCATAAATATGTGCTTCATTTGCTGTTTATTTGCTTTTGCCACAGGTTTGTTTATATTTGTATTCCATTGCGCTATGAAAGAAAATGTGCAGAAACAATGGAGAAGACATCTCTGCTGTGGCAGATTCCGACTGGCAGACAATTCAGGTAAAAGCAGTTCACAGGTCTCCTCCAGTAGTCCATAAAAGTCTAGGTAGACAGCTTGCTGTGTTATTTTTAACATAATACAACATAAGCCAGAGATGTGGGAAAAATAGATGAATCGTAGGTTGTCACTTTAGTACCAACAATTGCCAAGGGACTTTTCAGATATCACTTCATAAAAATTCTCAAGGCTTCTCTTTCGGCTTCCACTGAGGGCAGCTGGTACATTTTGAAGTGCTCCAAGTGTGGCTTCGGAAGGCTCTTTGGACCCTAAAGGAAAAAAGAAAGATCCAGAGATTCCAAGTCAGTCATTGAAAAGCCACCGCTACTCCTTTTCTCCTCCGTTGCCGTATGTTAACTGAATTCTGTAGACTGTTAGGCTGATGTAGGAGCAATTCCTAAAAGCCAGATAGAAATACCCGCTTTTATCTTTGCCTTTTCAAACTGTTCAGTCCTGCATTATACAAACCACAGAGACCTTTAGCAACTCAAAAGACACAGAAAATTCCTTTAGCAGAAGCCTGATTAGGTTCCAGAATTGAAGTTCATCTTTATCTGCAACTCTCAGAGAGAAAGGAGAGCAGTTGGTTTGGGCACTTAAAAGTGCAACACCTGGGACATGGTGTTTGCAGGCTCCTGCACCTTTGCCCATCTCAGATGGCGCTGGGCTCCATTGTTTAGGCAACTGGATCTTGCTGTTCTGTCTGAGGTGGTGATTTTGGACCACGTAGTTCTTGATCGCATGGTTCTTAACTCAATGACCAAGGCTGAACTCTACAGTTGATGTAAGATCCTTGCCTAGTAAGGTAAGTTGGTCTGTCCTGGATAATGACAGTGCTCCGAGTCGTGTCCCTTCTCTGTTGGCATCGGAGGGGTTTCTTCGGGGTTTTAAGTATCTGCTTTGCCATCAAGGCCTTTGCCTTGTCTTGCTCTGTTTCTTTGTTTAGGGGATGCATTCTCACTGTGCGCTATGAAACATCTATGCTTTAACTTTGTAGTAAGAAAAACTGATTGTGATATCAAAGACAATACAAATTATAAAGCGTATTCATTCAGATCAGGCATCCAGATTGTGTTCCATATGTTCAGTTTCCATGTGATTCATGGTGTAACTCCTGAACTGGAAAACACAGATGGATCAAATTATTTGCAGTTTTTGCTGCTGTTGGGCAGCTTTGGGGGATGGTAGAAATAAAAACCTGAAGGTACTTCAGTGATTAAGTTTATGTGCTGTCATTGGGCCTGGTATTAACTAGTCCATCCCCATCGTCTGGTTTGATACTCCATGAACCTGACACAGTTTTCCGATAGAACAGTGAAATATAAGCCAATGTGAACTTGCATCCGATACTTTAGGGCATGCTATGATTTAGCAAAAAAACCAAACAAGCCAAAGCCTTGTGACACTGCCATAGCTAGATCAGAGAAACAGCAACCTACACCCTATAGCAATGATTTTCAATAAAATATTTGTCTTGACTTAAGTCAAGGCTAAAGCGGTCCGTGTACCTCTGGTTTGGACTTCTCTCCCATTTTGTGAATTTCATTGCAGTACAGTGAAGGCCAACAAGAAGACTAAAGCATAAAACTACCTGTAACTATGTGCAAGTATATGATACAAAAGTAGTCAGATACATTTATTTTACTGATATTGGGGCACTTGTGATGATTTTTTCATTGTTAGTTTTCCTCAGTAAGTTTATTGATATTACTTAATTTAACATTGGAAGTTGTTCAGTATGAGAGCCCGTTGTGTTAATGATTTGGACAAAACTCTTCACATGCGAACTACTGAATAACCATTATTATTCATTGTTACTAATAGCGTGCCAATCTGCTGAACCCGGTAACAAGAAGTGTAAATGTGCCAGTATGTAGTATCTGCCTCAGCAGATCGAGCCCTCAAACAATAAGACCACTGCAAATGCTCCTATCTGTCCCTTTGGATTTATCTCTTCAGGTCATGAATGTTAGCGTTCTTACACTGCCAAAGAGCCTCACTACTGTCCTGCGTCCTGGAAAGCTGGCTCTTACAGTTCTGTCCAGCCAAATGATTGTTAAAGTGCTTGAGCCTCTAATTTAACTCCTGTGGTAAACATAAAAGTAAATCATGTTGGAATAGTTTTTGTACTTCCTGAAAGTCAAAGAGGCTACTTGACCAAGGTAGCCTACCAAGGAAAAGGATAGGTTGTCTGTCATAAGCAACATTCAGAAATGCAGCTGATACTTGAAGTGTTCATAACTGAATAAATTAGACATTTAGTCTATGGTAATTATTTATGTAACACTTTTCAATCATTTTTAGATTGGAGCAAAACAGCAACCAATATTATAAAGAAGAGTTCTGATAATCTTGGGAAGTCCTTATCCTCTAGTTCCATTGGCTCCAATTCAACCTACTTAACATCAAAATCAAAATCTACAACAAATACCTATTGCAAACGAAACAGTCATACAGGTGAGTTTTCGCGCTGTAACACATTGCATCTGAGGATATGTAGGTTTGTGTTAGAGGTACAGTAGGGATTTCTACCCAAAGGTTAATGTGAAGTAAGTTCACCAGTTCGTATAGTTTCAGTATTTTGAAGATATGAAATGTGTTACTATTTAATCAGAATCTTATGCTGATATACAGCAGAACCAACACATAGTTGTGATCTTGGCACCTTCCCGTACTAAACAAAGAAGGCACGATGAAAGCAGATCTTTTTTGTCTGTAGCACTTTCACCTTTTTGCCTAAAGAAGCTAAGTTGTCTCGTGCTGTCAACACAGGGCAGCCAAAGCAGAGAGGTGACTTCACTCACCCAAGGGGCCGTGAAACAGCAGCACAGCTGGAAATAAGAATCAAGTATTCCAAGACCACAGCTGGTCCACTTGGTCAAGCTCCTTCATTTAACCGTAACACATTTATGAGTAAAGTGAACAAATGGAGGCTACCTGGAAACGGACAGCGTGTTCCCAGAGTACGCCAACGCGTGCTCTTTCCCTTTGACAAACAGTCGGCCTCAGCTACTGCCTATTTATTTAGATGCCGATGGTGTGCGTATCAACAGGCATCACTTGTATTCCACTCATGCCATAAAAAGTGCTCATTTTAAGACGACTTTAATGGAGCAAAGAAAGAGAAGAGCTGGAATCATTTGCAAGTCTCTTTGCTTGTGTCTGAGGGAATAGTTCAGAAAATCACACTTGTGTCAGCAGCCTTCCACAAACAGCGTGCGTAATATTGACCAAGCACAGTGCTGCTATTGATTTAATAAAAAAGGAGAGCATCATACCCTTTCCGCTGCAGAACATTCTCCATTCTGCAGCCAGACAATTCCCATTTGTACTTGTGGCAGATCAACATCAAATATGCCTAAATGTTTTTTGGCACTCAGGGCTTTCTATCAGCCTGACAATTAAAGGACTTGCTGCTGGAGTTTTTGCAAAGTAGTCTTGAAGCAAAACAATAAGACTGTTCTTACCCCAGATAAGAAATGAAACTTACCAGTAGGAACATGTTCATGTACTTCCTTCAAAAGTGGTGAGATTAATCCCATGAACAAATTATTTCCTAAAAGGGACTGCAGTTGGTAATGTAATCATAGTTGTAATGGGATTGCTTATTGGTCATTAAGGGAATACTACTTTCTCTTTAATTTGATATTTTAATACAATTTGCTTTGATCTCTGAAAATATAAATTTTATTGTGATAACGCCAAAGGAGTTTTTGCAAACATTAGGTTTTTAAATGCTGACACATCTTTTTGTGTTATAGTAATAGAAAATAATGTTAAGATTCTGATTTTTAATACTGCTACACTTCTCATTTTGATGTCTTAGCTAAATTGCAGGCAAATAATGTTATAGCTACATGTTTTGGCAACTCTTATTAATATGCTTACAATGTGCTCCTTGGAATTGACACAAGCATTCATGTGTTTGTGGTATAGATAATGTCTTCTAAGGCCCTTTCCTCATCAGTGGTGGAGAATTACAGGTAAAGTGAGAAATGCTTTTGTTGAATGCATGGTTTGCACAGGGTGGAGGGATGCCACTTGCATGATATCCTCATTGACACAAAGGACTTTGCTAATAAGAAACGCTGCTTTTTTCTCACTGTTACATCTTGCACCATTGATGCTGAATCGAAGGATGAGCGTGCTTCAGACTCTGGGTGTCTGCACTCTGCATGGGGCATGAAGCGTTTGGAAAACACCATCTTAGGAAACAGATTTTGTCCTAATGTTAATGCCCGCTTACAGCGGTCTGAGGAAAGGAGATTCAGTTGAAACATCCATACACAAAGCATACATTAAAAAGAAAAAAAACCTGATCGAGTCCTAGAAAAGTTCTGAATATTTAAAAGAGCTATTACAGGAATAATATATTCAATATGGAGGAAACCGTGCACCACTGGCTAGTGAATACACGCATTTGAAAGGCACATGGGACCCAGCAGTTTGCTGTTGGACAGAGTTATTTGCTGTGATTCATGGACATGCTTGCATGCTTTGAAAAAATCTTTCTGATACGCCTAAACGTGCCTGTTCCTTTTTTTTCATGAGTACAACTGTTTTGATTTCTTAGCGATCCATTTCTCCTTCATGCAACACTTTACATTCTTTTTTATGGCTACATATCATGATTCTGCAGGGGTGGGTTACTTTTCTGTTTATTTTTAATTATTTATTTCTGTAAGAAACAACTTCTTTATGAAATCATAGTTTAAATGAGATGTTACATTGTTAAGTGATCCTTTACTGAAGAATTTTTGAAGGTGATTTCATGAAGGTCTTGTGAACAGCCATCAAAAATGTCACTTGCAGAAAACATTGCTTTGCAGGATGCTCCTTCTTACGGTCAGCTTATGATAGTGCAAGACTTGCCAGGGTCAAGAGAGTTAATTCCAGTGTTATTCACTACAGTGAGAGATAAGAAAGCTCATCAGGACAGTATCTTTGAGAAAATGAGATACAGGCTCTCCCCTTCTCATTGCTCACTGCATGAGCTCTACCTGCTGACTGTTCTCTGAACAGCAACACTGTTGGTGGCTGAAGCAGACTTCACCAGCTTGGATGGGAATTACCTTGTCTCTTTTGAGCTTCACCCTTGGCTTATAACATGTAAACTCTGAAGGGATGCAAATTTTCGGCCCCTTTGCCTCCTCCCAGTTGTTCAGTCTGTACCCTCCACATTATGGAAAAAAACAGCGATGCGAAGCAAGCACAAAGTTTAGGCCAGTTTGTGCCCTGGTTATCTGATTTAAGATGTGAGTCGTCTTCTGCTACATTCTGCACAGAGCATGTTATTTCTGTGTGTAGCTTAAAACCTACACTCTTGAAATATTTAAATCTCTTTACTGTCATTTTCCACTACTTTATTATGTGGAGATGTTCTTTACCAGATGTTATGGAGGTCAACCCTATTCCAGTGCTATCTAGTTTGTAAGATTCAAAGCATCAACAGTAAGCTAATATTATATATCAAAGGGTCATAGGAATCAGAATTAGGTAAAAGAAAAAGGAGGTAATTTCAAGAGACACCTGAGAGGTCTGCCCTCAAAATAGGTGTCTCAAAAGAGTTCAGAAGAAGCAGTGCAAATCAAAAAAGTTGTGTGCTGGCTTTTAGAGCAGTAGTGGCAACTGAAGGTGTATCTGTGGACGTGAAACACCTCTTAAACTACGAGTTTGCTTAAGAAGCCCTAACTTCTTGATGTTGGTTTTTCCTCTTCCTAGAGAATGTTTTTCTTGACAAGCCATCTTCAAAGTTTGCCCAAGAGGATGGAGAACAGACATCAATCATCCCTGTCCACCAGGTTATTGACAAGGTCAAGGGATACTGCAATCCTCACTCTGACAGCTTCTATAAAAATATCATCATGTCCGACACATTTAGTCACAGCACAAAGTTCTGACTGGGCTTCTAAATGTTTTGAACCAAAGGAAGACAGAATTCTGACTGAAATTGAGAATATTGTATGTCACAGAATGTGACCTGTTTAGTTACTTTTTTCCAGTTTATACTGTTCTCCTGTCTCTACCTATTTCTCTGTCTTTTTATTGTTATGGAAAAAGACAATTTTCCACCATGGTATGGAGCTGTTTTTAAATGTGCGTCACCCAGCGTGACGTCTGGACAGGTAATTGTAATCCTGTGTAAATATATTTTAAGACTGAAGAGCCACAAGCCTAACTCTAAGTTATATAGTCCAAACAGAAGCAAGTCTTGACTCCCAGAGAAAAGAGCAGACATGTCACACAGTACAGGCAAACTCCTATTGAACAGCTTACTGATGATCTTTTCCTTTTAAGAATATGGATTTTTCCCTACGCTTGTTTGATTCATGCTCCTTGACTGTCCAGTGCTGTTTGTTCTTTATTTGCAAGTGAATAAAGCCCTAACATCAGCCTTAAAGGGTTATTTTAAACCATTTTTGACTAAACAGACCTAATCATGCAAATCTCGCTTTCCAGAAGAGTATGTGATAAATTCAGGCTATTTGGTATCCATGTCCATAGAAACACAATCTTTGCCTGGATGTGGTGGCTGAGAAGGGCGTGCAAATTGCCAGTAACTCTTGCAAATTTAAGCCCATTGATAAGTATGGAAGCAGGACAGGCAGTGGAACATTTCATTTGCATCTGTGCAGAACAAGTGCAGAGGTAAATCCAAAGTTTACACAAAGTCTTGTTTCAACATTTATTGCTTGGTATGTGTGAAACGTGGCATCTCCCAACACAATTCTGTGTTTAATGTTCTTTTTCACTAGACAGAAGGCATTCGACTATGTATAGCACACAAGGTCCAACACAAAGAACCCGAGACTAACCCTGCAGCTTGGGAACCAAGAGTGGGAGGGGAGAGACAAACAGCTCGTTATAGAGCATGTTCTAACCTGTCACTGTGAGACAAGGCTCAACGCCATTGCTTCACTCGGAACGAGTGGATGCATGTCCAAATAGAGAAGTTTTCTTACCACTGGTCGGAAGATGGTGTGCAAGAACAAACAGCTCACTAACATCACAACAATGTGCTAGCCCACAACGCTTTGTGAACCTCCCTGCAATTTCTACCTCTTCCCAAAGATCAAGTCGGTGCTCAAATGAACCTATTTTTTTGTTGGTGGAAGATGTGAATGCAATAATGACTGAGATCCTCAACAGCCTTTCAGAAAATGATCTGCAGAATTGCTTTGAACGTTGGCAGCATCGTAAGCAGCTGGTGTGTCAACTCAGAAGGGAATTATTTTGGAGGTGATGGTAGTTGATTTTCTTAATTTGTTAAATAAAAATAGTTACAGGCACAGTCTTGGGGTTTTTTGTGTCGGACCTCATACAAATATATAGCTAGATCTCTCTCCACACATTTCTTATGACAGTGCACACAGTGGATATGACAGAGGATAATAGTACCACAGACAATCTACGAACAGTGAACGGTGCTAAAACTCAAGTTTAAGTATTTAAATACAAGTTGAATACTTTATAAGCCCTTCGGTTCATTTACCAGTCTCTGTATTTTAGATACACTGCATGCATAGACAGCTCCATCAGATGGCATTGCAACATTAGAATGACTTGGAATCCATTTACCAGGAATAAATAAATAACATCTATCTGGACACATAATGTTATCAATATCCCCCCCTCTAGCTGATTGACTTGACTGAGATTGTTGGAGGGACAGAGTTTAAATGGTGTTCAGGCAACATGAGGGAATTTTGCATTGCATAACAATAACGAGGTGTGTGTGTGTGTATGCAGAGAACAGGCAAAAGCACAAAATGCTTCCTTGCGTTAATCCTGTGAAAGTGATGCATTAGCACGCGGCCGTAACTGCCAGAAGCGCATCTCTATGAATGAGAGGTTATAAAAAAAATCAGAGCTGCAGATGTTGCTGAAAGCATGGGCCAAAACACCAAAGCTCTTTTGAAATAATGTGTTCAGAGGAGAATGTCTCCTAATGGAAACGTTCATTTTTAAAAAGGCACTTTTTTTTTTTCCAAAACATTTGTAACCAAAAATTTAATTAATTGTATTCAGCAGCCAATCAGAGAGTTGTGCTGAAATGTTTCTGTTGCCCAGCAGGTGGGTGTTCAGTGATTAGAGATGTGGATTTGTGCCTTTGCTCTTTGCACGCTCCTTTGCATGCAGAGATCACTTAATGCTGTGACTGCACAAATGGTATTATTTTCCCTGGCTGCAAACACCTGGCAGGAGGAGAATGTCCTGACAGAATTCCGTCCAGGAACACTGTTGTCACTGCGTGGAACTTAATGAAACCTCAGTCTTTTAACTGCAAATACTTATGTGGTGGCGTGAATGAAAGCCAACCCGATTCACTTTTAAAATGTAATTGTGAACAGGGATGAGTGCTGTCAGATACGTTTAATAAGGGAAATAATTTAGGCAGAGATTATATACATGAATTTACTGAACTTGTATTTTATCATCCCACTTGCTTAACTACTGTAGATAATAGCGTTCACATAGCAGCTTACTGTGAGATTTCTGCCTGATTAAGGTGTTCGCAAGAAGAGAAGGAAAACAAAACATTCCTGAAAAAATGAGGAATAAATAAAAATTAATAGACAAGTGAAATATAAATAAAAAGCAAACAGTATCCTGACTGAAGCTGAGCTGTAACCTATCAGTTTAATGTACAGCTACCTATATTTTTGCTGAATTAAGATTTTTTTCTCTTTTTTTACTACCATGTAGTAATGTTAAAGTGTCTGTGTCAGTTAGATGCTCTTGGATGCTCTCAGTTCTACAGTGTAAACCTTCTACTTTCCAGTTGACATGGTGTAACCTCCCTTGTATATATTTATTTATTTGTGAGGTTAAATATGTCAAATATATTTAGCTTTATAATGACTGTTCTCGTTGCTTTAAAACTAAGCTTCTGCTTCATCATAGAAGGGAAAGAATAATTTCTTATGTATGTTTTTTTCCCAAGCGTCTTGTGAAACAATTTACTGTAGTTCTATCATTTACAAGTATGAGGAGACATCTCAGTGTAATTTGTAATAATAGTCAGTGGAATATAGTGTTAACAGATCTGAAGATGAACTGAAGTGGAAAGAAACATTTTCAAGTAAACATTCTTGATGTTAGTGTGCCAAATTATTAAAGTCTTTTAATAGTGAATGGTTGTTCTTTATTTTTTTTTCCTTTTTAGGGTTTAATGGCAAAAATTATTCAGTGGAATTCTGGAAAATATTAAGTATATGAGACCGGTACATGCCCAGCCAAAATGTTGGAATGAATGTGCCACACTAGCTCTGTCTCATCAGAGGAACATATTTTTGCAGAGTATGCTTTTCCCTTTCATCATTTACTCAATGCCACATCCAGGGAATGATCTGAAAGTTTAGCAAGCTGATTTATTTATAGTGGCAGTTGTGTCATAGAAATGAAAGGAAAATCAAGACAACAGACAATATGCTAGGATGATCTTCTAGAAGTAATACAAGTGAATAATCTAAAATTCAGGGATTATTTCTATTCATATGTTTCTTTCTAGCTGAATGTCACTCATTATTAGTAAGTTGATTTAATGCTATTTTGACTGATGGCTGTCAGTGTGCTTTAGTCAGTCAGTCAGCTGATGAGTACACACACGTATAAACACTAAATGTGACGCGCTAATGGACTACCTTTAAACGTTTGTCCTTAAGGACCATGAAACCTGCTGAAATGTGTAAGATCTGCTCGGCTGTATTTAAATGTCATCACAGAAAATGCACAGAATATGAAGATTTAGAGGTAGTATTTTTTATAAATCAATCAAAAGACCCCAAGTGATGAGTGCCATTTATTAACGAGGATGCTGGGTGTGCACAGGGGATGCTGCCCCTCAGCTTTATGCTTTGAACAGTGTGGGAGGACCTTCTGAGGGAAGGAGTCCAGGGTTTTTTTCCAAGTAGGTTCTTGGCAGATGCCAAACTCATAAGGAGTGATTTGCAGCATTTGGGGGTGGTTTTATTTTTCTCCTTGTTTCATCACTTTTAAAATATCGAGAATGATTTTATTTTTAATCCTCTACTGTTCACAGCTTCCTACTGTAACCCATTGAGTTACATAAAATGCCACTTCATTTTATTACTTTTGAAAGGCTGATCTATAATCAGACTCATCTGTGTAACCACAGGGACAGCTACCAAGTTACAGGGCAGCAGCATGTCATTCACGGCGCCATGATAAAAAGTTGTTATGCATTTACTATATATAAAGATGCAAACCCACATTTGGGTGAGCAAATCACACAGAGGGCTTAGACGTTAATGTCAGGGAAAGCAATCATGCAAACCAGTCTGGAGCCACTGTTTCTTGCCCAGTGCTACAACCGGGGAGATTTTACCCTTTACTCTCCGCTTAGCTCGTCTTTGGCTACTTAATCCATTTAATTTTCAGATCTCCCGATGCTGTCCTGGCAGCCTTATTCTCAGGACAATCATTTGCTGCAGTGCGAGGCAAAGGGTATGAGAAAGAAAGTAAAGGGAAGAAGGGAAAGGATAGCTGTCAAATCTTGCTCTCCATCATTCTTACACTTCCCTGGGATATCTCACCCTGACCAGGGACCAGGCCACCAGCGTAGGCAGAAAGCACCATCATGGCTATTTGTGCACCTGTCAATTAAAACTAATATTTTTTTACCCTCCAGCTTCAAGCTGAAGATGCACATGGTTTTTCAAGGCAGAAACTGCAGTAGTTCTATGCTTAGAGACCAACCTAGCAGCAAAATCTCTGTAGATGAGGGAGAATCTAGTGCCTCCCATGATAAGAAATTAGTCTGGTAAGATTCAAGTGCCAGACCAGAAACAGCTAAATAAATCTCATGGAAACCTTTTCTTGGGCGATAGCTCTTCCTCAGATACGTCTGCTCCCTCGAAGCCAGTGCTGCTGTTGTCCTTGGACATGCCCTGATGTGGTATTCAAGCAGAGTGCACACTGTGGTGATATCCCTATGGAGTGAGTAATCACAGCCAGCTTGAATGCCAGGGTTTTCTCGAGGCGCATTGCCTGACCTACCCTGAAAATTAAATTCCAGCTTGGCTCTTCAGCTTCACCTGGGCGCTCTGCATCCAGACTGTTCTACTAAGGGCTCTCAAAAACCAAAGATTTGGGTAGAAAAGAGTGCTCAAAAATCCTGACTGTATTCCATATGTGAAGTGTAAGAGAAAAAGCAAACGCTGGTAACTCTGGTCTGGTGTTTCCATCCACTGCCAGGTTTTTCCCACCCTGGAAGCTGACTGAAGCGAGGGACGAAGAGGGCCGTGGTACAGCAGTATATCCTGCTCTGCCCGACGGGTGGAGGGCTCCTGCTGTCCCTTTTGGAGTGCATTTCACAGCACTCCACTTCCAAGTTCAGTAAATACAATAATATTATGCATTTACAGAATTCCACTCTGATTTTTCACTTGCCTGGCACGCCTGCTCGTGCTTTTCCAGCAGAGGGCAGTGCCACATTGCTAGCTGTAGTTATCAAGAGAAAAAAGCAGGATTCTTCCACGTGTAAGCATGAATGCAGAGATAAGTAGGACAGTTCATATCAGGTTTGTCTCTTATTTAGCAATCTGTTACATCACTGGGTAAAGCAAACGCTCGGCTCTTGGGGAAGTGAGGGGAGAGAACTGTCTGCCTCCATTTGGGCGTATTTAGAGTAAAGAAAGGAATACAGAGTCTTCCTGTATTTTCTTCTGATGGCTGCTACATTTTCTTCTGGTTTTGCTCTGAGGAGATGCAATGGAGTTAGCAACTGCTGCACTGCTGTCAGCTGAGCAAACAGAGCCAGCTCACTGTTCCAGGCCTGCACGCTGACTTGTTCCAGTACCGGGCAAATTATTTGATCTGCTGGACTGCCATGCTGTGACTCACAAATTCGCTGGATGCATCGTTGCCCAGGGAGGGGAAAAAACCCAAAAGCCTAGCAGCCCTCTGCTGACAGTGGCACGCAGGCTCAACCCTCCCTGCCGCTTTTTCCCTCAGCAGCATAGGGGCAGAGCTGCTGCCAGCTGGGTCCTCTGTTCACATGCCCTTTCCCCAGGGCAGGTATTGCCAAGTCAGCTCGAGCAAGATGCAGAAATCCTCCGCTGCGCAGCTGCCCCAGAGCCTGCTCTGCCGGGGGCAGGACTGATCAGAGACCTGCTCCATCAGAAAACAGCGCCGCGTTGAAATTAGAAATATCTCAGCTGCAATTCTGACAGGCTATTCAAGGGAAAAAAAAACCAAACCTGAAGCAGTTTGGATCCCCCCAGTCTGGGCTTGTCCCAGGAGGCTCACTGGCACGTCCCTGTCCCTCCACACCTCCATCAGCACCAAGCTGGCACCAAGCTAAGGCAAGAGAGGCAGCCTGGGGCAGGTGGGGGTGAGAAAGTAGAGAAAAGTAGAGAGAGAGAGAAAGTAGACTGCTTTACGGTTGCCTTGGCTATGGGGAGAAGGAGCAGTGGGAAAAGAGGCCTAAGAACAGTCAGTGCTTGGTGTACAGAGTGGGGCACAAGACTGGTGTGACAGATGTCACAACACCCTCACTTCTCCAGCACACTTGTGGTGTTGGTGTCCCAGCACAGCTACGTTACTGGCACATCACCCCAGTGAACTTAGCCAAGCTCAGTTCCATGCCGTTTCTCTGTGCTCCTTACAATCAGTGCTCACTTCCCGGGAAAGCAGGTGTGCCAGCACACCTCTGTCTCGCTGCAAACATCTCATTGCTCAGATGTGGTCATTTTCTAGAATTACCCAAGGGACAGGGTGAGCTGGGCATTATGTAGATGCTGACAATGCTCCCCACATCACAGCGCTGCAATCATTGGCTCAGGACAGCAAGGGCACTCAAGAAAGGAGGGCAAGCATGGGAAACCACTTACAGAGCTCTCTCAGGAGTTCCGCAAGCGTCTGCAGTAACTCAGTGTGGGATGGTGTCACGGTCCACTCAGTGGACTCGTGATGATTTGTTTACCTTGATCTCAAAGCGCAAAATTAAGGCAACCCAAACGCCAGGGGGTTATAATTCAATCAAAGCGTAACTGTATTATTTTGCCCATAAAGCAGTACGCGATAGACAGAGTGGGGAAAAGGGAGGAAAAAGGAGGAAATAGGATTATAGCTACCACCACGGGTCCAAAGGCGTCCCTATGGCCCAGGTCCCAAACAGCGTCCTGCTGGTCCTCAGTTGTGATCCGCGATCCAGAGGTGGGGAGATCTCACCAGGGTTCGGTTAGGAACCATCGTTTAAGCTCAGCAGCAGCACCTCGCACCTCCTCTCTCCCACGGATTGTGGCCAATCCCCGCCTTTGTTTCACAATCCAGACTGAACTGCGCTTGCCAGAACTTGTCTGCACCTGCGTCACCTCGCGTTCAGGGGTCTTTTACTTCCTCACATCCTCTTCTTCTCGTGATCGCTGGGTGACCTGAAGAACCTCTCAGAGTCTCTGCACATGCCCTTCTTTTGTTGGCTTCGGTACCAGGAAGGAGGTGGGGTGAGCTTGCTGAGGCAGCAGGTGGAATCCATCTTCTGGGCAGCAGCCATGCTTGCAGTCCCAGGTATCACAGACTACGTGTACCGTGCAGTTCTTTTCTCTAGGGACGTTTGCTTCTTGGTCTCTCTCCATGTCCCTGATGGCGAGGTTGAGGCAAATACTGTTCTTCGGACGCACTCTTACAGATGGCCCCTTGAGCCATGGATGGTTTCTTCACTGTTTCGCTGATGTAGCCTAGAGATGGTGGTCGCTGAGGAGTGAGATCTGAAGCAGTCAGACTGACGCCTCTTGCAGGCGAGCAGGATGTATTTAAGCAGACTGGGCCTCAAAATGGCTACCCAGACCAGCCCCCGCTGCCCTGGTCTGGTCAGATGGGAGCTCTTACTGGAGACAAGGAACCACATTTCTTTACATTTGATGGAAGAGAAGCTGAGAGTCAAGCCTGCCAGTTCCTTCCAGGATTACAACGTGGAGGTTCTTCATTGGGTTTTCAAAGAAAAGGTGAGCCTGCTCAAGCCCCACAACTTATGTTTCCACATCTTTGTACCAGTTTCAGATAGAGGCACAGTGAAGTGAGTCTGTCATGGTACCTCTGAGAAGGCTGGGCAGAACCATGAGAAACCCGAATGATTTCATTGAAATCAATCTGAAGAAGTTCAGCACAGGCAGGAGCAGCCTGTGCCTGAGAACGTGGCTGTCAGACACTATTGCTGGCTAACAGCCAGCTGACTTTAACACATCCTGCTCTTTTATTCTCACTGATTTTTAACACCTCTCAAAGATGCTGGTGGTTTTTTAACTTTGCCTGTTGTTTTTTTCCCAAACCAATGTGCGCTCTGGTTTAGCAAATAAGCGCTTCTCTGAACATACAAAATATCCTACCAGATGTTGTATGTGGTATTTCCTACATCCAAGCAAAGAGATCCTCTCACTGTGATCAGACTGGAGCGTGAAGACAGTCTATAAATTCTCTCACGAACAAAGTAAAGATGAAGGATCTGTCCTAATGAAGCACTTTCAAGACACAAGAGACCCTCTGTCACTGGAAGAGTCCAAGAACAGGCTGAACCTGGACTTCCTAAACCCACTGCTGTGGGTGTCACCATCAACACTGACAGCAGTATCAGATGACACACAGAGACAACCCCCACCCCTGTGATCCTCTTTAATTTCATGTCACTATTTTTACTTACACAGAGTACTGCATGAGGAGGAGGGGGCTCCCACAATACATTCGTGTCAGTACCCTGTCTCCACAGCTTATCTTTTTATGCCCCCCCCCCCCCGATTTCTCATCTGTAAATCTTTTGCCCATAACAGCTGACTGATCCACCAAACAGCTTCACCCTTCCAGAAGGACCCCACACCCATCACGCTTCCAGGCTGCCGGAAATTCCCCCAGTTACCAGCTTCCCGTCACTGAGGCAACAGGTCCCATCTTTTCACTTACCAAAGCCTCTGCTGTCGATTTAAAGAAGAGGTGGCTGCACCAGTCCCTTTTGAGCACTCTGACACCGGCACAGTGCTGTGACCCTTTCCATCCATTATTGAAGATCCTGCAAAAGACATTTCAGTGTTTTCTTTCAGTGCAGCTGAAAAAAAGCATGAGAAAGAAGCTGCAGGGGTAATGTTAACGTGAAGAAGTCTGACCTGAGGTGCTGACGTTTGCCAGGGACAGCAAGCATTAAGTTCTCATGCGCTTGGGTGCAGACACAGAGGCTGCTGCTTGGTTAAGCAGCCGTTTCAGCAGGTACTCGGCACCAGGGATGGGAAGGTGTAAGTAGCAATGCACAGTGGTACCACATGTGGAGGGGGGAATATGCTGATGCATACAGACACATCCCAGGCACTGAAAAATAAGCCATCTGCCGCTTTTCATCTCTTTTTGTCTAAAGTGCTGCGTACACAAACCAGTGCAAAACGAACACACTGTCTGCAGTTGTCCCCAAGTCCAGGATACAGAAACTAACTTATAGTTTTCCATGATATTTGCAAGTAAATAGATCAGCCCAGATTCACATTTATGCATTCAATTTTTCATACCACAGGAAAAAAAAATCTCCGTTTGGCAGAGAATCCTTCTTCCTTACATCTCAATCTCTGCCTAACAGGGTTTCTGTTTGCACAGACCTTGAATTGTCCTGGCACACAGAAATCACAAGGTTTTGGCTGCCTGGTGATGGGAGCTGTAGTGGCTTATTCTCATAAACCAGACATTTCAGGGTGTGTAGAGCAGCCCTATGACTGTGACTGGCGTGTGGCTACTTTCAACCAGCTTGTTTCTCCCATGGGTGGCACAATGCCAAGGGAAGCATTTTAATATTAAGGTGGTGGTGGAAAAGTAGCAGATGCAATAGCTGAAGAACAAAAAAATACTGCTTTATTAAGTGTTTTGGCTGATTCGCCCATCCTCAATACTCACTGACATCCTCAGTACTCACTGACGACTAAGTGACTGAGTTTGGAAAACAAAGGTTGTTTGTCTAGCACAACTTCATTTGTCCAGCTTGGGATGAACGGTGTCCACTGAACCAACAACCACATGTAAGACAGGCAGCTCCTGTAGAAATAGGGGGGTTTATACCATCTAAAAGAGGACAAGTTTGCTTTAACTGCTTCACCTTGTGATTTATTTATTAACCCACACTGCTTAGGGAGGATGAGGACCACCAGCTTTGCTCCACGGAGCCCTCCTTTCTCTCCAGATGGAGACCTCAGCCTGAGCCTAGCGTTGCGTGTGGCCTCCCTGTATATTTTCTGAAAGGTATGGATGGCCTTTCAGTAGAAACCTAATGGAAGTTAGGAACCTAATGAAGTTTAATAAAATTAAGTGCAGAGTCCTGCACCTAGGGAGGAATAATCGCATGCAACACAGACTAGGGGTTGACCTGTGGAAAAGGACCTGGGAGTCCTGGTGGGCAAATTAACCATGAGCCAGCAATATGCCCTCAAGGCCAAGAAGACAAATAGTATCCTGAGGTGCATTAAGTGTGGCAAGCAGGTCAAGGGTGGTTATTCTCCCCCTCTCTCTGCTCTAGTGAGGCTGCATCTGGAATACTGGGTCCACTTCTGGACTCCCCAGCTCAAGGAAGACAAGGAACTTCAAAGAGTCCAGTGGAGGCCACGGAGATGATGATTAGGGGACTGGAGCATTTCTCTCACAAGGAAAGGCTGCAAGACCTGGGTCTGTTCAGCCTGGAGAAGACTGAAAGGGGATCTTACCAATGCTTACAACTATCTAAAGGGCAGGCGTCAAGAGGATGAAGCCAGACTGTTTTCAGTGGTGCCCAGCAACAGAACAAGAGGCAAAGGGCACAAACAGGAACACAGAAGTTCCACCTCCGCATGAGGGAAAAAGTTCTTTACTGTGAGGGTGACGGAGCACTGGAAGAGGCTGCCCAGAGAGGCTTTGGATTCTCCTTCTCAGGAGATATTCAAAATCCATTCCTGTGCAGCCTGCTCCAGCTGATCCTGCTTTAGCAGGAGGGCTGGACTAGATGATCTCCAGAGGTCCACTCAGCTGCACAGCAATAGCTTTAAATTCACATGGTTATATGACATATTCTCACTGTAGAGGTAGCAGAAGCTTAAAGACACGGGGCTGATGTTTTACCATGTGTAATCCCCGTGGCTGGCCTCTCACATCCACAAAGTTTGGCATGTTTTCCCAAGCACTCAGCTTTCCCTTCTATAAATCCTAGGGCTTGGACATTCAAGAAGTTTGCCCAACCTTCCAAAGTCAGTGGCACTGCCATGGTGAAGGTGTTTCATCTACCTCGTTTTCTCTCAAACATGTTTTACCTTACACTTGCCACAAATTGAGAACTGAGCTAGCTGCTACCAGTCCTCACTCAGTTGATGCACATCGAATCTCTGTAACAGGACCGTGTACCCGAGATCTGAATGCACTGATTTACCGACCATGGCATGCTGCTGGTGTCTTCTTGCTGTACCTATGAAACGGGGTGTAACAAGCGACATTAAAAATTATGAACGATCGCTTGTCTTTGCGTTTATTTTGGTCATAAGAATAAATTACTTCAGGGTGGATGAATGAAGCAATTCTATTTGTAGCCTTTATAGATAAATGAATTCTGTATATAAGTGAAATCATCATTTATAAAAGGCAGGAATATCAGCCTACAAAACCACTGGATAACACATATGTAGTGTTTAAAAATATCTGTACTTTTTTAGTAGCATGTATTATAACATGGGAGGGAATAAATTCTCTAGCATCCTGGATTTACCATACTTTTGTCAGTTAGAATGAATGCTATTTACAAGTTTATGGAAGTGAAGTTTTAGAGGAAAACAGATTCAAACCTCTGAGTAAGGAAAAGGGAACTGCAGCTGGTCAGCCACTCACGAGTGGTGAATGAACAGCACAGTTTGCACTTCTCTGTCTGGGAGGACAAAAAGCCAGTTGCAAGCACACTTACCAAAATGTAAATTGACTGTCTCCATTTTCCCGATAAATCTATCAATTGCAAGAAACTTCAGATAACTTAAACCAAAAGCAAATTTATAACTAAGACTCAGGAATAAGCCAAAGCTAAAAACAAAGGCAAAGGGCAGCTTTAGATTTTGTAATTTGTCTCGTGCAGACATGAAACACTGAGCTAAAAGTCATGCTGATTCTAGCCCACGAGAGCGTCTCCAGGCTGAGTGGTGGGCGAGTCCCACGAGAGCGTGCTCCACACAAACGGCCCTCTGGGTTGCTCTGATGGAAGAGCACCAGACTTAGGAGAAGCCCAGACTTGAATGTGGTTCTGGTGCGACGATTTGTACTCACTACTTGGAGAGGGGCTTTGCACCTGGCCTGACCCCCAAGGAAGGGACCTGTCAAGGCAGCCACCTGAGCTGCCCATCCCCTGGAAAGCAGGGAGAGAGGGAGAAGGGGGTGGAGCATTCGGTCTGTAGTCCAACATGTGGACACCATGTGTGTCCGTACATCGGGCTCCATTTGTTCTCAGCGCAGAGCGCAGGAGCTCTCCCAGATCCCCACTAAGACACACATCAAGGCATTACAAGGGCAATGGAGCACTAATAAATCCAAGTCCTCTAATTTTGTTTCACTCTGCTCTGTGGGAGTCTTTCTAGGGCACCACAGGATAAGAAGCATTTGTCCACCAGGAAACTGCACTACAGAGCAAGACATCATCTCACCTTTCCCTCTCATTCCTAGCCCTTTTCATCTTGTGGTCACTGTGCCATGAAACAAGACCTTCCTCCTGACAGCAGCATTAGGCAAAGCTCGATTTCTGTGAGTTCATTAATCCAACTGTCATTTTGTCCTCTAACTTCCTCTGGATCTCCTGGTGAGCACTCCAGCATTGGAGCATGCCAACGCTCAGACGTAGGCACATAGGCAGGAAGGAGATAGCGCTTTCAAAGCACCCCGCTGGCACCCTAAGAGTCTTGTGCTCTTTATCTTAGCTCCAGGCTTCCTCTGTGACACTCGGCAGTGCTCAGTTTTCCACTATCTGTTTTTCTTTGGTAGCAGTTTGGAGATAACTCCACTATTCTTAGCTGGCGGCCGGCAGCAGGTGCAGCCGTGGGCACAAAGTCACGCGTGGGAAGGCAGCAGAGCCAGTTTTACCATTTTGCTGCACAGCCTCAAGGCTTCAGGCGAGTCAGGAGTGCTCAGGGAGGGAGGGATGATTAAAAATAAGCCAAATCAGGCTCAGGGTACCGAAGAACTAGAGAAAATCCCATGCATAAATGTAGAGGAATAATCAGCGATAAGCAGCCGTGGAGCAAGTTGTGTTAATCCATGTGAAAGTGTCTGCCCCAGAAGCCAGCTGCTGGCTGTAACGACAGCCGTGCCTGTGCCTGCTCTGCTCCCGGAGCCACTGCGGTGTCAAAAACGCAAAAGTGGAAGTTCTACATTTCTTTGAGCTGTTTCCTCTCTGTGGAAAGTGTTTGGCACAATAAACCCGATCCAACTCCTCTGTAGAACAGTCCATAAAAAACCACAGCAGGGAGGAAGTCAGGGAAGGCAAACGTCACTGAGAGTCATCAGTGACACTAACAAGCTGCAGACTCACAACCAAAGGTGTTCCTACGAAATCTGTCACATGCCGCATGTTAAACATAAACTTCTGTCTGGCCTAATTGTCTTCAAATTCATGTAAAGACACAAATAAATTGCTGCGTAAGTTATGAGGCAACAAAGATATTCAAGAGAATTGAAGTAAAATTTTGGAAAAAAATCAAATATTTTTTGCCGGAATATGCTTACAGATTATATTATTTTAATCCTTCAGCATCTTTTTTCATTTAAAAATAAACCTTATTTCTACAAAGAGCCTGCAGTCACTGACAGATGTTTCCCTTTTATTTATTTATGTTTTCAAAAATAAAACTACTATGGGAAAGAGTGGTCAAGAAGTTTTACTTTTTGTCAGAAATCAGTTTTCATTCCACTTTCAAGCCTGCACTTCTGTGTGTTCAGAAGAGCCTCTCTATGCCTGAACAGCATAGTGGCAGACTACAGGCAAAGATGAAACCAACACATTTTTCCTATTCTGCAAGAACTCCTAGGATTTTTCCTGCTTAATACAGGGAAATTCCACTGAAATGAGTATTCCCAGAAAAGTATCCAATGACTCAAGGCACCAGCATGAGTTTACTCTGAACTCATCCACTGCGGAGTTCCAACTGAGGACACTGCAGTCTACAGCGTATGGCTCAATTAAAAATAGTTTTACTGTCCTTTGAGTGGGCAAGTAAGGCTGCAGCAATCAGCCTTACGGGCTGCCTCTACCTCCCATGGCCCCTTCAGGCAGCCTGCTGAAGGATCAGATCTAAATCACAGCGTTTCATACGGTTCTTTGCATATGTGAACCTTGTCTTGCCTGTTATCTGCAGAACAACCAAGTTATATGCTGTACATGCAAAATGAGACTCCCAACATACCTGGAAAAGCTCTGCCTGCATCCCGCTTCCCCACAGCGCTGGGGTCCCAGGTGGGTCACCTGGTTCCTGTGGCAGCCACTCTTCAATCTTGTCACCTGAAGAATACATTTGGATTGTAGGCCACTCCTTGAGGTACTGCTCTTTGGTGTTGAGGGGGGCAAGTCAACCCCCTGGCTTCAGCCTGATGTTGGATAACTGTTGGGCTCCACAAAGTTGTGAGGTCCTCAAGAAAAAGAAGAAAAAAGAAGAAAAAACCCTCATAAATGAGAAACAGCTGCAGCAGAAATGCCTGATCAGTTGTAGCTGCAAGAACCCCCAGCTCTGGAGCACCTGGCTGTGAATAGAAGGGATCTACAGCTACCTCAGTGTCAGTTCTTACTCTTGTGTTCTTCAAAAATCTGGGGCAGAACATTTAGATGTATTTGTGAAGTTTATTGCTCACGTGCAACAATCTTTGTCACTTCACCAAGTTTTTTTTTTTCCTTAACGTGGTGTCTGGGGCTTTTCAGTATGACAGGTAGACTGGACTGAAGAAGACAGGGAGGCAAGTACCGGCAAACATTTAGTCTTTTATCTCCTCTGACCAGTGCATGCCAGAACACCACGCAAACACTCTGCATGCTCATCGAGAGGTGCAGAACAAAGATGCTGTGCTCCCCACCTCCCGCCTGAGCTCTTTATTTCTCCAACCCATTGAGTTCTCCATCTCCCAGGTTTGCAGCTCTTTGAAAAGGATGAGAAAATAATTACCTTTTCTCTTTCTGGAGCTCAGGAAAAGCATCTCTAGCAAACAGGTGTTCCCTGTCGGCTGACTCAGCAGCAAAACCAATAACTCAAGTGCAAATTGTCAGACCACCACTAATGGCAAACCTTAAAAGGAAGAAAAGGTTTGGTAGATTGCATGTGCTGCACCTTGTTCTCTATCTGGCTGGTGAACAGATAATTTGATCTCTAGTACAACCGAACCAGCTCACTCTACAATGTTACATTGATCGGAAAAAAACTTCCTGAAAAGAATAAAAAGTTTGTAATTAATTTCAATACAGTCACGGATTTCAATTCTTTTCTTTACAGTCATTCATTCAAAGGAAATTTCAGCTATTTTGATGTGAAATTCTGAGAAAAGAAATTTGCAAATTCCAGAGTAAACAATTTTGAGGAATCTTTGTACAGGATGCAATGGATCAATTTCTCCAGATAAGCAGGGGGTGATCCGGTTACTACGTTCACTACATCTGCTGCCATCAAACTTGCCTAATTTTTATGTTAAAGCTTTCTTACCTTAAGTAATCTTTACTACATTTTGGCACTGTTTGAAAGATACACAAAAACACATGGGAAACTACCATCGTACCAAACTCCTATCAAATTCTCAAAATAGTCTCAAAAAAATAAGAATAATTACACCACAAGATTAAATAACTAAACCATTAAATTCTGTTATAATTGCATTCTGCACTTGCGTTTTCAAGAACTTCCCTGCAAACATGAGCATTGGAAATGAATACTTTACTTTTTAAATGCAATTAAGACAAGCAAACAACCCACCACAGCTTCAGTTGGCATAAATCAGCATAGTCACACTGGTGGAATTGCTACCTATGCTGAATTGTTTCCATTAATAATCACAGGTTCTTGCTGTACGTCTTTTTATCACTCTGTTTATCTCACATGCTGCTTCTCTTTCAGCCCTGTAGTAAATTCTAAATAATTAAGATACAAAAGCTGACAAAGCAATGTTTTCCTTGTGACAATCTGGGTGCTTTGCTTTTAACCGTGTGATGCAGGCTGGAAATTTCGTCACTTCAAGAGGTCTTAGTGTTCGCAAGTACTTCAGTAAACTTTCCTAAAGCTTTAACACTGGCCCTCGGTCTGATATTGCAGCACTCCACACCCAATGGCAGCGCAACAGCAGGGCTGTACGACACCAGGGTAGATCACAATTAGCCTCTCAGGCTCCAGTGACCTGATAGACACCTGCAACGGACACCTGCAACGGACACCCAACACAGTCATAGGACCACAAGTATTTCCATTTCTACCCTTCTGCCTTGGTTTTGATCATTCAACTCCTCTTCCTCCTTTGCTTTTCCGGGTCACTAGGGAGGACAGGTTTGGGGGGAGCTACAGTCCTTTGGTGTTCACCTGTTCAGACCTGCGGCTCCTGAGCGGGCATTGTGGACTCTGTGCTATTTTCTCACTGGAAACCAGAGCTTTTCCTACTGCTCTCTGGAAATGGCCCCAACATGTGGGCAGCCAAAGACCCCAGACAGGAGGAACTGAAAGCAAACCAAGAGTCACAGACTGCTGTGGCTTTGGCACTCAGGTTTTGCCCTTTTTAGGGAGTTTGTTCTGGTTTTCTTTCCTATATCATCCTCACTGGGACAGGAGCACACCTCAGTGGTGTAAGAGGACTCCTCACAAAGTTCATTTTCTCGTTTTTTCTGTAACTTGAATTTGCTCATAGCATTTTATAGTCACAAAGAATGCAACTGTTCAACCGCCTCTTAGTGCGTAGTTGCCAAAGCAGCAGAGCAGTGTTAAGTGAAAGGTCTATTTTACATGAGCACAAACCCCTTTTAAACTGAGTGCTTCAATGTCCTTCTCTATACTGCTGGTGTTTATTTATGCTTAACTTTTGCAGTAATATCATCTTATTTCAGATATTTCAGCACAGTAATGATTCTACATAGGTTTGAAACTTCCAATTACAATATAATTTTGAAAAAGAGTTCAATACTGTTTCATGGGCTGGCTCACTGCACCTTTTTTGTGCTGCTTCTTTTATTCTTTTATAAAAGCAAGTTCCAATTGCGATTTCATGAGCTGTAAAAGAAAGGAAATAGATACCAAATCTTTGTTTGGGGCTCAATAAACTACACGTGCAATCTAGAGTTTATGAACAGGAATTCTTTCCATAGATTTTTTTTTATACTTCACCAGACAGAAACAACTTTCTGATTTATTCTCCCTCCCTTTGTAGAGGTTCTGTTTCGGGAACAGACCAGGTTCCCATCCGTGCCACACAAGGATAACGAAATGCTTGCAAACCTTGATCTTGCTGTTTACACAAGATAATGCTTTTCAAACATGCAGCACATCGCAGTACAGAACTGATGACAGATTCTAGAGGAAGAGCAAACAAAAATAAAAATCAAGAAACAGGAGGAAATCTGACCCTCACTTCGTGATACTGCCTGGCCAAGAGGACACAGCACAGTAAACAACATCTGTTCTGCTACAACACTCCAGATGCAGAGGACAGTCTAGGGTTAACAGAATATTCTCTGCCTCTGAGGGTTGATATCACTTCTTGATGCCACCTTTGCATCCTACATCGTGCATGGACCACAGGAAAGGGAATGGAACAGCAAGCACATTTCCGGAGGACAGAGCTGAGGCAGGACACAGGCCAGTCCCTCCTGCGTCCCTGCTTCTTCCACCACCACTGCTGGTGGTTGAAGGCCACCAACAGTCAGTTTCTGGTGTCTGACAACTTGACAGTGTCAGAATGAAAGGCCCAGAACAAGGCACTAATGATGCTGCCTTTCACTTTTGTACTCCAGAGAACTTTAATATTTCTGAAAATGGCACAGAAGGGAAACTCCGAGAGCGCCAGGGTAATGTAACTAATCCGAGCGCGACACAGCACTGCACAGGAACACTTAGGAGTATTAGGAGAAAAGAACAAACAAAGAAAAAGGATTAACATTTGCTATGACATTTACATACACAGAATATAATCATCTGTACTAGATTTAGCCAGACTAGTATTAAAATTCATTTCTTGGCCAAAACACATTTTATCTGTGTCTCACAGCATCAGAAATGAACTCTCAAGAGACTTAAAGTATGATTTTTTTAATGCCATTCCCAAAACAGAAGCATTCAAGCATTAACATGTGCTTACATTTCTGGATCCTACCACCTCTGTAATGTTATCTGTGTTTCCTCTGTTTTTTCATTGCATGGTGAGAAGGACACAATTTATATATATTGTCCTATAAGTCAGTCCTCTATTAATATTACTGTACTAATGGTTCAGACATTTTAAGATAAAATTTATCATCATAGAGATGATAAAAAAGCAGAAGACATTTAAAGCAGGCTCATGAATTCTGCATCTCTTTCTAGTTTTGCAATCAAAATTTCTAACCAAACAAAATGCCCTATCAGTTTATGCTGAAAATCCATCCAGCCTAGTATTTTGTCTGGCCAGTAGAGGTTATCCGCAGGTACTTTGGGAAAAAAGTATAAAAAATAAGCCATGTCTGAAGCAATTGCCCGTAGGCAATTGAGTCCCTTGACTGGATTTGTCATTTTTTCCTCCCATGCAGTACTTTACATTTCATCTATCATTTAATTCCCTCATTGCCCAGTACTGTGGTATCACACTCCAGCTTCTATCAGTTTTCCAGCTGACTATTCCAAATCACCTTCAGACTTCATCAACTCTCTGTTTTCCTCACAAATCGTTTACGGGTGTATTTAACTGTACAGCCTGCAGTGATGGATCTCTCATAGGGCTACATTAGTAACCTCACTCCACTGCACCAGGTTTTCATTGTTTATCTTTTAGCAGTTATTTACCCCAAAGGTCCTTCTTTCCCAGCTGTAGGGGAAGTTTAAATGTTTTTAGGTTTTTTAAGACTTTTGGCTAATGATCTCGCCAGAAGCCTGTAAAAAGTCCATATATACTACATGGACCTACATATATTACTTACAAAGGACTCTTAGCTCTGTGAGGCATAACTGTCTTTCGTAACATCCATATTGCCTGCTTCTTCCTGTCATGTATTACCCACAGTTTATTCTGCTCTTTATTAGCCTTTTTTTACTGATTTCCCAGAATGAAAAATTAGACCCACTCTTCCAGAGACTACTTACCTTTTCCAGCTTTCATTTCCTTGGTGTTAGTCACGGTGTAAACCATGCCTTACTGCCACAGGTAACAGTTCAGCAATGTTATGTCTGAGATTCTTCAGAACTCGTGGTACCACCATCATCTAATCCTGGTGATCTGCAGTTTGTCCTGCTTTACCCAAAAGCCTGAAATGTAAATGCCGGCAAGAAATTCTGTTACAGTTTACATGGTAGCCTGACCTGAAAAATACGCAGGGTTCTTCCTGTTTTAACAAAGTTTTTCTCATGGTTTATGTGCAAAGCAGCACACTCTCTCATCAGCAAAACGAAAAACGCATCGTATCTTTTTTTGTGACCCTTCCTTCCTTCAGGCTGTGCCTCGACACACAGATGGCACCGCCCAGCCAGCAGCTGGCAACAAGTGGTTCACAGTGGCACCTCGCCTCCGGGCCCTCATCGTGTCTGCTCAGCCTTCGCCCAGTGCTGAGCACCTTATTCCGGGAGAGGAATGGTTTGATAGTTTTCTCTAGTCATCTGATTACTTTGGGGGGGCTACAAATTACACAGGGCAATGCCAGTAACTTAGCATTAGACACTGAAAAATCTATAGACAAATAACACGCTGCTGTCCAGGCACACAGTCAACCATACCGTCAACAAAAATCAAGAGAAAGGAGTGAGGCTAGATGAGCCACTAGAAAATCTCAGAAGGGAGCCCTCCTGAAGTGATAATTCTGGATTAGATGGATTAACGAGATCTTTCCATCTCCAACTTCCAACCCTTAGCTAAGATTTTCCATAGTTTACTAGGAGTGCTAACTCACAGCTTTCCCTCTCAATATAAACTCTTCTTTAGAAAACCAGATATTTGGCTATGTCAGGAGAATAGACGTAGGTTCTCCTGACTTTTTGTCCTCATTCAGGTCCATCCGCTCCCTCTTCCTTAAAGATGTGTAGAGCAGCCTGTAGCTTGACTATAGATGCTAACTATGCACAGCTTTGAACAACATAGGCGAGCTTATTCTGGACTTTTCTCGAGTCTTTTCAGTGTTTTCCCCAGTTCCTTATCATTCTCAAGCCAGGATTAGCTGACTTTTTTTTAAATTGTCCTGTAAGCCCTCTTAGTTGGGGAGAAGAAATAATTCACAGCTGGTATGTTCCCTAGTGCCTTTGCCAATCAAAACATACAGCTTGCCATTTACTGGCAACACGGTTATCATGATTCAAGCCACCTGGCTTTTCTGTTAGGTCCTTCTGGTGTGCAAAGGAAAATTCACACCAGTGGAGAAGAAAACCATCAAATCATTAAATATTTATTTGAATATTTAAATCTTTGGCTGCACAGAAGTGTCTAGGGAGAGTTTCATTTTTAACAAGGAGACTCACTGAAAGCACGGCTGCAGATAGCGTTCCAGCAGCTGACACATACCCATTGCTTACAGCGCTCAGTTATTCTTAGAAAATCAATACTGATTTTCTAAGAAAATAGACCAGCTGCTGGTCACTGGCACCACTAAGTTCTTGGTCTCCCAGCTGACACTGCCCACAGGAATTATCAGTTTTGTGCTAGATTGACTGGTCAAATTGTAAAAGTGCACTATGTTCAAGGACTTATTACCACATCCTTAATCACAATCATAATGCCAGGCTGGCACAGCTGAGTACCGATGCAAAAAATGCCTTTCAAGAGTAAGTTAAAATTTAAAAAAAATCCCTTACTAAACAGAATATTTTTTTAAAATAAATATTTCATTTTTGGCAAAGCCTTAGCCTTTAGGACGCCAATAAGTAAGTTTAAGTAAGTTAAATAAGCTTTCAGGATCTCCTTCGTTTCTTCATCATTAAGGGCATAACAAATTAAAACTGGAAACTGTCCCTGCTTCTCTAAAACATCTAATCCATCACACACTTGTGTTTTTGTTGACATCTTTTTCTTTTCCCTGCAAAGAAAAGAAGTTGGCTAAACAGAGCATCTGCCCAGAGCCAATCTTTCCCCACAGGAACCTAGTGCTTTTTGGAGTGAAATTAAATTACTGGTTTCCAACAAATATTTGTGAGAGGGGAACAGGGATAGAAAAACCCCTTTAGCATAAAAAGTAATTGCTTTATCAATTTAAACACTTGCGTAAGTCCTCTTCTCTCTACAAAACGGCAATAATTCTAACTTTAATCCTCTTGATACTAACCCTTTCTCCTTACTGCCTAATCATTCAGACCAGGTCTATAGACTTACCCCACGTTCAACGTATGTTATAAAAAAACTCCATCACCAAAAAGAATTCTCACCGAGTGATCCAGCTTGCAGAAAATCAGCACAGCACAGAGGAAGGAGACATACTTGTTTCATTCTGGTTATCCATTGAACATGAAAGAGAAGTAATCTCAGTTGCAGAAGGGAAAGGAAGGATACAATGTGTGACAATGTCTAGCTGACTTAAAGGACCAAACCCTTCTATGGGACTAAGGATCCTAAACCTTATGCATTCTTCTATGATGTGTTTTTAGAGTTAAAAAACATAACGTAAAAAATTGAGACAAGGACGAATCAGGAATATAACGGCCCCAGTTTTGTGCAGGAAAACACTAGAAAGTCAAGTAAAAATCTTTTTCAGTTGCATCTTCAGAGAAAAGAGAGGACCTTGTTACAAGCAGCACTTAGCACAGGTCAGAGACACAGAGGGACAGATGCTCTGACTATCATTTTGCATTTCCTTAGCTTTTGTCACTAATCTCCAGAGCCTCTAAAAGTTGGTCCCTGGGCAGCAGAATGCTCCCTGAGCCTTGATCACATCGAGCTTCCCGGCACCTACCTCATCCGCAAGCCTTCAGGGGTTCGCGAACAGCTGATCCTGGCTGTGGGGCTCAGCATGCCCCACGCAAGGTGTGTCTGCAGGGAGACACAGAATCATAGAATGGTTCGGGTTGGCAGGGACTTTAAAGCCCATCCAGTTCCACTCCCCTGCCATGGGCAGGGACCCCTCCCACCAGCCCAGGCTGCTCACAGCCCCATCCAACCTGGCCCTGAACACCTCCAGGGAGGGGGCAGCCACAGCTTCCCTGGGCACCCTGTGCCAGGGCCTCCCTACCCTCAGCACAAAGAATTTCTTTCTAATGTCTGATCTAAATCTCTCCCCTTCCAATTTAAAGCTGTTCCCCCTGGTTCCTTCACTCCCGGCCCCTGTACAGAGCCCCTCCTAAGCTTTCCTGAAGCCCCTTCAGGTACTGGAAGGCTGCTGTGAGGTCCCCCCAGAGCCTTCTCCAGGCTGAACCAGCCCAACTCTCCCAGCCTGTCCTCACAGCAGAGGGGCTCCTGCCCTCTGAATATCCTTATGGCCTCCTCTGGATCTGTTCCAACAGTTCCATATCCTTCTTATGTTGGAGATTCCATAACTGGACACAATACTCCATATTAGGTCTCACACGAGCAGAGCAGAGGGGCAGAATCCCCTCCCTGGCCCTGCTGGCCACACTTCTTTGGATGCAGCCCAGGACACGGTTGGCCTTCTGGGCTGCGAGCGCACTTTGCCAGCTCATGTCGAGCTTCTCATCAATCTCACCAAGTTCTTCTCCACGAAGGGGAGGGTTCCTCTCTGGCTTTTACTCAGTCTGGGAAAGCACATGGAAAACATGAGGCTGTGCTTCAAGGTCCTCCCGCCTTGGACAAAGTGAAGACCATTTTACTTCAGCTGAATTCAGGTCCTGTGTGAGCCATCCTGACCAGGACTCTGTTGCTCCTTGTCAGAAAGTCTGGGAGTTCTATGTTTGACCTTGGACCTTCCTCACTCAACCCATCAAAGTGGCTCACATGCCATCATCTCCCTCCTTTTCCTTTTCTTAAATCTGTTCCAGTAGTTCGTCTGCCTCGTTTCAGTCCCCTGGCAACCATCATGTGCAGCACACCCCACTCCTAACCATTGGCTTAGATTCAGCTGTCAGAGTTGAGGATGGAGGGGGATGAGAGATGGACTCTGCTGCTTGCTGTCAGCAGTCTGGTCCATGCATTCTTCTCTGTCTGTCTCACAGTGCCACCTGCATTCCTCTGGGCCTTGCCCGGGAAATCCATCCCAATAGAATGACTGTCATGGGGCTGAGACAACATTCAGGCTCCCACTTACAAAGTGACAGCCCCATGAGCACTTTCCATTTAAAACCTTTGTCTGCAGACCTGGTAAAGGCTGATACACAGAGGATTTGGTGAGGTTTTCTTATTGTGTACAGTGAGAGCAACCAGCACCAGCCAGGGTTCACTTTCTTTCTGGCAAAAACTTTGAAAACAAATACATCTCCAGTCACTGATAAGCCTACTGGGAAGTTCCCCTCCACACTTCAGCATGCACCATTGATGAAAATCTCATCATTGCTAGGGCTAAGACTTTGCACATCATTATGTTCCCTTTTTCATGTGCTATCAAAGAAAGCAGAGACCCCCCTGCTCTGGGTCCTGAGGATGCATTCCTCACACCAGGGCATTCCTCACGTTAGTCTTGCTGAAAAAGAGGTGGATAGCAGTGGACAGACATTGTTTCAGCCACAACTGAACTGTCACACCCTCAACTAGACATCTACACTTCTTGTCTTTTCAAGGTCATATGCATTTGTGATACAAAGGGTACTGTCACTCCTCATGTGGTTTGACCAAGAGGAGACACACAGCAATCGTAGACAGCTGAAGGAAACCTGCAGGCAAGCAGTTGTAGCCTCTATTTTAGACCTGCTCTAGCATTAGAATACTCTGTGCCTGTCTCTCTAGAGCATCCACCACCTGTTACCTCTCTTGGGAAGTACATCCCCTCACTACGAGAAGACATTTAGGTGCTGAGGTGTGTCCAAAGAGCAACAAACCTGGCAAAGGGTCTGGAGAAGAAATCTTATGAGGAGCAGCTGAAGGAACTGGGGTTGTTTAGTTTGGAGGAGGCTCAGGGGAGACCTTATCACTGTCTACAGCTGCCTGAAAGGAGGGTGTAGCAAGGTGAGTGCCAACCTCTTTTCCCAAGTAACAAAAAATAGGACAAGAGGAAATGTCCTCAAGTTGCACCACGGGAACTTTAGATTGGATATTAGGAAAAAATTCTTCACCGAAAACACTGTCAAGCATTTTAACAGGCTGCCCAAGGAAGTCATCGTTCTTGGAGGTATTGGAAAGACATGTAGACTTAGGGGTATGGTTTAGTGATAGACGTAGCAGTGTTTGACTCACAGTTGGACCTGATGATCTTAAACGTCTTTTCCAACCTAGATGGTTCTATGGTTCTATGACCCAGACTGCTCCCTGGCCAGCCAAGCCGTCAAGCCAAAAGTATGAGTGTGTTAGCACTCAAATAACTCTTCCACCATTTAGTTTCCTACCCTGATCATTAATTCTGCATGAGTAAAGTTTTTCTGAGCTGTCCATGCAGGATATGAACTTGCCACAGTCAGCTGAGGCGAGTATTCTGACCTTATGATTAGGAACAGCTAAAAAGTCTCTGCCTTTCTGTCCATGCTTTAAGACTGATTTGCTCTTCTATCCGGACATCTCCCTCGCTTTAACAAGGATCATACCTGTCTGTACGTTCATTCCTTTAGTTAGTACATCTTCTAAGCTCCCAGGACATGCAGTGGCTTTGTTTGGTTCAGTCGCACAATTTGAAAGATCTCTTGTAATTTCAAACACTGTCATCATGTGATGCTTTTTTGGGCACAAGCTGAAATACAGGATATTCCACTGTAACATGGCTGACAGAACATGGGAAGAGGTTGCCCACAGAGGTTGTGTCATTTCCATCTTTGCTGATAATTCAAAACCCAAGCGGATGCAGCCTTGAGCTCCTTGCACCAGCTGGCTCTGCTCTGAGCGGCACGGTCGAACTAGATGATCTCCAGAGGCCCCTTCCCACCTCAGCCATTCCAGGATTTTGTTTTACATGAGCCATTTCACGCACATGAGACCCAAGAAAATCCTGTGATAGCCGTTCCCAGTCTACGATGGGCATTAGGAGTGCCGGTTAGGGCTTTACCTCATGCTTGTTGGAGCCGAGGCCTCAGCTGCAGTTATATACCAAAAACAGCTTCTCACGGCACACGGAGGGGGCTGTGCTGGAGCATTGTAACAAAATGAACAAATCCAATGCAATGATTTTGAAGTCTCTGTTGCACCAGAATGCAAAGCATATGTTGAATAAGTTTTAAATTAAAAAAAATTATGGATATTCACCACTTCAAAAAAAGGTTAATTTGGTTTTTTCCAGACTAAAAATGCTTTTCCTGCTGCCATCACTGAAGAATGCATTCATGAAAACAAATTTGCCATGAACCTTTGAAGCCATCTGAAAGTAGGAAAAGAAATTGCTGTTCCTACTCAGATTTTGGTTTCCACGACGCAAGCTGTCACTGGCAATGATGTTATACCAATATTTCCACAGTGTATATTTACCCAGCATTCACATATCCTGACTGGGTTGTAAAATTTGATTAATTCCTTCTGCATCTCCCACAAAAATATCAGTCACTTGCATTATGAAAATGCAATGACAATTCTTGCACCACTGTTTGTGCTTCTATAAATGAAATGTAATTCCTAACCCCACTCTCAAAATGTCCACCAAGATACCGGAGAGTAATTTCATACACTTAATACAATATTTACATTATTCCAGGATACCTTCTGTAATGCTTGTTTCAGTGAACTGAAATTATTTACAATCTGTTTTTTATTGTAAGCAAAGATGATCACCAGTACAATGAATAGCAGCAAATTAACCCCACATATTGCCTTAAAATGAGGAAAATATTTCGTAAATAAGGTATAAATGAAATCAAGTGAAACAGCTTTCCAGGAGATATTTATAAGTAATATGTATAACTTCATGCTCATTAGCAGAAGCATAAACACTGAGAAAATCTGTTAAAATACACTTTGATAAATAATCACCGTATTTTCCCACAACTGTACTTTTTGTCCCTTGCCTACTTTTTTTAATGGCTCTGGAAAATAATTCCATTCTATTTATTTGCATCCTCAAGTGTGAAACAGAATTGCTGATGCTATCAGGATAGATCTTGGAACAAAGCTCATTAAGTATTGTTAGTCCAACCCAGCAGACTCTAAATGACTAAAGTTGCTTCTAAAATTAATGTGACGTTGCTCTGGGAGGTCTTAGCTTTATTATTGTACTGCACTATTCTTCATTGTTCCAGACATCATTAAGCACTGTGCGCTAACACATGGTGAAAAACTGCAGTGCATGAGTCCCCGAAAGCCACAAAAATACTTAATACTGGTGATGCTTCACTCTACAACTCATTATCATTATAATAATAGGCAATTTTTTTCTATAATAATAGAGTGATTTTTTTTCCTTCTTAGGGGAAATGATTGCAAAAACAAATGTGAAAAAACAACATCTAAAAATGCTATTGTTTTAGCTATAGGGAGAAACAGTCCTTTGCCTCACCAGAGTACAAGTACTGCCCCTCGCAGTCACACAGTGTCACGGGGGGCCTGGGGGTCATAAACGATGGGATATTTGCAACGTGCGCACCCCAAGTCAGAGAGCACACGGTCCCCACCTGAGATTTTCCTGGTAGATTCAATGCCTTCCTTGGACCAGACTGCGCCGCCCTCACACCCAGTCGAATATGGAAATGTCAGCGTCCCTCTGCTGCCCTTTGCCTTTCGCATCGCTGCCAGCTCAGGAAGCACAGCTCAGACAGCAGTGTCACTGTCCCTGCAAGGAGAGTGGGTTTGTTCAGCATCCTCTTCCCTGGGATTGAAGTTTACACCGTTTGGATGCTAGAGAATCTAGGCCACTTTAGAGAGCTGTAAGATACACACTAAGCAGTGCAAACTGAGAAACAAGAATTATTTACAGGAATGACTTAAAGTTTATTTTATTTGATAACGCTTTTATAAATTGGCATATTTTCATGTTTTAAATAATGAAATGTATTTTAAATAGGGAAATTACAGGATCTTTTGTTCAATATACAGTTGTAGAATTTCTAGCCTAAAATGTGTATGGGTTGAAAATGTTTCTGATCTAGAGTGGGCTCTTCAGTCCCAGGCATTGCATTAAAAAGTAATTCAAAACCAAAGAATCTTCCCCCTCATTTGTATTCTAAATTTCCATGTATGGTTACTTTACACAGGTCTGGAATTCCTGGATGCCAGACTTCGAGTTTTGTGCAGACATTAGTTTATAAGTCACAATCTTAACTGATTGTGAGGTATCACAATGTCACAAAATATCACCTCATAATTTGTCCTCATTTCTGTCAACATATTCTTTCCAACGTGAATGTCTAAAGAACCAATAAACATAGGACTCCATGCCCTTTCTGATAAGAAAATCTTCCATTTTAAGAATATTTGCTGTTTAAATTATTACTGCTCACAAGCATCACAATTAAGACACCGGAATCTTCTGGTGGCTTATGGATGAAATTTTATTGGCAAGCAATATTATTCTGTCTGCACTGTCCGTGTCCTGCATATTGTACTGATAAACTAAGATTAACCAGATAATAAAAACAAGGGGGGATTATTTCTAGAAATTATGTCTGTTATAGAATATGGCTGATTCAGTAGGTCTAGTACACAGATCAAAATCTCAAATTTACACTGAATTAATCCTTAAGCTAAAGTCAAGGAAGACACACACAAACTCTGTAGTAAATCATTTTGGCTGCCTTCAGTTCAATATTACAATAGGTGCTGCATTACAGGAGATGCCGTGATAGATTTCAGACCCTGTTGAAAAGTAATGAAAGTTTACTCTGAAAATGTTCTGCTGACAAAAAAGCTCCAAGGTACAAGAGAAACAATTCAGCATTTGATATTTTTCTAAGCAACAGCTTCCAGGGATTGATCCAGAGCCGGTGAAAGCATCTGATGTCCCTCCACTGACCACAGAAGAGTTTGGATCAGCTTTTAAGAGTGGCATAGGTGTCAGCAGAGCTAAGACTCCTTTCAACTGAAAAATAACAGACCGAGGAATTAGAAGCCCGCAATAATTTGATTCTGCGGGGATTTTCTAATTATTTAAATAGGAAAATGCTATTAATAAATATTTGCTTTTGAAACGTCCTTTCACATCATATTACTTTCCTATAATTCTTTTCACTTGAAAATTTCCAGCTGCTTGAAAAACATTAATCAAAGTTAATAGAATAAACAGCACAGAATCTCACTGTCTGGATCGGAGCCAAATATCTGATTTGCAAAGTGACTGTAAAAATGGGGAGAAAGAGTTGCAACTAAATTTGTTTCAAGTTCTTGAACTGATGCCTAACACATTTTGGACGTCGACACTACAGTTTCAAACAGCTTTGGATTTTATGGTTACATAAGTATTTTTTAAAAAAAAGAAAATGCACACTCTGCTAAAAAGACTGTAAAATGGGATTGAAAGTTGCCAAATAATAAAGTCTTGGACCTTTTCTGCTTGGCAAGCTTGCACATAATGTATATTGATTTTTATCTGCTTGGAACAATTTTAATTATCACTTTTAACAGTCCCTTTACTACATGGAACAATTTACCAATACCAAAAGCCACTTGTGTATTGTTTGTGAACAGAACATTCATTTGACATTACTTTTAAAGATCTCCTTCTAACGAGACACTAATGAAAGTCACCTGTATTACACAGGTGCTCTACAACTGGACCTCATAGGAAACAAAGGTGAATTTCTAAGGTCTGTAGCACCAAGACAGCCATAAAAGGCAGGGCCCCCAGGCACTCTGCCTGGGGACAGGTATCTGAAACCCCACTTGCTCAGTCCCTCCAAACTTCCAAAATATCACAGTACATCTTCACCTGTCCTACATATGTCACATATATCACAATATGGAATATGATTTCTGATATGTTTTGAGGAAAACGGACGTGATAAGTAACAGCACGTGATTCAGCGGGTTGGAAATTTTTTCAGTGATTGCCATTGAAAAGTTATCAATGTCTCTGAAGGAACAGAGACAAATTTTCATTAGGAAAATTCTAACACCTCCAAGATAATGAGTCTCCATCTCTAGTGTTTCTTCACAAAAGTTAGGAGTGATTATCAAAATTATTGACTAGCCAGTAGTAGCAGAATCAAATGGCCCAGATGCAGAAGCCATATGGGACATATAAAGTTGATATATGATGTTTAACAGTGAAGTGCCACTGCAGTTTCCCCCCGACAACTTCCTGATTGAGCTGGCTCACTGGAACAGAACGCAAAATGAACTGGGCATGGATTTTCAAAAAAAACCCTGCCATTGCCAGTGGAAACCTGGCTGCTGAAAGCTTCCTCTTGCTGAACTCCTCTAGATGTACTCAATTAAAGAGAACCTCCGGTTAGCAGAACTCACTGTGTAACTTCAGAGTATAAATTCCCAGCTAAGAAATTGCCAGCGTGCTTTCTTCAGGTAAGACCTGCTAACAGTGAGCCTTTTAAGGAGAGCAGAGGGGGCTCCTTAGTGTTTGGTGCAAGGCACACACTGCTGGAAAAGCTTTTCTCAATAAACAACAGCCCATATAATCTAAACCCTCCCTTGTTCAGCAAAGAAAAGAAAAAAAAGACAGAGAAAATGATATTGGGTTGCTATGATGTTCTAAAGCTTGCATTCATTAAGTCTGATTCTTTCTACACTCACTGCAAAATACCTCTTCCAGTATCATTGGAATTACTGCCCAATTTATAAAATGTAAGTGTTAGGAGAAGCCTTCTCAGCCTACCTGCACAATGTTTCAGAAAAATAATGTTGTGTTTTAAGATGTTTATTCCAGCTGGGGAATGTGTTTGAAAAATCGTTTAGCAATCTGATCTAGTGGGTCATTTCCATGAGATTGTCGATGGATGTCTCTCCCCGAGAATTGCAAAAAACAAAAGGAAGTGGAAATTGGCCTGAGAAAACATCATGCAGACCCAAGGATGCTTAGAAAATACATTTGGGTTATAACATCTGTCAAAAGCAAGTGAAATGTAAGTAACAGGTGATTTTTCAGTCTTGCTGGATTTAAATGTGCAGTGTTGAATCAGAGAAAGGAAAACAGAAATGCATTTTCTATTGGCTCATCTGTAATAAGTTAGACTGGCAGCCTAGGTCGTCAAATAACTCGAAACGATCACAATTTATGCAATGGGCAGTTAAAGGGGATCTTGAACAGTCGCTGCAGTGAGTAATGAGATTTAAGCTGGAACCAAACACATTGTTCTCAAGCAATTTCTCTTGTTCACCTGCCACAACTTTCCTTTCCCTTTCCCCCACTTCAGGCAAGCTTTCTAACAGATTCCTTGTATAAACATAGATGCTGGTGGCAGAATTCTGTCTATCAAATGCAATGAAAGTTAAGCCCTTCACTTCAAAGCAATGGGGATTTTCCCCTGGAAGCGATGTTCAGATCAATGCTGAAGCTTTCATTCTTGGGTCGACCGAAGGTGGCTTTTACTTCTTTTTCGTATCAAGGGAAACTACTTGCTGAAATTGCATTCTGCATTACTGCTTATCAGTTGATGAAGTCCACTGGTAAACGAAGCTGCAGAAAACCCACAAACAATGGTAGCATTGTACCTGGCTCACGACACACAGAGGTCCCTGTGCAGATACTCTGACTTACAGTGCTGAAATGAATGGGACAAAAAACCGTCGTGTGCTCACAAGGCAACCGTTTGTGCCTGACTGATTCCAGATGACTGCAAAGTGCCTCTCTCAAGCTCTCCATCAAGGCTGAAAGACAAGACAGAAAAATGCAATTAAGTATGTGGATAATGATGAGCAGCTCAATTAAGAAGACTTAAGCACAGAGATGGGAGATGAGAACTGCTAATTCCCAGTTGGCCTTGGATCTTTGTGCAGCTTTTAGCAGATTTCTTCAGTTCAGGCGCTGATTTCTCCATTTGCAATATACAGGTAACAGCTTCCACCTATCCTGTTCCCCACTTGTCACCAGGAACATTTGATGCTTGTACCACACTTCAGAGGCATACGCGCTTGTTTTATTTATACTTTTCTTCTTTCATAAATGTTATGCTCAGCCACACTGCAAAGTCTAAAATTTTTGAGCACCTCCTTGCTATAACACTAAATATGTAAAGAAGACAACAGACAGTCCTCTAGAAACCTACCCAAATTTGGTCACAGTACCAGCTCTCGGGCACCAGCCACAACACGTGGGAGGCAGCCTGAAGGGAACCGAGCGTGCTGCACCCCAAAGCTGCACGGAGTGAATGGGCTCCTTCTCCCAGAGGCTCCCAGCTTGTGTGGCTGGGAGACTGCCACGGGAACTGCGCAAGGAGACGGCACCGCTGCCTTGCACAGGCCTTATAAAAACATGATGATCACAGCATGCTTTATAGGAGTCTTACAAATACATCAAGCTCTGTGCATGTGTGACGGTGCATATATAGCGAGAGGATCTATCGGTCGTTCTGAAGCACTGATTTTCTTAAGCAAACCTACCAGAAGATCTACCAGGAAACGTACAGTCCTGCGTTCCACTTCATGAGTTACGCACATACTACAGCAGGACCGTTTCCTAAATTTTGTGTTTGACTTTGAAGCCTTAGTGTTCCTTTAATGAAGCTGTCTCATTTTAAATAAATTACTTGCTTAGATAACATTATCCAGATGATTCATGGCAAGAGACCCATGATCCACATTTGTGCTCAGTATGCTGCCGCAAGTGCCAGTTACAGGCAGCACTCAGTGCCTTACACCCTACTTGAAGGTCGAAACAGAAGGAGGAGCATTATAATGGTCTTGCTGGCTGAAGTCAGATTTTACACTTTGCAGCTTCATTAAAGGGCATTACATCATAGGATACAGACAAGCAAAGCCTGAATTGATCCTATTTGACTGAATTCTAAATGAATGGAAAATGACCACATGGTTTGCCAAGGAGCAGAAATAATGGCAGGACAAATCTATGATTTCTATGAAGATTTACGTCTTTACAGCACTTCTTTGCAGTTTGTGTGTTTCATCTGTGGTCATGAAACTTGGAAAATGAAGACTCTTTGGCAAGATGATATTTCAACTGAAAAAAACCACTGATTTCTTTACATGTAACTTCAGAGTTTGTTTCATTTCACTTAAAGAATCATGCTTTATCCCAAGCACAGAAATCTTACAATACTTTGGAAGCTTATTTCATTGCATTGATAATTACCAGTTGTCCAAATGGCTTCTCCATTCCCCTCCTGAAAAATTCAGGAGCAGAAAAAATTGAGTATATATATATATTGTAAAAATGTGTCTGGAGAAGATGAATCCTTTAATGAGTTGATATTCAAGAAAAAGTGTTTGGAATTCAGTCTTGTGGACTTCAGTATGATTTTTAGCTGTACATCCCACCCTTAGTTCTGATTTTACCTTCTCTAGAAAATCTTGCAAGGATATTCTCACATTATCTCTAGAAAACCTCAGAAACTGGCTTATTCAGAGGATGTAGAGAAGATGTGACATCTCAGTTTACTACTGTGATCATTATAACAAACTGGATTTCTGAAGAAGTTCTGTGCAATAGGAAATACACAATATTTTTGTACACGAGTTCTTCAGTGTATGATTCTCTTCCAACTCCTGTCTTATTTTTTCGGGCAGATTCTGATCACACAAAGTAAAAACAGTGTCCCAAAACCAGTTTTATTAAACATACTAACTGGGAGGTTCACTTGCAGAGAGTCCTCTAATTATACAATTCTGGCTAGGAAAAGGCAGAATAAACCTCTTTTTTGACAAAACTAATTCTCAGACAGAATTCCACATATTTCTCTCAAGGTGTAGAATAGTTTATTTTGGAATTCAAGAAGCAATACTTTGCAAACACTTGGCATGGCAGAGGATGGTTTGGGAACAATTAGGTATCAAGGAACCCTTCAACTGCCAAAACCAATGTGCTTGCATGTGCTGGGATCTGAAGTTCTACATTTCCTCTGCTGGTCCCTCTTAAATATCTTTTCACCAGACTGAGTGAAAAGAAGGAAAAACATGTCATCCTGGCATTTCCTACAGATGTGTTTTGAGTGGCGTAGGGCTGGTTAATAGAAGGTTAATGTTATCTCTTATATCAAAATTTCCTCCTTTTTCCATTTGAGATTACTCCATCTCCAAAAGATTGCTCAACTAACCAGATAAGTCTAATTTTGTGACAAGGTTGTATGATCAAAGTAGAATCTGAGTCCACAAATCTGGCTTTGACTTAAAAAGTTTGTGTCCAAGAATAAATGAATGGGGTATCATAACCAGACCGTAATACTTCCCCCTCTGGAGTTGGAGAACAGAGAGCATGTCAGGAGAAACATGTCCAAAAATTATACTACTCAGCCCTAATGCTCTAGGCTTTTTCAGGAAAAAGCCTAAAGAAAAGGTATACATATAGGTCAGTGGAAAAGAAATGAAAATCCTACAGAAGCAAGAAAAAATAACCTCTTGTTAATAAACAAGAGCTCTAAACCTTTGAATTGCCATAAAAAGTACTTTTTTTCTTAAATACAGAAGAGCAGAAGTTCAATACAAGTAGAGGCTGAAAACAGAATGAAGGAGCAGGCTTTGCTGGTAGAGTAATTTTGATTATGAACAGATTATAAATTTTAGCCTGATTAAAATAACTATTTTGGCCCTCCATTTCAGCACTCTTCTGGTAATGTAACTCCGTAACATCTATTACCATAGCATATTTCTGTGGCATTCGTCTGTTTGTCAATATGCATTTGCAGCAAAGCAGCCTTGAAAGGTTTGGAGGTTGGATTTGATTCAAGCAACCATCCAACCATCTGAAAGATTATCCAGGTTTTCCACATCTTTCATTTCTTGAAAAAGAGAAAAAACTCATTGGGAATTTCACAAAGATAACCCTCTCTGAGATTTCTGCCACTTCTGATTCTGCTCTTAAATGGAAAATCAGAGGGGGAAAAAAATCCATGTCAAATACATTAGAAATATATGAAAGTTAGTTTCTTTACTTTTTCTGTAATCAATTCATGTGAATAAACTCATTTTCAACATTGAAGACACACACAGATTTGGGCACAATCCTGGATAATACACTGGATATCTGAAAACTTGAAGCAAGAAGGTTAGATAAAAACATTTAGAAAGCAGGGGGAAAAATAAGAGCATTTTTTTTCTGTACTTGTAGTTCAATCATAAAAGAGGTCTTGGTTTGGGACTCTAATAGCAGGCAAAAATACCATGGCCATGCAACATAAAACTGGATCTGTCACGAACTCACTCATCAAAGTAGTCTGGTTATTCAGCCTGGTTCTTTACTATAGCTCTCACTTCAGTTTGGGCATCATTTACTGCCCTGCAAGTAGCCTGAACCTAGGCTTGACATTAGGAAGAAGTTCTTTACTGAGAGGGTGATTGGCCATTGGAATGCGCTGCCCGGGGAGGTGGTGGAGTCACCGTCCCTGGAGGTGTTTAAGGAGAGACTGGATGAGGCACTTAGTGCCATGGTGTAGCTGACGAGTAGGAGTAGGTGTAGGTGCTGGGTCATAGGCTGGACTCGATGATCTCAAAGGTCTTTTCCAACCTTATGATACTGTGATACTGTAAAGTCCCCAAGGCAACCTACAACCTGTATCATTCTGCACAACAGAAATGCAGAAGTGTACCAGTGCCTGACCTGGATCCAAACCAGGTGTTATGACAATGCACAAAACAGATCAGAAAATGGGGAAAATTACCAAATAAAGGAGAAGACAATTTAAGTAAAAAATGCAGAGTAGATTTACTAAGAACAAAGGGTGTGTTTTCAAACTCTCTAATTGACTCGTTCAGCAATTCTACTTTCTTCCTACTTCTCCATCAAAAGAACATACTATATTTTTAGTAGATGTCAACAAGTCTGGAAAAGAAGTAGTGCAAAGCCGTGGCATTGCACAGTAACACAGCCCATTTTCAAAGGTGATACAAATCAAAACCAATCAGAAACTTTCAGATAGCAAGGAAAAGGCTTTTCAAAAGAAATGAGAGAGACCTGGTTTTTAACAACTGTTTAGCTTTCAAACAGAGCTGACTCTTCTATATAATAAAAGCAGGTGCATACTGGCTCCTGCACTAGGACTCCGCTGGGGCTTTGTCACAGATTAAGTCCAAGTCATGAAAGCCATTTTTTACTTGGATTCAGCTTTAGTGGCTAACCTACTGCAGTTCAGTTCCATAACAGACAAAGGTCACTTCTCATGAGAAATCCATAACACTGCTTTCTTACTGTATTTTCGAGATGGGCACCACGATAGATTGGATGACAATTTATAGAAGCCAGTACTAAAATACACATTTTAAACTTCTGGAACTAGATCCTGCAATACTTGGCTACAGCAGGCATGCGACACTGCACCCGTCCACAGAGTAGGCATCAGTGCTGAGTTGTTTCATGCTCTGCTGATGGGATGATGCTACCAGTGAAGCAAGATGCATTTCAGCACAACTAAATATTACAGGTCCAGACCCATGTTTGAGATCAGACATACCTCAGACTTCCTGGAGCACCAAGCCACCAATGATGGGAGAAAAGAAGTGGGGAGGTCTTGCTGGTGTCCCACCCAACAACTATCCCTGGGGAAGACAGGTTTGTTAAAAGCAGCGATGAAATGGCCCCCTATCTGAGAGCTATGGTGTTGCTCTGGGTACAAGATCATAGCTTCACTGATTTATGTATTGCATATCAAAAAAATTAAAACAAAAGGGCAGAAATGAGGGTGGGCTTTTTGATGTTTTCTTTCTCTTCTCCAACAGGAGACTCTTCATCATGAAAATCTCTGGCCATTACATTTCCTCACCCTTAAGTAATTCTTCTGTGTTCCCTACCCCTATTCAGAACCTCCTTCCTACTCCCCGAGTACACTTCAAACCCCTGATTACCAAGCATCCTCTTTCTCTCATCTTTATAGATAACAGATGGGCCTTTGAACGTCATCATGCCAACATCCAGGTACCACGCTGATATCCCCTCTTTCCGTCCAGCCCCTCTATCACCTACCTCTAGCTCCTTCTTTTTGTTATTCTTTCTGTAATACACTTTTTTTAATGCTATGACTGGGAAAAAAAAAATCCTCAGCTGCCTATCTATCTCTTGAGCTGCCCTGTAATGCCCTACAGAGCATTAACAACACATCCCTCCAACAAATTCCTGCAAAACCACGGGAAATGAGGGATGGGATAAAGAAAGAGCCTATACCTCATCCTCCATTGCTCTGTACTCTACATGTTATCATAAAAACACAAGTTCTTTCCTTTGCAGGATACATCACTCTTGTCTCTAAACAAAAAGCTGCAGCAGAATTTAGCATGAGGTAGGAATCCCTATGGAGTACTGAAACATCTGGCATTATAGATGACTCTTTGCGACAGCTGATGTAGTTTTTTAAATGACTTCATATCTGAATCCCTCGTAATGTCAAAACTGAGAGGCAGTCTTTCAGGAATTTGCATTTAAAGCATCACTTTCTTTCAAGACAGTTGTTCCCTTCCCAGTGACCAGGACTGGTGCCAGCATAAACCTTTTTTTCAATTGGACCACCTCTGTGGTTCAGTGAAATGGATGCTGTAGTCCAGAGAGAGGTTTAAAACATAAGCTATTCTGCCTCTGGCATTTTCTTTATCTTTCAAAAAGAGCAATATTTAGCTTAGTATTTTTTTACCTTTTTTTATGAGTCTGTTCTAAGCAACAGCCTGACTGCAAATTCTGGGCAGAGATTAATGCAGAAATGTCTTGCTGATTTTTGAAAGAAGTACTGAAATTACAATTCCTTCAATTCTATAGGAAATAAGAAATACTGAAGTTAAACAAATGTCAACTTCAAAAGTAGAGAGCTAAAGGAACTTAAAATTTTGTATACCTCAAAATTTTCTGGTACATTGATAAGATTCACAAAAGTCAGTTCCGTAAGAGACTGTTCACACAAGGCGTAAGGACAGCAAAGCCCGTGCGGCAATGGTCAATATTGCATTGATTATTGATTATTGCATCGTTCTTGTTTAGGGGAAGAAACCCAAACCACACTGTAAATTCAAAACCCCTGTGATGTAACGGAACTAAGAACATTATCTGCTATGAATTCAGTCAGGGACTTTGTTACTGAGTAAAAGGCAGTAAATATAGACCAAAAGAATTACTAAAGGAATGTGGCTGGCAAATAAAGCCAATAAAGGTGCTGGTGGGAGCACTAAGGAAACTGTTTATTGACCCATAACCTGTTCCACACAGGGTAAAAAATGGTTTACTATTCCCAAGCTTTACTGTTTCCCAAGGTTTACTGATTTAAGTCAAAAAAGATACAGTCAGCTAAAATATTTCTTCTTTAATTTGACAACCTGCATGTATTTCCTTTAGCTAGCATGTTTATTTGATCAGGGTTTTTTCTGGGGCACATTAAATTACGAACGAGACTCCTATGATGCCTGAGCACTTTTGATAGCTGGCTTAACATAACCCCTGCATGACCTTTGACCTTGTAAAGTATTTTAAAAAAATATCAGTCTTTCTTTGGACTTGTCAGAGATGATTTATGTATTTTGCACTTCTACATGTCTGCTTTTAAAATTTGCCAGACAAATACAAGTTTTGAAGATTTGTATCTGCTATCTCAGCATTTCTTCATATAAGATAAGCAGATGAGATTAGCTTCTTTTTTAATGTTATAAACAAATGTGGATATAAACACATGCACAGACACATATTTATATATGCTGAGCTTGCTCAGTTTCAGTTACTGACAACCATAAGCCCAGAGCAAGACTTTTCAATGCATACATAATGGATCATGGTCTTCAGAGATAATCAGTAAGACAACTGAACTGCACAAAGTTATTTTCTGGGGTTTTCTTAATATTAGAAATGACTAATAGCCCATGTTAGAATGGCCATCTGACTCCAGGATATCCAGGCTGCAAAAGGTTTTCTCATTGCTTGACTGAGATGTCTTCTTAAAATAATAAATAAATACAAACTATAAAGATAATTATAATAGATGGCAAATTTATCACCCGCCTTGCTAAACCATCCAAAGGTCTGATCATCTCCACTGATGAAACACGTATCTTTTATCAAGACTGAATGTTTGGTTTTAGACCCCTCTCGTGGATCTAGGTCACATTCATGCAATTTCTTACCACACTGTGATAAGCGTATGTTCAACGGAACACTGAAAGCCTCCAGCCATTGACATGTGTAGTCTTCATGTAAGTAGCTATAATGTGTTAAGGTCATCTCTCAGCCATCTCTTCAATAGACTGCTAAGTTTGAAGAAATATTTATACCACACGAAGGGGCATGGTGCAGACCATTGTGCATGGCACGTGCGAAGGCAACAGCACACGCCCACAGAAATCTAGTCGCACCTTTGCACCTCCACTCATTAGCCCAGATGAAAGCACGCAATAAGTTGTCTCAGGGGTCTGCACTGGGAGATGTAGATGCAACAGCTAGGCACAACCGGGTAGTACAACTGGGCCAGTGCTTTGCTCTACTAGTGGAATTTAGTCTCGGTCTTCCAGCACCGTAACATTTTCCAGCTCTCTACAACACCTCTCAGTTTTGTGAATTGCAAACGTCTTGAACTGAATACAACCATTTCCATATAACTTACCATTTGACCAGAAACTGATGCTGGCAGAGAGTCCCATGTCCCAATGCCTGTCTCAGGCTCCCTGTAAGGCTAGAGGAGGGAGTCAGCCATGATGGAGTCCTGCCCAAGCATCTCAGAGGGATACAGAGTGACGGAGCACCTAATGGGAGCAGGACAGAGCGGCACTTAGAAATGTTTTCAAGAAAAGACTGAGCTTAGATAAGGGGAAAGATACAGTTTTATATAGTAGTATAACCTTTTGCCCTATATACCTTAATGTTTTGCTTGGAAGATACTGTTTGTGTGTCACTAAGAATTAATGGTGACAGTGATTCCCAAAGGAAACTCATCCGTCTCCCAAACTCAGATCAGTTTTCCATGTCAACAGGGTTCCAAAATTGCTCAACACTTTGTTGTAATAATTCTTCTTTTCCAGTTTCCATGCAAAGAAATATGTTGTCACCCATGGTTTAAACTCCATAATGGAATGAAGTCAAGAACAGGATGGAGACATACACAGATCCAGAATCCTGAATTTATCACCCTCTTTTGTGCCTGTGAAGTACAGAAAGAGTTTTCCAGCTGATCATGATCTGTAAAAGTAGGATCCACAATGAAACATTAGTTATTCCACACCACAAGAAAACCAGTCATTTAAATTAAGATGGAATAGGAAAGGCAGTAGAACAATTACATTTACCACTGAGGGTGCATCATTCTGGCATAAAAACCTGTATGATAACCATGCAGGCTGAAATCCTGGACACAAAACTCTTCAGGCAGAAGCCCTTTAGGACTGACCTACTCTGCAGTAGGGTAGACCCATATCAGCCTGTAGCTAATGTAGCTATGAGAGATTTGGTGTCTGTATGTGCAGTGCTAGATGCTCTCGGGTAGGTGTAACTCAAGCCTCATTTGAATAACCATAGGTTAACAGTGGCTTAATAAATTTACAGGAAAAATTATTTTTTCATTTAGTGGAGAATCTTTATCAACTGAAGTAAATTACTTCATCCTGTTAAACCATTTGACAGTGAACACGCGCAAAGGGAAGTAGAGCTGATTTCAAAACATTCAGTAGTTAGCCAAACCAACATCTCACTGACAAGTGACACATTCCTCCTTGCAGGTTTCAGAAATTTAACATAATACATTGACTCCTGTTTTATAGTTACGTAACATTCACAGCTCCTAAGGGAAAGGCCACATATCACAGAGAAACAGAAGTTCTTGTACACGTAAAATAAACCAATATTCAGATTCTGTCAACATAAATAAGTTGGTGTCTGTTTCCTAGTGTACTGTAAGAAAGAAAAATTATGTACATGGTCTCTTCTCTGCCATTTCTAGCCTCTCCCTTTTCAGCCAGTCAACAGGGCAGTACCACACACAGTGACCTAGACTATTTATTTACAGCAATTGTTTATGTATTAAAGTGTTACAATGCTTAAACAGTAAGGCTACCTACTTCTACAATGTGTTTACTGTCTGAATCAAATGGATCATAAAAGAAAAAGATAAAATAAAGTAGTAAGCTTACATAATTTCCCAATAAAGCTCTGATTCTTAAAGACATTTAAGTATCTAATTCCCAGTGCCTTCCTCTATTTACAGATACAGAACAAGGGTTTAGCACGCGTACCAGAACCCACACGTACCATTTCTGTCCATCAGAGTAGCTCTCTTTTTAATGTTTTAGTCAATGTCAGTAGAGTGCAGGAATTGCGAAGAGCAGATTGAATGAATCAAGAGAGATGTTGGTTAATATGAGCTCAGCAGTTCCTGCTGGACAAAAGCAAATGAAGAGACAGGAAAAGTTATGCCCCCAAAGAAATTATTTCTCCAGATGATGAAATGCTTCCCTTAAGCTCTAGGTTGTTTCCCTATTTCTGACTTCAGCATGGACACTGAATTAGTCACTTCAGTTCTGCACTAATTTTGTCTTCCGCGTTTCAGTTTACTTGATGTGGATTTCATGTCTCTCTTGACTGAAGTGTCAAGTTGTTACATAAGTATCAAGAAATTATTTACCATCAACCAATGAGAAACAATTAAGAAAGACATTCTGTATGTAAAGAGAGGAAATACTCTGAAACCTCCAACATGACAATGGCTCCTGGAACCTTTTCTCCTTTTTTTTTTTTTCTGAAGTCAGAAGAAGGCAGGAGCTCAGTCTATTGTTTAGGCTATTGAAGTCACATTCAATACATGATGTAAAACTGATGATTAAACCATAGCACTTTAAGATGAACGAAAACACCACTGGGTAATCATAAGTACTTTAATGTATTAGGTAAAAAATTAGAAGCTCTTTGATATGTTCCCATAGGCATTATTCAGGCAAGTCAAGTATTTGAACTGCATTAGTCTACTTGAAACAATATTTCATTTCACAAAGGCAAAATGGTTGCAAGACATACACACATATGGGATTCAGATTATTGCAGCTGGTGGCTTCAGGGCCATTATTTTTAACCTGTTGGGCAGTTTCTGTCTGGAGCAGACACGAATCTGGAGTTCCACAAAAAATACTGGCACTTCAGGCACAGTGGCACCAGCATGAGGCTGGAGAATCTATGCAGGAGACTGTATACCTTTCTTTGCTCAATAAATTAACACTTTTCATTTTCAGAAATAATATACAATCCCCAAATAGCTGATTAATATTATTGAGGCTGCAACACGGAAAGGTCTTCAAGATGCATAAGAAACTCCCCTGCTTCCCACAAGGCTGGCAGCTAGGCATCCCAAGAGGAAGCTCAGCTGGCTGCCCAGCTGATATTTGACCAAGGCTGTCAGGGAGGGTCTTTTGGCTTCCCGCATCCGTCAGCTGATTGTGTTTGTTTTTACTGGACGCATCATCTCTCTGCTGGTGTTTGGCTCTGATTGCTCCGTGTTGCTCGGGCAGATGCATCAGGTCGAAGAGTTGCTTCTTGCTGACAGTGCCAGTCAAGGAGAAACAGCTAGAGCACAGCCTGGGGTTACTTCAGCTAAGCCCCAATCCTACCATAAACATGGAATGGGGCACAACTGCCGAGAACCTGTAGCTGACCTGTGGCCTCAGCTGGCCTCAGACAGCAGGCAAGGCAAGAGTAGCCACTCTGGAAAAGACAGCAGCCCACACCAGCCCCTTGTGCCTTTTCCCAGTCACGATGAGTTTTACATACAAACAGACATCACAGTGCTGTGCTCTCATTAAATGAGGATACGGACAGCCCAGGCCAGCCTGAAGATCACTGAGCAGGACAGCAGGTGGGTCTGGGATCATTCAGGTCTCCACTGCACAGATTCTGGCTGCGGCAAATAGATGCTGAACTCGCAAGGAGTCATTCTCCAGATCAAAAGAATGAGTTCTCAGGCGGGAAGAAAGACTTGAGATTTCTAGTGATCAAATTAGGTGCCTGGGTCACCTAGTTCATCCAGCTGACAGCCTACAATATCCAGGATAGAACTGTTGGAGTCAGTTTTGGAAGAAGTTGAAATTAACTCAATGCAGGGCAGGCAGATGAGCAAAGAGCAGACGTGGAAGAGTTAAACCTCAGAATAGGCAGACACTCAGAAGATTTACTGTAAGTGGAATTTCATTACACAGAGAAACTGATGGCTAGAATAAGCTGCCAAAGGAAACAATAGAAGCTACTGCCTTACTTTAAAGACTTAAGAAAATATTTATAAGAAATAAATATTTGGTAGTACATCTGCCATCTCAAAGGATACCTAGCTTCCTTTCATCCCTACAGGGTTCTCTGTTCCAGCTGCAGGATATTTTTCTTCATTGCACTGTTAATTCATTTAAACAAAAAATAAAACACATCTTTCATAGATTAGTCTTAAAAGCAGCATCTGCTACATTTTAAGTTGGTTCTCTATGCTCACCCAAGCTACTGTTAGTCCTACACTCCAAGAAGAATGGACATGAAAGCAGCTTTACTCTACCTTTCGGCCCCTCCGCAGCCCAAGGATAAAGAAAACGGCTGTGTTGCTCCCCAGGCCATATCCCAGCCAGCTTAGAGCTGCTCTGTTGCCTGGTAGCTATGGAGTAAAGGGCACTCTGACATTTTCTTCAGGCTGGAGAAAATGCTGACTCTTAACCATCCCTCTCTGTTTGCAACTTAACCTGTAATACTGCCGTTTGGCTTACTTTTTCTGCGGACAGGCAACGCACAGGACTCTTCATGGGACTATGAAGGAAGACCCTCAAAATCCCTAACCTCAGCTGTAACAGAAAGAGTTTAAAAAAATAAGTTCTGAATTTGGAAGCTATGATTAATTTCTGTGTGGGGAAGGAGAATTATATATGTATTAGTTTCACCATGTGAGGAACATATTTTTGCCATTACCTAAGTAATGAAGCTCCAAGGACAAGAAAAAGGAACTTCAAAGCCCTATTTTTTACCATTTTGATCCAAAAGCAGCGGGGGTCGGTGCCTCCTATGTCAGCTTGTTATAATGAAGAGTTACTAAGAGGTTTTTCTTCTTGTCACCTTTCTGACAACTCCTGAATGTGGTAAAGGTGGGCTAAGAGATGATTAGTCACCATCTGCCTCTAACAAACAAGTTCTCTTGAGTAACTCATGTGAAATGTTTAACTATGCATAAACTCATTAAAAGTACCAGCTCTCCCAAAGGCCATGCGATGGCAATCAGGCCCTATTCCTCTTCCCAGAAGGTATCTCGAGTGCTGTCCCACAGAGCAGGTCTGCAGCCACAAGCTCCAGCCCTTAGTGCATCTGCATGCCAGCAGGGAGAGAGCCAGGGACGAGACAAATAGCACAGGTTATGCTCAGTGCCTAAAAAGCATTTGGCTCCATGTCCCATTAGGCATACTTGAACAATACAAGAACACTGGGTGTAAGGACTGGACACTGTTCCTTGACCCTGGACTGCTTCTCCTGCAAGGGGAGCACGTGCATCCCAACTGCAGTACGACAGCCCCAGTTGGGACACTGCCTGTGGCTGCTCTTCAGTGCTACATCGTGCTTCCTGAATGGTGCAAGGAGCCTCAAATGCCCTTCCTTTATTGTTTTTGTGCCAGGTGTGTTTCACATATAAATATTAGGAATACAAACAATAACACATATTACTTTTTTACTTACTAATTCCCTTTATTTCCTTCTCTCTCCTATGTAACTGTTACCAGCCTTGTACTTTCTGCCCTACTTTCTTTCTGCCATCTCTTTTACTTAAGCTTCCCAATCCTATAATGTGTCAATATCAGCATATATTTTGCCCCCAAAGCCTAATATTAAGTTCATGGAGCACCTGCACATTTCCTCACACACACGTACACACACGGAGAGGCATAACAAAAAAAAACATGTTGGAAGAAGTCAATGCCTCTCTTCAGACTTCACACATTTCTGGCTGAAAATAGTTCCCTAAGTTACAATACTTGTCTAACTGTAGCAGGTCATCCCTTCCACTTCATCCTGAAGTGACTGTGGGTAGCTTGTTATGTTTTTACTTACCTGTTGAAAACAGATTTTGTGTAGTGTTCTGCTTTCTAAGGAGTTGTGGGATGAGCTAGGAGGCTACTGGACGAACTCAGATATGTAATAGAGAGATCTAAACACGGGGAGAGACAATATTGTAATTCAGCTGCTAAACCAAAAATTGCACACATAGCAGCAGCAGCAGCTGAGATGTTTTTCCAGATAAGCAAAATGACTCCATAAGCACGGGTACCATTAAAGGAATTGACACAGTAAGATAAAAGCAGCACAAGTTTCTGGAGAACAGGCAAACCAGAACCAACATTGCTAATCATACAATCATTTGGTTTGAAAAGACCTTTGAGATCGAGTCCAACTGTACCAGTCCACTAAGCCATGTCACAGTATCACAAGGCTGGAAAAGATCTTTGAGAACATTGAGTCTAGCCTATGACCCAACACCAACACCTACTCATCATCCAAACCATGGCACTAAGTGCCTCATCCAATCTCTCTTTAAACACCTCCAGGGACGGTGACTCCACGACCTCCCTGGGCAGAGGAGAGACCATGTCCTCTTGTTCTGTCACTGGTTGTCTGAGAGAAGAGACCAACCCCTGCCTGACTACAACCTCCTTTCAGGCAGTTGTAGAGAGCAATAAGCTCTCCCCTGAGCCTCCTCTTCTTCAGGCTAAACAACCCCAGCTCCCTCAGTCGCTCCTCATAGGGCTTGTGCTCCAGCCCCTTCACCATCCTCATCACTCTCCTCTGGACACACTCCAGCATCTCAACATCTTAAACTGAGGGCCCAGAACTGGACACAGCACTTGAGGTACGGCCTGACCAGTGCCGAGTATAAGGAGATGATAACTTCCCTAGTCCTGCTGGCCACACTATTCCTGATGCAGGCCAAGATCCCGTTGGCCTTCTTGGCCACTTGAGCACACTGCTGGCTCATGTTTCCTGTCCACCTGCACTCCCGAGTCCCTTTCCGTCTGACTGCTCTCCAGCCACTCTGTCCCCAGCCTGTAGCTCTGCATGTGGTTGTTGTGTCCGAAGTGCAGAACCCAGCACTTGGACTTGTTAAACCTCATGCTACTGGAATCAGCCCATCTCTCCATGTCCCTAAGAAGCTCATCAACCTTTTAAACACCTCCAGGATGGTGACTCAACCACTTCCCTGGACGGCTGTGTCCAGTCTGAACCTGCCCTGGTGCAACCTGTGGCCGTTCCTCTCGTCCTATCGCTGTCACTTGTGAGACCAACACCCACTTCACTGCACCCTCCTTTCAGGCAGTTGTAGACAGTGATGAGGTCTCCCCTCAGCCTCCTCTTCTCTAAGCTAAAGAACCCAAGTTCCCTCAGCCGCTAAAATTTATTAACATTGTTGTTAGATTAAGTACTTTTTACAACAACAGTTATTAATTATTTCCCGTTTGTTTACATTTAGACTATCCAAAAAGATTTCATGTTTCCATCAGAAATTTAATTTTCTTCAAAAGTTTTTCATGTTTTAAAAAGTATCACAGGAACTAAAAAGTAGCCACTAAATGAGTCCAGGTGTTACAGTTAATATCTGTGAGCCTAACCCAAAGCCACAGCCTTCAGCAATTTTTGCATCAAATCAGGATACAAGAACTCTAACCTAATCTAAAAGCTAAAGCTCAATGAATATAGCCAACTCTACACGGCATAATATGCACGCCTGTATTGCCATACTCAAAATTCAAATAGTAAAAATAAATGTGCTAGAGGTCTTTTTATTCTTCAGCTCTCCAATACACTGCATGCAGTACACAAAGGCAATGAACCCTGGTCATTGATGCTCAGTGTTTAAGTAACATGCCTGCAATAAAAGCACACTATTCACCTGTCACGGTCCACTCAGTGGACTCGTGATGATTTGTTTACCTTGATCTCAAAGCGCAAAATTAAGGCAACCCAAACGCCAGGGGGTTATAATTCAATCAAAGCGTAACTGTATTATTTTGCCCATAAAGCAGTACGCGATAGACAGAGTGGAGGAAAAGGAAAGAAAAAGGAGGAAAGAGGATTATAGCTACTACCACGGGTCCAAAGGCGTCCCTATGGCCCAGGTCCCAAACAGCATCCTGCCGGTCCTCAAGTCGTAATCCGTGATCCTTTGGTGAGGAGATCTCACCAGGGTTCAGTTAGGAACCATCTTTTATGCTAAGCAACAGCACCTCGCACCTCCCCTCTCCCATGGATTGTGGCCAATCCCTGCCTTCATTTAGCAATCCAGACTGAACTGCGCAGGCTCCAAAAGTTCTCGCTTTACTTGCCAAAACTTGTCTGCACCTGCACCACCTCGCGTTCGGGGATCTTCACAGATTGTGCAATTCCTCTACTATCCATGTTCCCAAAGGTTGCTTTTTGTCTTTTCTGCTTGTTTGTAGGTACGTTCAGGATGATGTGCTAGGACTGGACTCAAGAAGCAAGCTGATGTGTGTGTGCTGTGATGACATATCCATAGTATTTCTTTCACTAAAGAGGATGGATGATTTTTCATTAAAAAAACCAAAACTGAGTGACGAATCCAAGCCAGGCAAGTAGTGATGAACTAAGTGGCAAGATTTCAGTGGGTTTTGAGGACACTTTAAAATCAGCCCAATCCATTATTGTGGACACATCTTATGCCCCAAAGCCAGTTTAATGACAGGAGATATCCTTTTAGACGCGAGCAGCTGGCTGGAGGGAACTAGGGAAAGGTGATTAGTAAGAGGTCTGCTCTTCCTCCTTCTTTGCTTTCCTTGTGGATCAATGGAAAACCTGTTTCCAGTTTTGCCAGTTTGTCATTTGCCAACCTAAGTAAACAGACCATTAAAGAAACGTCATTGCATCGTGAGAGCCCAAGACTCATTCTGTTCCGCTAGGTCTCTCCAATGCCGAGATTAACACCTGCAAGTAGGGAAAGTAACATAAGCACTAATGCTGTGTGTTGGCATTCTCATCCGCGCAGAACAGGCTCTCGCTTGCTGTAGCCAAGTGCTCTCTCTTTCCCCCCATGTCCTCCCCAGGAAGGACAAATTTTTGAAGATTCACAGGTAGATAAAGACCTTCAGCTGGGGCAAACTGGTGTGGCTTCTCTGTTTTTTTACACAAGTGCCAAGAGCAAAGAGTTATTTTCTTCAGTGAAGCAGGAGAATATAAATTTAATCCTCACATTCTGCTCCACTGAAGCTGGCATGAGCAGACACTGCTGACTGACTGCTGTTTACGTGTCCCACTTCCAGCTGGTTTTATGAGCATATGTTATATCTGCAGGAGATTTGTGTAGGGAGCGGAAACAACGGCACTATGGAGCAATCCGTCTTCATCAACTGGAGAAAAGCTTAAAAGAAGTACTTTTTACATATGGAATTGGAACTGCATCAGTGCTGAAAAATGAGTTTCACAGGCAAATCTGAAGACCAAGAGGGAACCACTAGCAGTGAAACCAGAGTAGTTCTGCTCAGGGTGACCGAGCATAACAGGGATGTCCTAGCTCTGACCTGTCAGGAGCCCAGGTCCTTCCATGGAAACCTTCTCTCCATCACTTCCCTATGGGCAGGAAGTACCAGAGGGTGTGGAGGAGACCTTGAAACTGCAGGATCAGCCACGGTGAAGACCAGTCGTGGCTTTAAGTTATCTCCCTGTGGAGCTGCAGGTGGGCCTGGGAGCAAAAGTACTTTCAGAGTCTCTGTGGTTGTGAGAAGCCAGTAAAGAGGAAAGTATTCTACATTTTTCCAAGGTCAATGCTTGTCTGTAGAAAAATCTCACTCAGACCCTCATGAATGGTATCACCTGTTTTTCTTTCCCAAGCATTTTGTTACACTTGCTAGTGACAAGATCGCTTAAGATTTCAAAATGTTTCATGAAGAAAGGACATCTTTTGTTTTCACTGCTACATGTCATCTGGCAACTGGTTACTCTTTATTGTGAGCATTTGATTTATACTGTGACAGAATGAAGCACTTGATGGAAAATAGGTAACTCACTGAGGAGAGTTCATGTTAGATACAAAAGATCCTGCATAAGTCCAGGTTAACAGTTCCCATGCTTCCCCAGTTCTTATTCCCCTAAGTCAGCTTCACACAGACAGAGATAAATCTTAAAGCAGAAAATGGTATTTCTGTTGCATTCAAACAAAGACCACCACTGTGAAGGATTACAAGAATAAGGACTAAGTCTTGCTATCTGACATCCAGCAGATTTTAGGAAGGAGTTCAGCTGAACTTGCTACTGCAATGACCAGCTACAGCATTTTCGAGCAGGCACACAAAGCATATCTTCACCTCTTCTTCTCCCCTCAACCCCCACCAGTGCAAATACTTTCAAGGTTTTTTCCACACAGAGCTAGTTCAGGATTTTGAGGAGAGTTAGTGAAATGATTCATTGGGCAAAAATTCAAATGTAAATGCCTTACTTCAGGATAGATTTACAAATGCAGACAGGGAACAGTATTCGGATTCCCAAATAAGTGCAGAAAAAGAGCGCAAGGCAAGGAAGGAGAAGAGTCAATTGCTGTTTTCTGACCTTGGTTTTCACTTGAGGGGAAAAAAGCCTCAGCAGTTCCAAAAGACACAGAACTCCCACTCTCTATTCAGAAAATTAACGTAAGAACACTTCTGACATACGGAGAGAAAACTTGCCAGATTTATCTTCTGTACCTTTCTAGTAATTGCTTCTAGTTACGTAGCACGGCTGCAGTATCTGGAAAATGAAGTTAAAAGTAGCGATCAAGTCAACAAAAATCTTTAAAATGGTCTGTTAAAGAATTCTCTTGCAGGAAGATTTACCTGCTTTTTAAAATCAACTCAGATAAATAAAACCCCTGATTTAGGACTTGCTACAAGGACCTCTGAAATCCCACAGCCAGGCCTCTTCAATCTGAAATGCTTTTCCATACCCAGCATCTTTTCCTTCTTCTTAGGAACAACTGAAGCATATCTGTCTACACCTGCAATTATCTGAAATAAAATTTCAACATGGAAAACTCATTTAGAGGGGAAGTCTGTGTTTCAAATATCTCACTCAGGATATTCAAACATCAAATTTATATTTTCTAATACAATTATATACTCACAGGGAACTGGACTTTTAAGCTACTTTTAGGCATTTACGGATCAAAAGATCTTTTAGAAAACATCATTTGGCATCCAAACACCTCTAAAAATGAACTCTGGCATTTGCTTTTCAGTAAGCATGGAAGTGATGCCTTTGCCAAGCAGGTGGCTCAACCAGTGACCAAGGGTTTGATTTTCTAGTTCCCATAACTGACTTTTTCCAGTGAAATGCACCTCGGCCAGAGGCTCGCAGTAACAGAAAGCTCTGATATATCAACATTAGACTGTAGCTCAGAAAACCTTAACTCTGAAAGATGATACATCTGTTAAACATCTTGGCATGTCTGAAAAGCTAGCTGAGACTGTATTCTTTGAATCAGCTTAGAGGTACTCATCTTGAGGCTCTTTTAACCCAGTCTGGGCAGCACTATGAATTTAGCTTCTCTTCAATAAGATATGTTCATATATTCAGGAATCCCATGGCAACATCAGCACGAGCTGGCAATGTGCACTTGCAGCCCAGAAAGTCAACCATACCATCGGGTGCATCAGAAGATGTGTGACCAGCAGGTGAAGGGAGGCAATCCTGCCTCTCTACTCCGCTCTCAGGAGACTCCACCTGGAGTCCTGCATCCTCAGCAGAGGAAGGACACAGATTTGTTGGAGCAAGCCCGCAGGAGGTCATGAAGATGATCCGAGGGCTGCAGCACTTCTTCTAGGTTTATTTAGCCTAGAGAAGAGAAGGCTCCCAGGAGACTTTATAGCAGCCTTCCTGTACTGAAAGGAAAGCTGGGGAGGGGCTCTTTATCAAGAAGTGCAGTGACAGCACAAGGGGTAACAGTTTTAATCTGAAAGAGGGTAGGTTTAGATTAGACATTAAGAAGAAAGTTTTTATTGTGAGGGTGGTGAGGCACTGGCACAGGTTGCCCAGAAAAGTCACTGATGCCCCATCTCTGTAAGTGTTCAAGGTCAGGCTGGATGAGGTTTTGAGCAACTTGATAAAGTGGAAAGTGTCCCTGGATATGGCAGGAGGAGTGGAACTACAGAATCTTTAAGGTCCTTTCCAATCCAAACCATTCTATGATTGTAAGATGTGGACCAAAGGAAAATAACATATCCGGAATTTCTCAGTAATTACTATGAGAGAAAATGAAGTATTCTGGATTTCTGTAGTGTTCACGTACTTCCCTTTTCTTCTTTTTCACACACAACTTGCATGTAAAAATGTGAGCTGACGTTCTCTCATGCTTCAGGACATGAATCACCTATTGATAGACTTGGAAAAAAGTTCCTCTAATGACAGTCACCTGTAAATACCATTTGTCAAGTTTCTTGGGCTGGGATTCAATGGTCTTAGTAAAAGCAGATAAAAGGGAAATTCAAATATTAACTGCTCAGCAATGGAATTTTGTGACCAAGGTATGATCTGGCATGGAAGGCAGGAAGGCTTAACTGCAGAAAGGGTTAAACTGGCTGGAAAAAGGAATACCAGACACAGAATAATTTTATGTAGGGGAGTGAGATTTTCCTTGGTGCTGACATAAGAAACAGCCACAGTATTGCTCTGTAGTAGTCCTGGAATATGAGTGCCAAAGGGGCAGCTTTGGGAAGCAGAGCTGGGCTAGGCAATGGAGCTAAGTCCTGGCTGAGGCACCTGATGCTCATGCTCGCAGGATTGGTGTTGGCACAAGTGTGTCACCAGCCAATGCTTTATGTACATCTTTGCAGACTCCACGTAGATCCACTTACAGCGTTATGACTCTGTCCATCAATTCTTTATATTTAAGTACAAATTTTGATTAAATTTCCTCAAGGAAGACAATACAAATTCCCCAGCAGGTGGACACAAGACTTGCCCAGTTTAACAGCTCACAACTTGCTAGTCATCTGGTGGCCCTCTTGCCCAGCAGTGCCCTTTTCATACAGTGATGAAAAACTAGATTTATTTGAAGTTCCAGGCAGAAGAGAATGAAGTAAAGGGAATTTACACTACAATGAAGACTCTACTTCTGCCCAATGTCACAGCTCTCAAACCCATTCCAGAACAAATTCAATACCATATCTCCAGATGTGCAGCCGGCTTGGGAAAGAAAGGGGGCTTAGCAGGCTCTGTCAGTGAGGCACAACTCCAGCTGCACCAGCCTCTCTGTCCCAAACACCACACAGGCATGATGACAGCCACCACCTCCTTCTTATGTGCCTCAGTCATGAGCAGCCTGAAGATGAGTGCCACAGGATTACCCTTCTGGCCTTTTTCCTGCCCTAGAAACCCTGTGCTTACAAACGAGAACAAAGAGGCTTTTCCATAAGCTGGTTTGCACATCTAAGTCTCCTTGTATGTAGCAAAGCCAGTTTTTAATACTGTTCTCTATAACTGGACCAGAAATAATTATTTCTTCCAGGACCAGAAGTTAATGCCAAAAGATACTTAAGAGTTGCACCTCTGGGATGCACTGACAATCCAAATTTTGCTTTAAATTAACCAGCAAAGTAAGTCTACACAGCAAAATAGCCCTGAACCGATGCAAACTGGGTCAGTAACAGAACTTGAGTAAGGTACCTGTGGTGGCCAGCCCTGATTCCCCACTGACAGTGCAGTGCTCTGCCAGCACAGCAGCTTCCAGACCCAACCTGGCACTGGCCACACCACTTCAGGCCAGGGTGCAAAAGAGGCAAAGGATGAAAAGAACACAGTATCAATCCCACCGTTTGGGTCATTTCAGGATCACTTACTGAAATGTTTCTTAAAATTCCTGAACAGATTGTTATTCCTCCAGATACATCACCTTGCTGACTGGTAACGATACTGTGTCTGCTTGCAATTAGAGGACACGGTGCAAAAGTACAGGTTTTATAGAATTAAGCCATGTAGAGAATGTATTTATGATCTTGAGTTACGCCTAAGCTGCTTCTAGCTTATGATTAAAGCACTGAACAGTTTAAGAACTGTAAAAAAGCCACCTACCTTGCTATGTCTACTCTTCTTTCACTTTCTTACACTTCCTTGCTTTTTACCATATCATCTTTTGTCCATCATATCATCTCATTTTTTTGTCCACAAAATAAATCTAGGTGACTCTTAAGTTTGTTTATGCTCCTCACTTTAGTTTCCTTCCTTGGTAATTTATTTCAAATGTCAACTTATTTTTTTGAATTATAACATTCTCAACTTTTTGGAGAAATTTATAAACTTTAAAATTGGCCACAGTAGTGGAAGTCTCACTTGAAAAGGGAAAGCAGGATCCGATATCAAACCCTCAAAGAATGTTTTTCAATTTGATCTGCTTGTCTTATGTTCTCCAATATATGAAACTTTTTGTAGCTATTGGCTATAATGAGCCTATGGCTTTTTTTAAAATCACATGACTGTTCAGAGGAAAAAATACCAATTTGGTAACGAGAGACGTTATATAGTTACCAGCCTCACATTTGTCACTGCAGACACAGTCTTTCCAAGAGAAAAAGTAGGTGCCACTAACACTTTCTCATGGAACTTATATTGTTAAATCAACATTTTAAAGGCAGCTTCCTCTGAAGGGAATGCAAGAGTAGGATTTGCAGATCTCTTCATTTTCCATGCCTCCAGGTCTAATCTCTTAAGGTAAAGTTGGCTCTGGAGTCCTCAGTAGATCTAATCCAAATATTTTCAGTGATATTTTTTACTTCCAGAATTGCCATTCTGCCAAACCTAGAATGCTTTGTTAATCAAAAAAGATTTTATATAGCCTATCACAGAAGAATGCAGAATAGCCGAAAGCATAAGGTTCTCACCTACCCAGAGACAGCTGTTCATATATGTCAGGTTAAAGCCAGGTTCATCTTTTGACTCTTTTCTTTCTCCTGATTCTTCTCTGTTACTGCTAAAAGACTCCGAAATTTCCATTTTCATTCCACCACATGTGGACCAAAACCAACCTTCAAAGCCTCAGAAATACCTACCACAAGAAACTGCTGGTTTCTGGCCAGGGATAGCCTACAATTCTAACTACAAATACTCTTAGCACAATAACCCAATACAAAAGAAGGGGAAATCTCCCTATGAGTGTAAACATTCGGATGCTTGCAAACCAGTCCCAAATGTATTTTCAAATACATTCCTTCATCATTGCTCAGGATGCTGCCTAATGAGTTGACTGTAAGCCAGTAACAGTCTAGCACAGAAAAAGTTTATTGCTTCCTTTTTTGGACACTCAAGTATTCCCTATTGATTCAAAACTGGTTAGTAATGCTATCTCTTTGCTATCCAGCAAGTCCTTCTCTAGCAGTGACTCATTCAGGTTCTGGCACTACGTAGGATAATGGAGAAGAGTGAATAAAAAAAAACCACTTGGTGACAGACAAAGGAGGAGAGGGGGAGGAAAGATACAAAGCAAGAGTTCTGGCTCTGTCAGATTTTCTCTAATTTGTGGAGTTTTCCACTTTATGGAAACTACAGATGCCAGAGGTCACCACACATTCCCTGAAGAGGCAGAACACTAAAATCCCAAAGAGCAAAAGTTGGTGAACGCCAAGTTATTGCATGTTGTTCTATTAAAACGATCATTCACTGCAATGATCTGTCTTACTTTTGTTCTCCGTTATGAATCTTGGATTATTTTGCTGCTTCTTATACCATGAAGCTTCATGCTTATGGAGCACTGCAGCTGCTGAGCAACACTGCTCTACCACGGACCAACCAGCAAGTCACTGGTCTGTAGTGATTGCACCCAACTGGCATGGGCAGGAATATTACTTTTCAGATAAGACACAACCATTGCATCCCATAGCATGTGTAATTTGTGTAAAATCCTCTCTCATGAAATACGAGGGGAAAACTCCCACTGTTTTTATCTGGGTCAGTATTTCACTCTGCAAATTTTGTTTTAGAGCTCTCCAGGGTAACTGGCTTCTTTGCCCTCTGAAGCTTCAGAGCCTTCAGCAAGGTAGATGAGCATGACTCAGAACACAAACTCTTCAGGAGTCTGCCTTTTTTTTTTTCCCTCATGTTTTATTCATATAATCAAAGAATTTAGCCCACTGTCTTTCGTTCCCACATCAGCTTCACACAGAACTACGACTTCGATATTAAAGAGATACCTCTAATATGCAAGTTGAAAGAGTGTCCAAAATACCAGCAAGACAGAATTTTTCAGATAATGTGGATGTGGTTCTCCTTCTTGAGGTAGGGCTGACATTTTAATGGAGTCCTGCAGCTAATGGAGTAATATAGCCCTGACATTAATGATCTAAAATTGATGTGAGAGTCAAGTTCTGTATACTTTATTAGCTCTTAAAACTGAAACCATAAAAGTAGTTTTGAAAAAAGACAGAGAGTTGAAGATTTCTGAATAAAACTGAGAGGACACTAAGTTCAGTTCATTTCTTATTTCTTGACTAGATGTCACCTTGAATTCCTACGAAATGCGTGCTTTTCTCTACTATTGTAGTTTTTCTCATTTCTGCTCTACAGACTCTTGGGACATCCACTAAAAGCATGCCAAAACAGGGTTGGAAAGGTGAGGGCTTAAATATTTTAAATCTATTAAATAAAAAAACACTTTTGAAATACTAAAGAAACATATGGAAATGTGTTTCCCCCCATATGGGAATTCAGCTGTTCCAAGGAACAGCCTGGGTGTCAGGAGACCAGAGCAACATATGAGGAATGTATTAAACAGATTATGGAGGGAGAATTGAATAGCTTGGGGAGCTGGAAAAATATTACATAACTTTTCATCTTAAGCCTACCCCAGACTGACAGCGCAAATGAAAATCATTAGAGTCCGAAGATGGTTTGGTGGTCCATGTGGAATCACTTGGTGGTTTCTCTGGAGTTGCTAATAGACAGCTTTCTACATCACAGAAACTTCCACACATTTATCACCTTTTTCAGCGATCTTAGTGGAAGCCAAGAATGAGGGTTTAGAAGAGAAAAATATTTAAGCATATGCTTAAAATTAAGCACCTGCTCAAGTACTTTGCTGGATGAGAATCTTAAAAACTGCACTGCTAATACATGTGGTAAAAATATGAAGAGCACAAAGGAAAATTGGGCTGTTTCATGCAGTACCTGTTTTGGAAAAGATTTTATTTTCACTAAATAGCTTTTAGCAACATCACACTGTATTTAAAAAAGAAAAAAAATAAAAAATAATCGAGGCTATATTCCAAAGGCTATCTGTAATGGACTACCATAAAGGAGCAAGCGTATCTATATCCTATGCTTTCTCACCACAAGTTGACCTTGCCGAGTCCCCTCATGTGCTTGCGTTTTCATGTAGATTCAGTTAACACACTTCATCACATTTTCCATTTCTCTGCACTGGGCAATATTTCAAATACTGAAGCAACTTCCAGGCAAGTCAGTAGAAGCACACAGCAAAGAGCAGCACCAAAGATCTCACTAGAGTCCTACCAACCAACACAGTTGTATTAGGACAATGCAGACACCTTGATATTGCTTCCAGTTTCAAAGCTAGCTAAAATACCACAAACTTCTCTACTAAGTGCAGAACTGCATGGGACAGATACACCTTCCTCTTCCAATAGCAGAGGCAACAGACCTTCTCAGGGGGTGACCGTGCAGGGCTTCACGGTAAGTGATAAAAGCAGAGTGCTTATCCGCTCTGTTTTAGAGAAATATCCTGCATTTATTTAACACATAACTGCAAAGAAGAGTGAATGCATCAACCCAACCTTGGCAGGGAGAATGCTGAGGAACATTGGTCAAACTTGCTTCCAGTGCAGCATTTACAGTAACAATAAGCTGAAAAAAAAATCCAACAACAACAAAAAAAAATATCAAACTAATAAGGGTTCTTCTCTCACACAAAGACTGCATGCAATTACAATTCTGAAACAAAATTGAAGGGAAATCATTTGTCCATGAATATTTTTTACAGCACTGAAACTGCATCAAGAGTATTTGAGAAACTGTAAGTAGTGTTCTGTAGTCAAATGGGTTTAATTTTGTCAATAGATGTAAATTTCCCACTAGCAAGGGTCATTGCAGCAGACCAGCCTTCTACCTACACTATGTTCTTTCTACAAATTTACTAGAAATTAAGATGATACATGTGCTTCCACCTGACTACTAAGTTTATTGTACAGTTAAATACACTAGTCATAAGACAATCTTTCAGCACCTTTCCTTACTTTCCCTGACAAAAGGGTTTAAAAATCACAGGAGCTACCACATTTTGTCAGTCTGAAATGCATGGAAATATTGAAGCATGTCTTAATTGACTGTTTTTTATCTGTGCCAGCTGTTACAAATTACATTAATAAAAAAAGCTCTGCTACATTTTTTGAAGTTCTTTAGGAATGGTAAAAACTGAGAAGATAAAAATAAAAGAACATGATTATATTACATTCACAATGTGCAAATTTTTTTACTATACCTTTCTAAAACTAGTCTACTCCAGTATTTGCTGAAAGGTATCATCTAAAGTATTAAAGGCAAAAAAAAGGAATTGATGACAAACTCTCTGGCCATACAATGTGATTCTTAAAATACATTATAATAATACAATAGAAAAACTCCAAGGATTTATTCAGGCATATGATCATGGCTCACCTTCCTGACTTCACTTTTCACCCTATCTAACCAAGTTATCCTACTCCAATTCAGCCAAATTCTCAAACAGTAAAAAAGCTGAAAGCACAATCTTGCACCTTGTCTTGAAGAAGAGGTCTGAAAGATATTTGCAGACAACAGTGGTGTCACCACGCAGTCCTCTTGGGCCCAACTCCAGCTCTGGAGGCTGGAGCACGCTTGGTTGGGTGCAAGCTCTTCCTTCTCTTTTCAATCCGTACACAACCCCTTCAGCCCAATGCCCTTCAACCTTCTCCTGCTGCACTGTCTCCTGATCCCTTCCCTGACCAGTGTCATGGTCCACTCACTGGATTTCCGGACCCAGCCTTCGTCCCACAGCTAAGGAGAGCCCAGCTCCACAACTCAACTATCTCTCTGGTCCCTGTCTAATCTCAGCATTTCCACACCCTCCCTTCCTGGCTTCCCCTTGCAGTTTCTTTGCCAAGCTCGCGTGTCCCCACCCCAACATCCCCAATGACATTCCCCCGGCCTTAGGTCAGCTTCCCACTTCCCCTGCCTCCAACTCCTCATTTCACTACCCTCCGTGTCCTCATCTGCTCCTTTCCTTTCTACTTAAATTACGTGGCTGCCTCCTGTCCTACTGCCCAGGCTGACCACAGCGGGGGAATACAGGGGCAAAGGGCAACTGCTCAGGGTTTCGCATCCCACCCTCCTTGGCACAGCACAGTGGGAAGCTGCCACTTCAGAAGGAAAGCCCAGCTCCTTTACTCAACTGCAGGCGAGATCTTTCCTGGCTGCTCTCTGCAGCCACAGTGTGATCAGCCACAGAAACCGAGAGGCTCAGATCTGCTCACCGCAGTTGCAGTTTTCAAAGCACTTGTTTGAATTTCAGAAGTCTATGATGAGCAGGCATACTGAATTTTTCTTCTCCCAAATCTTGCAAGTTCATGATTTTCATGGAGGGTTTTACTTGACAGTGGGAATAGGCACATCCAAGTCTTCTACCAAATTCCAGCTTACTGTTTCAGAGCAAAAAAGCACCAAAGTAAGCCAGATGAGACAAGTTTGTTGTTTTGATTTTTTTTTTTTTTTTTTTTAAGACAGGTGAAAGAGGTTTTCCTTCTCATATTGAAGGAATAATTCAACTACTCTGATAGAAATTTTCCTTCGAATTCACGGGACAGCACTTGACACGGAAAATGTGATCCCTGTTATTGTGGCAGGCTAGGTGCTACAAATGAGAGAGTCATGGAACAGTAGGTGATGCTACTGATAAACCATGGCTATTCCAGTTTGGCTTGAAAAATATTGCCCGAGTCGAGGGGAACTCTACCAGCCTGCCTTTTGCTGCATGGTTTCACATGTCCAAGCACGTACATCATCATCATCTTCCACAAACACTGCAAGAGAGGCTTTATGGATTTAATTCTAAAGCCTGAAACAAACTAAATAACACTTGGGCACTGCAGACTGCCATGAAGGAACAAGTATAATCAGCTGAAGATGGGAAGCTGTAAGTTTCGCGTACCATAATGAAAAGTGTAAGAATGTTAAAGGAACTTTGATTATCAGCCTCAGTTCTCTTGATTCACTGGAATTATTCTTCATTTACTTCTATGTAGTGAGGTGGAAATAAGAGTCACGCAGCATGCGCCTTTTCTCATAAGGCACTACGGAGCATGAAGTGTGCTGTGGGCCTGACGAGAGCCAGGCATGTGCACCACTGCCTCTCTGCTCTGGGTACCGTATGCATGTGACCAAGAGGCCTTTCCTCTCCGAGGGTTCACAGATCCATGCACCACACTGCTAGCACGCTCGTGTGTTGGGATTGTTCGGAACAGGGATGTACCAATGCCAACTCCTGCCTTGTCAGGGCCCACTTCCAACCTCCAGGCTGCCCCTGCGCACAGACCTGCTCTGGCCGGGGGGGGGGGGGGGGGACGGACGGGTCCTTGGGTGGCTGCAAATCTCCCAGGGTAAATCCAAACAGTGTTTATTCTGTGCACAGCCAAAGCAGCAAGTCAGTATTTATCCTAAACACAGCCAAACAGCAAACCAACACTCTGAGCACAGCCAGAACATCAACTCGGAACTCAATTTGGACGCGGCCAAACCAACAAACAAATATTTTGGGCACAGCCAAAATACAGAATACAATACCCAGGTGTACTCCGAGGTACAACTTTGCAAAAGTTGCTAAAGAACAGATCCCAATCCGACACCCTCGAAGCAGCTGGACAAAACACCACAGCTCAGATGCGACCCACGCACAGCGGTGCCATAGGGAAGAGAAAGGAACAAAGAGAGAGAAATAGGGAGGGGGGACAGGAAAACAGTCACCACTCCATGGGCCTCTGGAAAACGTGGTCTTTAGGAGCACCTGGTCCTGCGGTTCCCCTGCAGCGCCCACAGGCAGCTCCCGGGGACAGGGACGGCCCCAGCCCTCCTGGCGGGCTCCTATTTACTGGAGGAGGCCCTGTCCCCGCCATTTGCCTGGGGGGTCTCGCTGCGAAAGTTCTCGCGTCGGCGCCTGCGCAGAGGCTCCCGAGGGAGGGCAGGGCGGGGCGGGGCGGGGGGCGCGGGGGTCTCTGGCAGCGCTGCAGCCCCTGCCTGAGCCCGCCCCGCCTGAGCCCGCCGCGTCCCCTGCGCGGCAAGGTGGGGGCAGCACCTCCTCCCCCCCCGTGCCGCAGCACCGGCCCCGCAGCAGCCACGGCCTCGAGAAGCTGTTAAAGACAGCAATGCAAGCGGGGTCGGGGTGTTTAAGACAACAGTAGAAGCAGAGTGGGCCTCTGCACTCCGCTGTTTTGTGTTAATCTTGCTGGCCTGAGACAGCAGAGCTTCCTCAAACTGGACTGGAAGGTGGGGGAAGGTGGGAGAACACAAAAGGAAGAGGTTTTAATCCACAGACAGATGTTAAGAGCATTTTAGCCGATACAGTCGGATGCCTGACCTCTCTTTCCTCGCTCTAGGCCTTGCCTAAGGGGACAAAGAGGCAGGGCAAGTCCCGGGTGAATCTGTTATGAAATACCTGCCGGCAATCTGGCTTTTGCTTCAGGAACAGCGGTCGTGAAGCAGTGACCAGGGAGCAGAGACCCTGTCCCGCGCAGCCCCTCAAGCAAACCAAAGCCCTGGCAGACCCCGACAGCTTCAGCAGGAAAAAACCTCATTCCCAAAGAGTGAGAAACACAGCCCGTTAAACGATTTCATTCCTATAATGCCTTTCTGGCCTTACAAAAGTACAGAATGGACTTTGAGCAATTACAGACTGTTCAGGAAGGGGTTAAACACCACGTACAAGAGTGCCCCTACTTTCACCCAGGACACCATGATTTTATTACACTCTTCTCTGAAATTTGAAAGGCTGCATGCCAAGTGATTTTTAATTTATTTCTTTTTTAAACTTCCTCACATGCAGTAATTCTCCTCAAAACCTCTTACCCAAAGTAGCAAAAAATGTGGAAGCGCCAGCCAATGACTCATCTTTTAAAAGCCTAGCTTTTGGAAGGAGGTTTTCATTTAAGGAACTTGGGATTGCTTCCTGGATACTAAACATTGCGGGATCAATAATTAGAATAGAAAAATGTCAAAAAATAAGGAGTTTAAGGATAAATGCAAAGCATCAGTCATCTATGGGGGTTTTCTTAACTAGAGATACATAGGAGTTCCAAGAGAAGGTAAAAAAACAGGAAGGCTAAGAGTTTGGATGATGATTCAAAATGGCCAACATCCACTTTGGTTTTTTAATACTGAAACATATTTTAAATCATTTTAATCTCTTTTTAATAATGCAACCAGACACATACATCACATTGCCTTGGAAAGAGTCGAAACATGGTCTTTTTTTCACGTGCATGCAAATGGAAAGCATGTGATGACATTCCATCTCTTCCTTCCCTGTGCTGTGCTTCACCCATTTCTACACACACAACACAGGCATACGGCCTTTATTGGAGCTGTAGTTACATGTCATCATTTTGCCATCATGCAAGCCAAACTTTTGAAGTGCTCTTTTGCTTCTAGGGATTTCTTTGTTTACACACCACGTAAAACCTTACTTGCCCCATGATAAAGACGTGTAGGGGCACAGAAGCCTGTACACAGGTGAAGGTGTCTGTCAGCGGGCAGGGAGGAGGAAGGGTACAGATGTGCTTTTAAGCTTGACACAAGCGTGGGGTATTTCTGTTTGGAGGCAGTACTGTTTGTCGACTGCAGCAGGACAGTGGCTGAACAATTCAAACAGCAGATTTCTAGAAGGAATGAAAAAAAGAGGCAGAAGAGAATTTAGCAGAGTTTAAAAAGTGAGTTATTTATTAAATTAGAAACTAAACATCAATTACATCTTCAGATGTTTAGTGCAGGCTCTCCAGCATAGTATTCAGAGTGACTGTGTCTTTATTTTATTGAGATCATTTTTTTGTTTATATACCAACACTGGCAGTTATGTCTTGTGTGGTGCTACTCTCAAAAGTTGCTTATAAGCACAGTTCACATCTTATGCATAAGAATATCTGACAGTGCGCAGGTGCCCTTGTCCATGGGTATTCTGGGTGAAATATATATAGCTATCTGGTTATTCTGGGACTGATAACACCCGAGACTGACATTGCAATCTGTTAAGAAGCAGTTTTGAACAAGTCTGATGACATGGCATAGATTTTCTGGGAGTAAGAAGGGCTATCAAAATGCTGTCCCACCTCATCTGTTCTTTTGTATCAAAGCAAAACAAGCATCAAATATTTCAAAGTAAGGTCAACAGTCGTTCAGCTGGTCACAGCAGTAACTGTCCCCAGAGAAAATTATTCCTAACCACTCAGCTGAAGCATACGTATGTTTAGCGAGTAGGCAGCACACCACAACTTTGAGCCTTTTCTACCCATTGGTGTGTTTTGGAGTAACTACTAAAGGAACCATAGCTTATTTTTTCTCCTTACACAAATTAACCACAACCCAGAAATTTCTCCTGTCATGTCACAAGAAGCAGTCAACCAAAGAAACACTATATACATTCAGTTTTAGTTCCCAGAAAGGAAGTCTTTCAAACCAGATTAGTAAATGTCATAATGCAAATATCCCATGCTTATCTTTTTTTCCCCATGTGTTGACAGGTGCAAGTTAGGTAACTCTCTTTTTTCTCACTTAAAATATATCAAAACGTAAGCCACACAACTTTCTCTCTTTTTCTCCCTGTCAGTGTGCAAACACAGACAGCAAGAAGCATCATCTACTGCCACGGTACTGGCGGCAAGTTTTTATCTGCGCTGGTGAGCTGGTTCATATAGCAGCAGGCTTCAGAGCTCCACCTAATTTCCTGCTTAATCAGCCTTGCTTGCACAGTCCAGTCTCACAGGATGCTCACGTCCCAGTTGTGCTACCGGGGCCGCGAGAGCTACTGAGCTTCCTACACTAGGTGGCATGGAAGGACTGAGTTTCGCCACCCCCACGACCGATCAATGCCAAACAATGCTGTTGCTCTTTGTTTTACAATATCTTTTTCTTCTGTTCTGCAGAAATACTTATTTCTTATTTTAATCACCTGACCGAATTTTATCGGGATTATTCTGAGGCTCTTCTTTGAAGTGTTCCCTTGTGACTTTTCCGTTCCAACTGAGTGGTGATCTCTTCAGTGTCCTTGGTGACTTTCCCTCTTGACTTTCTAACACTGACTTTCAGCAGCCCAGGTATTATACATTCTAAACCTGTACCTTACCCAGTTAAGTCTCAGGGTTCCCATTAGTCCTCCTCATTTCCCCATTTCTCTACATTCTGATGTGCCAAGAAATAGCACTGACATCTTTGAACTTCTACAATTCACAGAGCAGAAACTTGGAAGTCTGCATCTGAAAATGTTTTCAAAGCCTCAGAATCACAACACTTCAGATGTCTGAAATACTCAGACTTCTTGAAAAGGTCAATTTGCATCTTACCTAGCGCAACCACTAAGCTGATTTCTGCAGATTATTGACCCTACAAAGCAACCAAGCTGGATCCATTAGTGCTCTCACTGGGAAGGGCAGCGTTGCTCAATACTGGGATTGCACTAACAGCATAGCATATACACTGCTTCAGCCCTGCTGCAGCCCTCCTTGTCCTTACTCCTACCCCACTACACATACAGATGTGTAATGAAAATGATCTCAGTCAAGTTAGGATGTCCCTCTGTCCCTGATTCATTTGAATGAGAAAACTTGGGGCGTAATCATTACCCTGTATTATTGCATCACCATCACCATAAAGCATCTCATCTCTACCTGGCAGTTTCCAATACTGTATGCATGCACCTCCATTCCCGTTACCTCACCGTTCTCCTGATACGCAACTTAACTCATTTTCAGCAAATAAACCCTGCTCATGACCCCCCTGCCCCATGCAGCCCATATAGGCAATCTGCCTTCCTCTGCCTTGGGAGCAACAGGGATTAAATTGTATGGAGGTGCTTTCCTTCCCTGTTTTCTGTGATTCCCTGGTGACAGGCTCATCTCTGAGGTACCATCTGCAGGACTCCACAGTTACACTGATGAGCGTGTTAAGGCCAGCAACAGTGAGGGAGATGTTTAGTATTAATGGTAGAGGCCTGACTTTTCGAAGTGGAAGATTTTCTCATCGTGTGAACGGGGCTGAGTCATTCAGGTTTTGTCAGCTGGAGGCTCAGGAGAAGAGATGTCCCAAGACCTTTAACTGTATTTTTTAATCTGATGCTGCAGTCCCAGCTATTTAAATCTCTCTTGCTCTGCTTTCTTGTCCTCACTGAGGTCATTTTCTTTCCCTCTTCCTCCTTGCTGTACTGAGGTCACACAACCTCCCTTCGCTGTCTGCCTGGTCCAACTCACCATGGCCCTTGCCAGGGTACCAGAAGAACAAGAGAGACCACCTGTACCAGGAGTAGAAAAGAAAACTTGGACAACTCCTGGAAGCAGGCTGAAGCCAAGGAAGGGTGGAATAGGGCACTGAGCTCAAGTGTATGTTTACCCTTAGTTTTGGTTCGAGGAGGTGTCTAGCGATACAGCTTATGGCCATTATAAATGCCTGTATTTCAACGCTTGTTATACAGTGATAAACACCACTAGTGCATTTCAGTTTCCATGGTATCTACAGAAATATACTTTCTGGAGGAAAAGAGCTCCTAGGAGGAGCTATAGACTACAGCGCTGTCACCACATGGCACGGGGGTGCCCACTGAGCAGCACAAAAGGGAGAAGGCAGTGCTACCACGCAGCTCTCTCCTGGCTGCGTACTGCCCTCTGTTTCAAAATGGGGAGAAAAACACCCTGAGAAACTTCAAGGAAGACCTGGGAACAAACTAAATGAAATCATGCCTCTTGGGTAACCATATGGCAACATATACTGTCCTCAGTTTCAACAGGGTGGGTGTAAACAATAGCTAAAAATTACACATAGGGTACAAACAAACACATGACAATGTGAAACACTGCAAAGTTTTAATTACTGCTTATTTGGTTAAGCCCTTCATAGCCATCTGCTGATGGGTCTTGAGTAACGTGGTCATTCCTTCTTCAGGCTTATAAAAATTTACTGCACGTCTTCACGTGTTCTCCCTGTATAGCTCCATTTTATTTCACTGGTAAAATACGGCCAGCTGGAGTTGCAGCTCTGATTAACTGAATGCTCAAGAAGCAGAATGCAGTCCCCAGAATACATCCTATTCATGGTAATATTCTGACTGTAAAAAAGGCTTGACTTTTTAAGCTGCTCCAGAGATGCAGATAAGTGTAATGTGTCAGAAATAGGGACCACCTACACATCAGATCACACTTACAAGGATAATGTATGCAGGCGCATAAAATTGCCAAGGAACACAAAGCAACCCAGAAAGGGGTACTTCCCCAGGCTACTGACTGGTTTATTCCACATTTCACTGACTTTATAAGGCAGCCGAGTGACATTTGGTTTCAGCAGAGCCACCTGAAGGGATGAAATTGCACTGTTCTTGGCCAGCCAGCACCAGGGACATTATGATTTTAGAATATCTTGCCAAAAGACAAAGCCATGAGCAAGTAGCATTGCAAATCAGAACCTACTTACTTCAAAATCATAAACAAAATGAATGAATATAAGCTTCTTAGTAGAGACACAGAAACAGCTCCATTAATTTTTAAGAATCCAGTTCTTAAGATTGCCAAAGCAGTTTCAAGGGGGAGGGAATTAAAGCATTTTTCTGATCTCTGAAAAGAAAAAGGGGAAGAAGGAAGAAATGTGGTTCTGTGACTCAGAGGTGCAACTGAAATAAAACTCTAAATGCTGCCACAAATGGGATCACTGAAGCCCAAAGCAAAACTCTACATCTTGGAAATTTCCAGAGGGTATTGGAAAAATTCAGTGCTTTTAGACAAAGAACAGCAAAATGAAAACAATGCTGAAAAGACAACATGAAAGAAAATGGAGTAGTTAAAGCCAAACCTTTACTGTTTCCGCAGTCAGAGCAGTAAATATTGATTGATATATAGCTTGGTATTGCAAACATATTTCAAGCTTACTGCTCTTGTTGCACACATCTGAGGAGCAGAAGACAGGGAATCATCATCAATGTGCTGTTGGCAGGCAATTGTTCATCTTTCTCAATAAATCTGAACACTGTTCTTGCTTAGTTTCACAGACTCCACTTCAAGTGCCCTCAGACACAAGTAGCCACCTTTGCTTAGTCCAGATACGATCCTGTAGTAAGCCTTTGGAAGAAACAGGAGGCATGAAAAGGATGTAGTGGCACACCAGCTCGCACCTTGCACATGTGTGCCCATCACCGTGGACTGTTTTGTCCAGGTGCTCTGTCAGTTATGCTGGTGATTGAAACGTTGGATGGTGCAAGAGCAACACCCTTAAGCCTTTAAGCAACACCCACAGACCACTGTGTCCCTGGACTTTCTAGGTGAGCGCTCCAGTTACCCAGGCATCATTCTCACTCTTGCTTTCAGCATCTGCAAGAGCGGGGGCTTGCAAGGAGAGGTCTGAGGCACGTGGGTGTCAAGTGGCTCAGACACCGCTGAGGAGCACGGGGTGCCCACTCAGAGCTCCTGTGCTTCCTTCAGAGACAGATCTGAATCAGGGTCTTCCAGCTTGCAAGTGAATGTCCTACAAATCTCTCTCCAGTCACTCAAAACTCAGGTGGGTCTCCTTAGCTATTCCATTTGAAGCAAGTCTACTTCAAATAAAATACCATTAACAGGCGCTGAAGCAGAAGACAATTGTGAAAATTGTTCACGTGTCTGAGAAGTGGATGTTTGGCTTATAGACCACGTTGCAGTGAATGTAAAATGCTGCACACAGAGAAGATGCCTCATCAAAAGAGACCAAGGAGCAGCACTCCAGGTCTTGCATAGGTACAACCAACTGCATGTGGTTAGCAAAAACCTTGTCCTGTGTGGCACATGCACTCAGATTTCTTCAAAGATTAAAACAGAACTAGTTCTCCTAAGGCTTGATACCTGCTCTAGGCTTCTGGGTAATATATCCTCCCTCAGCAACTTCTATGACTCTAGCATTTATTTCTTCGCTCTTCAAGGACCCAAATCTAAATCTGTTGAACACTTTAGATGTTCTGAGACTTTGCTTCACCTAGAAACTGAATTTTTAAAATTCTTTTTAAAGTTTTTTTTGTCTTAGAATGAGGGCGTGAGTTGGCATCTGAGCCAAAAAAAATCAGTTAAATGCACAGCTCTTCTGGTGGCAGATTGTTCCCTGTAGGAGGTCTCTGGTTGCTCTTCACATCTCATGGGTGTTACAGAAGTAGTTCTTGGGGAACTACAAAAAAGGAGAAAGGAAGGTTGTTTGGCATATTCAGAATAGAGTGTTCATGTAATCAGAAGAAAATATTGCATTGAGTTCTGTGAATGGTACACAGATACTATGGGCAATTGGAGCCTTATACATTTATATAACTCATAATTACTTAATTCAATTATTCAAAGAAAATTACTCCACACCCCCACAAAATACCCTGCATCTTACTAAGGAGACAGATACGCCTGGTTTTACACTCAAGTAATGTCACCTCCAGCAGAAGCTCATTTATTAAAATACCAGAATACTGCTGTATGATGCTTATCGTAACACCCACCTCCCACACACACAGGGCAGTGTGCGTCTTATAACAAAGAAGGCATTCTTAACTATTATCTTGAAAGGTAGTAGGGGCGATAAATGCATTAAAGGGACCAGAGAAATGTTCACTTCACCAAGCTAAAACAGCTCGGGGTGTTTTTACTGGAAGTCGAGGTGCCTCCGTGCCTGCTATCCCAGGACAAACCTCCCCTCTCATTGCCAAAATCTTTATTGTAGCTTTGAACTCCACTTGAGCTTTACTTGACAGAGGCTATCAAGAGCCTCTAAGCCAAACACTTCACTTTGTGCTCCCAAAAGATCCAAAACTAAATGTGGATCTCAGTTCTTTGGCTCAGTTCTTCTGGCCAAGTTGCTTTGCAGCTTTGTGTTGTCCTACTCCAACCCAGGACATCTGCTGCTGATTTGAGCTCTGTCGCAGGCAGATGCAGGAGCAGGGCTCCTGAGAGTAGTTTTGGTTTGGGTGAGACAGATATGGTGACTGGATTCACTGCTCCTCTGCAGTTCATTTGTTTTTATTATCACTGTAACAGCTTTCAGTCTATTAATATGCCTTTTGTGCAAAAACCAGTCTGGCACTTTCAAGAAGGAAACAGTGGCAAAGAAGAGACTCTCAAGCTCCTAAACTCACTCCAAACTATTAGAAAAAAAAATGTAGAGAGCTACAAATTCTTAGGACAGACCTAAAGAAAAAAACCAAAATAGCAAACCTCAGTAATGTCAGGTCATTCTACAGAAAGTGCATTCTCCAATTTATTCTTTCACCATTGCTTTTGTTGAAAATTTAAAAAATATAACAAATTTCCAGTGAAGCAGCCTGACAAATGATGCTTTAAATCAGGGGTCAGTGCTCCAGGTTTGCCACATGAAGTTTGTGACAACTTGTTTGTCCAGTTGGTAGCTGAAGGTGCTCAACAGGTTCAACTGCGAAGGTGACAGCTTTGCTTTCTTAGCTCTGAGCAACTCACTGCATCTCTGCTGTGGAAATGTGCAAAGTCCCCTGAGACCCAGCCCAGGCACAAGCTGCTTCCAGATTGGAACAGCCAGATTTGAGGGTTTTTCTGTTAGCCACAGGACAGAGGTTCACATAGGTGAGACCTTCCCCCCCGTCTTTGTCCAGGCTTTGCCTCAGTGCTGTGTCCCAGCCCAGGTGCACAGGAGGCAGGAGAACTTACTGCGTGCTATATTAAGTGGCAGAAACACACACATTGTGTAACAAATGTGTGTTGAAAGGAGATAAAAAGACAACCCGATTTCTCTGCCTTTTTTTGTTTGCCTGTGTCCTCATTCCCCTCCGCCTGCCTGTCTCGCTGTCTGGGGGAGGTTTCACATCGCGTTAGCATTACTGCCCGCCATTGCAGAGGCCTCACCACTGTGCCACCGCCGCTGGCCACCTGGCAGCTGGTGTGGGGACAACCTCTGACAGGCAGGACAGGGACCTCTCTGCTCTGACAGAGCCTGAGGGACAGGAAAGGGTCTAGAGGTGGATCTGCTGGGGAGCAGAGCAGACACAGCATCACAGCTCTTCCCATCACTAGCTGTCGCACTAGCTGTCGCTTCCAGCTGCCGTAGGTGTTCAAACCTACTCTTCTAACACTGATGATCCCCAGGTAGACCTCAGCTCTCAGTGGTGAAAATAAAATCTTTTCTTTCCCCCCCAGGGAACTCCATGGTACTGTGCAATGTCTCTGACCTCATTAAAGGAGCTCATCTATAAGAATTCTACCATACTGAGGAAACTCACCTCCCTCAAAGGCAATGACTCAAGATACTAATCAGAGCAACGAGGTTGTCTGAGGGTTTTTCCATCCACTACTTCAGTCTGGGCTATACTTTTCCTTCCCCCATTACTGCAGCCACAAACGCTGCACTTGCATCGCAGAGGAAGGCATCCAGCCACTTCTAGTGTGGACTGCCTTGAGAGTTTTTAAATTTAAGCCGAGTGCCAAGTAATTAAAAGTGGCCCTAACCACACCCAGAAGAGACTATTTTCTGCATTTCCATGCTCTTCTCTATTTACTGCTCTCTGTTACTTTGTTTTCTGTCATCATTTTACTTTGCAGCCTTTTGGGGATGAGCAGAGGAAGGCATCCTTTCTGAAGAAAGCCCTAAAGGAGGTATAGATCCTACATTTGGCCCTGAAACATAGTAACAGCTGCTGGCCCTCACGGCTTTATCCCGATGAGATAGGATCACTCTCAGGATTCAGAAATATGTCTTAATAAGGCCTGACCTAATAATATCACACCAGGTAAAGTCTCTCCATTCACATCTCTGGAGGTGAAGTTGGGAAGTTCTGGCCTTCTGAAGTTATGAGTAGTGAAGGGACTGACAACCAACACCTAGAATAGGAGGATTTTCTGAAAAACCAAAGCCACCCTCACTCCCGCTTTCCCTGACAGTGCCTGGCCGAGTCCTTCAGGCCCGTACAGCAAATCCTTATCAGGACTTATTGCTAACAGCACTGAGCCATCTCCAAAAGGTTGTTATTAAAAGTCATTCATTACATTAATTTGCAACCCTCATTTAACGTCATCAGACCTTTATCTCTCAGCCTGGGGGGTTATGCTAGCTCTTGCAAGCCAAAGCACAATCATAACAAGTGTCTCAGGTTGTAATTACAGGGTGATTTCCAATGACACCAACTGCCTATTACCTCCATACATTTTCAAGGCCAAAGGTTGCCTCCCTATTTCAATTTCTGAGCATCTACACGGGGAAAAAACTATCTCTCAATAAACAGATACATTATTGTATAGAAAATACATTATGAATAAATAAACTGGACCATTTATGTCTGTGCTCAATGCAGGAGGAGGGGAGCTGGGGGCTGGTTGAGGAGGGAGCAGAGCATATTCCTGGGAGGCAAGGTGAAATCTTGAGCAACTGGCTGCTCTCTTTTTCATCAGGAGGGGAAAGGAGTGGCACAATTTCAGACTTCATTCCTCATTTCTTTGAGGCTGATAAGTTGAAATCAGTTCCGATTCCTCCCACGTTTCTCTACCTCCACCACCATGGTGCGTTAAAACTTCTTGACTCAAAAAATGATGCCTGCTCCTCCCTCAGCTTCACCCTTCAGCTGAGGGAGAAGCTAGTTCCGCCAGCCACTTAAGTAGGTGCTCAAAGTTAAATATGCAGCTAAGAGCTTGGCTGGGTCAGGGCCCTCCTAGTTTAGAAAAACATGCTTTTGCAAGGAGTGTTTTAAGAGATTTACAACGCTGTCTTGAGCAAGTTCCCTCATAATTCCTTAGCACTGAGCTAGTATCTCTCAAAATACTCTTCTTAGGGTCTTTTCTTTTTCTTCCAAAACTAAATCGAGGTTAAATTATATTTCAAGTAGCAGGCAAAGGAATTGAGGCGTATTTGCATTCTGATTTACACAACAATTAATGATAAGCAACATAATGAAATCCTAGATAAGTGGAGGGAGAATTATGAATACAAGAACTGCTGAAACATTTTTAATATATGTTTTCTGGTCGGGATGAACAATTTTGTTTAACCTGAGATGAATTCCAGGAATGCAGTTATTTCCATTGAAAATAACAGTGTTTCAGATTATTTTTTATGGATATGCAAGTATTTGATAAATACACTGTTGACGGGCTACAAGAAAGACAATATTTTACCTGGAGAAGGTGTGCTGGAGGGCTAATAAATGATTATGCCAGAGGGTAATTAATTTTATTGGTTGTATACTGAGAATTATATTTTTTTCTACAACTTGTCACATATACTCTTGTATTTATATCAATTAAAAGATAAATAACTTATTTTTTAATCCAAGCAGTCAGAAAAAATTGAAGTGAGAGTAGAGCCTAGAAAGTGGAAATAATTGCAAGGCATTTTTGTTAAGTTAACTATAGGCAAAAGGAATGTGGTCAGATGTTAGAAACATATCCGACAAGACGATCCCAGCCTATTTAAAGGTTGTGGAATGCATCTCTCCCTTCAACAACGCAACTGTTGACAAGCTGCCAAAAGTCTGAATTGCAAATCCTCCAACCATGAATAAATCAAAGGAAATTCCAAGAAATAACTAAGGCAGCTTAAATGACTTATTTTGCTATAGTAACTGCAAATTCTCCATGAAGATATATGGGATCTGCCACAAGTCAAATGTATTTAAGCCACCCCTGGTGGGTATTATGACTCTGCTGGTAAAGACATGTTATATATAATCCAAGCATGTCTGTGAGGACCAGATCTGTTTCGTGCTGAAGACTGAGTTTTACCGTAGACTAAACAAGCTAATTAGAGTGAAATGACCAGTAGGCTGCACTGTTGATCTGGGAACACCATGTACCTCTATTTCAGGGGGTATTTATGTGGCAGGGGAAAATCTTTTTCTCCTAGGGAAGGGACCTCAGGGGAGTGCACTCAGGGAAATGCATTATTTCAAGTAGCACACTTATTAAGCAAGCTTTAGCAAATCAACTTGCCTGCTGCCATCCTGGACCCTGCTTATCCTGAGCAGTTGGTAGTTTGCACCATCCAGAGGGCTTCCATTAGGATGACCGGCTGGTGCAAGTCAGGTGTTTCTTGGGCATTGACTGTTTTATTTACAAAGAAGGTACAAAGACCTGTTTCCTTTCATTAGGAGGAAACAATCAGGAAAGCCCTGTAACTGATGAGAAGAAGTGGGACATGACCGGTCCCAGAGGCACGGTGCTTCGCTATGAAGACGGCCAAGCCCCAGTGAACTCTTCTCCATCCTGTGGGATGCTAGTGCGGGTGGACGTCTTAATCCCTCGCAAACTCACCAAATGGTTCAAAACCATCTCTGTACATGACTTTATCAGATCTAGTTAAGAATTTTATTACTGTCTGAGTCTTTTGGCTCCTTCCTGGAGAAACTTCCAACTATTTTGTAAGTAGTTGGCTGCTGATAGCAAATACCGATTGCCTACTTCTGCCTCAAGCAAAGGGTTACACACATCAAAACAGAACAAAGCAAAATCATGATCCATCGCTGATCCCTCGAGAGCTGCACAGGGCTGCTCTTGTCTTATACAGATCCTTTCCTGCAACACAAACAGCTCTTTACCCTGCTTGCATTTTATGCAGTTCTTTAAGTGAAAGGAAATCACTAAGTGACTGCATTGAGTTTGCTGTGATTGGAGATTTTTTAACCAGGGTGTTGAGGGAAGCCGAGAGCAAAGGTGATGTTAAGCTACTTCCTGTTTTGAAGGGAGACATTTTTGTCTCTTTGAACTTTGTGGCTTTCTTATAAATGACCATTTACGAAATCTACTGACTCACTTTGGGAGAAGGGGGGTATTGTTAGAATTCTCTTTTATAAAATAAGTAAAATATTTGCAGGGATCAGAAGTATTGCACGAATAGGCAAGAATTTATAACCTCTGAGACCTCTGATAGCTAAAATTTAAAATTCATCTATAAATCTGGTCCTCAAAACCAGACTCAGCTGATGGCTGCTTTTTAATTCTTCTTTGTCCACTCTTTGCTAGAACACTGTTGCGATATACAATTTATTATGTCTTTTGCTTTCTGAGGCAGGGCCACTATACCACATTTGCCTACAAACTATTTGTTTGATGTCTTCATGTAGAAGTCATCTTTTCTGACATTTATGACATAACTCAACAGCAAAGAAATCCACTATCCCAATTATACAGACATTATTGTTCATATTTCAGAAGTTCATTTTCCATATTTCCATAATTTCCCCAGATCCAAACAGTTGCACAATTCCACATCACTTTCTCCACCTGAGACTAATATGAGGCTCATTTCGGGTCCCTTACTCTCTCGCATTGCTCTGCATGACCCTTCTCACTACAGCCAAGTCACGTATGAGCCGGGACGCATATCCCTGTGCAATTCCCAAGTGTTACTGCATTTCAATCCTCAAATTATCTTTCTCATTTTACTGTGTCTCATGTTTCCCTTCTTCACTCATTGTAGTGCAGTACAATTCCCTCAAGTGGCTGAGTGGCCTTCACTAAGCTTTGGGGATGTTCGTTGCAAACAGCCGTAACCTTACGGAAGCACTTTCATGACCATTTTCTTTCCTCACTGGACCCAACTGATCCACTCACCTCAAGTTTCTGTATCTTTGCCATATTCCATGGGTTTACCAAGCAAATGCAGTGCTTTTCAGAAGTCTTAAAAAAATGTCACAGCCTGGTTTTACATCCTCCTTTCCCTCATGTTTATTCAAGAGAAAATTACCTTTGCTGTCGTTCAACCGGGGGCTCCTCCCCCTTCCACTGGGCTATTGCAGGGATTCATCAGTGCGTTGTACATAGCCCTGGCACCTCCTCTCACCCTCTTCTCACTGTCTTTGCTCTGATTACCTAACAGTTGTCCAGAGTCTGTTTATCCTGCAAATCCATGCTAAAATGAAGGTGTGCTCTCTTTTGTGCACTCGTGTATATGCTCCCTCACTCCCTCTGAAGGCTACAAGGCTTGAGACTTATTACCTTGGAAAAGGATTTCCTGGGATGAGCTTTCTCACTCCCAGAGGAGATCAGTAGCTTCTTATAATTGTTTTAAGTTAGGTATATGAAGCATGCACATCAGTCTCACCATGTCTGGAGCTGCTGTTGCAACGTGTGGCTGAGTGCACCTCATCAGCTACACAATAGATTGAGTCAGCTGCAACAATGAATCCTTGTGTGTCTTGAGCCTTTGGGGATGAGCAAGATTCCAGATACTTTACCTGTCTTGAGGATTGTTGGGGAATGGCTCAAGGAACAGGGACATGGGTCCCTGGACGAGTTAGTTTGCAGCATGTAACAGCATCAAGTCTGAGCTGGTGTGCCTAGGCCTCCGTTAGCATAAGCGAGCTCGGTTAGCATAAGGGAGCTATGCAGGAGGCCCATGAAGATTACGATAACCTTGAGCAAGGAGTAAGCAACATTCCTGGTAACGAGCCAGCATAGAAAGGATAAGCGGCCTGGAAACAAACTGCGGCCGGGAAACTAACTAACTGCGGCTGGGAGACAAACTATGGCCGAGAGATGAAGTCACCAGTAGCCAGTAATGTTATAATACGAATGCATAATTAAAGTAAAGGTAGCCAATTATGTTATAACACATGTGCATAATTAAAGCAAAGGAGCATAAAAGAAGCTGTGTCACATCAATAAACTTGAAGCTTGCTTATCACTCATATTGAGTTGGCCGCATTCTTCCACCACCGTCCGGGACTCGTGCCGCGTCGATTCTCGCGCTGCGACAGAGGATCAGTAAACAAATCCTCACATCCTCCAGCTAGCATGGCTGCGTGAGGAGTGAGACTTACAGGAAAACTACCTGTTCCTGGGATACAGACAGAGCTCCAAGAGTTTGACTTTCCCAGAGCTTTAGGGATGAAGCAAACCATCTTGTTTATGTACTAACCCTTCAAGAACACAAATGCCGTATGTAACCGAACGTGCAAAAATGAGTGGGTACGTGCACATAATTTTTCTGGGTTTTTTTATCTCTTTTTTTAAGCTTTAATTAAATTCCATGAACAAACACCTTCACTGAACAGCTTGTGTCCCTCGCCCCTTGGCTTCTCTGCCCTCTTGGGTGTCCTCGGTAATTCGCGTGCATTAAACAGCGCTGGGACTTCCCTGTTTTAAGGATTGCCTCCTGCAGGCTGTTCCTCAGCTGAATAAGCTGAATGAGGTTTAAAATTATCCAAGAGGGTATGTTCTTCATCCTCTGTCAGATCAGTTTCTGATTCACCCCATCTGATAACAACAGTACTTCACCAGGTGACAGTATTGCCAAAATAAGTTACGCAGCAATGAACCAGTTTGACTTGACAGGAGAGAATTTATTGGTCGGAACGAGCGTATTGCAGTGCTATCGCCAATCAGCATTGCGAGCCCTGCAGCAGGTCCTCCTAGGAATGTTAGTCCAAGTCAGAGGAGGAAAGATAGTAGCAACACAAAGATCAACCTTCTGATAAAATGGGGTTTTCCATATCACAACAATGTACAGGACCCATAAACAGTTCTTAGGCTGATTCCCCCCAATGATCACACCTGCCATAAACACCAGCTGCTTCCAGCATAGCAAAATATTACAGTACTTGTTCTCTTGTATGTCCTGACTAATATCCCTCACTTGGGTCGTGAGAGTGCGCTGGATATTAATGTACCACAAGTACAATGCAGAGAAGAATCCAGCAAAATACATGTTCAGTACCATGGAAGTAATCTATCCTCCCATGATATCAAGAAGCACTTAGTAAGAGAGCAATGATCTGTATCTATTACCCATGACACTGGTACTTTAGGATATTGTTCTAAATTAATGCATCTTTTCACTTAAAATACAGAAAAACAAAGACAGGATTTTCTAGTTTACTACTGTTCCACATATCTCGTCTTGTACTTGAAATTGAAATTCTTCTCCTCATGATTTAGAGCCTTAAATGAAATATTTTAAACAAAGGCTTGGATGTTTAATTGCTTTTGAGCTGTTGACTTCCCTGTCTATCAGGAATGTTCAGTAAAGCCAAGGCTTCCAAAAAGCAGTTAATTACTAGTTGGAAGTTGGTTTCAAATATTTTACCTGGCCTCATTCTCAGCAGCAGCCAGCTCCTCGCATACAGCTTTTTGTCAGAATATCTCTTAAACCGTTACGGATTTGAGCTGGATCTCACACGTAGACCTGCTGTGATTTCACTGTTCCTGTGAGGAACTGGTATCGGAATGGGAGCGTTACAAAAAGACGATGCAATAAAAAATACAGCCTGGTATAAGAAGGGATTCTTCCAACGTTTCTGGGGGGGTGTTGCTGTTTTATTGTTATATGCCCCTTTTGGTTATCAGTTTGCAGTTTAAAAAGGTCACCGTCCTGTCCCTGACCCTTGGCATACTGTGTGCTTTGCTCTTTTTTCAGAGCTTTCCTCTGGTCTGGACTTTTGTAGCCCGGGGCTCGGTCCCCCAGGCCTCCTTGATGGCCTCCAGGTTTCTGTGCTGAAGTGAACAAACGCTCCAAAGCCTGCAGGTTTTTGTCAGCAGACAGTAAACTGTCATTAGGCTGGTGGTGAAGGGCAACCGTGAAAAATTGTACCACTGAGACAACAGGAAAATGCTTAAAAAAACCTAACTTGCTCTGGTATGATGTATTTGCAGCAGTGAGGGTTGTGATTGCAATCATCATCACAATGTTACATTTGGTGAGGTTGAAACATAGATTTTTGAAGAGAACTGTGTATGGTTTGTTGAAGTCATGTATAGTCTAAGGAGAAATATATATGGTCCACAAAAGTACAGATCTGGTTGTGGTTGCTGTTTATATGTTTTTGTACCCACCTGGAAACCTCAGAAAGTCAAAGCAAAACTCAGCTCCGGGAAGGTTTTTTTTATCCATCTGCTCAGAAAAATCAAGCAAAATTAAAACCAAAATCCTCCGTTGAATTAAATCATGATAAGTCTGTTATAGGATTTACAACAGCAGAGATGAGGCACTCTGGAGCGCTCCCCATAAGCCAGGGACAGGCTCATGTCTCCCTCAGGGCCCAGAAGCACGCTTTGCAAGAAAATCTGGCCTCCAGCATGTGGTAGAGAGTTATCTGACCCAGGAGCATGGAAACAACTGCTGGGTTTCCTGTGCTGTAGAAATAGGGTTACCCATTACACTGCCTTAAGTGTTGTGCTTGGAAGGATGCACTGTCTGAAACAAAATCTTGGCTGAAGAGGCAGACAAAATCTGTAACTGAAAGAGCTTACAAGTTAAGGCAGAGACCATACAGTGATTTTAAACATATTTAGTCAATGGGGCCTCTCCAGGTGTGTAAAGTTAAGCCCATACCTCCAGCTTTGTAGGACCAAGGCCCCTGAAATTTCTTACTGTGGGACTTTAGCACAGACACAGAGTTTTTCCATTCTCTTGGTCTTTTCTTCTCATGGAGCACTTGCACACACGACCTCCCATATCTCTTCCTGAGGCTGGGAGCCTTTGGAGGTGTGCTGGAGAGCTCAGGGTTTCCTTCACAGAGAGCAAAGCAAGTACAATCAACACTCAGAAAGCAAAGTCTTTCCCCCCAGGAGCTGGAAGCTCCTTTGCTGGCACTCCCAGCTCTTCTTAGCCAGCATCAAGCATTAGTCATGAACATGAACTCCCCAACCCCCAGCCTAACTGGGGTGCATTTAATGCTGCATAGCACAGCCCTTATTCATGTTAATAAACACCCTCTCACTTAAGTAATCCCATTGATGTCATCAGCATGAGAAAGAATTGCAAAACCTAGCTGCTTTTGAGTAGCACTGGGTGTTAGAGGGTTGGTGTTAGCACAGGAATACATTTTTATCCATTCAGCTTACACAACCTGTCTCATCATTCAGTTGAGCTCTGGGTTCCCCACTAAGGTGACAGATTGTTGTTCATCCCTGAGGGCATGCAGCCTCCTGAGCTTCCCTCTACCTTCCCAGAGGATTTCTGTGCATACAAAGCCACAGCCTTAATAGCAACTCTCTCCTTAGCTTCAGTCCCTGGTATCACTTTCAGAATTACTGACAGTCAGCTCTCCTCTCTCATTAGGATCCCAGATGCTGGCAGAAACCAGATGCAAAAGGAGGAAATAACATTTCTAACTCAGATATGCAATCTGAATTCCTAAAGTGCAAAGGGTTGCAGAGAGCCCTTGACAGGCAGCAGTGCCCGCAGCTGGCAGACAAAGAGCTGAAAGCCCTGCTAATGGTGCTGAAGTGCCCCCAGTTTTCCCACACCCTCTGTGTTCACCACCTCTGTCCTCCTCTGGTTACCCAGCAAGCGCTCCCTGATGGCTCCCCTCCCCGTGTCATTTTCTTGTCGTTTGGGTTGGCTTGTGCATGCACGCAGGTGTGTGGGTGCACACAGGTGTGCGCGTGCATCTGCTTCCGGCCCGTTGCACAAGGTGCCACTGAGAAACATCCATAGGGCTTCTTCCCAGGCAGGGACATAGATCTACTAGCCTGTATTTACATAGGTGTTGGAGAACAAACTAAAGGCTAACTCTATACATCTTAAGAAACACTCTGAAATCAGGAGAGAAACAAGCAGCACCTGGGAATCATGGTTGGATAAGTCACAAGCAGAAAATAGCTTGTGCAAGGTAGGAACTAGCTGTATTAGCAGACTGACTGGATTACACCCGTTGAAGGGCTTTGAAACAGGCAGTCTGTATTGGAAAAACGTGTTCGCATGAAAATTTTTCACATCTAGGTGGAAATATCAGAAGTAACAATATCAGCATCTGCCTGAGGACAGTTGCTACCTTCTTACAGCCATGGTTTTTTTGCATCTGGTTCAATTTATGACTCATACTTCCCAAAGAAGCCATATGTTACTGCAGAAGGCCTTTAACTTTGCTTGATTCATATTGAGCTGTATTCCTGGCTGTCAGCCAAGTAAATGTAATAAAACCACTTTTTCCATCAAAAAATAAAAATGAAATCCCATTTGCAGTGAGATTTAATTAGCAGCCAGTAAGTCATTTTGGTGTTGAAAGCATGCACACTCATGTTTTGTTATAGCCTGATTTGCACCTTCAAACTCCATTGTAGCCTTTTATTCGTTATTATACAGAAAGGTTTCCTCTCCCCCAGCCTTCACTGCAGATCCTGTAGCATTTGAATGATGGTAAATTTTTAGAAAATGCTACACCCTCTAAGCTCTTCTCTTTGGATGTCACATTTTGCATCACCTATTTAGAACATTGTGACATTGATGCTTTTAACACCCTGAACACCAAGTTGACAACAGTAATTTCTGCTGAAATAGGCAGTCTATCAAGAAACTTGTGTATAAAATCAGGAGCTGGCATCCCATTAAAGCCTGCAGAATACAGATGACTAAATCAGCATCACTGCTGATATTTCTGAAACTAACAGGCCAAAGTTGGGGGAAGGGAGGGGCAGAGTCGCTATCCTACCTATTTAAAAGGGTCAGAGACTTTCTTCTTCACTGTCTTTTTTAATTTAGTGGAATTCTCAGGTAATACACATTGTGACAACACCTTTTTTGGCTCCTGCCTCATGTTCTCCCAGGGAGGGGTAAAGTTTGACACCATTGGCTTTATTTTGAATACCATAATTTTAAGAAAAACAGCAACCCAAAGCATTGGAGGGTTCAGCTTGTCCCCTTTCCTGGAAAATAAGACTGCAGGAGCCAGGAAACTTTGTGAGCTCTAGGATACAGAATTTCCAAGTAGTTTTTGGGACCTTGAGAGCACTGACCAGCCAGAGCAGCCTCGAACTGTGCCCCGGAGCACCCCCCCTGCTCCCCTGCCCTGCTCTGCCCTGCCAGGCTGAGCCCCCCATATAGGGTTGCCCCACGAGTGGCTTCCCTGGCAGTGGCCAAGGCAGTTTAGGCTGCTTGGAGCAGCATTAAGTCTCCCTTGGATTTCTGCACGGAAATCCAGCGGGTTAGAGCAGGGCAAGGCTCTAGACAGTGGCTGATCCTTTGCTCTCACAGCCTGGCACAGATCCAGCCCTGCAGAGAGCCAGCAAAAGCGTTTCACAGGCTCCCGCAGAGCAGGGGCGACACCACGGGGGTGTCATCCCCCCCAGCTTCTTCCCACTGCCTGTTAATGGACGGAGCAGACAGCAGGGCTCAGCTTGTAGTATCACCCAGCCTCCTTCAGCCCCCACCCTGAGAGATCAGTTGGATCTGGATCCCTTCTGCTTGCAGTGGGACCAGAGGAAATACAGATGGAAAAAAACTATTAGACTATCTAGCTAGTCTTCTGCCAGAGAAAGGCTGCTCCCTGCAGTATACCATGCTTTGCATTTTTTCTTTCTTTTTTTTTTTTAATTTCAGGGTTAACCGCCCCCCTTTCCACTAAGTGTCCGAAGGCAACTTCTGAAAGGTTTCAGATGAGTCTGCGATGGCTCTCAGTACTAGTCCCGTGAGTTAAAATGTCATTGAGAAATACGAAACGGACAGGAAAAACTTTGTCACAAAACTGATCAAAGGCTCCACTTTATCATCTTCATTTTTCCTGGCAGTAAAAAGGAACAGGCTATTTCAGCCATAAATGTTTGGTTGTTGTTCCATTGATTTGGGTTTTTCTTTCGTTCTTTCTGGCTAAATATGGATGTTGTGGAGCGATGAAAGATCTTGAGAAATAACAAATGGACGTGAAGTGCCAGACATCATTATGTTAGTCATTAAGAAGTTTTTAAGGGCCAGATTTTCACATGTGCCCAGAGCCCAGCAGTTTCTCCTGCAAACAAGTGCTCAGCGCTTTAGAAAACTCTGACCACTTTATCTAAGTGCCTCAGCCAAAGAGCCCGGCTTCTCAGAAAACCTGGCTTTTCAAACAGCCATTCTTTCAAAGTAACCCTTTGGCAATTATGAGTAGATATCTATGAACAAAGGACAAGCACGCAGGTTCTGCCCTAAGCCTTCTCTTGCCTTGCAGAATGCGCGGTGCCACTGCAGAGGGCCAGCGCCGATGCGCCCGCAGGATTTGGGGCATTGGCACCAGCGCTCAGGTTATTCAGGCTTAGCTCCCCTGCAGCCTGGAGCTGCCCCCAGGCCCCCAGCCCTGCCCCGACAGTGCACGCGGAATCAGCCAAAAGCCTTTGCTTCTCCTGGAGCAGATGGGAACAAAAGAAGTTGAAAGCGCAAAGTGCCAAGTGCTCTGACATCCCTGCAACTTTAGCAGCAAGATTTCTCACCACCTCATGGAAACAAGCCTTCAGAGACTATGTGGAAACTCCATTAGTTTCTATGGCACGGTGTCAGCCTCGTGTTCTGGCAGGGGAGAGGAGGGAAATGCTGTTCTGCATACAGAGCCGGGTCTGCCTGCGCGAGCTTTCTCCACCTTGCTGGGTGTTCATGGGGCTGTGTGCGCCGCCATGCATATTCATCCTGGCTGCTCCGCTTAGCAGTGCTCCTGTCAGTTAAGAGATGTCACTCACCAGGAAAGAATGAGAAAAGGGAGTTTATGTGCTAATATTGTTTTTGTTTTTGATGAAGCCTGCTGCTGATTGAGTTCCCCTCCTCATGTCAGACTCAGAATGAATATTCATACAATGCAGAAAGGCAGGGAAACTCACTAGAGCAGAAATTTTTACTGGCTTTCTAAATCCTGTGGTTTTCTTCTACCACTGCTCCCACCAGCCTGCAGTCCAGCCTGCAAGAAGCTGAGCGCATGCAGGATCTTTGTGTGCTTGAACAGACCTCAGAGGTGTCAGGCTCCCGAAGTCCTTGGCTGCTCTACAGCAGAGGTACACTGGCACCACTGGAGCTCGATGCATGTTGGGTGAGGAGCTTGCCTGTGGAAGATGACTTTACAATGCACAGCACAATAGGAGGCCATCCTTATTTCTTAAAGCTGCAGGGATAATGATATCAAGGCATCGTGTGCCATCAGAGAGCCAGCGGTCCCTGACTGCCAGTTCTTCCTTTGTGGGGATGCCAGTGGTTTGTGGTCTTCGCAGGGCTGAGCTTCCAAGGATGTGTTTAATTCAGCTCTCCACAGTGGTCCAGCTCAAGATTATCTTGTACAAAAAGGCCTCTGCCTTCTCTTTTGTTTAAATTCAGTCACCTAATAAAAACCTACGCATATGAACCTTATGTACAGGCCACCTCGATACTCACAAATTAAAGAAACTCTTAAAAGGCCAAATAATTTGGAAAATACTTATGTATAGACAACAAATCAGGTTATTATAGCTCATCTAGGCACCACACAGGGGCAAAAGCCAAGTATTTCACAGTGCTTCCCGTGTCCCTGGTGCTGTCGGTGCTAGCGAATCTAGTTAAAAGCAGGCATTTTACAGAGTGCACAAGCCCACGTGACAGATACGCAGAGTCCATAAGAATAATTGCAGAACAAGTCAAACTACCCTGCACTTTCATCATAAATTGAGCCTACAGTAAACGTATGTTCAGGGTTTGTGTTTAGTGTGTGTGATCTGTTTATGAGAAAAGGGCACAGGGACATCATCACAGTAATAAATTCAATTAGTACACAGACTGCTGATTTTTTTTCACACAGGCAATTTAACTGAAAAAAAACAAAACCAAAAGAGTGACTAGACTAAAATATATAATGTGCCGTGCAGGTTCTGCATTTAATATCTTGGATTTACTTTAAGGACATTCTTTAGAGAGTATTGATTGGGATTTTCAGGGGTGGCTAAATGACTTAAAAGGATAACTCCCACTGGCTTGTTCCACTGTGTAATGGAATAAATCAATAAGGCTTGTTCTCCCTGAGCTATTTAAGGCAGAACCCAATAAAGGATTCAGGCACTGTAGCACCTATCTTTTGGGACTTTGTCCTCACTCTGCAGTGCAGAACTGTTAGTCTGTCTCCTTGCTCTGCTCCTTTGGACAAATAAGAGCTAGCTGCCCCAGACAGAACAGAAGCACATTTCAAACTCTGCTTTCCCAGCTGTCTGAAAGGCTGCGGACAGGGACCTGCTAAAGCTCAGTCCTGGTCCTGGTCCTCTGTCACACCCCAGCACTCACTGGCCTTCCGGACGGCTCTCTCTGCACTGAGCAGAGAACATCCCAACAGCTTTTCTTCCTGGGGACAGTGGGCTACAATCTTCATGATCCAATGAATCTTGATATTTTTTTTAGCTGCAGAGTAATGGAATTCAGAAGGAAAGAAAAGACTCTTTTACTCCTCATGGGGTAGTTAGGATCTAGCCAGTTTCAACACAGATTTCTTTTTTTTTTTCCATACCTAGAGAGGGGGACCAAGTCATTAGGTTAATCTGTAAGAGGTGGTGACAGCACTTGCCAGAAGTATAATTCAATAAGGAGCCCCATTTCCTCCTATGTCAGGTGTTCTCAAAGGCTCTCTCAGTGGGGCAAGCCCCTTGGAGGATCTGGGCCAAGAAATGTGTAGTTTCTGTATCCAGTTTGGAAAGGGCAGAGGCATAAAGCAGCCCAGGTGGTGTACAAAAGCAGGGAACAGCCTCAAAGAAGGAGGCACCTTGTAAGTCAGTGCCACAGGGGTTAAATGGAAGCTGACTGCAGCATTCTTGGGTTGAAATTTTTGTACTTCAGTCACTTGACTCCCTTTCAGCCTGGTACAGCGAACTCCATCCTTTATTGGTGCTAATTCTTACGCACTGCTGGCACTTGTGTCCTGCAGCGGGGGAGTCCACGTAAAGGTGTTTCACATGTGATGGAATTGCTGCCCTGAGTCAGAATGTAAAGCTTCGTGAGGAGATTGTGTGGGCAGTTACATGAGACAAATGTGCGCTCTGTTTTGCTGATGCAAATAAATCCTGAAGTGGCTCTGGTGGCAGTGTTCTGTGAGAAGGGAATCAGGAGAGCTTGCCAGAGCATCTGCATTTCCCTTCTGCTTTACAGAAAAAACATATGGATCTTCACAGAAAATTATAACCTCCTTGAACAATATAACAGGTGATTATATTCCTGGCTTAGAAATTCTAAGGCACGAAGCATTAAAAATCCTCATCCAGTTCCGCAGGTTTTCTGAAGTGCTCTGTTAAATGTCTTCATTTCAACCCTTTTAAACCACGGAACTTTTACATCAGAGACCTCGGAGTTACTGTTCTTGGTCCCATCAGACCTACGTGCATCCCCTGCACCGAGTACTGTGGAGGAACCTCCTTCCCATCGCAGAGGGGCTGCCAGCACACAGGTGCCGCCGGTCCTGCCTGGGCACTGTCTGGGAGCAGAACTGAGCCCGAGCCCACAGGCTCAGGAGTTGGCGAGGCAGCTTGGCACAGCAGGACACAAACTCAGCCCTGCACTGCCGTTCCTGCCGGAGGCTCGGAGGGGGCTGTGCCGTGAAACAGGCAGAGCACTCATGGAATCTGTCCCCGGTCCTGGCTGCTGAACCTGCTGTGTTGGTTCTGAAAACTACTCATGCACGGGAAAATGTTATCAGACACATTCGCCTTCTTCCCCCTATTCTTACAAAGCATGAAAAGTGGCCATCATCAATCCCTAGAGCTTCTATGAGGATATGTTTTTCTAAAAAACACTGTACAAACAATAACTTGGTAAGAAAATACAATTAAGATTATAAGTACCTGAAACCCTCTTTAGGGTTGCTCCATTGTAACCCCAAAAATCCCATGCAATTTCAGTGATATTTTCTTTGTGGTTATATAGAAAAATTGCCCCAAGGCTGAAATGTGGATGGTAAATTGCAGCTGCAAATTAATTAAAATAATCAAACAAGCCAGAGGTAACTCCCATGGTAAAGGGAGTGCTTATAAAGGCAATATTAATAGAGCGTTTACCGTCAGGAGCTGCCTGGTTCCCTCTTAATAAAATATCTGTGATTACCTGTCATTGTGCAGGGCATTGAGCTGTAAATACAGCAATGTAGCCAAGGAGGAGAAGAGAGTGGGTTTATCAGATAAGGCTTGTTTATTTAAAAGGTATAATTGACTTCTCCTTTTTTTTATGGAAGCATGATCCAACAAGCTGCTTGCCTCCAACTACATATCCTGCTTCTCCTTTTCTTTGGTCTGAGATGAGCCAGGTTTCTGGCACGCACTTATCTTGGCAAGGTTACCAAAATGCCCTGGAATAAAGGTAGGAACACGGCAATGGATACAAGAAACTGACCTTTAGTGGCTACAAGCAGCTACCGTCTATTACGGTACCAACCTCACCACGTGCCACTGTGCCAGAACCCCGACAGCGTGCCAGCTGTGGCTCTGTCCCCCCCACGGTAGTGTTGGAGAAAGAAACCGGTTTAGTTTGACAATATTTGAGGAGGACAAAAGATGATCCACTTTTTTTGCTGCCACTCACATTCCGTAAGGGCACTCCTTGAGCAGGAAAGCAGTGCTTGGGAATAAAAGGTTCTGACAGTGTCCTGGGAATGCCAGTAAACTTGGAAAATGCAAAGAACACATAAAAACTAGACACCTCATGCACGTAACTGTATATTTATTTCCTTTTAAAGAACACTCCTTAAATGTATCGTAAGTCAATATACAAACTTGGTTTCACAGATTTATAATCCACTAAATAGCACAAAATATAATCCAGGTCGTTTGTTTCTTTCATCCGTGTGTGTGTTTCAGTGTGTGTGTGTGCGCGCACGTGCATGCAACGCATGCTGCTGGTGGTAGTGGTAACCCCCACACATGTTCAAACACAAGCCCGGGCTGCTCCCGACTTTCACCTGGAGCAAACCTCACCCCGATGGAGACCCTGCTCTGGAAGACTGCGACCTTCCTGCCCAAGAATCCCACTCCTTGAAGAGGCCAGGGTGGAGGCACTCACTACCTCAGGCACGGCCACGCTCCTCTGTCCACGGGACAGGACGGGAGCCTGCGCTGGAGCTGCCCTGGGCAGTGACCAGCCACGGTGTTGTGTAAGGAAACACCTTTCTTTCCTGCTCCAAACTGCTCTCTGACACAGCAGGGCACCTCTGCGTGACATCTACGCCCCACGGTCAATCTGCAACGAGGACGGGCTGCGAGGGCTCAGCGGGCGCCTCCTGCCCAGCCCCGGGTGGCCGCAGGGCTTTTGCCACCCAGCTGCTGGAGGCACCGCCGGGCACGCGTCCTGGCAGCCAGCGGTGCCCCGGCCCTGCAGCTGCAGCACAGAAACGTCGTCTGTCCCAGTGAGTTACACAGACAGCACCAGGGATGCACTTGCACATATTTACATGGGGTGGAATGTTTTCCCATAGCTTTTTAAAGGAGTATATAGATCAACATGTTCACATAAGACCAAATACTTTTAATATATTTATAACTGTTTTATAAAGCTTTGAAAAAACTCACAATAGCACATTGTTTTACTTTAATGCTTTACGGTACTATCAGTTTAAAATCACAATCAGCACTTAAGTTATAGTCAATCCTGCAAACAAGAGACAAAAAAAATTACAAGAGTTAAGAACTGACTGATACATCCTTTATCGTTTTTTTTTTTTTTAACTAATGCATAAGTGCAGAATAAGATAAGATACTCTAGTTTAAATATCTGGTTTTACAATATACATTTTGTTCTAATTACGCAACAGTAAATCCCATGCTTCACATAGAAAAGCAATCCACAACATTAAGAAAAAAATTTACAATTTATGAAACAAAGTAAATAAATATTAGTATTACAGAATCAGAGCTGTACATAAAAGCTGTTCAGTTTTAATCATATAAAAATATGTTTTAGTGCAACCTCACATATATTGATGCTGTTTTGCTTTACATCATTTAGATCCAAGTGTCCAAAAAAGGAAAGAAATTACATTTATTACAAAGCAGATACACAAATTCTAAAATATGTACAAATTACCGCTAAAAAAATGCTTATAAGAATATAAGCAAAGTAAAGAAAAGGCACAAACATCTGTACAATTTAAAAGTACCAGACCCAATAAGAATTTCAAATTTACTTTTGGTCAGGCTCATGATGACGTGTTACTTTACCTAATTCTTTTGATATAACAAAAGTATATATAATAGCAAACTACTGTAACTTGGAACAGGCATGCTGTAAAGTTGAATACTTCTTCTATCTCTAGAAAAAAAAAGGGAGGGGGCAAATGTATGGGTGAAAGTCTCCATGCATCTCAGATCAATGTGGCTTGCTTTTCTCAGATGACGGATCTTTTCTTTCCTGTGTGCTTGATGGGGGATCGCTCCTGCCGTGCACGCCCAACGGCCTGGCGTCCACGAAGCTCTTGCTGTAAAAGGTGGGATGGGCTGGCGCAGTCTGTGTGGTACCAAAACTGTCCCGTTGGCCGCCGAGCAAGTCAGGATGGGTGGCTGAGGCACAGGGCTGGCCTGGCTCAGATCCACTAAAGTGTTTAATGCTAAAATGTGCACTTTCTAAGGGTTTCTGGTGAGGCTCAGAAGGTCTCTGCAGCTGCTCCGCCCCGTGCAGAATGGCTTCTTCGGTGGCGATTCGCAGAGAGGCTATGGCTTTCGTACAAGTCTGTATGTTCTCCTCCTGCTCCCTCTCAGTAGCGCCCGCACTGTCCTCCGACGTGCTCTGCGCCAGCAGCAGCAGCGGTGAGGAGGGCGCGCTGGAGGGAGCGGCGGGGTGCAAGCTGTGCGGAGAGGTACGTTTCTCGTGGTGCTTAGAAATACTATATGATTCTTTTGTGGGGATTTCTGCAGTTCCTCTTTGCTTCTCCTCGGAGCCCTCCCTCTGCAGGGCCACAGTGGACGGAGGATGTAAACCTGAAAGGGCCACCGGTACTGAATGGACCATCTGGATACCCCCGATAGGCATCATGGGGATGGGTGCTCGGATCTGCTGCTGGGAGTGTAGCGGAAGATGACTGAAGACATAGTCGCTCGGACCTTCGGGGAACGATCTAGACCCACGGTGCTCCATGCTTCCTTTTTCTCCATACACGTTGAAATAAGGCCCCTGAGACAAGCCCCTTCTCTGTAACCAGAAAAGAACAGACGAGATGTCAGTGCTGCTATTAGCAAAATTCTTGTCTGGCTGCCAAACCACCTATCTGCTTTCCTGTCTGACACAGCCTCCCATTCACACAGCACCTTTCATCCAGAGAGATCCCAAAGCACTTGGAAAACTCCACTAATTGCTTATCCAAACAGCAGAGGCGGTTTTGCTTAGCTCAGCCCTCCAGGGCTCGGTGCCTCCGAGGTGAGAGGCAGCAGCCTGTTAGGAGTGTTCAGCAACACAATGCAGCAGTTTAGGTCAGGAAGTCGAGAGTATTATGTTCAGCTGAAACTGTGGAGAGAATTTGGGGTAGATAGGGTTTCATTCCCCAGGAGAAATTTGGCCAGAAGAGCCTTCTTACCCTCTCATTTATCAAACCCCGCACACTACGCTGGTATTGACAATCTACACTGGGTATCGAGACTTTGTTGCAGAGAAATGCACATCCGAACACTCCCTGCCTACCGCCTCTGCCTGGCAGGGCAGGAAAAATCCAACTGCACGTACGTATTTTCTGCCTGATGCAAGGTCCTGCTCTGGAGCCCCAGAGAAGGCGCTTGCTTCTCCTACCCTCCACCATCAGCTTTACCCGATCTTTGATGCAAGGAAGTTCAAGTGTCTCTGTGCAATGAGGACCCAAATGTTCGTAGTCACTAAGACAATGGAGCACCCTTCTGGCCTATCTGTAGCGTAGACAATAAATAAAAACAAAAGCACAGGCATTAGCTGTGAACGAAAGCGATGATTCTGTCGCATGGAGACTCACCCACTCCTAATGGGATTGAGAAGAATGAGGGATTTTGTAACGGCTAATAAAAACCAATCTTACAGTACTGGTATTTTCAGTGCCTTCCCATTACTTCCTGCCTTGGAAGAACGAATAGCTCCATCTCCCCTCTCTAGTAAATATGCCCTGGGCATTTGGGTTTTTCTTTTTTTCACTCTTAACTTTTAAAATTTGTTTTCCATCTGATGATTAAGTATCATTTATTGCTGACCAGAGGAATGATGATGATGGAAGTGCAGGATGACATTTTCATAATTGTGTGTGGGATTTGGCCACACAACTCTTGGAGACTCCCATAGGAAATTAAATGAATAAAAATGCTTATCTCTGCTCTGCAAATTGACAAAACACCTATCAATTGCCCCAGAGCTGTACTGCTACCACAGTCTTGGTGTGGCAGCCCGAGGCTTGCGCTCCTAAGTGCCAATGCATTAAAGTGGCAGCACTTCAGTGGCACTTCCCAGTGGCAGCTGGGAAATCGTAGCTCTCAAGGCATTAAGCAACCTCTTGATCCCATCCCAGTGAACTGGTTTAGGGGGCAATTAAAAATTCTGTTTCTGTGCTGCCCAGGGGCTCGGTCTCACTGTGCTCAGATGCTTTGTCCTATTCAATATAAATCAACCTTGAGACAGAAAGGGTGACCCATAATCACCAGACTTGAACTTAAAAGACGTTATTATTCAGTAAGTAATCCAGGTTGTACATTTTTCTATTCAGATAGTAAGACACTTGAGTCTCATAAAAGAGAAACTGTCAGAAGAAAGCATACTGACAGCACGTTGTGCTGCTGAAGGGGGTAACATTTACAGAATAAACTGCAGTTGCTAAGCCACAAGACATAGTTCACCTACCCTGTCAGTGCTTCCTATCTCAAACCTCACCTCTGCACAGCCACTTGCCCCCTTTCTTTCCCATTTTTGGTCTGTCAACCCATTTCTTAGTCATGCTGTGCTCTTGGCCGTTTCCTAAGCCATGGCATTTATCACTGTTGCATCTGATGTGAATTTGGGCTCAGGGAAATAGAGCAAAAGCAACAAAAAGAAGGAGTAAAACTCATCGAAGAACAAACCTAGTCACATACAAATCTCTAATTGAGAAAGACGTTGGTTTCATGTTGTACCTTTTCACAGTTTCAAAAGGGAACAGAGCAGCAGTCAGTCCTTGTCGGACCAAGGTGGCTAACAGGATAGAAACTGGTAAATGCTTCAAGATCAGCAGCATCATCCAATATATGTCTCAAATGCACAATATTTACATAGACAGTGACAGCGTGTGCATGCCCACTGGATGCCTTCCAAGCCTGGCCAACCATGTATCAAAATATCCTTCTCTAGCTCTGGCAGATGAGTTTGGAAACGTCCAACATAAATGGTTTCAGTCGTTAATAACTGTTCATACCTCTTGCTCTGTTTTTATTTCCCTCGCTAACATTTAGCATTTTCATACCTACAAGCAGACACACATATACATACTCACAGGGAAAGACTGAGTATTAGAGGACTTGTCTTCTGTAAACAAACATCCTGAAAATTCCAAGACTTTATCGTGTTGACAGGGCAGGTATTGGATCTGCACCCTGCAGAAAGTCCCAGTATCTTTTTGCAGTGCAGCCAGAATGAGTTGCTGCCATCACAGTGGGATTAAGCTCCTCTCTGTCAGGTGACGGGAATCCGGCTTGTTTCCGATTAATTCCATTTGTTGCAGTTTAGCATATTCCCCTCCAACTCTGGGTGACAGATTATTTCCCAAGCAACAATATTCTGTAGGGGTTTTTCACTGAACTCTCCGACCTGGTCATAAAGCTGGACTGCCACACCACAGCGCTGAGCCGAGCCACGGCCAGCTTCACAGGTCCCCTAGAACGCCTCAGGGATGAGTTGGGTTTAGCCTGTATTTGGTGCATCACCCAAACCAGACTATGGGGGATTAAGAGAAACACCGCATTTCCAAGCCAAGCACCCTTTGCAGACATCTGCCCGGCAGCCTCAGATCACAGCTTGCAAAAAAATGGCCAGTGGAAAACAATGTCCCATAAATCTGTGTGGACTTCAGTGTCAGGATCAGCTCCATTTGCAGACCTACTCAGAACGCACCACAGAATCCCCCATGCCAGGGCACCCACTTGCAGTTTACCTGCACTTTAGGAGTTTTACGCTGGCTCAGGAATGAACTGCACTCAAGATCATAAAGAACTGAGTGTTTGGGAAGGTATTTAATAGCCATAGGTCTGGGATGAGCAAACGACCTTAAGTCCTATCGACTTCCAAGTGGATTTAGGGGTACCTAATTCCCTTCAGTCCTGAATATATTGAGACAGGCTTCAGACCTCAAAATGAATGAAAGGTGCAACACAACAGCAACACCAGCAAAATTCACTACCTCCTCAAGCTAAAACACTTGCTAGGGAAAAGTTTGTACCACTCACAGCAAGATACATTCACAGTCTCATTGTGTCTAGCCCTGGCACTGAAAAAAGAGGCAGAAGGTCTGGTCCCACCAGGAAGCAGCAGGGTGAACCAGGAATGGGGACAAGCAGGACCAGAGTGAAACCACTGGCGCTGTATCCCATGTTCACAACATAAGTGTTGTGGGATTGGAGGGGAAGGATGCTTCGGACTAACCCTGCGTGATCCTTTCTCACTTACTTGAATGCCCACTCACAGTTTAAGTGCACTTGTTGCACTGCTGGTGCACATTTACTGCTTTAACTTCATCTGACAACAATCCAAGTCACTCCAGGAATGCTCTGCAACACGAGTCCAAGCACAATAAATGTGACAACAGGGACATAAGCCTGATCCAAACTAAAATGCTAACAGAGATGCACTCGGGGCGCACAAATCATCTCTCCTCTTTCTCTCAGAACTGGCATAAAGTAAGTGGGGAGAAGGGCAGCAACCTCCTCAGAAAGGACAGAAACCTCTGGCGCTGACAGAAGATATCAAGTGTATTTAGAGAACAATGGGGATCTGCCTTTAAGTTTAAAGACGGGCACATAATTTCTCAAAGCCAAATGTGCACCAGCATCAACGAGAGCCTTAGGCTACTTCGGAGTGATTATCCTGTTGCAAAAGCGTATCACGATATTAATTGTCAAAGAAAAAAAAAGTATATTTTTCTGTATTTTTGCGCAACCTACAAAACCAGTTACTTTCTCCATGTTCTTCTCCATTTCCTAAAGAAATAATTTCTATTGCTTTCTATGTGTTGCTTTCAATGCCAGAGCACTTTGCACAGAACCACCAAAGCGTGTGAACATTCAAGAGGAAGCAACGTGAAAGGGAACTAGACCAGCACTGGACAAAGAGACTGGAGCAAATATCAATTTCAGTGGAAAAGAAAGAGAACTGGCCTCTTCTGGGAACTGAAGGCAGCAAAAGCACAAAACTCGTCCTGCAAGGACCGGGAACCCAATGCAGCTCTGAAATAGGAAGCAGGATTGTAAGCTGGTATCTGCCTCGCTGACTGCAGTTGCTAATGGTGTTCTGATTTACTGGATTTCATTTCTCTGAAAGTAAAAAACAACCTTTGTTCTTATTTCTTCTCTGAGAGCTTTCATTTATAGCAAGCTCAGGTGTTATCTGTCTTCCCACACACTCACTACAGTAACTTGTGTTTCACCTAAGCTCAACTACTGTTGGGCTAAAGTACGCCTTCCAGAAAGGCATCAAGATGTGAGGAATCCATCCTTCCTTCCTTGCAGTCCTCTGCTGAGATGGGCAATCATCTTCACTGGTCATTTCTTCATCTGAATTTCCCTGGCTCTGACCCCACTGATGCCTGTGTTCAGGTTCCAGTGACCGCACCGAGGTCTGCGCTTCTCTGTCAAAGTGCCACTGAGTTACTGATGCTTTCTGTAATCAAATGATCTTCTACATTGTTTTTTTCACTGCCACGCGCCTGATCCTACCTTAAAAATAAGGTAAGTGTTAAAAGCCCACCTGGCATGGTGGACTTTCCAAAAGAAGGAGCTAAGGGTGCTAAAAGAGTCCTTACTATGTGCTAAAGGCCCTTCTGGAAGGTGTGTGTAACACCCCAGGCAAACATTACAGCAAGACCTGTCAGCTGGCCAAGGGTCTCCTTTTGCCAGCATCGTCACACATCCTAAATCTCTGCTACAGGACCCAGCAGAGGTGCCTCAGGCAGGACAATGGGGACTTGGGCTCCTGCACAATGTCAGCTGCAGCATCTCACGTAATCCCTTTCGTTTGCTACTAAAACATCATGTCTGGTTAACTGGTGGCCCTTTATCTCCTTTTGGTGCTCCCTCCCGTTGTCAGCAGGACTGCCAGCTGGAGCTGGAGCCTCCCTCAGCTGTACAGTGCTCACCCCATGAGAGTGCAGCAGGGTTTACACGTGTCTTTCCTCAAGGGCCACTTCATCAGCCACGCTGCTTTCCTGCTCTTCTCACCAACCTGCCAGACCACGGGTCCGTGGCCAAGATGTGGGAGAGGTACCCGCATTGCCCTCTCCTATACACACGGTTCTTCACATCGCAGCTTCCCTTTATGCCCTTGAAAAGCCGGGCAACCACATGAGGATGTGCCAGGCTGGTGGCATCACAGCTCGGTTTAGTCTACCTCTGCTGCAGCACCTTTGCCCAGCTGCATCCCTTGCTCCTCTCCCAGGTGCAGGTAAACACATCAGCCTGGCTCCACAGAAAATTTACCCCAGAACTCTGGAAATGCTGATTTTCTCAGCTCTGGGTTCGGCTCTTCTCCTCTATAGAGAAGAACCACAAAAACTACACAGAAATACAAGAGAGCAGCAATGGGGCAGCGGGGAGGAGAGGCCTGCCGGGAGGACAGCAGGGAGGCAGGAGCCCTGAGGCAGGGGAACCTGTCACAGCTTCTCCAGGCTCAACCCACACAGGGGCTGACAAGGCAGGCACTGAGAAGGCAGCAGCAACATCAAACACGGCAAGGGAAGCGTAATAAATAAATAAATGCATTGTGAGGCTATTCCTTAACTCTAAAGACCAGATTTATTTGTGGAGAGATTTGTGAATGCTAGAGCACGTCAAAAGTGCCAAGCAGGCAGTTTCTGAGGGCTGGCTTACTGAAAGGGAACAGCACAGACAGCAGCTGTGCAAGTTTTGCATATTGCTATTTCCACTCAGACGGTTGCGTCCCTGTCGAGAGAGTCAGTGATGATGGCACTTTCTGTGAGGCAGACAGCTGCCTGCTCCTGCCACACGATAATATCCTTTAAAGTTCAGTCATAGATCCTGATTTCAATGGCACCCCGCTTTTCAGAGAGGTTCCATTTATTTTAGTGTTTTTATTGCATTAAACAACCCATCGGTGATGAGCACTGTACGGCAGCAGCAGGGCCTTAAGCCCTGATATAAGCTTGATCCCATCTGACTGTCTGGGAGGTAAAAGGTTTTGCCGTGCTGTGATAAGCCCCTGTGATAAGGCCATTCTAAAATAAAGATGGGGCAGTTAATGTAAGCCAGCCTGATTTCATTGAAGTTAATGGAGCGCCCCAGGCTTGCACCAAGCGAAGCTTTGCCCCTTAGACTGACTCCGTGGCATCTCACTGAATCAACGTCTCGATTTGGTACCCGGCTGCTCCAAATTTCTTGCATTCATTCCAGGGCTTCCCACTGAGGCTCAAAGCTTGAGCCTTCTTTTACAAAGCTGCAAAGTTTTAAGTTTTTTCAAATACCACGCACAGATTAGGTAAGAGCACTGATTTTGATAACAGCAGTGAAAATACTCTTTCATACTTACTGAATGCCCCACTGAAATAGATTCAGACTGTAAATATTGACTCATGGACAACGCTGGATTATGGTACAAGCCCCTCCGGGGAGATGCTGCTCTAACGGAGGCCATGTATCTCTTCTCTCGCCTAGGAGACAAATCTCTTCGAACAGACACGTCTTTTCCTGGTGACATTGGTCTCCTTGGTGATAGGTGACGTCTTGGTGACACGTCCCGTCTTGGCGATAACTCTCTCCTCAGCACAGCCTCCTTCCGCGGAGAAAGGTGCCTCATGGGTGAAATATCTCTTCGGGGTGACAGATGCCTTCTGGGTGACAAATCCCCTTTTGGCATTAAATACCTCTTTGGTGAGTTATCTCTATAGGGTGAGGAATCATAGCCGGGTGACGACTGTCGACTGGAAGGTGAGAGGTCTCTTGGAGACGAGCTGGGGTCTAAGGAAAGCACGTAATCCTCATCCATGCAGACAGGTATGTCTAACCTGTCTTTATCGGGCTCTGAATCGATACTCTTGCTCTGGAAAAACCTCTGATATTCTGTCATCTGCGAGTCTTCACAGGAGTCGCTTGGTGTTATCAGCTGAGTGACCTGAATGCTAGGCAAGGTGACCAAGTAACTGATGAGGGAGGAGTGTCCCATGGAAAGGGAGCCCTCGGGGGAAGCCCCCTGTGACGTCCCAGCCGAGTTCACTGACAGGGAGGAGAACCGAGGGGGCTGTGGGCTGGTGCTTCTTGATCTTGTTTTTGGTGTCGAGTCTCCCTGAGTATCATCAAAATCATCCTCATCTTCATCGTCCTCATCGTTGTCATCACCATCCTCGCCATCCGACTCCTCCGCGTCAGAAAACTGGTGCTCTGCTGACAGGCCTGCCAGGTGGCTGCTCTTCTCTGTCTCCTGCTGCATGTCCTCCATGTTTTCTGAAACAACCATGGCAAGTCAGAACGGTGAGCGCAAATCCCACCTCTGAGCCCTTCCGCCACGTTCGTTGCCCACCCAGCATGCCCAGTATGGCTGGACACTCTCCAGCTGGTACGGCTGCAGAGAGTTGCTCTTCGGAGTTCCAAACCATAGTTTTTCATAATAATACCTTAAAACTCTACACTTGGAAGGAAGTATCGAAAGCAAATTCCCCCGACCTCACCCTGCAGTTTTGCTGAATGTTGCCATCTCTCACATCTGAATTGAAAAGATTTGGAACTTTGTATGAGAGAGGTGACAACAGGTCGTAATTCTAGCTGCTCCTCATGTATCTTTATAAAAAATACAGCTCAGACAAATCGATCCGATTTATTTTTTATACTTCCTGTTTATTAAAAATATGCCTCTTCATTAAAAAATGCCCCAAATACTCTTAATATATTTTCCCATGGCAGCCACTGTGCTGAAGTGCAGTGAGTCATTTGCACAGTCCAGAGGCCATTCCAACTAAATTAAATCATTCTGACATACCTGCTTCCTCAGTTTCAGCGTCCTCTACAGATGTCATTGATACTCCAAGCTCCAGGCATTTTTTCATGTGTGCTTTAGACTTCATATGTTTTGTCAGATTTCCTATGGATCAGAGATTAATCTCATTAATGCACAGCAGCAAAGATCTCCAAGTCAGGTTTTGGTGTATCCTAACTCTGTTATCCTGCAGACGGGGGGGAGGTTAATTTTAAAAAAAACAAACACAGCAGACAAGCCTGACTCAAGCAGCCCCATCGCCCTCGGCATCTGTTTTAACGAGAGCGGGGTTTTATAGCTTCAAAAAAAAAACAAACCCAAAAAATTATTTTAAAAAAAATTAAACTCTGGGCCTGAGAAGTACATTCGCGTCTCTCCGATTTTCCACATGATATTCGGGCCCCCACCTCGCTTTTGGATGTTATCTATCCCTGGGCGCGCTCTTCATGATAGGCGCAGGCTGCCCAGACATCAATCACATCCAACGCACGCCAGCCGTTCTGGGTTCACACTCCCAGCTTCATGGGGTACTTCCAAGCTCAGGGCTCTCTCATTTACTCCACATGGAGGCTCCAAATGTTCGGTGCGTTTGAAGCATTTTGAAGCAAAGGTATTCCACAAAAAAAGACATTTGTGGGAGACTTCTGCATGTGAGTTTACCATCCAGCTGCCATCTCTGAACTGAGAGCCGTACCCACAGCATTCACCTGGGACGTGGGAAATCCAGATTCAGCTCCCTGCTCCGGAGTACGAATCTGAACCAGACACGGCACAGATTTGAAACCAGATCTCCCGTTCCCCAGAGGGAGCAATCTAACACCAGACTATTGACTTTCTGGAGTGCCTGTCTTGGTCTGTTTTTTCACAGATAAGAAAACTGGATTGGGACTGGCCCCAAGAGACCTTTCACGGCAAAGAGTCTGGAGCACAAAGCACAAGCCGGAGAAACAAGGATATCGCTTTAATCCATTCATCACTTCAGTCACATTTGCAGCACCTACCAAGGGAAGCATCGTACTTGCAGACCCAACCCTCTACCAAGACACAGTGCTTCTTAGCTCAAGGAAAGCACTCTGTGAATGTACCTGTGCTTTTTTTTGGACCCCAAATGGCACCTCCAGATGGTGCGAGTGGCACATGCCACCTGGGGGCCGGAAACCTGCACCCACCGCTGTTGGGTAGCGCAGGTGTGCTTAGAAGCTCATAGACCAGGCTTCTCTCCTCAGACTCTCAGTCCCAGCCAGTCCAAGTAACTCCTTGCTCAGTAGGAGCTTCTTATTGTGCCTGGGCTCTGAATGAAAAGTTTAACTTGGCCACCGATGCGTCTAGACGGCTAATGCACCCACTGAACATCCAAGTACCTCTGAAGGTCTGTCCCCTGCTGTTCGTAACAATAATAACCACAATAGTTATGAGGCTGACAACTGCTCATGGGCAGTAACACACCAGTTAAACAATTCTTCTACTTTGAAGGCTGAGTCTCTTCCCACTCATGCCCCTCTTGTGCAATGCATACCACTTCCTCCCTGTTTCTTCTTCTCTGCCAGAAATGCCAGCCCCAACGAGCAATATCACATTTCTTTCCATGCCCTCTCTTCTGCCTGGAATGTCCTCTCTGAACACAGCCAAAAACCCACCCTCCTTCAAGTCCCTCCTCAAGACCCATTCTTGCAGCAATGCCGAATTTGAACAAGGATCCCAGAGCAGCTAAGCAGACGGTGTGTTTGCGCTGTGACCAAGCAGTTCCTGGTCATGGTCTCTACACCCCATGCCTACCACCATCCATCAGCTTCTCTCAATCTTTGGCAGAGGAAGAGAAGCGCTGGAGTCATGGAAGCTATTACAGTTCTCAATCCTCAAAACAGCCATGGAGCTGCACTGTGATCTTGGGAGAAATTCCCTTCAGCTTCCTTTCTCCCCCTTCAAGTAAGTCCACTGCACTGGGACAGAATCCATTTCCCTCGTCTCCCAAAGGGAAGCTGAGAAACTGGGAATGTAAGGCTCATTTGGGCTATGCTACTAAGAAATGCTACCAAAGAAAAGGATTTTTTTTTTCTTTTAAGGAGATAATTGCAACGCAAATCTGAATTCTGAAGAATATAATTATCTGTGGCCCCAGGGTGACAAATGGAAGCCTTTTTTCTGTGCTGATAAATACATGTGAACACAAGCTATCAGATCTCTATTCATAATTAATGCCACAGTGGATGGAGTGGCCCATCTGGGAGACATACATTATTTATAAACTTGAAACTGACCTACTGTAAAGCGCGTGAAGGCATGTTTTCCTCGGCAGCTGATGCTCTGCTTCTACATTATGTCATAACACGTGTACTCTCCTGGTAGCATTTAAGCACTGCTGCAACTAAAATTTGCATCATGTAACATTTTTGGCAGAAAGCATTATTTGTAAAGGTGATTCTTACGCTACTACATTTTCTCTGCAGACAGACAAACCAGCCAAGAGCCCACAGCCCTTAATGAAGCTATTCGAGGAGTCTCGGAGTCTCGCAAAATCCCTGGATCAATTAAACGAAGGAGAAAACCCTCTCTCATGAAGTCCCGTATACATTACCACAATAATTTTATTCTGAAGAAAATTCTTTCCTTGATTGCAAAGGCTGCTTGGAACCCAGATGGCAAAATAGCTCAAGATTTGTTTGAGAAGCGGCAAGAGTTCAACAAAAAGGGTCAAGTACCTTTAGTTTTGAAGGCAAAATTGCACAACTTGCATACGTAAGGCCGGACGTCAGTATGAGTGCGGATATGTTTTTTGAGCATGCTTGGCTTTTTGCAGCGAATCCCACATTCTTCACAAATGTACTTTCCTCGGCCACGACCTCTGACATAGACATAATCCTCATTTGATTTATACCTGTTGGAAGAGAGCAAGCATTTAAACCACACACGCGCACAAACATCACCTTTACGCATCTCCTCCTGACCCTGTACAGATCTCATCACACCAAACCCACAGGAGTCCACAGGAACTCCGGAATTTTCAGGCTGGAGCTCACAAAGTATTTGCCTTTCAGGGAATGCTCTGGTCCCAGTGTGTCTCAACAAGATGAGACCAAATGGTTGCAGTATGAGAACAGTATAGAAACCTTGTCAGGAAACGGATTGGCTGCCAGTCCTGTAGGCACAGCACAACTCCAAACACGAGCCTGCAGGTTGCATTTATTTCAGGTAACTGTGGTCTTGTACAACGTAGGCATCCACCACCACTGAAACCGGTGTCATTTTGCAGCATGGTTCATGTAACTATTTTAGTATATTTATCCCTTGGGATCAGATTGATCACATCCTGGAAATGCTTGTTTCTCCCCATTAAGCACAACTAGCAAGGATGTGCGCGTTCACCCTACAGATACCTGAAGTTCCCGAAGGTGGATCCCTCCCGAAGGGATACCGAGAGGTCGTTCAGGTGCCTGCTGCTTTACAAATAAAATGGGAAACTTCCAACCTGCACACTTAGCAGAACGCTGTTAAAGGAATTTTTCTTAGTGCAGGCATAAGCATTCCATGCTATTTTTGCTGATTACGTAGCGTGTACTTAGATAAAAAATAAGATATGCAAATCTATGAAAGCTGTACATTGCCTTTCCTATGATGATAAATCGTTAATACCAAAATCTAAAAGGACCCAGGGGATCTGCTCAGGCTGTTCTGAGGTTTAAAGAGCACTGGGAATTCTCTCGAGGGAGAATTCCAGCCTCATTCACCCAAACTAAAACCCAGAAATTGCGAGAACTGAAAAATAATACTTTCTCTGCCCTCTGTCCTCGACTGCCCTCTTCCCAAGCAAAACAAAGTACTTTTAGTCACCCTGTGGATGCTCAACCCACAAAATATCATTGTTACTAACAGTCAGCACTTTAAATAAATAAGGGACTGTGTGAAAGATTCTGTTAGTGGGATGATAACTCTGCAAGAAGTAAGTGGCAATTTTTAGGTTGCAGAGCTGAAGCGTTTTTCACGTGTTCTTTTCTCAGATGAACACTTCTTCCATATGTTCAACTATATCCCTGACAATATAAATAGTGAAGCTAATGCCTTAGAACTATATAAAACATTGCCCTGTTCTCATATCCATCTCGTTATCCATTAAATACATCATCTCCTCTTTCAAATGTGGATGCCTAAATTCAGGCTTTTTCATCTCCAATAAAGTGGGCCCTCTCCTTTTTCCTTCATTGACCCTGGCACCAGGGGCAAAACTGGCAGAGTTGAACGTCGTTTAGTAGTTAGCATTGCCCCTTGCAGATTTCTTGTATAACATCTCTGTGCCCATGCCTTTCTGTCTGCCCCATTTCCCGAGTTCTCCTTCACACACACATGCCAGTGACTCCTAGTCATCTCTTTATCCACTGCTTCATCAGCCACCTCCAGGCCTTTTCCCACCGACAGAACAAATGTCCATTATTGCTTGAAAGGCTGCCATTTTATCTCATTTTCATCTCTCCTTGCAGTCTGATTTTGCTGGAATGGAGTCCACCATATCACCCCTGACCGATACTGGTCAGATAAATGTTGTGTTACAGCGTGTTCTTCTGTCACTTCACCTCTGCTGTTCCCCCGCCTGACCTCATTCCAGCGGCTCCCGCCACCTGTCAGATCCCACTGGGCACAAAGACAAGTAGACAAGATTCATCTCTTCAAAATTAATATGAACAGTTCTTGGCCATAACTGACCTTGACTCTAAGTACGCTTCACCGTAACAACGACTGTAAGAGAAACGACACACACAAATGTGACATTTAAAGAAGACCTGCTCCAAAATCTGAAACGCCAGCAGACCGAGTCCATGGTTATTATCTTTCTAGCCCTCAGGAATATTAGATCTCACTGCTAACTCGTGCCTCTCTCAAAGCTTTTAGTAATTTCCTCCTTCCCACTCCATAACTTTTATATAAGGACTGTAGTCACTGTTGCTCTGAGCTTGACTTGAATGGGACTCTGGAGTTCAAGAGCACCAACAAGCCTCAGAGTTTGTAATTTCTATCCGAAATGTTATTTTATTGAGGATTTTCAATTGCTGTCTATTACTGCTGGATAGAAAAGAGTAAACATAAGCAAACTGTGCACTCTTGCTGTGGTTCAGCCCGATGTCAGGTGAGCAGGCACGTGTGCCCTGCCTCTCCTTTCCACTTCAGGCCTTTAGTGACCGCACTGAACTTCCAAGGGCTGCTTTTCTTTGAGGAACACTGCTTCACCTCACGTCAAAGTTTTGCAGTCACAGACGACGGAAAGCAGATTCTGTGATGCAGATAATTTCATTCGAGGTAATAATACGATTGCCAGCTTCTTCCTTCAAAACCTCTTCTGCTGGGATGCTTACAAACTGCTCCTGACGGGCTTTGGTGCAGCAAGGTGGACATTCTGTGACACCTACTTTTTGTCTCAACTGCGTTCTTTCTGTTCCTTCAGCCCCTCACTCAGACCCAGCCCTGCCTGTTTGCTTTTTGCCCACCTGGCACAGGGCAGCTCAGACACCGCCGTGCCGCCCTGCCCAGCAGCCAGGCTTCCCCACGGACTGAACGCCCTGGCAATCACAGACCTCTCTCAGCTACGGATTCTGAATTGCCCTCCTTGAACTTGGCAAATAAAACCAGGCAAGAAGTCTAAGCAAATTACTCCCCAAGACAAACAAATGCCAAAATGACAATATCCTGCTGAAACAAGATATCACCATGCACGCTTGTCTGTCCAGGGGAGACAACGTGAAACGGAGAGAACAGACATTTGCTGTGTAGGTCAGCGCACTACTTGCACATGCGAGCTGGTGATGAGCTTGACAAGCTCAAGATGAGCTTGATGAGAGTAGAACAGAATAGAGAAGAACCGAACAGCGCTACAAAGAGCCAGGAGCAAGCAGGCATGGAAAGCCATCATGGTAAAAACTAGCTTTCAGAAGTCATAAACAAACACCTGAAGAGGAGGACAAATTCAATACTCGGGACATAAAACAATAAAAGATGTGGTTATAATATCTAAAGACTAACAGATCCACTCAAAAATAGCCAAACTAATGAAAAGAATTAATCTACTCTTCGACAAATGATTCCTATGAAAGATACAATAAAATTAGGATGTATAAGGAAACCCATTAACACTACATCACCTCATTCACGGTAGCTTTGCACAGTCTAGGTTCCTGTTGGGGTTTTCCCACTCGATTGGCGTCCCACACACACTCCAGAAATGTATGTCCATAGCAAGGTTTTTACTTTTTGTTTTACTCAACGGGTAACTAAACATAGCCAGGTATTACTAGGAGGCGTTTTTAGGTGACATACACACGATGTGATTCCACACACATAGTTTCATAGGGCTCACTGCAGTACAGGGAAACTTAACATGTTGTAAGTAACAAACAACATTTCTTAAAGAAGATATGAGATGGTAGAGGTGTTTTATAGTGTGATCTGTTGCAGCTCATACTGTTCTGCATCCTCCTTTGCGTTGCTTTTCTCAGCACTTTTACTCTTCTGACCCCTCATCACACAGTTTGCGGCAGCGCAGTTTTCAGCTGGGTGATCCGAATTCAGAAATGATGCATAAATGTTACACTTCAAAGTGGGTGTGAGTTTAAGCGATAGCTCTTCAAATGTCTTGTAAATCTCGGCTCACCTCTGAGCTTGGGTCACTCGTGGGTAGCCAGCCTACTGGCTTGGATACCAGGACAACGTACAGGTACGGAGAACGGCCAGGATTAGGTGTCTCTGCCTGCGTGACTATAAAAATCTCCAAAATAACCTTTTCAGTCTTTCAGGCAAGATACAGCCTATACTCTTTCAGTGTTTCAGACTACAGCGAAATGCCAATATTCATTTTATGGGGACAGGAAGAGCCAAAACACATAATGTTAATGAAGGGCAACTGAGATTTAAAGGGTACAACCTGATGGGAGAAGGAAATGGATGTACGAATTTCTCACATCTCCATCCTGACCTGCTTAGTTACCCCAATAAAACAGAGCTGTGAGACCATCTGAGCTTGGCAAGACTGAAAAACACATCTTGTCCAGCCACCTGACCACTCACTACTAACAACGGGCAAATTAACTGCATCGCGTCAGAATTCTCTAAAAGAAGTTAAACAATATCTTCCATTTTAGCGCGTTCTGCAGAGGCAAACAACTGTCCATTTTGTTTGCTTTTTATAACAGTCTTCATAAGCCTCCTAACAATGGACTTTCCAGTCTCCTTTTTCCCTCTTTTTCTTATTTGTTTCTCTTATCACTTGAGGGATAGATGGCCATGGTAACACTAAACATTTTCTCAAACACACAGGACAGATCTATGGATTAGGGTTGGGTACCATAGATTTCATTGTCATCTTAAATTTTATCCCCAAAATCCAACTTCAGTAAATAATAAAAAAAATACAACAAAAAGGGTAAGGATGCTTAGCCAACCCAGTCAACTGAGTGGAGGTAACACAGTCTGAAAATGGAAAAGTATCCACATGGAAGCCATGAAGTACAAAGAAATAGTATGGAAAATATTAACCATTTCTCCGTTTCTTTATGACCTAAGGAATGACAGTAACAATTTTGAGTGAGTGTTCTAATGGCAAAGTAGAGCCAAGAGTAAGTATACAGGTACCCTGCAGTTTGTTTGAAGACTGACAAACACACGAAAGAGAAGCAGGTTAGGAACTAGAAGACGTGGCAGGAACACAGGAGACTGTTTACATTCTATTTATATTAATTTCATATTAATTTTCAAATCTCTTTAAAATGACAGGCTGAGCTTGAAATTTCCAGTTGCATTTTCTTACCCTCCTTCAAAGATTTTAATTCGTATCGGCTCGGTTTGTTTGGCTGTAATGTCTTTATCTCCATGAATGTCTCCTTTTACTCTTTCTTTTATAATATTCCCCACTACTTTCTTTTCAAGCTTGCTGCCAAACAAGAAGAATGGCTCGTGTTTCATCTGTAGAACAAAGTCAAGGAAGGGTGTTACTGCTGGAGCACACAATAAACACACACTTCATTTCAAGTACTTTTAACATTCCAGGTCAAAGCCAAACTCTAATTTTGGTGCAACTCTATAAGATGAATTAATTTGTCCAATTTAATTTGATGGAAAATAAGAGAGGGAGTAGCATGGACAAATTTTTACAAGAGTCTTGACAGAAAAGACAGCACCACATCTTTCCTTAGAAAAAAAATCACGGAAAATAGATATGAAAAAGCCTTGGAAGGTTATTTATTGCCATTACAGAGTTTTCCCTGGCACCATTATCTAATGCTGAGTCTGTGAGGAAGAGTCAGTATGCAAAAGGCATTAAAAGGGTCTGAAGATCCTTACTCAATTTTAGCTTAATCTTTACTTACAAATGCACGTGGATATTCGTGTCTGATACTGTTTGAATCAGGACACGGGAAAAAAAAAAGGACAAAATAAAAGCAGATAACGTATCGGGCTCTGGCACACTTGAAGGGAGGAGTTTAAAAGCCTCACTTTCTAGATCTGATTTTGAAAATAGAGACAGAAATAGCAGAAGTAGCAGAGCTTGCAGAAGGGTAAACTGAGGCTCAGAGGTTGTCATGGGAAGATGTCATTGTCTGATTTCCCAATGGGGAATCTTTCTTTAAAAAAAAGAATTAATTTACACTTCATAGTTTACTCATATTTTCTCAAATAAATTTTAATTTTATTAAAACCTCTTTATTTACCTGAGCAAACTGCTTCCACGCGCTTGATGATGTCAGTTTACCAGCTCCAGGTCTATGCATAGCAGCCAGAGTGTAGATTTCTGTCGTGTTTTTTTGCTTGGACCTTAAAAGTGCTAAAGTGGTCTTTGTACTTAGCCCAGATGGGTTTGGGTTACATGAACTTATACACCATGAAGCATAGACAGAAGATTTGAGGGTTGGTTGCTGAATGTAATTAGGTTTCGTATAGTTTAAGAAACACCAGCTCACAGTCGTAGTAGTGCGCAGACTTGGAAACTGAAGGATCTGCTGAAAATCTGCTACGTCTGTCAGGAAAATGGTTGAGCTTGTGACTTTCCCACTGGTGTTGGATGACATCTGGACTAACATCCCCAGAGGCAATTTTTGATGTTTCGGTTGGTCTTCTGGCTGAATTTCTCCTGGTGGCAATGAAGACCTCTGCGGACTCATGCTCATATCTGAGGCTGTTTCATCCACATCCAGCTCTTCTGGTGAGTCTCTTCCTTCAGAAGGGCCACTGGACTTCTGCCCTGGTGATGTGGAATCAAAACTGGAAAGTTTCTCCCTGCTCAGTGGGAAAGCATCAGGTGCCGGCACGCTGACAGGTGGGAAATCTTGAGATGATGAGGATGACAGCGGTGAAGAGGATGACATGGATGGCAGACTTTCTTTTGGCTCAGTAGCACAGCTCTGCCGCACGAGTTGAGGCTTCTGAATTCTTGGAAGATCTTTCTTTATATCTGAGTTAGTTAACTCAACTGCACTCAGCTCCTCAACTATCTGCCCATACATTTTTTCTTCTTTGACTCGTTTCTGCTGCTTGGTCTCCACAAAGAGGTCCAAGCTGCTGGCAGGAGAAAGCATTCGTTTGCTTCCTCCCAAGGTAGAAGCCATGTCAGAACTGGAAGGTAAACACAAGGGAATTGGTGGCTCCAGTCCGAGCGGTAGCGTCTGTGGCACTTTCCACAAAGGATATTTCTCTAGCCCTCCGTGCTGACCCAACATCTGAGCTATGTTAAATCCAATTCCTTGCATGGTTGCATTAGTGACCAATGTTCTTTGAGAAACAGTCTCATCAACTTTACAAATCACAATTGCGGGACTGTTGCTCTGTCCGAGGATCTGGGAAATGCTTGTGTACATGACACTACCATAAGATGGCACATGGGTTTGAATCCTGACCGGAACAACCGTTCCTGGCAAAGACTGTACAGATCCATCACTTGAGGAGTCAAAATCTGTCTGAATATGCTGCTCAGAGGAGGTATTGGCTGGTTTAACACTATGGTCTGACTGGTACTTAGCAAGAGTATTTTTTGAATACTGCCCAGATGTTCCTGAGTAATGCTGGTACGCCTGCTCTTTAGCGTGCACGTAATCAGCTGGTTTCTTCCCAATAAGCTCCGGTGCGTGTTCCAGGTGATAACTTGGAGGAATGTCTGTTTGGAAAGACTGTTTGACGTAAGATTTCTGCAGCTGTTGTACAAAATGATGCTGGAAGTGTAGAGGTTCTGTGCACGACTGCCACAAGACGGGCTGCTGGGATGGGGGTAAGTGGACCATGCAGACGGCTGGATAGGGGAATTGAAACAAGGTGCTGTGAAGAGAAGGAAACGGGACTTTTTCCTGATGTGCAAATAGCTGCTGCTGCTCTGATGGATGTTTGTTAGGAATATAAGGTGCTTGTTGGATCAAGGGCGTCCTTAACATTTCTGGGCTGTCTGAAAGAAGAGCCTGTTGCTGGGCAAGGTGGGATGAGCTATTACTAAGCTGAGCACAAGAGCCAATGGCCTGTTTTCCAGAGTCATCCACCTGGATGGGCTGAAGTGCAGAGGAAGGAGAGTGATGCCAGGCAAGCTGGGAGGAGCGAAGACCAGCCTGAGCATGTTCCGTCTGCTCCTGCTTTATACTTTGTTCTGTGCTCTGATCAGTCTGGGAGATCTCTGGAAAACCACTGAAGGAAGCCTGGCGAACCAAGAAGCACTTCTTCCTTTCTCGGGATGGCGACAGTGCCGTAGTAGGTGTCCCAGCTGAAGAGGCATGAGACAGGTTCCCATAATCAAAGGATTTACTTCGGATCTCTGGGATTTCAGCAGCATGAGGACAGGGCATCTGTTCAGACGAGCAGCGTCTCATTTCCCTCTGATGGTGATGCCCAGGGACAGAGAGTGAGTAAGCACCAGCTGGAACTGTTAAAAACTCAGACTGTTTACCAAACTCATCCTGTTTGGGAGGTGTGATGAACTTCATATTCTCTTCTCTTTCAAAGGACATTGAGAAACTCGAACTGTGCGACAAATTACTTTCTTGGCTGGGGCTGCGAGAGAGGCTTGTGCCTGTGGACTCGAAGCTGGACTCTCCAGAGGAGTGCTCCATGTCAGCCAGGCGCAAACGCTTCTTTTTGGGCGGTAGCTTTTCGGCTGGAAGCTGAGAAAGGGTTTCACTTCGCTGTGGCCACTGGAATTCTTCTGTGGGTCTCTCCTGCTCTTTACTCTGCACTTCTTTATCTTTTTCAGGCTTATCTGGCTCCTCTGTGACACGAATTTCAGGGACCTGTATGTTGTGCTGGCGAACCAACCGGGGCTGCATGTGATACGGCTGAGGCTGCTGGGACAGAGACGGCTTACTGGTGTCAGCGTTCTCCGTCTGCGGAGCTCGGTCTGGGCTCATTGGGGACTCACAAATCTCACTCTCACATGTTTCAGATGGTGAATAGATCTTTTCCTGCTGGCATGCAATATGTTCTATAGATTCAGACCTTTCAAATGAGTTTGGCCTGCTCAAAGAATTCGTGTGCTGAATGACAGAGATGACATTTCCAGGGGGCTTTCTGGCCAGTGATTCCGCAGCCTTTTCTTGCTCTGCAGTTGAGTCTTCCAGAGAAGCTGCTGGGCTTCCAGACTGCAAGTAAGGCCTGCAGATTTCAAAACGGTCCGCGTGGCAGTGGGTGGTATTGTCCAGGCCTTGAAGGGCAAATCCACTCCTTGGCACTTCCTGAATTTGGGATTTAGGATCAAAGTCCAAAGGTTGAATTCCCCCAGTGGTGCCAGTCGTACTGCTGCAGAGCATGGGACTGTCTTCCTCATCCCCAACACTCTCCTCCTTCCTGCGCTTTCTGTTTTCAAAAGTTGTTCCAAGCATGGATGGCACCGCCGGAGATTGTCCGAGTGGATCAATAAGGTACTCTGCCCCCTTACTTGTCCCACCTAGGGATGGTGAGTCCCTGTAGTTCTGCTTCTGAGCTTCAAATTCTTCCCACTTTCTGTAGTGCTTTCCACTGGCCTCAGAGTCATAAAAGGCCTTGTCTCCTTTCTTCTCTTTTAAGGATGGTCCTTTGTCACCTGCTGCTTGCCTGCTGGAAGCAATGATAATATTTTTCCCTGGTCTTCCATGATAGTCTGAATCTGAGTGCCCCTCTTGCACAGAGGGCAGTTCAAAGGCAGCCTGCCTTCTCAGCATCCTTTGGTGAGATATTCCCACTGTTCCAGGGTAAAATACATCATCTGAGCCAGTCATCTTCTCATCGAATGAATGGCTTCCTCTCAGAGACGGAGGAATACTCAGGCTATTTGCAGAAGAGGTTGGCATGGAGTTACTTCTAATAAGAGGAGAGGAATCCACGGGGGGCTCTAGAAGGATGGGCACGTCGCCCTGCTGACTGAGTTGGTATGGGTTGGATTCACTTTTGATGGATGATGTGGAGGTCTGGGATTGTCTAGATTCTGTATTGCTGCCTGGATAAACTTGTGTAGATTTAATAGTGCTCAAGTTACTGGAGTCGATGAGTTCTTCTTTATTTGGAGTCAGCTGAGAAATATCCTCGAGCATCTTGATATCTAATCTGTTATTTAAAAGAGGTAATGGATCTGTTTTGCCCTTTCTACCCATTAAACTGTGTTCCTGATTTGTTGTGGCTACTGTTAGCGCTGTCCTTTGATTGATCCTGTAGAACTTCCCAAAGATGATCTCTTCGTAAGACTTTGCGTTAGTATTTGGTGGGCTAATTTGCTGCTCAGCACTTTCTGAGCGAGAAAAATAACCAGAGTCAGTGCTTCCTTTACTGTGCGGGCTCAGAAGGTTTAACGACTGCTCAGAATCCTGCCCTTTTTTCTCCGACAGTCTCAGAGCAAGTCGCTGTTTAACTGTATGAGAGTCATCAGACTTGGTACTTAAGGATGGGGTTTGCAACATATCAGAGCCAATATATGGTGAACTCTCACTGGGCAACTGAATTCCACTTTTAGGAATAATCAAAATGGGCACTTTCATTGGCCCCACCAAGGACTCTTCCATGGAGGAGTGAAAACTGCTCCTGCTAGCGATGTCCAGGGGGAACTGTGGGACAGGGCTCAGTTTGTCAGACCCTTCCATCAGGAGTGAGGTCTCCTCGTCAGTGTCCGTGCTCTGCTCGCCGTCTGAATGTATTTCAGCTTCCACATCAATGTAACTGGCATCTAGGTCCAACTTGGAGACTGCTGACTCTGTGAAAGGTACCAATCCTGCTTTAATCGCGTGTGCATGTGACTTCCTGTGCTTGTAAAGGTTGCTCTTTGTCTTGAAGGAGAAACCACAAGGAACACAAGGGTAAGGTCGCTCCCCAGTATGAGACCTAATATGCTTTTTAAGTACACTAGGTTTGGCACAAGCCCGATTACAGTAAGGACAAATGTACTTGCCAGGCTTTTTGGGTTTGTGCTCCTTCTTGTGAGCATCTTCTGATTGTTCTAAAGATTTCTGTGAATATTGGCTGTACGCAGGGTTCAAACTTGAAATCTTCTTCCTGGAGAAACCTCCACTATGGCTATGCATGTGAAAAGGAAACAAGTCCTCTGAGGCAACTGATTGCAGGTGGCTAGGAAACTGCCATGGAGGGCCTTCCAAGCTCTGATGTGGCTTTATGTTGTGCAAGAAGCCTTGTGGCAACGAATGCTGTGGGAAAGAAAGCGAATGTTGACATGAGTAAGGACTGGGGCGATGCTGCGGATATTGCTTCTCTGTGACTTGCTGAGCAGCTTCATTCGATGATACCAGTTTCCCAGAACTAAAAAGTTGTGCTGATGCTGTGTTTCCTATTTGCTCGTGATCTATTTGTGGTTGCCTCTGTACTTCTTGATTGCCAAAAGTGCTCATCTTAATAACAGCTGAATGTTCTTGCCTCCATCTAGTTGGTACTTTAGCAGTTTCTCCAGACCTTGAGGTAGCTTTTTGCCCTATAGCTGTGTCCCCAGAGTCCATTTTGTTACACAAGGTCTTAAGTGCTAGTTCACTTGAAAGCTGTGCAGACACATGGAGCGTGTCCAAAGCCGCGCTTTTTAAAGTTTTGTTGCTCCCATTTTTCCAGGGCTGTTGCAAGTTCACAGACTTTTCTTTCTCTTTGGAACTTTCCACGCAGTAGTCTATAAGCATCAGATTTGTGTCTGTACACTAATGTGAGTATTACACAGTTCTGTTCATGGCAGGAACTTTCCTAAACAGTTTATTATACATTTGCAAAGACTTGTTATAGCGTTTGGACATTTTCCATTGTTATTAAGTACTGAGATGCAGAACGACCCAGAGATATTTGTGATCTACTAGAGCAAAATTCTCTTCAGCTCTTCCATGGTGACACAGCAATCTGTGAGGAAAAATCAAAAACAGAGAAACCCCACACAACAATTAATACGGCCATGCTAAATAACATGGATGCAGGCAGCTGCACTTTTATCAAGCCTCGCGTGAGAAGTATTGAGGGACTTAAGCAAAGGTAACTACATTTCACAGAATTCCCTTTTGTGAGCAGACACAGGAAGGACTGGCTCCAGAGACTGCGCACAAGCATAAGCACTACTCAGTAAAAGCCCTAGGAACGGAAAACAGAGAATAGAAAACACTTCCCAAATTAAACAGCAGCTTTGGAGGGCTTTCTGGGGACAGTTTAAAAGCTCAGCTCTCAGGAAGTCCACCACCTGCTTCCAGAGCTCTTTCAGCGAATCACTGCTGAGGAGCCGTAGCGCCGTGGGCAGGAACCGCCTTGTCCGCTACCACTCCTCTACAGTTCAGACATTCCCTTTAGTCACCTGGCCTTCCTCTAAAGTCAGAGGAGAAATCCTGCCATACCACGATGGGTGCTCCAGACCTAGGGGATGTCTATGCACGTGGCTCTCCACTGCAGAGACGCCTGATTTTCGAGGTCAGCAGAAACCCTAGATGACTACCTTAGAGTATAAACCGAATTTTAAGACGGCTAAAGCGAGGCACTTATTACCTTAGAGCGTCTAACTGTTTTTACAGGAAGGTGTGGATCACTCTTTTAAATTGCTTTTAAACAGTCAAAAAACAGAGACATCAAATAAGCATTCCAAACACAGCACCACTGGTACCTTCCCACATCTCCACCTTCCAATCACTGTATTAAATTTTAGTGAGAATGTCTTGCTAGAGGTGACACGTGTGTTAGAGAAATGAGGTACGACTGTGCTTATGTGACTTAAGCATTTTAAATTTCAATGTCAAAACACTTCCATTGGGCTATATGTGCGCTTTTTATGCTTAAATGCAATAGTTTTCCACAGTTATATTATAAAAAAAAAAAGTTCAGAGATGTGGCTTTCATAGACAACTACAGCATCCGAATTTGAAGAACAACGTAGTCTTCCTGTTTCCATATTTTCTGAACTCAGAAAATTTTCTGTATGCAAAGGTGAGAAGTGTAAAGACAATCATGATTTTATAACAGCAAGGAAAGAGGTAAGAAAAGCACTATCAGAGGCACTATAATATTTCTCATTCCTACGACAGAAAACTGAATTTGGCTTGAAGAAACATTACAGGAAAACACACAGGTAATGGGAATATGTGATTTGTATTTTCAGTATAAAACAATTACCTGCATCTTCTGGGCATCTAATAGGCATGACTATCTTCAAATTTCCTGCAGAAAAACAAAATACAGTCATAAGAAATTATTAAGTATAGATGCTGAAGGAAGTGTTCTATTCTTTACAGTAGAGGCCTAAAAATTTCATTTATCCGTTCACTGGAGAAGTTTCACGCTGTATTTTAGAGGTCTGAGCAACCACATTTTGAAGAATATAAGCCTGGGTCTTTTTAAAGTACTTAGCTTTCTAGTGAGTAAGTGAATAAGTGCAAGTCTCACCTTCCTGAATCAGTAAAAAGAGAGCTGCCAGTGTCTCTCTTCATCCCTGCGCCTTTGTTAAGCCTGGATTATCCCTGAATCCCATTGGCAAATCCCCTTTCAGTGCCTCTCCCCAGCTAATGCTTTCACACTCCAGGCCTCCCATTCAACACTTCAGGGACCACAACAAAATCCCGGTCGGGGCGTCACCACTCAGGTCCAAGAAAAGGCAGTGAGCTGCCAATCGGTTTGCGACTCGGTTACCACCGGTGCGACACCGCTCGGGGATACACGGCTGCCTTCTCAAAGAACAAACCTACAGACCAGAAAAGACGTCTGTGGCTGCTGTGATTTTCCACCTGTCCGACTCCTGTCCTGCCAAAACCAGCAGCGAGAACACCGTCTCCCTGCCCTAAGGAGCGTGTTTCCCACCAAAGGAGCGCTCTCCTTTCCAGTTTTGTTGGGGTTTGGGTTTGGCTTCATTAAAAACGATGTTTGTCCAATTGTGGCGTGCAACAATTATGGGTTTTCTTTACGGTTTTTATTTAGGACAACATTCAGAGCATCTCTGAAGAACAGATCTTTAGAAACAGCTGGAGTATTGGCTTCAGAGTGTGAGATACAGGCTAACACAGTGCTCCTCAATTAGAAACTGTCAAAAACCAGCCAGAGCACTCATGCTTTCTCCATTGAATGAAACCAACAGATGTGAAAATAGTAAAGTCTGTAAAAGAAAAAAATCATCAAAAAATGAAAAAGAATTCTTAATTCTTTGCAATTCGTAACACTGGCAAAGAACAAATGGGTGTTAGCAAAGCCCCATGATTGACATAAGTAGAATCAGTACTGTGCCACCTGTTACCCATTATTTATTTAATAGCACAAACATCCGCAGTTAGGACATCGATAGCTAACGGACTGTCGGTTTAGTGAAATACGGGTAACATATTTTTAAATTGTAACTATAGAGAAACCCCACGTAGTACCAAATAAGAGCAAGCCAGAATACTTTAGGTCATAATGCGTTTAGCTTTGATGTGCTCATGGCTTTTTAAATAACTCCCATCTGATTCTCTGCAAGAAAAAGGAAAAAAAGTAATCCAAGTGAAATTTTTTAAAATTTTCCTAATCTGCCTCCTCAAATAAAAGTGTTGCTACAAGTGGAAAGAGATATTCTTGTGCGCAATTTACACCGTATCAGAAGTAGTTACTAGTGAGCAGCTCTGCTGTGCCTTGTGGGGAGCCGGCAGGTAAGAGGAAACCATTTTCAGCAGCTGAGCTAAACTGAGTCTCAGGTCAGAACAGGTGCCACTGTGCCAGCAGGGATGTAAGGAAAATCTGTGACTTGAGAAGCAGAAACAGGGATAAGAGGGAACGTTCCTCCCTGAGAGAGCATAACGTTATTCGTCATCTTCAAAGGAAAACCCTTTTCTCCTCATTAGGCAATTGTGCAAATGGTGAAGAAGGAATTTCTACAAGATGGGAGTTTCCTCCCCGTTCCTTACCCCCTCTGTCCAGAGCACCTCGAGAGAAGAAATGTGCCACTCATGGAGATGTGACAGCAATGGTTTTACTTGGGCAAAAGATGACGCTAACCTCCGTCCAACAACTTTCTGTTCCGTGCCGAGACCTCCATTACAGAGTTCAGGCCATTCTTCGGTCCTGCTATTTTCAGGACATTCTATATAATTTTTCAACCTACGCTATGAAACAGGTACAGACAAATCACAGGGATTAGTGACGCCTTACGTTTGGTCAGTCACTCTCCTGGGGAAAATATATCCCTTCCAGAACCAACATAATAATTTCTGGTTTGGTTTGAGCTGCCATCCATCCTGTGTCAAAGATGGCTTTAATATTCTTTCTTTCAGCTTCTTTTCCTTCCCTCCCTGATGGGACACTGGCCTAACTGGGGAAATCCAAGACACTGAAAAGCCCCTTTGCATTCTGTTTTTTCCAGTCAAGCCTCGGTCTCATCGGCCTGTATCCACAGAGGAGCTTAAGCTGATGATAAACTTCCATTTTTCAACTGATTCGTGTTTCTCCTTTAGAAAGCTCTGTAAATACACTTTTCAATATTGTTCTTCACCAAACGTACACCAGTCAACAGACAAACTCTCTATTTCAAGTACTACATATTTCAAACTAGGGAGCTAAGCAGGATGAAAATGCACGTTTTCTTTAACGCCTTTGGCACGGTTCAGCCCTGCTGGAGTGACTGAGGAGCCCACCTACATCTCTCAGAAGCTGTGCGGGGGTTGCACTGAGCACATCATTTGACAGGAGCTGCAAAGTCCTGCCTGGCCAGGGGCCAAGCCAGGTTTCCCAGCAGGAATGTGGCTGGGGAGCCAGCTTCCCCCACCACACTAACAGCACTACCTGCCTTCTTCAGACTGGGGCATTTTACTTCTGTGAAAACTTTGAACACGAGAGGATTACTGGGAAACCGGGAGCTGTATTTATGTCAGATGCACCTACTAAATCAAGACTTTTAAAATGTTCTAGAAAGGAGCATTATCCTGTCGCTTCTTTTCCTAAGGTGCCTTTGTGAGCTGCATGCAGAGCTCCAAGATTATTCTTTCCTTTCTTTTCCTGACCCTCTCTTTTTCCAGACCATTAAAATGGTTACACTCAACAGCTTTAAAATAAAATTTGGCAAAATACAACTTTTACTACCTCTAAATTTGTAGCTCATATTACAGCTCTTGCAAGTGAACAAATTGGAAGCTTATGTCTTCCAGGCTAAATCCTGAGTGCACCATACAGAATAAATATTGACTCTAGCGTAAGGACTAAGGGTCACATCCAGCCCTGTTTTAAATCTTTTCTGTCCGGCTCTGCCAGCACAAAGCCGGCTTAAAACCACAGGAACTGCCCCTGGAGAGTGCGTAGCCTATAGGGCGAGTGTTAGCGCAGACAAGTTGCAGCGGCTCCTACGGAACCCTTGCACTCGCGCACAGCCCTCTGCCAGGGCCCTCGTTAGGCGAGTCGAGTTTCTGTCTGTATGAGCCCCGCAGCCAGGCAGCCTCACAAGAAAGAGAGGCCACCTCTGAGCTCCTCCCCACGTGCAACGCGGAGGAAAACTGCCTGGGCCTTTCAGGAAAAAAAGCGCCCCTTGGCGTGCGGTTCCTCCCCACGTCTTCCTCGGCCCCACTAATGATACTTCCCAAAGAGCCTTTTGGTGTCGACATCCCAGGGATGCCCGGGGAATCTAATAAAACATGGATTTACAGCTTCTCCTGCCCAGGCAGAGCCATAGCTGGGCTAAGTCTGAAAGAGAGCTCTCCACCAGCAGTCAGTGTGCATCTCTGAGCTGAGCTTTGCAAGGTTCTGTGCCCGTTCACAGGCTGAGGGCGTTATGCAGCCACGTGACAAAAAGGAACATGGTGCTTGGGGATACAGTCGTGGCATTTTACAAAACTGAAAAAAGGAAACCGGCTGATCGTAATCCCACTGAGTCCAAGGCCAGGCACACGCTTGCCCTTCTGCAGTGACCTTACAGAAAAATTAGGTAAGAAACAAGATTCTCATTTGACTTCAAGGAGCTTTGAAGAGACAAAAGATTTGACTGAGAGTGACTAAAAGGAGACAAATTATCCCAGCAGCAAGTAAAACTAAGAGCCAAGTTATGCTCTACATTATCCTTGTATGGATCTGAACCAATGAGTTGCAAATCCAAGGACATAATCCCAGATTTCTTCCTCATAAAACCAAACAGAATCAGATACCACTTAGGTTTAGGCTTTTACATCCTACAGATTAAATATCTAAGGCTATCTGTTACAAGGTGAAAATAAACTCATCAACATCTCTATGATGTCTACAGAGAAATTTCTAACATACATTGCGATAAATGTTCAATGACACGGTACTTAAATTTTTTTTAAGAGACTCTGACTTGCTTCATAAAAACTTAGAGCACAGCTGCAGCAAACACTCGCGTTCTGCTATGTTAAGTATCTCAAATATAATTTTAAATTGCCACTTTCTACAGAAAAATAGCATCCCCCAAAAAACTTAAATTCGAGTGTATTTTAAGAAGCCATAGAATAAGTCTACAGCAGCAATGCTTTAACACTGACCTTTCCTCTATAATGACAAGGATTCCTCAGTTAAAGTACATCGTTATTTCCTGTTTCAGCATCACACACAATGTACACATCACTGCCGGATGGAAAAAATGTATAAAAAAAGCCTTCACTTTGCCAAAGTCCAACAGAACACAGACTTATTTCCATAGAATGACTATAAAAAAAACAAAAAGAGAGAGAGAGAGCTACACAGGTACCAAATTCATCTTAAACACTTTCTTTATAGGTAAAAGGTTGCAATGAACCATAGTTCTCCTTAAATTGAGTAAAAGATGGCTATCGGGCTATCAAAGAGATGTCAGAAGAGCAGACAGGACAATCATCAGCTAATCAACCTCTCTGATCCCACTGCTTTTAACAGATCAGGTAAATATTTCGTTTCTGTTTGCCCAACCTTGCTGTGCTCATGAGAATCTGTCAGAGGTGCTTAAGCGTGTCCGATAACACAGAATCCACCTGTTCCAGCTGACGGCCGTCTGGTGTGGACATCCCCAATCTGCCTCTGCACTAAAGCAAAGGACGGGGATTGTTCAGATATGAAACTAAACAAGAGGATTATGCAAAATGCTCATCTTCTCACACTGTCACTTATTTCCTTGGGGAACAAGTTAAAAAATGAAAATGGATGAGTAAAACACCGATCATTTCCCACACAGAGCTTTAAACGTGGTGGCAGAGCAATGGCAGGTCTGCCAGACAGCGTTCCCAGCGGTACTGAACTTTCAGAAGGCAACAAAAATACAGCAGTCGTTTTGTCCCCTCCCTCCCGCTTTTCTTTTGAATCATAGTACACAAGGCCCTACGAGAGAGAGAGAGGCCTCTCATGCACAGAACAGTTAGAGACGCCCACCAAGACCCTCGGTTTATACGATGCCCAAACCCATTGGTCCTGACCTGCACAAAAATGAGTTTCCGTTAAAGAGGAGCTAAGTAGCAAGTAAACAGGATTTGCTAAACACACGGGAGCAATGTACAGTAGTTTCCAACCAGTGCCGAGACACAAATGGTCTCTTAATTCTTGGGCTGCCCTCTTCACTGGCAGAAACTCCGCTCTCTCTCACTCTCCTCTGAACCACAGGACGCCGTGCCAAACCAAAAAAGCACAAAAGTTTCTGATCACTATTTGTAGGATTACTCTTTTTTTCCACACCTGCAGTGTAGGAAAGAAGTGCAGTTCTGGCCCTCCTGTTGGCCCCGACCGGTGTTCCGCAGCCCCCAAAAGGGTAAATACCTCAAAATCTGGGAGAAGCAAAGGCCCAGGCAGTGACCAGTGGTGCTGAGTGATGCTGAAATGGGCAGGTTTCGTATTTGCGAGAACTGGTGGAGATTACTGACATTAAAGAATTTTTTCCCAATTCAACACAAAGAAACTTGTTAATCAGAAAGGGAAATTTCACCCCTTATAGAGGACAGATTAAACTATGAATTTAGCAGCACTTCTGAAAGATGAAGTGTAAGCAAAGAGCAAGATTCTCATGTGGATGTGGTCTGCAGTCATTTCTAGATTTATGAAACATCGTGTACAGTAAGAAGGGCAAGAACAGCGTCACTGGAGAGTTTGAACTGCTACAGCGGTTGGATACAGCAACCCTGCTAACTGAAGTGACATGCACAGGCTGTGCTCACACAAGAACTGCAGTATCAGCCGCCAGGGAGAACAGACCCGCGCTGGTAAATCCCTGCTAAGATAGGTTTTCCCAGGAAAAAAAAACCCAACAAAATTTTTGTAAATATTGCATCATTTCTAGGCACAAGTAATTATTATTCTGTGGCCAAATGGAAATATTGGGCAAATATCATGGCTTTGCCTAGAATTTTCATCTTAGAGGGAAAATACAACAGAATTTTCTGGGAAGTGAGGCTTTTTTAGTTTAGAAGTTATGCAACCTTAATTATGCAACCGCAGCAGATTTGGGGAACAGCTATGCCTCCTTTCACACCATGTCAGAAGCAGCCGCTTGCATTTCACATGAAAATATCAGTGCCTTTCAAACACTTTCTTGAATGAGCAAATGCTCTGCCCCCCGACGGATGCTCTCACCCCAGGAAGAATTAGGTAGGAAGACATTTATAGTATCTGAGCTTGTGTTTGGTTTTCACTCACACCAATTATTACACAAGCTTATTTTAAAACCTGTCATTGTTTACCAGGCCCTGTGGTCACCACATGTCAAAACAAAAACAGACGCACGCTAAACATCACTGTTACCATTTTTTTTCCCCATTTTTTGCACCCAAAGTAGAATGGGTTTCATGGCAGTTTTATTTCAACCCATTCTGAATATTTTTTTAAAGTTCAGCTGAGATCAACTATAAACCCCCAAACCCTTTATATTGCACAGATGTCACAACAGCAAACCGTTTTGTTTTGAGCAGTGACTCAACAGGAGCGTTTCGCTGGAGCAAATTTAGTCACCTGGCATTGCCTGAAGGCTCTGACCACTACAGCAGTAATAGAAGACACATTAATTAGACTGCATATTTAAGGATGCTGCTTTCTTTACAACTCTCAGGATGCCGAGCAGGGGAAAAAAAGAAAAAAACAAGCTCTTTAAAATGACTCTGGTCATATTTACAGTACTTCCTTCGTTTTATTGCATGAAGCACTGGAAGTCAGCACGAATAATATCCAATTGCATCAGAACAGCTCTGAAAAAAATCTTCAACTGCTCACAGGCTTCCTGCTGTATTTTGTAGGTATACGTGAAATTTTTCTCTTCACAGTTAGGTTTCTTTCTACAAAACAGAACTCAATTGTGTTTAACATGATCACCACTTTCCTGAGCAAACACCTCTGAAAAGATGAAGAGCTACCAAAATGCATGAGTCCGCATACAAGACCTCTCTTATTCAACAGGGTTGTGCTGATACTTGAGGGACAGGCCAAGCTGACAGCTCAGTTGCAGATTCTCAACAAGCACAACACAATAAAATTCAAAACACGAATTGGGAAAGGCGCTGCTCAGGTTTCGTGATGCCTGTGGGTCAGACCAGGCTGCGGTACGACACGGCATTCCTAGTGGAAGCAGCACCTTAAAGTTTCATGTGTGTATCCCACATCACAACTTCTGAAACTACTCCAAGGAAACCTGTAAGGTGAAACCTGTACTGAGCAAGAGACACACGGGACACCAAATCACTCCTATGCAGGAAAAGTCTAAGCAAGAACAGCCCAAACCTTAATTCCAGCCACCAGGTGAGAGCTCAGTTCTAAGAGGAGTGAGGCTCCAAGAGGACATTTTCAGGGCTGACGGTCTATCGAAAGGGAAAGCAAACATCGTTCAGTTCTAGATGCCTCCAGACAGCTTCATATCAGGTTCTCCCTCTCCTGTCACGATCAGCCCATTCCACCAAACTTAGCTTCTTTTCCCATTGTCAAAGGGGAAGAGAAATCAGCCAATGATCTGGTCCAAAAGTCTCTTGGGTGCCTGTGATAAACAGACAACATTTGTACACAACAAGCCAAAGAAAGCATCACCAAGGTACAATCAGAAAAAGCTTTGGGTTGAAAGGGACCTTTAAAGATCATTGAGTTCAGCTTCCAAACATGCTCTAGTCCAGCCCCCAGCATCTCTGCTACAGACAGGGAAATGAACACAGAACACAGGCACAAGCGCACAGGGCTTCCTGTTTGCTGAGCTACACTTCAGCTAATTAATTACTAACCGTCCTTTGGGGTAGCTCCTAACAATCTGGGAAACCGTGTAGCAAACCAAAAGCACGTAGGCTATTTTCCTTCAGACTGAAGTGCAATGTTTTAGCACTCAGACCACCTGAGAAAATAAATCGACTGAACTCTTCCCCCTACTTCTCTCCTCTACCCCGCTCACAGGATTTGAGGACACCCTGTTTGCCTGGAGGTGGTGATTCACCACAAGTCAGTGGGCCCACTCGGTTCCTCAAAAGACACAAAAGGTGTAAAAATAGCTGGTGCTAATGAAGCAAGCACAGCGTCAGCAGCCAGATGAGCGTGGGTGATCAGATAAGGGTCTGTTGTTGCAAAGGGCAAATTATTAACAGAATGCTTCTCTCCCTTTCTTTTTTATTCAGCTTTATGCTTCCTTTGCTGAAATCAGCCCTCTGCAACACCTGACAAATGACACCTGACAAGTTTGGCTCCTCCTGTAATTGCAGGTTTCGTACCAGCGCAGGAAGTCCTGCCTCACTACAGGCTGAAGGTACAGTGGATGTGTCACTAAAAAAAAAAACCAACATAAATAAAGAGAGGCAAAAATAAAGCCTAAAAATAGCCAGGACTATCCACTGAGTATGACTGTGTGGGTATATTTATCCGGTCTAACACCAACTTTTCTTCTTAAAAACACAATCTTACCTTCATGCAAAACAGCTTCCTGTTTCTAAACATAACTTGAGAAACTTGAGAACATGAGGTGGGGGAAATTCAGATTTTGAAATGGACCCTTTTTTCCTGAGATTACAAGAGTTTACAGCTGAAAGAAACAGGTAGATCTCCCACGTGGGTTTTGCATCCTGACATCCCACCACAAAGAGACGAGAGTTTGCTATCTCAATTCAGCCCATCAGACTGGGAAACAGATCCAGAAGCACAAACAGAGCTGTTCCAGCCAACTTTTCCAGGGACCAGGAATAAGACACTGAGATCTGAAGGATGGGCTACACGTCCTGTGCCGGCTTTGCTGCCTGAGCCAGCTCTGCCCTCAAGAGAAGGCTGTGCCCCACCAGAAGCAGACTTAAGAGACCTGAAGACTGATGAGATGCAGTTGCACTTTTACAGCCCTGTTCTGCAAGTCTCATCTTCTCCGAGACCGATTTCCATCACTATAGCAGCACGAAGGAGTTTTTAGGAAGGGTGTAAATATAACTTACTCCCATTTAAGGCACTCTGTGCTGCCTAACAAAGTGACACAATTATCAACAACCATCTGGCCAAGGGATACAGTTTAGCATCTTAGGAGCAACATCAAGAAGCTCTTCCAACTGCACATTTGAATTTCGGATTCCCAAACACCTGGGAATTAATGCATGTGCCGTTGGCGCTGGCGCTGTCCCCGTGTGTGTCAGCTGGCACGCACACTGCGGCGAGCTGAGATCAGCTCTCAGACACCACGTGCTCCCTACCTGCCCCACTCTGCTGCAGCCAAGGGCTCGCCCCACGCCCACAACAGAAGGGCTCGTGCTGAGCCCCACCTCCTTCCGCACCGCTGGCACTCGCTAGCCCTGCTCACGGGGCCACGTTGAGCACACCTTGAGCCCACAACTCACCCCAACTTCTTGTGTCAGGAGTGCTGAAACTCTCGCAGATTTAACAGCAGCGGTGTGAGCCACGCGGTGCTCAGCACAGGCGTTCAGAGGTGTTCAGCAACCTCCCTCCAGGGTGACCTTACGCTTCTGCACAGTGGGAGTTTATCTCGCTCGCCAAAGGGAAGGCAAGCCGGGTCCCAAGGACTCTCCAAGGAACGTCTGCAACCGTTTAAAGCACCTCACTGCTACATCACTACTGGAAGCGATACACACGCCAGCGTTCCAGTGCTCCACATGAGCTGGGCAAGGAAATGGTCCTTTCTACAATTATGGGGTTTGTATTTAATATTGTGACTCCTTTGGCTGATGCTTGCACGAGGGTTTTGTTTCATTATTATGCAGCCTTCCTGTGTGGCTCCAAATACCTCACATCAATCGTTCTGGGGCCAGGGTTAAACAGAAACACACAGGTTTATACCAGACCTTTTCTCTCAGGAAAAAAACCCCACTGTAAGACACTGCCAACTTCACAAGCAAGAGTCAAGGAAAATGATTTTCTGACATTACAAGTTTTAGTTTGTACTGACTTTAAAATTTTAAAAAGTAATTGAACTTAATAAGATTATATTTTTAACATTACATCCAGTGGGAAATTGAGAGCATGCTCTTTTCTTGATATGCTGTGATTAATTCCCATTTACTCAACCGCTCTTTGTTCAACATCATAGATCTGTCTTTTCATCCTATGCCCCAGCAGTAAATTTAATAGTCACCGATTTTTTTACTAGAATAGATAAACATTGCGATGCAAGACAAATCAGTTGATACTATTCTTCAGACAATTTAATTTTCATCTGAAATGAAGAGTAAATGTTATTAATATAGAGGAAAAGTGAATGTAAAAATCATTATTAGTAGGTTTAAATACTGACGACCATAGTCTGGCAGAACATTTACATAACGTTAACAGGAGACAGGACCACATACCCCAAACCACTGTGGAGTTCTTAACTTAAAAAGCTAAAAGCACAGTGATTAGAACCTCAGCTGTTCCTCCACTCAGATTTGGAGCAGAAATTCTGCTTAAGTAATAGTAATATAGTACCTGCCTTTTTAAGACTTCGCCTATTTAAAGAAAAACATACAAAGGAGAAGATGAAATCAGAAAAAACCAGCAGGAAAGCATATCAGAAAAAAATGAAAAATTACCTCCACTATACACTGGAGAAAATCACCATCCTGGGGCGCCGTGACAGCACTGCCCCAGCCCCCTGTCACCCCTTTGGCCTCCGGGATTTCAGTGCTCCCACAACAGACAGCTCTAACCGTGCATGAATTCAATTTAGAACCAAGAAATGACTCAAGATAATTCAAGGGAAAGAAATGGCACCTCCTTGGTCATAGCCATCCCCGGTGGGTTTACGGGGCAGCGGCAGCAGACGGGGTGGTCACGTATCGCGGCAGAGGCAGGCAAGGGGTTGCCTGAGCCCACCCTGTTCAGAGCCACCTCCCTCCTTTCCTGGGGCTCCAGGGCTGCCGGTTTGCCTTCTCCTTGCCTTCTCTCCTGCCCAGACCATGGCATCTCCTGGACTGGTACAAAGGCCACCCATGGGATGTTGAAGAGCACACAGCTTCTGTTTGCAGTGTCACATACAACGCTTGGTCACGATACAGGCAAGATAATGAGCAGAAGTAAAACAAAATAGGGTGGTAGTTCTTTTCAGTTATCTCCTGCTATGGGCATTCTCCAACAGCCAGTGTTTAAACTGTGGATGTTCTAAAGTTATCGTCCCAAATGAAGTTGCACCCTCTGCAAGCACGTGGTGCAGGTGGGGTGAGAGACAGGCACAGTGGCTGCCTACACCTCCGGTGGGACAGTGGTTCCATGATGACACTTGCCACAAGATGCGAGTCTACGGCTGGTGACAGCACCACTGGTTTTGTGCCGTGGGCAGGAACACCCCACTGTGGGCACACGGACGCAGCAGGCGCTGGCACAGGACAGCAGGATAGGCTGTGGTGGGAGCCATGGGAGACAGTAAGAAGATATGGCGTTAAGTAACAAGGGGCTGCGCTATCTCACATCTTTCTACATCCTGCCACAGGTCGCTTTTCCTGCCACAGTCTTCCCCCTTCCGCCCCTGCGTGGTGTCACTTTCACCAGCGTGCGCTCCCCTCCCACTCACCAACACGTAACACGCACCATGATTTAAGTCTGCTCTCCAATCTGGCCAGGGATCTCTGAGGTGCGAGCGATAGATGCAGTGTACGAAAGGTTAGGATTAATGCTTTATCGGCAGTTACAGCAGGCTCGTAATGCAATTTTTCCCCTGCGAAGGCCTGTGGGAGGTGGCAGCTGGGAGCGTGTTGCCATGGGCCGCACACTGACATGTGTCCTCGCTGCCGGGCGAAAGGGCAGGGCCAATTAGGTGTCTTGTATTATTAACATTCTACTGCTTCATCTGTTGATCACGTATCCTGCGCTCGGCCTCTCCGTGCCTCGGCTCATGTAACGCACTGGCACCTGCGGAAGCACTGCTTCACCCAGGAAAACCTGAATGGAAATCTGGTGGAGAAGCTGGGTCACCTTCCTTTGCAGACCCGAGAAATGGCCAAGAAGTCACACAGATCACTGCAACTAGGACCTTCAAGCTAAAAAGATGAGGAATACGAGATATCTGCCCTGCTGGCTGTAATAATTGCAAGGTATTATTAACAAAACTCGGGTTTCATCATTAACTTGGCTTAGGTTTCAAGAGCTGATCTCACCCCAATCATCCTCCAAATTACATCCAGCATTCCCTTAGAGGTGAACCAGTACCAGCAAGGAAGGCTGCTGGTAACCATTACGCTGAAAGGAAAGCACAGGTGAAAATGAGCTATAAATACCACAATCAAACAGGTGCAAAAAATTACAGACAGCTTTTAAGTTGCCCAGTGCCAGGGCGATCTCAGCACTCAGATGCGATCCTGCCAGAAAGATGGAGCCTGTAGCTTCAAAGCAGCTGGGAGGAAAGGGCTCACTGTCAGTGCGCGCTGCACGCAGCACAGCTGATGTGACCCTGCTTCTACAAAGGATTGACTCCGCTCCCCTCAAAGGTGTCAGTCAAGTCCCAGCTCCTCTCTTGGATCTCAAAACATGAGAAAGGCCACCTACATGTTTGCTATAATGAAGTAGCCAACTGTCTCATTCACGGCCCAACTGCTTCCACAAAAGACCCTTGTTTGACTTTGTTCCTCTACCAAGCTCATCATCAGAGGAACTAAGATCTTCAAAAGCTTTTTCTCAACCTGTAAGTGTGAGATGAAAATGTCATTTTAATTGTGGACCAATGAGATCTGCTTGAGTAAAATAACCCCAATCACTCGGATGCAACCGCGTAACAAACACTGCTCTTCTAGCAGGGAGTCTAATTGGTGTGCTAGCACCAAAAAAGAGCTGTCAGTTCATTAGAACAAGCTGGTGAAGCTGCATCTTCAAAAGCTGGGAGTATTTGATTGCAAAACCACTACGGATGTTTGATCCAAAATTCATCCTCTGATTTCTGATCAGCAAACACTTAAAAGCAAAGAAGCTATCAGTCTGATATCTTTCTTCATAGCTTTCTTCAGGGTAACAATTTATTTTTCTCCTTGATCTGTTCAAGGATGTCAAATATATGTTAAGATAGAATTTGGACTTTTATATTCTGTATAAACCTGGTTAGCAGGAAAAATAGCAAGGACAAAACTGATGTGAACCAGACTGCAGTTTCATACGCCATCTGGAAGATATTGGCAGTAATTGTGCTCTCCTGCAGCCTGACGGCACCAGGACCTTGCCGCAAAGTGCAAAGAGCAAAGGAAGGTCAGACAAAGGCCAGCAGAGGTCAAAGGCAGCCACCCACCCTTCCTGCCGGCTGCTCAGAGCGGGTTTGGACAGCAGCTGACCAGGCAATGGCAGAGGACGCGTGCCTCCAGCTTGCCCAACAGGAAAATGATTTGCTGAACCCCGCTAAAGGGGAATGTGGCAGCTAGTCCTGCTGGGACACCCAGGAGCGTCCTTGGCCTGCTGCAGTGGCCTCCAGGTGCAGTTCTCCACCACTTCTGGGAGCCCACTCTGCTGTGCTCAGGTTTGCCTGTGCACCCTCTCCTTGCCTCATCCCACAGCTCAGCTTAAACATTGCCTTGCTTTGCACTTTAAGAACACAATTTCTGTTTCTTTTTCCTTCACAACCATCTTTAGACTGAACGCCTTCTGAATGGAAAACACAAATCTCATTTCAGGTAGCTACCTGCCCCAGAAATTCCATCAAAAGCAGCGTATTCTCCCCAACTCAAACTCCGCACAGGAATGCATCCACAGACAGGCTCAGACGTATCTGCAGGAAGACGTGCACTTGCCTGGGTGTTTTCTAATGGATGGTTGGCAGAGGGACACCAGAAATGCAGTCAGGTGGTTTTCATTTTTTGAAGAAAAGGTTGCTTACACCTCTAGGAACAAAGCACTGCTAAGGTTGCTTGTAAAATGCACCACCCACGGATTCCAATCCAAATCCTAACATTGACATGAAAATTAAAGAGCAAAGAAGAGCAACTGTCCCTCTCCCCTTCTTTTTATGAAGTTTGAATCAGCTTGTGGGAAAGTTAACAGAAATATTCTGTCAGTGAAATGGAAAGCGGATCAAACCAGCACAATGTGAGCCTCCAGGGCAGCGGAAAACTCAGGAAAATCACTCAAACGCAGAGCTACGCGGCGTGCTCGGGGCTCCACGAGGTCAGCTCTTCGCATGGCCAGCACCATGCTCTCCTCTTCGTCCAAGGTGCTCATCAGGGTTCAAACCCAAACCCTTCTTTTCTGACAGGCCGTGTATTCAATAACTACAGCTGGTTTCCAGGATCTCTTGCCTTCTGCTAGCAGTCTCACATAGGAAAAAAGAGTACTGACACTGTAAATAATTTCTAGAGGTATCTTGTTAATCGCAAAGCAGCTGCAAGGTATTTCTTCTCCTCCAGTGGCAGTAACAGAGAGTTCAGGAAGCACACAGCACCTGCCAGCGTTAGAAGAACAGCAAAAACCACAGGTCCCAGTTGCTAATATGCAGCTTGTTACAGGCATTTCATCCATGCTACACTACTGGAGCAGCTCAGGTAATAACAGCCATACCAAACTACAAGGCAAAAGTTAAAGCAACACCAATATAAATGGGACAGCATTGTTCACTGACATTTTAAGTCCAGTAGTGTTGATCCACCCATGAGCAGGTCTGGATTTACAGCAAAGGAAAGAGTAAGTGCATGACTATCCCACAGAAAGTTTCTATTTCAAAGAGTCTGCATTGCCTGAAAGCCAAGATCACACCACTGAAATTCCCACCTGTCCAATACTTTGGTTTCTCCTTGGTTTTCTTTTTCTCTCTACAGTGAACTGGGCTGTTCTAAGGTTATTTTTCTGTGATTTTCAGCAAAATAGCCACAGAAGGAGCTGTGGACAAGCACCGAGGGCACCGAGTCCACAAGAGACTTAGCCTTTGTGCCCCTTGCGAAATGGATACAACGCCAGCTTGAGTGGACCCTGAATCCTGGTTCTAATTAGAGAGAAGATGAAATCAGGTAAACCTACCTCATGCTCAAATACAACTTTTTCCTCAGTATCCCTCCATTCTCCAGAAAAATGGTCTCCTACCTGTTGGTGACCATTTATGCAGGCTCAGGATCCAAACCGCTTCCCACTGTGCCCTCACCACCTGCCCGTTGTCCACCTACCTATCGACTGCTTCCAATAAAAGCTTCCTTTAATAGAGTTGTCCTGACTCACAGCTGGGGGAAGGGAAGCTGACCTCGCTGCAGCATCAAGAGTCTCTGACGCATTTTGGGAGGCTGTGGTTTCAGGTCTGAAAGAATTCAGCCTTGTTTTCAACTAAGTTTTACACATTTAACTTCCAAAATATCACCTTATAGCTCTGTGTCCGTTTGTGACTCGGTGTTGTTCAGTGGTTTGACTGAGCACTATTCAGGGCTTTCGCCGTACACTCGGCAGCTTAGCAGGAGTCACCAGCAGAAGAGAGTTTCTCAGAAACGCAGCCACCCAGGCTCCTGGCTGGCTCCACCTCTTGTCCACCCACTCCCAGTTTCAGACAGTTCGCATTCCAAAACTGGAAGTGTCTATGCAACATAAGGTCACATTATTGCACAACGCGCTCCGCTCCTTCTAAGAGCCACTGCATCCTCAAACGTGTATCAACCCTAACAGCAAGAGAGTTGTTTACAGTGGATTTCTATCTGAGTGGGAGTATTTTCTCCAAGAATCTTATATCAGGGATGAGAAGTGTATGACTGCTCCTCGCATTTGGTAAAATTATTACCAAGATGTCATTTATTTAATACTTCCACATCCCCTTTAAGCTGCCTTTTAAAAAAACTGAGAATTAATTTTTACACTTCCCCAAAGTATTTCTGTGCTGGATAATTTTAGGACACTCTAAACAGAAACATTTCTGCCTATCTTAAATTTAGAACCGAGGTCACTGGTAGTTTTTGCAATGCAACTGTGAAATACAACTGATTGTCACCAATGTAGGTTTTGCCAATGTTCTTTTCTTGCCAAATGGTCTGAATAATTGCTATGATCCCTCCTTCACTTAATCTTTACATTCTAACAAGTGAATGAAAACTCCAGTTCAATTACAACTGGAGAACACCTTAAAAGTGAGATGGGCTTTACTTTTTTCCCCAAAGGACAGGTGGAAACGGTGGTGTCACGTTGTGTTATATTTGAAACTGTTCAGCTTTTGAGGTCCAATTAAGTCTTCACTGTTAGCATGGGAAGTCTATTTAGTGTTCCCATGAATGCCGGTGACTTATGTTGGTATCTACTAAAGGAAACTTTTTAATATATTTAAATAAAGACTAAATGACCACGCCTTACGTGCCACCTCTTCTTTCAATTCAGATCTGTCACCTTTGTCCTCAGCACCACTTGGGGCAGTTAAGCAGCAGGGAAGCAGAAAGACTGGGGGCCAGGAGGGCTCCCAGCAGCCTCTTGTGCGAATGAGGATGCTGATGGAACCAGTGCCTAAGGAAGCTCTCAAAAAGCCCTCCTGGTTTCATAGTCAAGCAAATTCTTCATAAGCTGTTGCTCCTGTCCTTCCAGGAGCAAGAAGCTTCAGATTCAGCAGTCAGAAATCCTGTTCAGGCTACCCTGTGAAAATTATGATGGCCAAAACCAACCAATGACAGAGTAAGAGGGAGTGGGAAATAGAGAATCCTCTGAGAGGAGGCAGAATGAGGGACAGAGGGGGACCTGTGCACTTCTCCGTTTCATCAGGTGCACTGGCACCGTGCTCTGCTGTAGATAAGGGTGGCCCAGGGTTTTCACGCTAAGTTGGAAGATATAACATGACTGAGAGTCAATTGCTCTTTGTCCCATGGAAGAGATACTTAAAATGGAGTTAATGGTTTAAAGTTGCTCAGTTCCTGTTCAGCCTGTGAGCAAGTAAAAGGTTAGACTGTAATATTTAACCACAACTCCCGTGCCTTTCTGAGAAGCACCGGGGAGGCTGCCTGAAGGCAAGTCAGACTCCGCCACGCCACCTCCTGCGTGCACGGCGAGGAAACCTGCACCAGACTTCACCCTCGTGCAGATACTGAGCTTCCTCCGGTGCAGTGGCTGTCACCCAGCCCACTTCCTTCTGGGGGACCTTCCCCTTGGGGACAGCTGGGGCTCGTGTTCTGCGCGTGCCACCAGCCACCATCATCAATCTGCCAGCTGCAACACAGCCAAGGGCTTAGTGCTTTAAGCAGCACTGGCTGCATGAGAACAGGATGGCGAAGAACAAACGAGGGGTAGCAGACACAGAAAAATCTCACAAAAGTCTGGAGACACGGAACTGTAGAACACAGCTTTCCTACAAATCTTGGTGAACTATTCCAACTCCTACTTTAAAAAGTAGAAGGGGTTTGTGCATTCATTCTTTTTTCATGCTCATCCATAAGAGGTCACTGCCTGATGCAATGAACACCTTGGTGTCAGCAGCATTCCTCTCTCTTCCCATATGCTCAACACCAGGTGTCCACTCACCTACAGTAACGTCCCAGCCGTTCCCCATCTGCCTTTCCCAGGGACAGTGAGGGCAGGTAAAAGAGCAAGGTGTGTGGGAGTCCTTCACTTTGAGCGTGTGACCTTAGCCAATTTTACCGTCACTTAAATGTACTTACTTTTTATTCCCCATCAATATCAAATGGAATGCATGGGGTTTACGGTCCCCATAGATGTTTTAAGTAAGCAGTAAAAAATATACAAAGATTTGGGAAACCAAGTTTGAGCAGCAAAGATACAAGCTCACAAATGGCCAAGGACCCTCCTCTTTCCCGGGGTCTGTGCCTTCTACTTCAGAATCGGATTCGCTATGACATTGTTTTTTCAGTAGTTAGTAGGCTTTCTCTCAAGGGTAACTACAATACCGTGTGGGACCTGGAGGCTGTCAGCTTGAGCTGCCCGCAGGAACTCCTTAAGCATAAAGTTTTTGCAGTGCCATTCATCATGAGACAAGAGGGAACAGCAGGCAGATACAACTTAATGGCAACTGAAATAATTTTAGCACAGTTCAGCTAACAGAAGATCTTCACAGTGTAAGGTGACTTTAAAGCAAGTATTCCATTGAGAGATTTCCATGGGGAAACAAAAAGGAAAAAAATAAAAATAGCAATATGGAGATTTTCCGGTGGAAAACTTGTTCTTGTGGAAATTCCACTTTCAATTGACAAATTGTTTTTCTGGGCAATTCCTAAGCCGCTGTAGGCACAGCCCTCATGCTAAGAAGTTTAAAAGCCACTCCATGTCTGACCCGGTGCCCTCAGATTTCCCACATCAGATAAACTGCAAGAGCAGAGCCCTCATCTTTCCCTCACTCCCATGCACACCCTGCAGCACACAAGTGGCCCCACCACAGGCACGCTAGTATTTGCCTACAGCGGCAGTACGTGCGTGGTTACAGATGTGATGCTTCAAGGATTAATCTATTAATGTCCCAAACCAAGATTAGTTACAGACTCTTACGTATAAGCTGTCCCTAATGCTCTGATACTGGCAAAGCTGTCATCGCCTTCAGCAACAGGTTTACCTGCACTAGGGAGTGCAGGCTTGGGAAAGTCTTAAATGAAGCTCCTCCTGGTAAACTGCACCAGGGAGAGAGAACCTGGGGCTGATTTTTATGCATTGTTATTGCTCTACACTGCCTTAAACCTGTCAATAAAAACTACACACTCTGCAGCTAACATTAGAGAGAGCAAGACAAATATTTTTAGCAAACTTGTTAAGGATCTTCTAAATTTGCAGGTGGAGCACTGAGTAAGCATCTCTTTTACAGGGTAATATTAGGACAGTGTGAACCATTCATTACGATGTGTCTTCTATCAACCGCTTTAGCATGAATCAACATACTGTGTAAACAGCTAGAAATCGTATTTATGGCAGGGCTCAAAGTATCTCAGAAAGTCGGAGGAAGTAGAAAGCTATTGGAGTAGGCAGGCTTGTACAGCCACTCACAGTCCAGAAAGGTACTAAGCACCTCAGCCATCCACCTGAACATTCGCAGGGATTTAGAGTATCTCATACCAGCGCTGTGTTTTCACACTAATGCATTTTAAATGCAAAAAAAAGGTAAATCCATCTGATTAAAAAAGTTACTTCTACCGACTGCACGGGACTGGTCTTCACAACTTACTCTTAAGAGCAGATGTTGCCTCTTTCCCAACTACTCCTGTCCCACATCGCCTATCCAACAATAGACCAGATCCAGCATCCCCGGAGCCGAGCCGAGTTGGAGCAGCTCGAGCGCAGCAGAGCTGAGCAGGAGCCCCAAGATGCCACCGAGGAGTCTGTTGGCCTGGCTGCCTGCCAGGTGCTGCGAGGTGAAGGAGTGGACAAAGGCCACTGCTCAGCTGCTCCAGTGACCTTCAGCTATGCTGCTCTGCATTGGGAATGCACCCCCTGCCCGTGCTCGTGTTTCTCAGCCGCATGCTTTCTTGGCTATCCGCAACGCTGCGCACACATGTCTGACACCGAGCCCACACAACGCACAGCCGTGTCCGTGCGGCGCACGAAGCCGATGAGCTCCCCTCTCCCTCCAATCACGAAGTGCTCGGCAGTTACAGCGGGGTTACTCACCCAGGGGCAGCAGTGACCACGTGCACTCACCAAGGCGCGCGGCGCGGCCATGAGAAGCACATGTGGCAACATCGAATTGCAAGCAACACGAATTTCAGAGATCAGTTAAAAAATCCTGCGTCTCTCCACCTAAAGGAGTTATCCTTTTGGGACATCGCGGTAATAAAATACAACCACAATTACAATCTTATTGATAGAAGCTTTGTTATTGAAGTGGCAAGAAGGGCATTGATTTTCGGAGTCAGACACTCAAAGGAAGACCCCTTGTGCTAGACAGTGTACGCTGTCCTTTCCAGTGTGTAACAAGATAATGCGACTGCACGTGATCAGAGAAGAGGGCCCAGGCTCTTCTCCATATTCTCTGCATACCTGTTACTATCGCACAGCTGCTCTCAAGTCTTCAGTTTCCTGTGCACTACAGACTGCATACCACTTCCCCTACGGAAAAAAAAGCCTTGCTTGTTCTTAATTGACGATGGAAATACTGTCATATTTTCCACTAGCCAAGCTTGAAACCATTACTGAATGAACCTTCATTAATTTTTCCACAACATTTCGCAGAAATGTCAGGAAACAGCTGCACCAGAAATGATTAACTGTCCTTATCAGTGGGACTTCATTGGCCAACTTCAAATTATACAGGTTTTCAAAATTCTACACTCAGTGATATTTTTTGTTATACTTTAGTTTACTGTCTCGGCACACTATTTTCTCTTCAAAAGTATCCGATTACACAGGTTCAGAGGCGCACAGACATTTTATGACCAGTGGAAGAATCTGTACAGTTTGCAGCTGCATACTTCTAGGAAAAGATTGCTTCCTGCAGATTGCTCAGCTGTGTCTTTTTTGGATCAAATTCAATGAAATTCACGACTTGCACTCAAATCGTATTTGCCAGTCAGACTGAATTCATTACACTGACATAAACTCTTTGTGCTGCATTTTGTTACTCCTTTCCTCTCTTGTCCTGCTCTTTTTCTTTCCTCTTTTCTCTCCCTACACTCTCTCTCCCCACCTCTTCTCTGAGCCCATACCATGTGTCAAAACTTATCATACAATGCTCTGTGCATTTGCTGGCAAAAACAAGTGGAACACTATGCATCATCATTCCAAACATGCAACCACTGAGATGCTACAAGGCTTGGTACAAAATAAGAGTGCAGCCATCTGGAGATAACTGCTAGCGTGGATCTGAGATTCCCAGCTGGCTGAAGCTTTGCAGTCTCAGAACTTTTTAGCAAAGCACCAGTGAGCAAGAGACTCCACTCACACGGACTTGCTCAGGGCACTGGATATTATGTAATTTTTCCAAAATGTAAATTCTTCAAATGTCTGATAAGAACATAGCAACAAAAAGCAAGGTTCACAGGATTACTTTTACAGACTGACAAGCACTACAGTTTCTTGCTTCTGTCTTGAAATATTTAAACTACAGCATGGCACGTTACAATAATTCTTAATATGCATCCCTGGCAGATTTAAAATTGCAATTGTTCGCTCAGCGTCTTCACTGAAGCTGTAAGCCTTTAATGTATAACCTTAGGATATTCCTAGATGGAAATCCAGGTGCGAAGAGGTGTATGTATGTATTGGAAGTGACATAAAATGAACCCGATCAAGTGTGGTTCAGTTTTGATACTGTTATCACACCCTTCCCCTACCACAAAGTAGGTTCCTTGCAGAAAAGATACAGGCACATAAGTAGAGGTTTATCTAGGTATTCTGGAGAAAGGATCCTTCCTCCCGCCTGTAATTCAAAACAATTCCCATTCCTTGCTTTTTCAGTGGGTCCCGTGCCCAGCAGTGGGCACACAACCCATGCACAGCTTTGCTCACAGAGCAACCACTGACCACCTCACCCTGTGCCAGGTCAGCTCCTGAACATCTCCATCGTCCCCGGCAGCTACACACGCAGCTGGCAGATGCTGGCCCAGAACGCCCAACACCGGCCAGCACTGCGATTCCATTGGTGCAGTGATGGCTACAGAAGAAAAAAGATCTGCTTTTAAATTACTCTACCAAGACATTTGCTTAGATAGCAGAAATTTAAGTACACCATATTCTACTTAAAATATGCATTAATATATGGGCTCTATTTACAAGATATGAAATACTGCCAAAAGTATCCAGCTTTTTTAAGGATTCAATTTTATAATACGCAGTGCTGGATTTCTCCTTCACGATGTCCTCATCTGTCTCCGTTCTAGTTTGAAAGCAGTTGCCGGCAGTGCCAGAGGATTTCAAGACCATGTCCTTCCAATATATGGCACGTTAATGCGCTGCCAGCTCTCACACAGCGTCTGCGGCCGCGCAGGAGACACATGAAGCACATATTGTGCACGGAGAAACAACTGAAGCTAAGCTGTTAGATTACATTAAACCAAGTCCTGATTGTAATTTTTGGGTGTGGGCTCTGACATACACAGAACCCGAAGAGAAGCTCCTCACCAGCAGAAGGGTGCCGCAGCTTCCCGAGGGGACAAGGGCTGGCAGGCGGCAGCTGTGCCACATGCAGGGATTTTCCACCCCTGCTCCCGGGCGCTGGGGGCTGTGGGAAGCAGGGCAGTCACGGCAGCTTTTCATGCCTGGACACCGGGGGACTTGAAGCTGCAGTGCTCGTTTTGCCACCTCCGGATGTTTTTGAGGCTCTTTCTTCCCACCTCAGGCTGTCAGAGAAGCAGCAAGTGGGGTTGGTACGCCGCCACCCTGCCCGGCTACCTCCTGGACATGGAAGAAGAAACATATTTTTCCTCTCACTGACTAATAGCAGGACAAGAAATGAGTGTTCTTGCTTCCCCCTGAGTTTGCACATCTTGAGCTCAAAGCACCACGAAGACACAGCCTCCCCGTTCGCAACACCAGCAGGAGCAGCAGGGGCTAGGGGCAACGTCGTAACAAAGAGAGAGACCGCAGCCGTGCTTCGCCCTTCGCACAGCCACTTCCAGTTGGGCAAAGGCGGGAACGGATCCCTTAGCACCAGGGGAGGCGCATTTTATGCTCGCCCAGCATTCATTTTACCCAGGTATAAATAGCAAAAGGTTTCAGGCAGTTGAGAATCAGGACCAGTATCTTCAAAGGATTCTCAGCCCAAAGAAAGCAGCCGGGTCTCCACAGCACCGCTTGCGCGGTCCCCGTAGGGACAAGAACCACTTCCTGCAGGGTGCCCGGCACTGCTGCTTTGGCAACGTTGCCTGCTCCTGTCTTCAGAGAGCAGATGCTTTCCTATCACCCCGTACCTAGCGGCAGAATAAGACTGCAAGATTTCACCTGTAAAGTAAGGAGTAATCAGGTTCAATTTCTTAATGGGGGTCTTTTATTAGCTCACACAGAGTATTTACTACCCTACCAGGATTAAGTGTTTGCCTCAATATCCTTAGCACGCAAGGCAGCAGCACATATTATCACAGCTACAATAACAGGGGTCTCAACTACATTAATTGAGAGCATTTATTCTAAAATTCAATTGTTCCAAACAAAAAAGTGTGCCATTCCTGGGCTGACACATGATCGAGGAGAGTTCTCAACATAAACGAGAGCCACGGCAGTGAGGGGCCAATGCTCACAAGCACCATGAACATGCTAATGAAACCTGGAAAATCTATGCTAAAACCATATTTCAGAGGATGGCTGCCACGCTCTTGTGTACCAAAGGTCTCAGTTTCCCACTTAAACGCTGCCTGGTGGCTGGGTTTCTGTGCTGCAGGAGCATTCCATTACTCCTTGTAAACTTCACACACTGTTACTGCTTCCCAAAGCGGCAGTGGAGCTCGGGGGGGCATGAGGACCGTTCCTTTTCCTGCTGAACTTTCAACAGGAATTCCACAGGACCTCTGGCAGGGGTGATGCCTCTTTTTTGTGACATGTTTGTGGTAACAGCCCTGCTGATCGTCGTCAGTTTGCATCGCTCTCGCCCACCCAGCCCTGGTCCCAGGCTGCGTGGAAAGAGCTTGGTTAGCGCTCAGAGACTGCAGAAGGAAAGAGTGCGACACAGACAGACACAATTTCCATTGCGGGGACTTGGAGAGGGATGCACAAAAAGAGATCCCGGTGTTTGAAAGCCGGGTTGATGAGCTTCTTTGAGACGTGGCTTAGTAGCGACAGGAATGGTTGGACTCAATCTCAAAGGTCTTTTCCAACCAGATGATTCTATGTGGGACCAGACTGGACTGTAGAACATTTGGTACCAGTTCTGACTTTGAGCAAACATTCAAGGGATGGCAAATCTCAATTTAACCCTCTCCATTCATTCCTTCAATTCACATACAAAATGAAACCTAGGTCCAACACCATTTACATAGTTCTGAAAAGCCCGGGGAGTTTATGTCAAAATATGTTCTGCATTTTCTTTGAACACCTTCTCCTGTGGTCACGATACCACATGAGAATCTCCGGTGGCCTCCTTACATACCTGGTTCCTACGGCTGCAGATGAATATTGGGTAATAAAGAAAAAACCATCAATGAGAAGGATCAAAGTTTTTCTTAACTTTTCACTATTCAAGCCAGTGTCATTAATTTCTGAGGGCTAACAATTCTTTGACCATAAGGATGTGCCCATTCAGAGAAGATTAGAAAAGAGGAGCTTCTCAGTGCCTCCGGTCTCCTACAGCAACAAAAGTAACTGCACTGCACGCAGGCACAGTTTTTGAGACAAAGTCAACATGAAACCTGTCTAACCTGTGACTACCAACACAAATAAACATGAAGCTGGAGCGAGTAGCTAAACCCAGACTTTTTCTTGACAAGGTAAAGTGGCTTCAGAACCATCTGATGCCACAGTAAGAGTGTCGTTTGGGATCCACTAACTTTAAGGTAGCTTGGGTATCATCATACTACAGTGTCAGCACTTCCGTAACTGCAGTTCATATGTGCCCAAGTGTTCAAGACCCAGAGGAAAAGATAAACCTTGAACAGAATTGTCAATGCTGCACTTGGAATGGCAAGATGACCAAACAAAACCCATCAATTTATACTTTAGGACCAATTAAAATGAAAAAAAAAAAATCCCTGTTCACATATCAAAACCCCACCCACCATTTCTTCTTGTATTTTTACAAGTACATTTCTCTATTCATTCTGTTCATAAAGTATGGTCCCTGGATGCTTGATGCAAGATCTGCAAAGAGAAGGGAAAGTGGCAAATCAAAAAGCAGAGAGAGCACTTCCAAATCAATAAAAATATAACCTGCCTCAAGAGAAACGCCTCTGAACCCAGCAAGAGGTGACTCCAGTTGTAACAGAAGGACACGTAATCAGTGTTTAAATGCAAGTGACGTCCATGTAAAGCTTTCTGAGAATGGCAAACTATTCACCCGGGCCTGCTCTCTCAGTTCATTCAGACCCCTTCTTTCTTTGCTCCCTTACCTGGTGGTTGCTGTCAAAGGTGCAAGTAAGTAATGGTTCCAGTCCAGGCAGTTTGGGTCACCACTCCAGCAAATATGGCCGTTGACTTGCTCTTCCACCTATTTGGAAAACAAATATGAAAGATTTTTAACGATCGTGGTCAAGTCAGCCCACTGTTTTTATAACCTGATCAACACGATGGCGCTGGCTACATCAATACGTGTAAAAACTTCAGAGGTTCAGTCACCGTCCTACTTGCTATTTGAGTCATTTTCCCGCAGAGCAATGTGGCACCAGCAAGCGGAAGCTGTTGCGGGGTTTCCAGCTTGCTGTGGGCTACTGTACGTGTCAACTGAAAATATTCCAAGGTGAAAACAACAGACAGACAAACCCAAACAGTACACACAATAATGTACTTTCAAATGTGATGTATACAACAGGCAATGTAAACGCGCTAATCGTGGAGGTGTCTCTATAGTGTGTGTTCAGCACCTGCAGTTCCAGTTTTTCTGCCTGATGTTGAAAAGATCACGGCCAAATAAGAGTTTAAGAGCACACATTTTTAATAAAATGCAAATATTTTCCTGCTATTAAATTAGAGCAGTGCTGCTTTGCCATCTAGCACTGTGCTTTAAAAGCGGTATCACCCCTAGAAATTCCCTTTGTGTCTGATGGTAGTCAGTTTCAGAAAAGAAGCTGTTAGTGTACACTGTGAAAATCACTCATAAACCTGACATTTCCCTTCAGATGTGAGGGCACTCTGGGAAGAAAAGCATTAAAAGTGCACTTGCGTACACAAAAGACCTGCTGTAGGGTGTGTGTGCGGGAACGTAGGCACAGAGCACCAGGAGGTGAGACGCGTTAGACAGCTACAGGCTGCCCTGTTAACACCCGCAGGGAGGAGGTTACTGAATACACAGAGGTTACCCTTACTCAGGGCACAAAGGTAATGCACCAGGAACTGAGACTCGCATCTAATTTGCACATAACGGAGCTGACCGAGACCCTTAACTTTCAGTGATCTGGTGACCACGTGCATAGGCCTGGTTGTTCTGATTTTGTTGCAGACTGTTGTGAACACACAGATAATCACAGTACGCATTGTGCCCAGGGCACTTTCTTCCAGGCTTCCTCTGTGTCCTTGAACAGCCATCAGTGAGACGCCAGCCGAGGTGCTGTGACCAGGAGGGGTGATAAGTGTGGGTTTGCCAGGATGGATGTGTTCCTGGACAGGGCAGCACCCACTGGGTCCCAGCGAGAGGGGCAGCTCACGTGGCCTCTTCTCCTGCTCTTCGCCCTGGTCGTGATGCTGAGCCCTGGTTGCCCACCTTCTGGGAGCCGCTGCGTCACTGGAGCAGGAGAAGGTCCTTCCCCCTCAAGGGCTTGCAAATGCCGTGCCAGGTGAGTGTGCCAGAGGACTTGGACAGGAAGATCTCAAACACAGCAGATCTGTGCCTGTGGCCTAACCTTACTGGCACCAAAGCCAACAGCAAACCTCCCTCTGCCCACGCTGCCCCACACGCAGGGCAAAGCCTGTCCGCCAGGGTGGGCGACGCACGGCACGTCCACCGCCAGCAGAGTGTGGATGTGAGCTGGTGGGTGCCAAGAGCCGAAGGGTAAAGCAGGCCTGGAACCAGTTAGTAATGGAAACGCATGTACTTCTGCTTTTTCCCTCTCATGTTTGCTCTCAGCAACAAAAACAAGCGGCAAATAATGATGTGTTGCTGACCAGCAGTGACAACAGTGCTTCACGCGGCCATACATACACAAGAGCACAATATATGCTTTGGCTCCAGAGCCTGGCACGTTATCACACTAATACACAGCTTTCTAGGAAATTATATGGGTGTGGAGCCAGGAAACACTTCTGAACCTTCAAAACAGACAGGGTCCAATATGGTTTTAACCCGCAGGTGAAATCACGGCATGGTGGGACTCAAGGGCAAACCTTTGTTTTCAGCAGGGCCAGGATTTCACTTGCTCCTTTCACAACTGGTCTGAGAAAAGTTCCAGTCAAAAACTAAAGCAGAGCAATAAAGGGGTCATGAGTCCTTATTCCCATATCCTTCAGTGGGACTCCGGGGTAGTCTGGACTGTAGTGTGCTCTCCCTAGCGTGGCACGGACTCCTTGCGGCCCCGAGGCAGGTCACCCTGTGCTTTCACTGCCCTAACTGGCTCCAGTGACGCTGGCTACGCTTACACAGCTCTTTAATTGAAGTGCATTGTGAATCGGTTTGCCTAATCCATAACCCAAGGAGAAGGGTCTTTATCCTCATTTACACTAAATCCTCTCTACAGCACCCTGGCACGAGCAGAGGGGACTTCCACTACAAAAGATCGAAGGGAAAGATGTCATTTATGAAACAAAATCACACTGCTGCTGCTCCAGCTTCAGAAGGAGTATTTAAATTGAAATATTTCAATTGAAATTCACGAGCAACACTGGATTGCGTTTTCGCTAATTTCTTTTTTCGCCCTTAACTGATGGGAGCCAGTGTCTTCCTGTCACCGTGATAACCTCAAGGTCTTCAACAGCATTCCTCAAAGGAACCTTCAGCTTCTGATCCAAGTGTGAAAGGCTCCCCCTGATTTCAGTGAAGGCTGGATCAGTTTCTCAGTCTTTAAGAGTGTTAATCATGACTTACAATTAGGTAAAACATTAGCCAGAGCAAGATCTGGGTGTGAACAGTCAGATCTTGTCTAGGCAGCACCACTGCATCTCCTCACTACGCTGCCATCTTCCAGCAGCACTGGCGCTAGCAAACCAGCCATGGTTTGAGGGAACAGCCAAGCTGCAAAGTCCCCGACAAGCCCACATAATGCGCGTGTCACCAAGCAGCATTCTGCTGCCCAGTTAAAGCCCCCAGAGCCACCGTTGTGACGCTCACACCTGGAAATTTTAATTTGTTTATTATCACTGCACTAATAAAAATTTCTGGTTGGACTCGATGATCTCAAAGGACTCTTCCAACCTGATGAACACTGTGATACTGTGAACTGTAACACCATAGCGTCTCACTCAAGGTCTTAAATTCATGCTGGTCCCTCAGAGCAGCGAGGTTATATACAAACATCCCACTTCTTTTCCAGGGTTCAAATCTCCCTTTATATGCCTTTTTTCACTAAATATAGTGAATTGACGATGCAAGCTCCCGTGCTGCGGTATTGAAGGACTGTGAATCCAATCTGTGTAGATTTTCTAATGCTCTCTTTGCCCCCTTTCTCCTTTTCAAACACAGAAAGTCTGGAGAACTTTGTGAATTATGGGCTATAATGGGAGAAGTAAGAAGTCTAAAATTTGCTTGATTGCAGCTATGATGCATTAAGCTCCAGGCATTCATCTCAATCCCAGTACTTTTTCTCTGAATGGGCAATATTTTACAGCTATCGCTCTCTAAACAAAGCACAATTTATTTCACACACGGTTTGATTGCTGCAGCAGTCAGACTAGAAGCAAAAATGTCTTCCTACTGGAGGAAGGTAAAAGCAATGTCATGCTTTAAATCGACTCCAGATGATCAATGGCAGAACACAATCATTTAAGAAACGACACTTATATCCTGATCAAATGCAATCATGCCATGTGCAATCGGGTTGGGAAAAAGTGGAAGAACATTACTCTCATTATTTTTCTGGTGTTCTTAATGTGTTCACACAAAGCTTCTGTGAATAAATGAATTAAAATACTTGCAGTGTCTCTACCTTTGCTCTCGTAATTCCAGGTCATTCTGGCATCTCTTGATATCACAGAAATATTTTTTTCTGCAATCAGTTTGATGAAATTAATGGATCAAATCTTGATCTACCTTCAACATTAAAGGGGTATAATTTATTCTTTTATTCAAATGTCTGTAAGCTGTAAACATTTTCACCTTCATTACTAAAACAGAAAGACATCTGAGGCCTAATTTATTTTTCAGTATTTATGCTTTTTTTGTTTCCCACATTTTTCTCAATAGCAGTGCGAGAGCCCCTTCAGATTTTGTTTATTTACAGCTTTTTTTCATTTTGGTATCCTGCATGCTTGCACCGTGCTGCAGATCCGGGTGCAAAGAGCACCAAGAAACCTTTGTAAAACTTTACTTTGTTGAAATTTATACATGCATGAATTTACGTGTGTATATACATAAATACATCTATGTATGCGTGTGTGTCCAGTCACATGTGCTTATGTATATATATTACATATAAAATAGTCATATTTACTAACACGTATGTTTCAGCAGAGCTGGTTTTATTGCTCTTCAGGCTCTGCAGAAGGTTAGCAGTCAGAACAAAATCTACCTAAAAAGATTGATGGTTTAGCCACGCCCCATCTAATTTTGGCAGCTAAGACCATGCAGTTGGGCTCCCAAATTCCCTTCCCCTCACCCTCAGGTGAAAGGGAGAGGAAAATGAGAGGAAAAGGGCTTGTGGATTGGAAACTAAAACTACAGCTTTAGCGAACTGGTAATAATAATAGTGATGACAATAATTAGGAAGTAATGAAAGGTATACAAATATCTGAGATCACTCCCCCACCCCACCCCTCGATGACTGTACGTCACCACAAGTGCTGTGGAGCAGAGACGGGGGAAGGAGTCCTCACTGGACATCAGCCATCGCAGAAGAGAGCGAGACCCTCATGATCTCTCAGTTTTATATCGAGTATGACACCTAAGGGATGGAGTACCCAGTTGCTCAGTTTGGGGTCATTTGTCCTGTCTGCCTCTCCCTGCAGATGTGGGCTTTTTCACCAGCTTGTGGGTGGCCTTGGTTACCAGAACTCAAACCATAACAGAGATCTACCATGCAAAAGGACTTCTGGAACACCAGCTGTGAACTCTGTTTACTTTACACACAGGTGGCTCACTTTATCAAAACCAAGCACAAGATTTCTTCCTTGGAGCCTCCTACATCATCCCCTCTGTCCCCAGAGCTCACTCTGCGCAGGATCTTGTTTTGCTGCCGCCGCCAGAACTATGATTTCGGGTTACTTTTTTTCACTTCAGGCAGGAGCTAAATTAGCAAGAGCACATCTCCCTAAGTATAGGCTCATAACCTCACCGTAAATAACAGTTCAGGCACTGCCAGCTGAGATCAGCACCCGCACTGACCAGGCTTGATGCTTTCAGACAACGGTCAGGCCGGCAGTTGACACAGTGTCCATATGCACATGCTGCTCGACCCTGTGCTCGGCACACGTGGCCTCGCCTGCTGTGGCCAAGAGAAGAGGGCTGTTTGTGCCAGCAGCTGGCAGCAAGACGCAAGCACATCTGGCCACCCTCCAAGAGTGGGCAGAAGGTGAAAAACTGGCGAAACATCAGAAGGCAAAACCACCACATCTCACCCAAGCCCAAGATTGGATTCCAGGTGAAGCTCTGGCTCTACGGAATCCAAACAGGCTTCAGCGAGATCACCATGAGGAACCTCCTACACCAAGTGCCTTGGCTTTCCTTCCCTCTTTGGACAACTACCCTGCTACGGCACCCATGCACTGGAAACACCAACACAGCCACGCACATAATGAAGAAGAGGCAGGGCCACTCAGCTGCCAAGCGTGCAGGCTGCAACGCAGCACGTGTCCTACAAGCCCAAGACAATCACTTGAGTTGTCAAAAGTATCTCCAGCTCCGTGGCAAGACCACTGCAAGCTCAAGCCCATGGCAGAGCAATGGCAGCAACACTGGGCAGCAGTAGATGAAAGCTGATTTGCCCTGAGAAGCTGGCAACGAGTCAGGCATGCAGGACGCCAGAAGGGGAGTGTGATGCCTGGGAACAACAGAAATCTGTCAGTGCGGAAAATAATCCGAGGACTTGGGGTGTATTTACAGAGGTTTGGTTGTTGTCACTTGCAAAATCCAAGCCTATGTTCTCTATAAAATAAAAATAAGACTTCAGTGAGACTGGTGTGAAGTCAGCACAGAGGTCATTCAGGGCACAGTGGACTGGCAGCTCTGCCTTTGCCCCTGTGCTCCTGGCTGCAAAGGCCAGCGCAGCACAGAACACGCTGCGGTTGTGTCGGCTCGACAGCCACGATGAAGCACCACCACTGGCAGAAGTCTTAAGCATCTAAACGGGCCACCAAACACCTCCGACCGCACACCTTATTAGCACTCCTGGTGGACGCTGCGCGACTTCTGTACAAGGGGACGAGTGCTCGACCTCACCACCCCTTGTTATCGCCAGATCCAGACCCAGAGAGGGGCTGTTTCGAGCGTTCCCAGTACCCGCGTGCTGCTCGCCCCTTCGGGTCTAAAGGCAGAGAGAGGCAGCAGCGGGGTCTTTGCCTCTCCACAGTGAGGCGAGATCCCCCTGCACCGGTGTCACCCTGCGTTTGCTGTGTGCTCATTAAGTCAGTAATTTCTCATGAGCGTGGGGCTCTACCCATACATGGCAGGCTGGAGGAGGAATGACCTCAAACTCTGCTTCTAATCCAGAGAGTGTTGCCAAAGCACAGTGTCTGAGTTTGATGCATGAAGCGCTGAGATATTTTCAGCTCCTGAATCACACTTTTGGCTCCACAGCTAACCTGAACTTCTCCTTAGTTTTGTTTGCAATTTTTCACCTTCTGCAATCATCGACTCTCAGAAAACAAGCAAGTACATTAAAGAAAGAAAACCAAAGGCCATAAATACATAGATCTTTTTTTAATCGCTTTTATTTTAATAACTTCTATTTTATTCTCCTTCATGCGTGGAGGAGTGGAGTTGAACAAATTACTAATAGATTAGTGGTGCATCACAAATATCTGCTTTCTTTATTTCACATTCTAAATATATGTTATTCAGTGCTGCCAGTGAACATTTTTTAATGATTTTGGAGTCAAACACAAGACTGAAACAGTCTGAAAAATGAGGCAGTGCAGCAGCAAGTAGTTAGCCTGGATACAGCTACAGGAGAGCTTTTAACTATATATTCCTACTGCTAAAGCAAAAACGTTTTGTTATACTTGTTCCATGAAATTACATTGACTCGACTCAATCATAATTTGAAACAGGCAGTAATGAGAAAGCAAAATCTCATTTTACAGTACAAGGGAATAGGTTTTAATTGACACAGCCTGCCAGTTACAACAGCATCACCTCCTTGTCACTGCGGCCCGAGTCTACTTGGACTGAACTAAACAGGAAAGCTCCAGCAGACAAATTGTGCAACCTCAGCCACAGCTAAGCAGGCTATTTAAGCATATGCTTAATTCCATCTCTAATCAGTAAAGCCAATTCAGCAAAGCAAAAGCATTCGCTCAAGTCAGAAGTGAATAGGGAGCGCGCAGCTTTCTGAACATGGGTTTTTCATGATCTGAGGATGTTGCACAAAACTTCCCTTGATTTCCCTTCCGACCCATGGTTCTGGAAGGAGGCAGGATTCAACTGGTAATCAAATGTCACTTCTGCACGGAAAGCACTAGCATTTTTAACTTATCCATAGATGGGTTAAGCCAAAACACTTTTTAAAAAAGCCATGGGCTCTCTCCTTGGGCTGGACACAGACCCACGGGCACACCAGCCACGGGCGGCAGGGGACCACCAGGGCAGAAGGAGGTAACACAAGTGAGTATGCGTTAGGCAGCTACCGCAGGAAATACCATCCATGGAACTGCCGGTGAGCTTCTCTGAGCCTTCCCACAGGGTGAGCTGGGAGCTTCCTTATCCACTGGAAGAAGAGTGGAAAATCATGGGCATTTCAACTCTTCTGCCTCCATTTCCCTCCCATGGGAATGAGGACAGGCAGAGGAGGGACAATGAGCACACAGCTTTGATAGGAAATGTGGCTCTTTCCTCGATGCACTGAAGTAACCGGGCCGCCTCTAAAGTCCTCTGAACCTCTTCATTTCCTTTAAATTTTCTTTAATCTTAATTTTGTTTAATTTTCTTTAATCTTACCAACATTAATTTAACAGAGACAACTTCCAGAGAAGCACGGATCCCCAGGAGTATTCCTTCACGGCACACAAGTGGGAATGGAAAAGCCTGTTGCAAACAGCAGGGCTGTAACTGATCGCAGGGAATTCACACTCCACCACGAGCTGAGCTGCACAGCTGCCTTTGCCCTTCTCCCTCTGCCCCCGGTGGAGGGGCCTTATCTACCTTCCCATTTCATCTCAGAGATCAGGAATCTATTACAAACGGAGCGGCGCTGCCCTTAATGACACTCAGCGGTGCGAGGCTGCCTCCTCCCAGGTGGTTCCCCCCAGCCCAAGGGTGGATGTGCAGAGGGAAGCACTGACGGCCAGCTCTACCTGTTCTCCAGCTCCACCTGTTCTCCAGCTCCTCCAAGCTGCTGGGGACAGCCGGCCCAGGTCAGCCCTCGGATTTGCTCTCTGAGATTACGATCTGTCCCTGCGCAAAGGCACTGTGAGCTGTCGGGTATAAATGTTTGCAGAAATTAAACAACTCCAGCAAAATACACATTATGCAAACATCTCCTCTCCTCCCAAACGACACAACACGAAGCACCAAGCACAAACAAAAACCGACCAAACAAAGTACGGAGGCATTGTGGAAAAAAATCATTTAGTGAGGAGCTTCTGTGCTCTCCGCACAGCCATTAGGACAGCAATAATGCTGAAATGGCTGGCCAGCCCTCAAAATTGGATCAACTCAGACACAGAAGAGACAATTGAAAGCAAGGAGACAGACAGCAAAAAGAAGTGAGACAACAGATGGAAAGCAGAAACGCAACGTCTAAACTGCAGCTGTAATTCTGCGAGCAGCAAGCACGTTTAAGCACAGCCTCAGCTTGAATCCCTGTTTTGGGGAGGGCAGGAGTTCTCTTTTTTAGAAAGCCCCAACTTAGCAGCAAAACTGCTGTGGGTTCTCCCTAGGCAGTTTGAGGGACAGCAAAATGATTTCTCTCCGTATCTAGAAGGGAAATGACGCTCCTAAGAAAGGGGGAAATTCTGACACCCTCTGGTGACCTAATTGTCCCAGTACCGTTGGGGATGGAGAGAGGGTCCCAGCATTGAAACCATCTCCACGAGTGCAAGAGCTGGGTTTGAGGTGCCACTGGCCAGGGCTTGGTCACAGGAACCGTTCAGAGCTCTCCTGTGGCAGCGCATTTCTCCTTTACTACCACGACTGTTACATTAGGCAGGAAAAGGGTAGTTATTGTTCAAGCACTATTTTATAGACTATTTTGGCAGGTTTTCAAGCAAAGTTTAAGTATAGTTTGATATGCACTAGTACAGGAGAGAAGGATTCCCACATTGGCCAAAGAAACAGTTGTGGCAAGACTACCTATTTTTAACACGGTTTATAGAGAGCACTATTTCAGACACAGCATTTTCTCCCATCTGTTGACACAGTTGTTTTGTTTCTTTAAAGACACAGTCGTCTGTCTCTTAGGCAAAAACCAAACCCACCTTCAATAGTTGCACGAGAAAAACATGCGACTGAAACCCAGTTAAACAGCGATCTGGTCACAAGGTAATGTTGAAATATAGAGCAATTCTTCAGATGCCTCTTAAAATTTACATCAGGTTTTGGCCTCTGTGGTATTGTAAGTGCGACTGTGGATTTTTAAAATTCACACCATGTATGCTCAACTACTAACGAAGATGGCTTATTGATCTAAGCAGTCTAACTGCGAACCTGCCATGGGAGCAGCAGACCAGTCTGCTCAGCAGCAGCATTGCCACAAAAGCACCAAGCAAGACGCTAACACTTTCCTTAATAAAAGAAGGAAAATATAATGAAAGCACCAAGGAAAAAGTGTGATAAAAATTCCACTGGTATTACAGGACAAAACATTAACAATCCTCTGACACTTGGGTTGCCAGGCTGTTCTCTCTGGCTCTTTTGTAATTTTTTGTCCTCACTGGACTGCTGGAGTTGATGGTTATGATCTCCCAGGCAATCTGGAAACCTTATCTCCTCTCAGAGGCACTTCAGGCAGCTTGAGAGTTTGTAGGTGGAAGCAAATAAAACTGAAGCATGGCTGAGGCGGGCTCTCTGCAGATCACTAAGGTAACCTCAGTTCTTGTAGGACAGCCTATTCGCTGGGAAAGTTACAATATGAAACCCTGATATATTAAAGGTCAAGACTCCAATACAGATCAGACTCATCTGTACTGTTTTAATTTCTTTTTACGCTGAGAGGTGCCTGGGGACCTGAAGAGATGACAGAAAGATAAATCATGCATGACACATGGAAGAGAAGATGAGGCTGTATCCAGAATAGGATAGCTCTGCTGGTGCAGCTCTCCTAGCAAACTGTAACAACAGTGTGTTCCCAGCACAGCCTTCATTCGTACCAGCAAAATCACATTATTTGCTGGCATGGCTTTTTCCTGAGGTCCATCTTCCCTCATCCAGCAAGCAAAAAGCATTTCAGTTAAAGCAAAGCTTTGTCCTAAGTGAGAGCTTTAATGTCAGTGAGGGATCAAGTCAAGGACCAAGCCCCTCTTCACCTTTGGCCAAGACAGCTATTACAGCAGAAATCTGTAAATCAGGCACGTTCTTCCTTGGACTGCAGTGAGAAGGCCTGGCCTCTGCCAAGTTCTCATTTGCTTGTGCAGAAGTGCAGAGATAAAATATCGTGCCACACATGCTCTGACTGAACAGCTACGGTATTTCCTCAAGCAGAAGAGGTCTCCAGCGTGCCTACAACCGACCCCAGCTGCTGCTCCACCACCATTCTGCAGCAGAAGGCTCACCCTCCCTGCCGAGTCCCCTTCCCTGGACCCACAGCAAGGAGGAAGCAGACACGGGCTTGGTGCCACTGCCTTCTGCAAGCACAGCCTTCTCCCTGGATGGGGAAGGGAAGACCATGGTGTACAGCAGCATGGGAAAATTTACACCGAACCAAGCGCCTGGGATTAGGTGTGCAGCTTTAAGAAATAACCGAATTCACCAAGATGATAAAAACCACAACGTATTTAAGATGCATTTTAAAGGAATTTGTGGGTCTGCTTTCTGGAGCCGTGTGAAAAGTTATTTTCCAGGTGTGCTCTATGCCATGACCTACCAGGCACCAGCAGCCACCTCATTTAAAATTTTATCACTGTCGCATATGATTTTCATAAGAGAATGGGCAGTGACTTTAACACGCCCTTGAGGAAGTTAAGATCAGTGAGGAGTCTGGCAGCATGCTCGTATGCAGCTTTCAGGCTGCTGAAAGGGCTTACCTGCTTACCTGCCTTTGGGCCAGCAATGCCTAGAGCCGTGGTCCTTGGCCACCCGGTATCAGCTAATTTCTTTACAAAGCAGGCAGCACGTATTTCTGGAAGGTTGGACCTCGTCCAGGCTACTATGGTTTCCATGGGCAGGAAGCTTGAAGGTCTGGGATTAAAACGGCAGGAGGTTGAAAAGAAAATTGAGGACCTGGAAATAACAACTGATGGTCCTGATGCAATCACTACCAAGAACACTGCAGCTCTGAAAAATGTAGTCAACAGTCTGGAGAATAATACCAAAAAAAAGGCTAGGTTTTGTAAGACAGCAGAAAGCTCCTGCAAGGAGAGTTACCAGACAGGATCTGGTACACTTTGGCATTTGAGTTTTGACCAGTTCTGCACAGCGTGTGCAGGGAAACACACCGTGCAAAAGCTGATCTGCCCTAGCACGTCACGTTTAAAGGAAAACTGCTGCTGGCTAAGACCTCTGGCCAGAGGCCCTCTTCTTCCTCCAGCTGTGGAAGCTGAAGGTGCTCCTGTCCCCACTTGTTCCTGGCTGGCTGGAGGCTCACGTTTCCTCCCTCAGCCCACGTCAGCCCTCCACTGACCTTCAACCAAAGCTAACCAGATGGCTTTGCCTGCAGAAAGAAACACGGCATTTGCACAACTCTTACAACAAGTAAAGTGGTGGAGCAGTAATTTCCAGCTACTTAGGAGTGATGATCCATGGGCAAAACGTCATCCGGAACTTCGTGGCCCCTTGCACAGGCGACACCTGCCCAACGCCCGAGCTCTGCAGCACAGGTGCAGCGTTACAGAAAACACTGTGTGGGAAGTTTCGATTTCGGTATCGCTACAGTACGAGCCAAAGAAATACCCTGCTGAACTTCAGAGCCCTAAGTAACAACTAGCCATGCTGTGGTGCTTGACAGGAGGCTCAGCGCTTTGGGGCAAACACACAGAGTTTATCCTGAATTTTCAGGACTCCTGAGTGTTGTTCTGGGCAAAGTATCCCCCTGATATCCTTTTGTGATGGCTGAGATAACAGATCCGGACTGAAATAAAGGCCTCAAAATAGTGTACTAAACCGATCCCTCTCTAAACTACCTTTATTTTCTGTCCCCAGAAAGGTCACTAAAAAGCAATATATTTAAATATATATATAATATATTTAAAGAAGAAAATTATTAACTGTTGAAACACAAATGCTGGTGCAGAGGAGCAGAGTCTGCACTGAATTTATTCATGTTTGAGCCCCAAAGCCAGGTGCCAGCTCACCTGTCACCAAATGGCAGAAAGAGGCCTGGCAGGGATTAGCTAAACCTGGTTCCCGGGGCTGTCTCCTGTCGGTGTGGAATATCTTCAAGACCCTGTTGGTTGCTCCGGGAATAAGACAAATGCAAAAACGGGTTTTAAGCTGCCTTTGCTCTCTCTGCTGTGTTCAGCAGAGCTTTAGCGCAGCTGCAGGCAAAAGACTAAGGAATGCAAGGTGGCAATTTCAGTGAGACTTGTCCCCTTACAACCTCAAGGTCTGATTCTACGTTAGGGCTTCTGCTCAAAAATTAATAAAAATCAGAAGGATGGTGAGAGGCCACACTGACCGTAGAAAGTCCAACTGAAGAAAAACTGCCCTAGGAAAGGAGCCAAGAAAGTGCATGGGACCTAACAAAGCTTTCAGATAACACAGTCAACATGCTGGACAGCAAAAAAAACTCTGCCGGGAAAACATAACGCCACTGCTAAGAAAATTAAGGAATCAAATTAAAGGCTTCTCGTGAGGAACAAAAGGCACAACAAACAATAGCAATCATTCAGAAACTCAAACACAACTGGAGACAAGAAATGTGGTAAGTTAGAGAAAAAAGGACAGAAAAGACACCTACTGAATTCTGCATCTCTGCAGTTATTCACATTCTCACTTGAGTGTTTCCAGAGATGAATGCCACCGATTCCGACTCAGGAAGTTACAACAGATACCTTAAAACTCAGTCAAGTAAATCCCAAACCGTTATCGCGCTGTTCCAGAACCTTTGTGATCAGCAGAAACCACTTAAACAATAAAGAGCAAGCACTCAAAGAAAACAAGCTATTTTTCTATCAGGACTGCTTCATGGGGAACAAGCAGAATTAGGAGAGTCCCGGAGCAGGCTCTGTCAGTCGCTGATTTTTTCTGCTCCAGTGGTTTGCCTTGCACCGTTTGCCTCGCAGCTGTTAAGACCACAGGGCAGAGGCAGTGCCAGCAGCCCTGGTGATCCCTGCACTGTCCAGGTTGGGTCATGACTACAGCTCACCTACCTACAGTGCCCTTAGGATACAGTCAAACACTCCACAGCCCTTTTCGAAGGATCGCTTACTCACACGCCAGTGCTACAGCACTTTGAAATGAGATTGAAAGAGGGTAAGTAAATGGAGTCAGAGTTCCCTTTGCGGGGGCTATTCCCTTCCTTTCATTCCGACAAGTCAAACAAATCCTTGAGCCGCACACCTAGGTTTCAGCACCTGTTCCAGTGTTCTTCATATCATTTTGTTACAAGTGGAATGAGCAATAAAGTTCCCAGTGGGCTTGTGGATCATCACAGCAACACGATGAGAAAGCTTGATCGGGTATGGTAAAAGTCAATGGAACTTGCTACGAGTGCTCAGCTGTGCCTTATGCTCCTTCCGTTAATAAAAGTAAATCTTTCCCCATGCATTGATTTTAATTACTTAACAATAAAGCCTGCTTTTGAACAATATAGTGTCATGAAAGAAATCATAATCTGGAATAGAGAAAATACGTCGTCTGTGTCCTGGGATCAGTTAAAAATTCCAGTGAGTGCAGTAACTATTGAGTAAGAATATCCCACTGTTACCTAAAGGTACGCACACAGGTACAAGCACACACGCGGTCTGGCTTACCCACCTGGGGGTCCCCTAACCCTTCCCTGGGAACAAGTGCTATGTGTAAGAGGAGAAATGTAGCTCCAGCGGTCATGGGGACACAGACCGTATCTCACCTCTTGTGTAATACTATTATCTGAAATTTTATACATTTCTCCTCTTTAAAATATGGAGACATTTCTGTCGATAAAAAAGGTTTTATTCTAGGGAAGAAAAAGAAATTATTTAAGAATAGTCTAATTCCAAGAGATTATTCATAAATACAAACACAATATTGAGTTTATGTAATAATTATTTGGCATTTTACATCTGCTATAATAGAATATTGGTCATATTTCTAACTTCCATGCTGTTCTTTGCACAGAGGTCTTTACAGTCAACAGGGCTGTAATAATTCACATATTAACTGGAAGAACAGGTCACTGACAAGAGTTTTACCTGAAGAGAACAAAAATCACAGAAGCATTTAGACTGGAAGCCACCTCTAAATGGGTCACCCGAGATCATCTACAACAGACACTCATATAGTCTAGCCATGCCTGATTCCACACCTTTCCATGGCAGTTTGCTCCACTGACCTAAATGTTGTGTAGTAGTAACCCCTTTCCAATATCGAACCGTCTCACAGACTATTCCGTACTGCAGCTTAACCACAGCGGTTTCCCCCTTTTCTCTTCAATAACACGTGAAAATACCTTGTCCTGTTCTCTCCAGCCCTTCGGTATAAATACGTACAGTTAAAGCTCTGACTTACACTTTCTCTAGACCTAAATTTCTTATCTCAAATACTCTTTCATCTTGACTTCGAGGTTTACCATCTTTCTGGAGGTTACTTTTTGGCTCTTGATCTTGAGGGCTGAAGAGGATTTGAAGTTTGCCCAAGTCTAGTTAGGAATTTATTTTATGAGGCTTGAAGTTACAAATATGTCTTTGCACATCGCCCTGCTTTATAGTGGCATTTGTTGTTCCAAATTTAAAATTGTTCTCCCAAGAAACACCTTGAGAAGATCATACATACAAGATCAATACACACATTAACGAGACAGCTGGAATTCAACAGTGCTGTTCTTCAGGATGTGCTCTGTAATTCCAGCAAACTTCTACCCAAGCTTGAACAAGGAGTGTTACCTGCCTGTATCTGACATACGCCACCTCCACTAGGCACTGCTAGGAGTGAAGCCACATCAGCAGCAGGATTATCTGAGCATTTACACAGAGCACCTGCAGGCTGTGGCTGTAGAGGCCACACTAAGTTCCAGCAGTAGGAACCGAAAAGCTGCTCCTGATGCGCCAGCTGGGGCTGCGCTCATGGCAAGAGCATTGTGTACTTTGATTTTTAAGTAACACCTTTCACACATCAACGACTGTGACCCCGTGCGCTCCCAACACAGAGGAGGTTGCAGGAGCAGAGAAGCTGGTGGCCTGCTCACGCTTACAGAGAGAGTCTGTGGCTGAGCAGCCCGGCGTCACACGCTGTGTGCGCAAGGCATGTGTTACCCAACATCCACTCTTCCGAACTCTGCCCGTGCCCAACACGGATTCTGAGCAACCAATAAAAACAGACTCAGGTGGTCGAGTTCTTCATCTGTGACAGAACACCTGCAGTACGTGAGGATTCACAAGTATTTCCACAGTCACAGATTTAAAATACAATATGAATCCAGTTTACCACTGTAATCCAGTGGACAGGCACTGAAGTAGAACCCCAGGCTTCCAATATTTGCCTGTAACACAAACCAAGTCCATTTCCCCAAGGAAAATATATGCCTAAAGAAAGTGGTAAAGGAGGGGCTCTCACGCATGAAGAGGAAACTTTTTTGTCTGTTTTGATCAAAAAAATTGGCTGCATCTGAACAGCTCACTCCCCAGTTGCTTCAAAAAGCTGCAATATAACACACATCCAACTTGTCTTCAGAATCTCTACAAGAAAGGTCTGAGTTTTCTAGTTATTCATCATTTCAACACAGAGAGGACACTGCTGCTGGGCCTGCCTCTGCCTGCTGCCGGCACGAGAGGCTGAAACACGCTTAACGACAGCACGGCACAAGCAATTTCCCTGCTAAAGAGACAGCTGTAAAGTCTGATACAAACAGACAAGCGCTGCATTTTCCAATACACAGCTCAGAAGACAGGCTTATTGACCATAAAATGAATTATATAACCCAACTTGCATTATGTCATCTGAGACCTTGGTCAGGTCACTACCTTTTTATACACAGGTATCTATCTATATATTATGTTTTATTTCAGACAACGGTCAAGTTACATTTCTTATATAATGCTGTTGTGGTGCTAACCTGAAGCATAATGTACGTGCTCGTTATAGGGTTATTATGAGTTCGGGGATGAAGAGCTGTCAATAATCTGATATTCTCCATACAAGGTAAAACATTATCTTTGTTGGGGGAATCCCAATTATATTTTTCTGAAATAGCAGTGAAACTCTTATTGATTTCATTGGATTAAGAGTGATAATCAAGCAAGGTGTCCGAGTCCACGTCTCAGCGGGTGTGTGGGACAAGGAGACGCGGTGCTGTCAACTAAATTGCTGGATCAGGCACTAGCATACAACCCTCTGCATCCTTGAATGGAAGAAGATGGTACAGATTCCTGCAGTGCTCAAGGCCAAATAGACTCAGTGTTTTCTGTATAAATGAGAAACCTATACACAGTAAATTTTCTTGACTGTTCAGTCTATGTTTTCTTTTTTTGTTGTTGTGGTGTCAGTTCAGAGCAGTCTATTAAAGACACACCGTGAAAAGAAATGGCCTTCAGCATGGATTTATATTCCAATCACACGATCTCAGTTTCTTCCAGAGAAAAGAAGTATTGGATTGGTTCACCAGTTTTCAAATAAGTCAGGCCCAACTTTCAGATGTTGCCCTTATGTTGTAATTACGTATTGCCGATGAATTCCTATTTAATATAGTCCAAGGTGAACTGATACCTGTGCAATTAGGTTCCAAATACATTACATCAATACGATAATGGCAGTACAAGTAGGTGAGTCTCACACGCCTTCCCGTCCATTTCTATAGAAGGCGTTGTGGTCATTCTTTTTAAAGACCTCTGATCAAAAGGTGTTTTAGAGGCCTCACCTCTCACACTGGGAGAGAGACTTTGGTTGCTACAAGTTCTTGTAGAAAAAAGGCAAAGGTGTTCCTTTCCCAAGATTTCAGGTCTGCCCTTACTGTCAGCATCCAAATGAGTAGCAAAGGGTATGCTGAGTTCTGTTCCAAACCCTCACTTGCCTTCATCCCGGTTTATTACAGCTGTTTGGCCGTGTTTGTGCCCCCAGGCCGCAGAACGGCCCTGCTCACTGCAGGCTGATGGATCGGCGCAAGCCCACAGCCCTCTGAGACGCTCCTGGCGGCTGCCCGCGTGCCCACCCTCTCCCCTAAAGCCCATGGGCTGCTCCAGCACAGACAGAGCTCGCGTCCTGGGCTGCGGGATCAGACCCCTCTGCTATCTAAAAGACAAGTTTGAACGTCTGAAAATCTGAAACAAAGCCCCTAGAAACAACGCAGAGGGCTATTACGTCTATTTCAGTGCCTTATCAGTGGGTCCGACTTTCTAACGAACTAGGAAAAAAGAAGAAATTCTAAATGTTAAGGCTTCTGCGCCATCCTCTTCGCCGCCTTCTGTTGAAGCAGTTCCACCTGATGGGCAAAACACAACCCAGCCGCAGCCAGCCCTGTTTCTCACGCTCACTGACAGAACGCACTTCCATTTCTGAGGCTCCGCTGCCCAGCAGTCCCCCCCGCCCCCCGCCGTGTGGGGCGCACCAGCCGCTCGGACCCTCAGGCTTCACACCTAGAGGTGGGAGAGCGGCTGCAAAGAAAGAGTAAAACCCGCCACAACCCTACCCACCCCTGCAGCTCTTCCAGTGCCGGCCAGAGCCTCCCCTTTTGGGTGAAGACCCCACCTCCACCGCCCCCTGAGCCCCATTTCTGGGAGCGGCACAGGCTCTGCTCCCTGGCCGAGATGCTCAGGAGCGATGCACAATCCACCTCAAACCATAACTCTAAATGCATCGTCCAGTTCTGCTCATATATTTATAGGTCCCTGCACAGGGACATATTATTCTTTCAAAAATATTACAGGAAAATGCTGCAAGTGATTGTCATAAAAAAACCCTCCATCATAATTTCATTAAAAATTAACAAAAAGAAAGCATTAGTGTTGTCCTGCCAACTGGGTGTGTGCGTGTGTGTGTGTCTCATATTATTAAATTGAGAAGGGCAGCAATGGAAAGTGTTTTTAGATTGGTGTTTCCATTCTTTCCTCTTTTGCTTGGTTCAAAAGTCCTGCATAATTAATACTGTAGTACTTAATAAATGCTTATGAACCTACTACCTCTCTGCTCTTTCCGTTTAATTAGGTGATTGACTTCAGGCATGCTATAAATTATGATGACAATTTCATTACTTTTTTAATGTGCACATTTAAAAGATTTATAAACAGGAAAAGAGTGGTACGGCGCACTGAAAATTAGAAATACTGTGAACTGGAGAACAGCTCCAGCAATCCCATCTAAAGCATCTCTGATGCCCGGGAGATGCGGCATTTACAGTGTCTGGCCCAAACACAGAGAACTGAGTATTTCTACCCAAATGCCCACACACGCTCCTCTTAACTCTTCCTTCCAGCAGCCTCGTATCTCACTTGGCTTCATAGGAGGGGTTCCAAGGAGATGCCCAGCTATGGATTTCAGCATCTCTTAGGTAAAATCTTAGTAACAAACGGAAGACGCTTTCCCTTCTTTTAAACAAATGATACAACTTGTGTCATATTTCATCATTACACAGTCGTCGTAAAAATTTGCAGGGGGTGGAAATCTGCTGTGGCATTCCAGCTGGCACAGAAACTGTCAGGGACCACGGATTTCACCATCTCATGAACAGACCCTCCCTAGTCAGGAGACAGATCTGTCTGTCTGAGACTCCTTCATGACATCAGCACCACTCACTGCAACAACTGAACTCAGCTCTTCTGATAGTGTTGTTGTGCCATCTAGGACTCATTTCCCTGTCACTTACAGGAGTGTAAATCGCAACTAAATTCACAAAGCTAAAAGAACAGCATCAAATGAGACTCTGGTTTTCACTTCTAACAGGTGCTCAGAAAAGTACAGTTGATGATAAACTAAAATAACCTGTTTAAATTTGAATAGTTTGAGATACTGAAAAAAGAGTTAACCTACCGAAATGGCCAGACATCTCCAGCTCCTGGCTGGTCTTTGAAAACAAAGGAATCATCACTATTGTCTAGAGGTTACCTGCCACCAACATAAAGAGTTGACAGCATTTGTTTTAAATCACACCGTATGATATATTGGTGAAACCTTCTCATGTAAAGAAGTCATTAAAATTTGGGCTAGAGGAGACACTTTCCCATCTGGGAGCTGAATCTGGTTTGGTGTGACTATTCCTGTCTGTTAATTTAGCAGTATAAAGTATAACTGTACATTCTTGGCATACTTACTGGGGATGCTGGCATCTCTGTAACCAGAACTGCTTTCAGAGAGGGGGAAAAAAAAAGGCCGGGCGATTCACAGTGCACTAGAAAAATGATGGGCAATTCAGTGTTTTAAGCACCATCTATCAACAACGTTCAATAGTCAAAAGGGAAATAAATTTTAAAATATCACCAAGGCACGGTGCTGTGATAATTGTCTCTGCTTTTCTTTTTTAATACAGAACAAACCCCCCAACCAGACATTCATCTCATTCACACACAGTGAAGCTGAGTGGAAACAGATCGATCCCACAGCTTTCTCCTACATCTGTGCACCTCGGCCAGCACAGAGCGGGGCCAGAAGAGGTACAGGTGAAAGAGCAAACACCGGGAGGCTGAGCAGCGCCGTGACTCACTGGGACTGCTGTGTCGGCAGCTTCCGCTCTCGGAGCAGCGCACAGGGCTCAGACAATGGCTCTGCGCTGGGGCCGCGGCTCATCCACCTCATCTACAGCTGGTGATGGATGACGGGTCAGGAGGGCAGCAGACTTTGGGTGCACAACCCTTAAATACTTTATCAAAGATGGCAAAAGGCCATGTACTACAATAACACAGCAAATACTTCCTTTCGCTGGACAGCAGACGAATTCCTTCCTCTCTGTTGGCTAAACCTGAAGCTTTTGGTTCATGGCTCAGAGCGTGTGCGAATTCTGTATTGGCAAAACACACACGTAAAAAGGCTGGGGTTTTATTCCTGAGACCGTTCAATTGTAAACTTTCTCACAGAAATGAAAAGTCAGCCCTATCTGTGCTGAAATCCTGTGCAGTCATAAATGCATAATTCTAGGGATTTATGGGGTCTATAGACAATAAAAGAAGGCACGTTTCACTCATTTTAAAAATTGAAACTGCACAGTAAAAATTTGTAAAACTGTGCAACTCATCCAAACTTTTCATACTGAAAGGGCCTCCTGAAAGGAAAACGTACTGATTTGATAGAAGTGGAAAGTTCCACAAAAATAGAAATATTGTCCCTCATTTAAATGAAGAACAATAAAAGTTACAGGTCTTGCGATATAACAAGATATCTTTCCATACTATCCATTTAAGAGCATTGTTGTGCTACCCAGTGAATTATAATTTAACAAGATGTATGAGATGAGTTGGAATACTTTCACACCATCAAAATATCTTTATGCAAAATAAAACTGAAGCAACATTTAAAATGTTCTGAAAAAAGCTGTATAAGAGTTGTCAAGGGCTTGTCCCAGTTTAGAGGTAAAATACTTCAGAACCTTCTGCCGTTCAAATGTTCTTCCAACTAGTTCTGTCTCCCGCTCCTCCTTAGCTGCTTCTCTCTCTGTTTATCCCCATAGGTATCTTTAAAACTTGGTCTAACTTCCCTGAATTTGATAACATCACTTAATTCTTGAACAGGACAGAAAGCTGCGTCCTCACGTTTGGTTTCTGAAGTGGCAGAAAAGGGACCAAAGGAGTCTCCAAACCAGCTGTGACCCTTGCCAGTTGACTGGAGCACCACCAACAGAAGAGCACTTAACCTGCCCACCGACATGGTCCCAAAAGCCGAGGTAACGCTGTAATAATGGAATCCCTGATTAACGGCAGCGCCACCCAATACTGGCTCATAACTTTTCCGTTTTGGTGGCTTTGAGGAGTCTGTTCACATGAAAGCATTGACGCAACTGGCACGGGTTTCCCAGCGATGCAGTGTAGGCAGCGAAGCAGAACGCTTTGCCATCCCACCATACATGTTGCAGCAACGTGAGAAACCTGCACCTTCCACCTCCGGGCATGTCAAGGCACAAGAAACGGGCGGTTTCCCTCCCAAAGATCTTACAGCATTTTAGGCTACAGCAGTGGATTTGCATAATTTCAGTCAAATGATGTATTGCAAATGTCACCACAGATCCTGACCTTAAGTGCTTCAGAACTGAGCAAAGTAAATGGTGCTGATGTTCAGAAAACGGAAGGACTCAGGGTGGAGGCATCTCAACTTTCTTACAGCCTCGTTGAACAGATTACAAGCAGGTCTGTCATCTCTAATTCAACCAAGTGTAAAATTCAAATTAAAAAGCAAAGTGACTTTAATTAATAGGTATAACATGCACTGAAAAGCTTCTAAAGCAATAAAAGGTTTTGCACAGCCTCTATCACCCAGAAAGCAAATCTGCACGTAGGTAACTTGCCCTCTGAGTATTTTCATTCCTTTTTAGAGTGTGAAGCTCAGATTGGAAGCACACTGTGTCATATTTTTAATGTGCTTTCCATCTGAACTGAGGGGCACTTGAGGGGCCACAGTGATGTCCCAGAGATGAACATTTTGAATATAACTTTTCTCCTACACCCACCTTCAGCTCGTGGCCCAGCACTCTGCTCCCTTTTATTCATCCAGGTAAGGAGAAGCTGACAGCTGGGGGAGGGAAGAGATTGGGAGACATATGGAGCTAGATTCATTTTTTGGTATGTATTTGTGAACAGACACAAAAGAGAGAAATGTTGGCATGCATAAATTCATATTTTATCAATATCTATTCTGGTATGCTACTGTCAGAGTAATTTATTCAAAAAAAGCTTTTAAAGACAAGCACTTGTTTGAAGAAAAGCCCAAATCCTTTAGGAGACATGTTTCAATCGTGACCTGCCACAGCAAGTCCAGGATCCCAACAGCACAAAGACGGAGGCAGAAGCCCACTCGCTGGGTTTATCTCCCAAGGACAAAAGGGAAATTGGTGCAAATACCCAAGAGCTCAAGAGGAAGCTTCTGCAGGCCACTGCCCAAAACAAGTCCCGCGGGAGGGGGACTGCTCAAGCAGGGCTGGGTGACCAGCCCGGCAAGCAGAAGCACAGGGGGTCCACGTCCAAGTTGCTCGTGCAGGCAGCAAGCGGAGCTGATGGGTTTGCATGCAGTGTCTCGTAATGACAAAGGCTATCAGAATTACAAGGATTAACTAGTTTGGCTGCCTGTGGTTGCTTCACCTACAAAAGTTCAGTTTCACTTCTCGGAGTTATTCAAATTGTCCAGCCCTCATGGGTCCACAGACCTGAGCTGCAAGTTTCAACGTGAAAGGGGATTTATTAAAAGACTGCTGGTGCATCTGACCATGACGAAATGCTAAAATAAAAAAGTAATGAAACACACTGAATATTTCTGAACCCCAGATTATGTCTGGCCTGGACCCAGCGGATGCGTTTGATTTCCATTGACTCCCCTATCACAGATTGTTATCTCCCCAAACTGTGACCTAAGGTCACCATACAATAATAGCGGGAGAACAGCAGAGCAAAAGTATCTATGAGAGTCATTTATTCCATTAGTCAGAAACCAAAAATTTAAAGAGCCACTTCAAATGCTAACAGAATGCAAAACCTCATCACTTCCTTCCAGAGGAGGGCAAAAAAGATCTTATTTGTAGAAGATCTTATTGGTCAGAAAATGTGCCATGACAGAAAACTTCTGCTGTCTGTTCCTGGCTCTGAAATAACTTCGTGTCTGGACTTGGGCAAATGCTACGGATTTTCTGTGCTTTTTTCAAAACAGTAATAAAATCACATACCCACCTCACAGAATTGAGGCTTCATCAATGTTTCTAACTCACTCTCAGCTTCTTAAGTAGACAGTCCTGCAAAAGTGCAGAGTACCATTATTTAGACTCGATCCCTTAAAAAAAGTCTTATTACTGTCTATTTCTCGCGGGGCGGTTGACAGGTAGGAACAATTGTAGGTGAAAATCAGCATCCCTGTCTGGAAGTGAGTCCCAGGCTCCTGCCCTGCGCATACAGCACATCCACGTTCCTCCACCTCCCACAACACACAGCACGAGTTCACCAACAGGTCAGTAGGACACAAGCCAAGCAAGGCACAACTAAATCTGAATGAAAAAAAAAGCCAAAAAAAAGCCAGTATTTTTAAGACCAAAACTCTTTCCTAAGAACCTCGCTTCTCCCAGTCACACAGTTTGGCCGAGCCGTGTAAGGAATGACTTTCTAAGGCACTGCAGTGTCTTCTGAATCACTGCCATTACCCGAGAAAACCCCAGGAAGTGGTTTGGATGAGAAACTGGACCCAACTTGCGTAGGTACCAGCTGATGTCAGAGCACACACAGCACAAAGCCCCAACAATGTGGACATTGTGAAAACAGGAATAACCTTCTGTTTTCCGTGGCAGTTTGGGAAATCATTTCTAACCCGATCACTACAGAGCTTAGGAACAAGTCAAACAGTTAATTATTCACTGTGCACTTCATAATTAATCTCCATTCCAGGCTAAATCTTTACATGCCCACAATAACATAAAGATCTCCGGTGAGGGAAACAATGAGTTTTTGGACCTCCTTCTGCAAAGCAATTCATTTTTCCGTAAACATTTACTATTAAGCAAGGACAAAGCAACAAACTAGACAGCCATCTGTGTAAACCAGTTTAAAAGGATGGGGGCTTCGTAATTTTTTTCAAACTAACATTCTCCATTTGGCTTCTGCCACCCTGTCCTGACCCAGCACATGCGGGGTTCGAGTGGATCCTCGGGCAAGCACAGTGCTTCCGCTTTAGGGCAAGCCGGTACTTTAAAGCCACAGCAATTTCAAACCTGTGAAAAGAGCATGTCAATGAAAATACCTCAGCATATATGGAAGCAGGACAACCCAACCAGCAGCCCACACACCCCAGAGGGTATTGCCTCAAACCCCCGCTCTGTGTTTGCCAGCTGAGCTTCCTAGAGGTACGAGGGCAAGTGAGCACAGAAGTTCAGGCCACTGATGATAACACAACCCCTGCTGAAGCGCCTTCTTTCTTATGACCCAGAGAGAAGGCAGTGCAAGCACTAACTGCGACCACGTTGGAAAGCAAGGCACACCCAACAGCCTTAGAGCAAAACTCACATACCCACACAGCACAACTATCCTGCACGCACCAAAGACAGCCACAGCACCCACATTTCTGCCTCCTTAGACTGGAATCTAGTGTAGCCTCAGGTAAAACATGCAAAATAAAAGACCTGGAATGCCAACACACAGCTGCAAGAATTAAACACTCGAGGCCACGTCTTGCACCAGGTTACTTGCAGAACTGCCCTTTATTCCTGTTACTGAAGTCAGTCAAATCCAGGCCAGAGATGTCAGTGATACCAGACCACTGGTGGCACAACAAAAGAAAGTCACCAAATTCACCTCCAAAGCCAGGCAGATGGCAAATATCTCAGTATCAAAGAAGATAACCAAAAGAAATGTGTATTCTCTTCCCATTTCCAAACACAACAACATAACAGTACATTAACCTTATTTAAGTGGTGGAAGGAAGCATTTGCTTCTCAATTACATAAAGATGGTATTTCTAATGCGTGCAGTGCAAACATGGTAAAAATCACCCCCCACAACACCCAGGCTTGTTACATTGACTCTTTTTCTCTTAAGCCTGCATTTTCAAACCTCATTACTTTACTGTTCCCATTCTGGAACACCTGAAATTTGTGTGCCTGACAGTTTTGTTTGCTTTAAAATAATGGCTGTGAGGTGAAGGTAAGTTGCCCTTCTGACCCAGTAGGTAATTGCACAGCATTAGTGCACCAACAACCCATCACATGCATAAAGCGACGTCTCTAATTGGCATTTGCCACCGTCTGCAAACACAGAGCTTTTTTACTGGCAACCACTTTAATTATCCCACTCTTCCTAACAAAGAATCTTCTTTCTGTCCTTAGAGAAGAACAAACTGCTCCTCACCACAGCCACAGTAATACTATATATTTCACATTACGTATCAGTGAATGCTATTAAAGATTAGCCTTAAAAGACAGTGGTGTTAGCAGCTGCCCTGGGAATTCACTACAGAAAAGGGAACAACTCTGACCCCTGAGTCCATGTTTCAGTACATTTTTTATATACTTCACAACAAAATTCAAGCTGTATCTCATTTCAGTTTGTCACATTTTGTTGCGTGTAAAAGCAAGGAAAGAAATCCAAGAGAAGCCAGGCTGGTGTTGCTTTCCCTTGCCTTCGGTTCTGCTGTGTCAACCGATGCTGGCACGTGCAGTGTATTCCTCTGCTTCCTCTGGTCTTGTCTTTCCTTGGTCACTGCTTTAAGCACCTACCCAGCCAACTCAAACAGCTCTTCTTTTTGGCCACCGTGTTAAATAAAAAATTAAAAATGGCTTAGAAAACGTTTAAATCTGTGCTCTCTTGGCAAGAGGTGAATCCTTGCAGCAAATGCTCCTCACACAATGGAGTGCCCACATTTCCTTGCCTGCTGTGGAGAGGTCGTGCCTCATTTCGTGAGGCTGGGAGGAATGCACACCACTTGGAAACATACCTCTGACTTTCTGTTTCTACTGTATAAGCATCTTGTTATCAATTTTTATAGGGAGGGAATATGGGAAAGGAAATTCCTGGAAGAGATTACAATTGTCAAACAAGCTTTTGATATCTTTTAAACAGCCAAAGCATTAATTTTTTGGCGGCACTGTCAAAAGTCTATGAGGGCTTCCTGGCTGCGGTGGAAGAAATAGTACATTTAGTTCAACTACAAGCTGTACTTCTTAAAAAATCCATATGAAAACAGACTCATTATTCATTTTTCTGTTAATACATGGGTTTGCCCTGCAGTTTCAATAGTATTTTTTGTTAAGAACTTGCAGTCTCAAGAAAGAACTGCAACTTACAGCTAATACTTTAATAAACTCTTGTTTATATTATAGTCAAACCAGAACAAACAAAATAAAGACACAAATGACATTTTTATAGGAAGTCAAGAAAAAGATTCATGTGTCTGAATATTTTAGCTGCAGTATGGCAGGCATGATTATTATTTCCTGTAAAGCCAAAGTGTAGCTTTAAAGAACTACTAAAGGCTACTCTGGGAATAGAGCATGGATATGACTCGAGCCCCTAAAAAGTAGCCAGCTATAAATATCATACAATTTTAATGCAAAACTCCCATTGAGTATTCTGGGAATTTCACAATGGAGCAATGGCAAGATATGGCCACGAAAAGTCTGTTTGGAGTTTTCAAAATACCACCAGGTTCAATTTCTGCAAATGCATCCCTTCACAGTAGAAAGTGCCGAAATCTTTCAGGAAGAAGGCTTGCAGTGAGACAGGCAAGAAAATGACCTTTGATAAAAGTGATCACAGAATCCCAGAAATTAGATCAAAAAGGAAATGGCCAAAGGCTATTAGATCATCTCATTCACAAATAAGAAAAGTCTATGTAATATGTTTTACAGTGTTTTGTCCAGGTCACTTTTGAGTTACTCAAACTCATCTGCTCTTCTGGTTTCCATCAGCAGAACAGACTTTCACCATAATGATTTTTCCCTGGTAGTTAACCTAATACTCCTTTTGCTCTTTTGCACAATTTTACTCCTTTGTACCTCTTTGAGACTATTGTACCCTTCTAGATGATCTTGGTTTGACACTTTCACCACTGTAACATACAATTTAAAAGCAATCAAGGTAGAAACCGCTGGGTTCCAGTGAAACTTACCTGCTGGTCAAGAGTCAAAAAGATGACAAAGGACCACCTTTCACATTGAAAGACAGGCTGTATTTCATCAGCACGTTACTCTGAGCTTTGCGGAGGATGGAGGTCTTCTCGCAAAGCACTCCCAAAAAGGACCTATTTTCCTCAATGTGATGCTCCATAATTTGGTTACATTAAAAAAATTTGGGTACTATTACTTCTCCCTGCGTATTAGTGAGAGAGGGTTTAAAGAGTTTGGTGTATCCTAGTTGTCATAGCCCCATTTCTTTCTCATTCCCAAATTACACACTTCCAGATTAGAATTTCTGGTTGGCCTTTGTATATGGAAATGGAATTCCCTGGAGGGGGGAAGGAGTTTCACACCGCAGATTGACATCCTGACTCCAAAGAAAGGGACAGCAGATGTCAGGACCTCATGAACTGACTTTGTATCTCCTCTGTCCCTGAACAAAGATAGTCACAAGCAGCATGCAGAGCAATCCCATTTCAGAAATGAACATTCACATCACTGCCTGAAAGTATAAAAAAGTGTACAAGGAGGAAAGAGGAAAAAAAGCCTGTCCTTGAGCGTGTTGGAATGAGTCTGTGAAAACAAAATGAGTACCTGACAAGGAATTTTTTAACTTAATTGCTATTATTTCTAACTAGCAGGGTAGGAAATTGCAATTGTGACTGAGGAACAGAAAAGCTGGACGAGTTTCTGGAAAACTCCTTAAAGGCCTGTCTGCAAAGGGACAAAGTCATGACACAAAACTACAGATGCTTGGCAGCTCCTCAGCAATCTCGAATTAGTGCCTTGCACTGCACTCACGGTTTCAGCTATTGCAGTCTCATGTAAATCCTTCACGACAGTGATATCTTGAAGTGGGGCTCTACTGTCAGGTGTCTTGACATTATCAAGGCTCCTGTGGATTTCAGCGTGTGGCATTTCTTTCTCGCCTCCTTTACACCAAGTCTCCAAGCTAATCCAAACACCCTGAGAAGGGCCAGGGTCTCTACACAAAGATTTTAACCTGGATTGGAAGAAAGCTTCTTCCCTTGCTGCCTCCTTAGGGTACGGGACCTCTTTACCCAGAATAACCCTGTCCTTTACCCACTCCTGTCTCAGGATTCACGCACAGCTCCGCATCTGAAAAGAGGAGGTTGGTAGGGAGCGCTCACCGCCGCGAGCAGGGGAACAGAGCTCTGCACCGAGGCGCTGGCAGCGCACCCACCACTTGTTGAGCTCTTTGAGGTCCTGCAGGAAAAACGCTCACTTTGTAGCACTAAAGAGAAATACTGCCAAGAGCAAAAATCCCTGCAGGAATTACTGTGCTATATAGACAGGAAGCAAAACAGATGATGAAGAAAATACTTTGCTTACAGGAGTTGTGCCGGGTTGCTGGCACAAAGGAGGCACCTTCCTGTCTGCCAAAGTGTGCAGGCTTCACCTGTCGTACCTTCCTTCTCTCTCCCTCCTCAGGGGCAAACAAACAGGTAGATTCCCTTCAACCCAACTCAACGACAGGGTAACATCACAAATCTGGATTTCCAACAGAACTATGAAAGTTGCTGGCCACTTGCAGGAAGGACTGAGCTGATGAGTGAAGGTTTCGGGACCAAGGTCAGCAGGCACAGAGCGTGCAGGAAGAGCTCAAGTGTTACCTTACTCCACCCATTCACGTTATTTTACACAATAACACCAAAAGAAGGAAGGCTTTTCATTTATCTTATCGATTAGATCAAAAACATGAAATATCACAAAAATGAAATATCAATACTTTTTTGACTTTCCCAGCTTTCCTTTTCACTGTCTCTTCCTTACACTATTTCACTGCATTGCTTTTTTTCCTCTTTGCTCTTTATTACTCCACTTACTACAAACACCAACACTGATTGTGAGAAAGTCCTTACTTTTCCCTACAGCAAAATAATGTCTAAACGAGATGATGGCTAACCTATAGTTCCTCCACGACACCTGAAGAAGCAAAACACAAAACAAACCAATGAAACTATCCAAGTCCTTCATCATACAAGCTGACCAAGATTGGAATTTCCTAGTACTTAGGAACTGGTTCAATGATTTCCATGGGGCTTCATGGAAACACAAAGATCACCTTGAGAGAGCAAGTATTTATGACTACAATCAGATGACTTTGAGCTAATATAATCAGAAAACACTGTGTGCCCTGAAGTAGTGAAATCACTACTTTGCTTCACATTTCAGAATACTTTTACAATGTATAACTGGCTCACAGGAGAAAGATATTTCCACTTGCATTAAGGATTTTGTGAATGACTGAGCAGCAGTGCCTGCTTCATGCTCTTCTGGCAAAACAGCGCCGCCAGAAGGGAGGGCCATGGGCAAGGTGAGCTTTGTATTACCTTTTCTATTCTTCCCACCCCAGGACACCTCTTTATTCTTGAAAGCACCTAAGCACTGAGGGTACTTTGTTGAAATAATACAAAACCATGAAAATATCAATGCATTGTTATGACCCTCAACAAACAGCTGGCACTACAGCAGCTGTGCAGAGTGTACAGCCATAGATTTAACAGGTAGGAGAGAAATTAATTGTATTTAATCTTTTACTTTGGCTGACACATTAAAAAAAATTCAAAATGAAGCCCCTGATATTCCCGTGTCAGATTCAGTTTCCTTTTTTGCCTCCCAAGCATGGTAATTACAACCCTGTGCCCACTGGGAACTGCACACCAACACGCTTCAGCGGGGGAAGGAGAGGTTTGCCGATGAAGTTATTACACGATGCAGCAGCAGATGCTTTGCCTTCCAGTGAACACGCAGTGTCCCTTGCTCTCGACGCCCAATTATTTTAACTACCAACATTAAATATCTGGTTAGCCATTGCCCAGGGCAACTGACAAGATTTTAAAGATGGCCACTGAATAGGTAAAGGCTTTTGCAGAAAATCAAGGCTTTAGCTACCGAAGTCATCATTCCTCCATTCAAGCTGGGCGAGCAGAACTCGGTGGTTGCACTTGGTCACTGAAGTCAACAGGGCATGGGCATACAGACCCAGGCATCCACCTGGCACGGTTTCCTTGCAGGGTCAGCACCTAAAATAGTTCATCCTAAACGCAACAGCTCTGTCACAGCACACACAGAGGTTCCTACGCTGCCACGGGTGAGTTTGGACTTCATCTCCCTTCTGCCTTGCAGGCAGCCCCAGCACCAAGCATCAGGAATTAGAAGGTGACTTGCTAATGCTTCTTCCCAGCAAACTACGATCCTTTCTGAAATTCTTGGAGGGCCTCCAGTCTTTCTGGAAATTTGGAGATGCTGAGCTTTCACACAAGCGTTGTAAATGAAAGTAACCCTAAAATATTATTACTATGCTACAATACAATTACCCTAAAAATGGGGGAAAAGGAGGTCAGTATTAGCCAAAAGGTGTCAATGGGCATAATGATTCCTAGAAAGCCGTGGCAAATAACGCTAATAGCAACATCAACCAATGAGCAAGCTTTACACTTTCTAAGTACAGTACCCCAGGAAAATTCACTGAATTTTAATGCAAATGACTCAAGATTCACCAAGGGGTTTGTGCCTAACCTTTTACAGATTTTGATTTATATAACCAGTTTGTCATGAATCACAAAGTCTTACTGAAGTGACAGCAAAAAAAAAAAACGATATAGAAACAAAGAGTATACTCGTAAATCACAGTTAAATTAAAACCTTTTCATTCTCTCCTCTCCCTTGATCTTCCAAGCCTCTTTTTAATTGTCGCTTCTCTTCCTACCACTTGTGTCGAATGCAATTACCAACCAGCACTCAACAAGCCAGGCAGTGGACGAGGAAACTCGCTTCAGACCCAGAGTGTGTGTTGGATTAGGCACCTGTCTGCAAGGAATGGAAAGGTATAAATACCCTGCACCCGCACAAGGGCATCCACACCATGACAGCACATGCCTTGCTACCGAAGGCAGCTTTATGTAAGCACTGTCAACAAACACAGAGACGTGGGTTAAGGGGCTCCTGCAGGAAGCCTGGTTTCATTCATTAACTGCAACCTCTGGGCGAGTACGTGCGGAGGAGGAGACACACGGGCAAGCCGAAACGGAGCTTCCTGCTTTCCCTCTGAAAGTTTTCGAGTCTCAAAACCCCACACGAAACCCCATTCTGCTGTCACCTGAGTGAAAAACATCAGTAACCACTCCTACAAGTAAGACCGGCGTGAGGGTTTGCCAGCCCAGCCCATGCAGAGGGGCCACCTGCCAACAGGAAGAAGTGGTGAGAAGGAATTTGGATCCAGCCGCTGCCCTCCCTCAGCCAAACAACGCCGTGCAGTGAGCAGCATTAAGGACTTTCCTTAATCATCAATCACACCAAGAGCATCCATGTCTGTCATTTTTACTCCCTAGTTGCCAGGAGGACTGTAGAGGCTTCTAAGCTGGAGTTCACAGAGAGCTCGTCTCCTGTTCCCCATCACTGCTGTATCAGAGGGACTGAGCCCGGGAGAGGGGGCAAGAATGGGGAGGGGATGAAGAAGAAATGACCTCGCCGTCAGGCTTACTCAATCTGCTAAATTCATCACAGGTAACACCACAAAAATCCCACAGCTGTCTTGCAGCCCCGCTTCACACGTCAGCTTCTGACAAAAAGGCAAAGTGGAAGAAGACACACAGGGGAACTCAGCATCTGCAGTCCCTAGTTTTGTAATATGAAGTACTGAACACCAGGAAAGGAAGTACAAAGGTGTGCTCAGTGGGTCACTGTGGCAGATGCAACTTAACCTTAAAACCACGTAGCCTACTGCACCTTCAGGTTTAGCCCAGACAGCACCTGGGTTAAGCACTCCGATAAATCCGCTCGCTGCTCATAGGCAGTAACAAAAAGGGTTAAGAAAACAAGCAGGCTGCAGCTGAAAATTCCACAGCACAGAGCTGCGATAAAACACACCAACTAACTGCCCTGAAGACCAGCCAGTGAAACACATCCAAACGGCACCGAAACCGACAGACAGGTATGGCTGGAGAGCCCTGGAGAGCCAGTCAGAGCATCACGGCGGCTCAGCGGTCCCCTGGCACGGCCACTCCCCGGCATCCGTGTGAGGGTACCTCCGGGCTACGCATCACAGCCGGAGTCGCTGCCTTGCAGCCGAGGAACCCCCCTTCCTCCCCGCCTCAGCCCCCGGTGAACACCCAGTATGTGGGTAATACCTGCGTTTATCAGCACAGCCATCCCGTGTCTTCAGTCATTCGAGGAATTTAACAGCCTGGCAATTCCTGTTGTCCATTACTTGAGGTCACAGATAAAAGCTTAACTGCAGCCGTGACTGCCATCAATCATAAGTCACTCACTGATAGAGTGGATGGTAGGAGACCTACTGATGTAAGCTAGTCACCAGAGAAAATACCCACCGATGACGCATATCCAGGCACAAAAATAGTTACAGGGCCCCCAAAGGGATTATTCAACAGCCTACATTTAGATATTCTTACAAGAGACCTGCAGTCAATTTGCTGCTATTAGATGGCTGGGGAACATTGAAGTTTAAGTTTCCTCAGCAGACAAAACCACAAATAGCTGGTTTAAATAAGCTACTGCAATTACAAGCTGGTTTGTAAATTTTAACACTGCGTTATAGGGATTAAGTCTAAACAGAACCACTGACTATAAAATGTTGTATAGACCTGCTCTTACTATTTACCAGTTCCTGCCATATATTAGTCAGCAAAGAAAAGAACAATTTAAAATTAACTCACAAATGCTCAAGTGAAGTCCCTTGTGCTACCCAGGAGTAATGATTGTTATTTAGAACTTTTGCTAGAAAAGTATCCATATACGTGAAGAAGGGTGAGGGGTTTTGGTGATGTTTCAACACTATCTAGATCAACTTCTTCGTAAAATAATTCCAACTTACTTTTTACCCCTCTTTGGCATTTGCCTCTGTGCTAGTCCAAAAAAAAAGATCTGAATAGTTAATTCTTCTTGCACAAAGCAAAATCATGTAAAGGTAAGTTATCAGTGCCTGCAAAACCATGCGCCATGCCCCTGCTTCAAGCAGGGGCCGGAAAGCCGACCCCCTGAGACCTCTTCTAACCTACATTACTCTATGATTCTGTGAAACTGGATGTTTTTGGCAATACTATAAAATTAACATAAACCTCTAAATGAACCAATTCAGCAGTTTCAGGATCCTTCTTATGCCCCCACAGTAATCAAACGGACCAGGGTATCTGAGCCTCCCAGCACTGCTGACGGCAAAACACTGACCATGCATTTCTGGCAGTATTCAAATCTTTATTTTTTTAGGTAACTGATTTTAACATTCAAGTCCCCTTTTCAGAAGAGATTTTGGTGCTTAGGAGTCTAAAATTAATGACTTTCTATTGCATATTTAAAATCTAAATATAGGAAAGCGTATTATGACTCCGATGCCTACTTCATTGACATACTTTTGGAAAGCATTACCTAGACAAACAAACTCCCAAGGATTTATAGTGTTTACCCTGTAAAGCAGGAGAAATGTCCCAGGCTACAAACTTCCAGCTCACTTTCTCCATCTGTGATAACATTATTAAAAATAACACCAACAAATTATTTTTAGCACAACTGTTTTGTAAAGCCCTCATGTTTCTCTCATATATATATATATATACACATATGCTGGCAGTCCACATGGCCTAATTTAGCAGTCCTAAGAAGAAATATTCATTGGTGCCCTCTAGCTGATTATCCTAACCACATTTGCTGCAAACACCTACTACCAGTCTCTCTTTTCTCCTCCTGTCATTCCCAGGACTTTCACTGGTGCCCACTCAATGCAACATCCTGGAATAAAACAATCTGCTTCCTACAGAAGATGTGGGAGTCAAAACATCCAAATCCTCTAGTGCCCTCAATTGTAGGAGTTCTTACAACAACACAAGTGTCATGAAATACAGGAGAGATGTAAATGTGTAAGATACCACGTCACCAAGAACCTGTGAAGTACCTGAATATATTTTTGGAAAGTTTGCAAACACAACCTGCAACGTTTCACACGAAACACACGCAGCCCCTCACCCGTTCAGAGGCAGGGATTATAATCCCTCTCTTCATCAGGCACCTTTAAACATCTTATAAGCCATATATTAAGTTTTGCCACATGTTCAGAAATTCATTTGCCGTTAGTCAGCGATAGATGAGACAGTTTCACAACTCACAGCCTGGGACCTCCGTCCTGCCAACGCGCGAGCCTGAGCGAGCAGAGCGCACTTGCCTCTCCTTCCCATTTGGCACTGGGTGAAGGGACACACTCCCAGTTCCACCCATCGTGCTTCCCTCTCCCTCCAGCTCCGCTCCATGGAGGCTGCATCGGGTGTGACTGAGGCCCCCCGCCCCACCACCACCGCACAGCTGTGGTGGGGACACGCTGAGAGTCGAGGGCACGAGAAAGATGCTAACACGTGCGCTGGACACCACCTCTAGTGTGACAGCTGAGCGACACTAAACGATGCTCAAACTCTGAATGGAAGATCCCTGGCTGTAGGCAAATCCCTGCCGAGGAAGAGCCGCCCCAGGAGGCACCGTGCCGGTGCGTGCCCGATGCTGACACCAAGGGAGGAGCATCACGAGGTGCCCGCCCGAGCGCTGGCTGCCAGGGCAGCTCTTTGGCAACTTCACCAGCGGGTGCATTTGCTCTGAGTCACACGAGCGTCCGCTGGCCGCCCGGGGATGCGAGCGGCGAGGCTGTGTGGTGAGTGGGGTTAAGTGTCTGTTCTCTTCCTCTGTGACCGGCCGCGCAGGGCAGAGATCGCCCAGAACTGGCCAGCTTCTTGCATTTAGCTAAAGCCATAGCGTTGTCCATTGCACCATGTCAACCGTTAACCAAGTAATCGCAGCAGGGAGACCAGGATATGAAGCTCAAAATAAATCCTGTGAGATGGACTTAACTTTTAGGGCTCTGTTCGTAATTCTCAAAAGGTCTGTTTATAGCTTGATGGGGAAGAAGAAAGCTAATGCACTCTTAAAGCTAATGCTCTCTTATTTCTGCTCCTGAACAGCAGTAACTGCTCAAACGTCAGGGAGCACCAAGCTGCTCCTGCCACAGCCAGCTATGCTGGGAAGTTTAGCTTGCCCTGTGCCGTTTGCCTGTTGGGACGCAGACCAGGTGAATCACAGCGGCCAGGCATTTCGGAAGGGTCCCGGCGTTCTGTTTCCATAGCACCTTATTATGACGTTACAGCTAATGTTGCTTTCACACACCCCCAGGAAAAGGACTCCGCAGACTTGGTCAATACTCATTAACGGGATGCAATTCAAATCGCTAAATCACTAAAAGACGAAGGAGTTGTTGAACAAGGAATAGTCAGAATGCTTTTACACGTAAAACAGGCAATTTACCTCATTTGTAAAATGAAATTTTGGCACAGTTCACTTTTTCTTTTTCTCTCCTTTTAGAACTGGCTGTTGGTTCTGTCAGTTCTCAGACAGGAGACCCAGCACAAGGCTGGTTTGTGCTACTACTTCTGGAAGCCAACAGACCTTTCAAAAGCAAGTTTTCTTGAAACAAAGAACCCAGCAAACCCTTGTATAGACGTGGGAACGTGACAGATGGGCACCGAAATTAGTATCTAGGGGGTAAAAGAAGATGTGGAAAAATGAGCTTCGGACAAGAGCACGTTTCACTGATTTAAGTAGTAAAAATGTACTGCTTTTCAATATAAAGAAAAAATAATGCAATAGGTAAAGGACAAAACAGGAACGATGATGATACCTGAATGTAGCCATCTAAATAAGTATAAAAGAGTGCAGAGATGTCCTGTTGTAACAAAGCTTCATGATGGTTTTCAAAATGCCGTATTTGAAGTAGGGTGCTGATTAATTATCTCTTACTGAACCATGAGCATCCAATTAGGAATATACATTGATGTGGTGTAGGAATATTGTTTATGTAAAGAGAATATTAGCTTTCCAAACAGACAGTAAGAGAACACCCCAAATTAGCCAAGTATTTTTAGAGGCTTCTACAACTTTTGGAACAAGGGGCAATACTGGAGAAGATGTTTGGCTCACTGAGGATGGGATAGTATGGAGCACTTAGTCACTGTCATAGAACTCTAGATAAACCAGGAACTGATGTCAGAAACATAAAAATAGTCATGCTATTCTCATTCTGCCTGCCCATCAATGTCTTAGGGCTTTTCTCCCAACGCTAAGAAAGCTGCTATCTGAGCACCTGGCACCAGGTTTGCTGAAAGGCGATAGCAATAGCCTCTTCTGCAGCTGCAGCAAAAGGACCTGAGGGCTCTTCGTTTCACTGTAGTCAGTTTGGCTGCGTTAAATAAAGAGCTCATTTACAGCTCAGTAACTGTAAGTTGAGGAAAGTGTGCTTTCGTATTCTGAGATATTAATTAAAAATTCTTTACCAAAATTCTTGAAAAGTATTTTTAGAGTATGGTGGTGAAAAATAACCGCAGTCTCAGCAGTCTGAGGCTGTCACTTGACATTAAAGGACCAAATAAAGTTAATGGTCAAAACCTGACAGGTTTAGCCTAGCTATTATTCTCCAGTGACTGCACTGGTGGAGAAAGGAAGAGCCACCTTGACTTCTGTGAGGTCTCTGTCACTGTCCCACACAACATCTCTGTCTCTCTACATTAGAGAGATACAGACTGATGGATGAACCACTCAGTGGAGGAGGAATTGGCTGGATGGCCACATCCCAAGAGTTGCAGTCCATGGCTCAATGTCCAAATGGAGATCAGGGTCCCTCAGGGGTCCATACTGAGACCAGTACTGTTCAATATATTTATTTATGACAGGGACAGCAGGACTGCGTGCACCCTCAGCATGTTTTCAGATGACACCAAGCTGAGTAGTGCAGCTGATACGCTTGAGGGAAGGGACTCCACCCAGAGGGACCTTGACAGGCTTGAGAAGCGGGGCAGTGTGAACCCCATGAAATCCAACAAGACCAAGTGCAAGGTCCTACACCTGTGTTGGGGCAATCGCCACTATCGGTACAGCCTGGAGGATGAAAAAGCCAGCCTCTCAAAGTTGAAGGATGTTTCACACATTGCTGCTGAGGGCTTCAGTGAGGACCTGTCAGGTGTCCAGCAGGACCATGGAGCAAGCACAGAGGGAGAAGAGGGAAAGGTCCAAACCCCATGCAAAGGAGAGAGCCCCACTGAACCAGCGGGCAGCCTGCCCGCTGCCTCCTGCTGTCAGTGCCTGTCTGAAGAGGAACTCGCCCCCAGACGGTGAATAGAGCTCTGTGTTCATTCGCTTATAGGCCCATCACAAGCTAAACACGTCTGCAGGTTCAAAACTGACCACTTCTCATGTTTTGCAAAACGATTGTCCATTTTTTTCCTTTCATGACAAACTACAAAGATTAAACCCGTGACCAGTTCCCTCTGAAAGAGACAGCTTCTTTTTCCTCTTGCAAGATTTTCTGCTTATTACTCAACGATCAGGGAAAGAAAGCAAGGATCAAACTCAGAACGCATTCTTCAAAAATCAAATTTATCGATAAAAGCACAATTACCAAACCACATTGCTTCACCTTTTCTTTTTTTAAAAGCAACACACATAACAATATGAAATCTTGTAGAGACTCTTCGGGGATTTCTCTTCAAATGACAGTTTCTCTCATTAGTTACATTCAAATTCCTCTCTTCCTCCCTCAGCTCACCAGCTGTAACCATTACCTCTGGAATACGCTTAACTAAGAAGAAAGCATTACCTTGCCTACTTGGCGTAAGAAGACAGAGATGTCTCTCTTTGCCCTTATCGGAATGCATAGTGAAATGGAAGTCCTTTGGTTGCTCATGCCCCTGCACTCATAAATTTGCCTCTTCTCTTACTGACATCTCTTTTTCTTATGAAAATTTCAAAAATTCAATTAGCAATGATCTGATACTTTAGCTCGCTGCACAAGCCTCTGGATTAGTTAATCAAGAAATTAGAGGACTACAATGCATATCAGTACACACACCGCATTCAATATTACGAACTGTTGTTAAGCTTAAACAAAAATGCCAACATAAACTTATTTATGATTTTAATTATTTATAGTGTACATAAGCAGCCTATTTGTAAAAAGTTAGACCTATCTCTAACAGACTTTCTGCTGCTGTCCAGTCTCTCAGTCAACTGTGGCCGTTCTTACCTAAATAAATAATTTACCCTGGAAGATTCCATTAAGTGCCAGCGACAAGCACTGGGGCTGGGTGAAAAATCACTGCCAGCAGCATGCCAGCACTCCTTCCTAGAATCTATGGAAAATTATGATTTCCCTATAGCAAACATTTTACATAACCCTTTTGCACAGTTTAATTGATTTCTGCCATAGCACAGCAGTAAAACCCTCTCCATTTCTACGCATTTTAAGAGAGTACTTGATGTTCTGTTGATTTTATTCTCTCTGCATTTGCATGACTTTTTGCACCAATTGCACAGTGTCTTGGATAGAATCATCTGCCTCATCTGTGGGGTGTTTTTTTATTTAGGGTTAATATCCTCCTCATTATTACTTCTAGTCATGTCGCTGACCCAAACACATCCTTCAAAGACAGCATGTTCCTGCTTTAAGTTTACAATCATCCCCTACTTTGATTTCCACCGTATTCCTATCAGCTTCACCAACCAAACTCAAGTTACTTCCTCCTCTACCAGTCTACTCTTACCAGTCCACACAAACCCAGCTTTTAATGTTTAACATTTACTGCACTACACTGCTATTTGGGCATTCTCATAACTGCAGAAAAATGAGGAAAATTCCCACTTTGTGCTGTGATATTGATCTATTTCAAAATCCATTGCAAGATCCCACAATAAATACTACGGTGTGACTGCAATACCTGACAGCAGTGTAAACATCAGCAAATTTTCAGGGGCTATCACAGGCATCTCAATTATCCGAACATTGTCTCAGTTACCAAAAGGGCAGCCTGACCTACTGCATGGTCAATGTCTTTCTGTGCACTAATGATTTTAGAAAACCTACACAGAGAAAGGAAAGTCCTTGGGTGGCCCTTCATAGAAAATGTCTCCTTACATTTCCCTGTTCAAAACAAAGGGTATGAAGGATTTGCCCTCGGGCAGAAGAGCTCAGACCATTTAGGGCTCACCACTGCCTGCCCCGTGCCCCAGAGCCAAAAGGAGAGCTCCTGCTCTCCCACCAGGTCAGGTTTCCTAGTCTTCCAAGATTTTTCTTGGAAAGTTTGGCATTCAGCATGCAACACTTCTGACGCAAAAATATATCGACATTTAAAGAAATTCCAGCCACTGCGATGGGCTTGTGCCACTGAGGAAATAACGAAGGAAACACATTCTTGTCTGCGTACCCCAAGGCATGTAACCTCCCACACGCTACCACTAGTTCATGGCTCTCAAAACTCTGCTCAACCTACCACTTTTTGGCCAACTGGCTGACCCAGAAAAGCAGAAGAGTAATGATGGCCACTGCAGGGAGCAAGCAGCGAGCACGGCTTGCAAACCGGCACACCTCCATGCGGGAAAAATCACTGCCCGGGTACAAAGAGCGTCAGCTATGGCTTGCCCTGGAACGAGTGATGCGAAGAGGGTCAGATCAAAAAGGTCATGAGAAAAAAGGAGAGAGAAGAAAGAGTACAACAAGGGAAAGAGCTTTCCACTTCTACTGTACTCAACTCCCCTAAATTTCATCCCTCCTCCTGGTTCCCTAGTTTCCAAAAATAACCCGTACAAAGGGAAGAACTGCAGAGACAGGGAGCTTTAAAAGAGTTGCAGTTGGAAAATACAAAAAAGGTGGCAAAGGTACTGAAAAAAAAAAAAAAGATGCATTCTTCTTGGAAAAGAACAGTGACATCTTGTAGTGCGGAGGGACATCAGCGGGGATGGAGGTCACCCGCTGAAACCAGCACCCGCAGGGCCTCAGATCCGGGGGCTGGCGCAGGTGGCCGCAGCAGCCAAGCAGCCAGAAAGGATGGGGGGCTGTTCAGCCTCTCCCCAAGAGGCCAGAGAAGGCTGGCCTGGGGCTGGCCTTGGCCCCTCCTGCCCTCGTGTGCTGCAGCTGAGCGAGTGCTTTCTGTTGAGGCAACCATACGTTTCTTACGCCTGGTATCAGAAGACGTTTGACATTTTCCCTTAAAAGAAAAGGCGCTTTAATCTGAAAAACATCTCTTAATGACTAAGAAGAGAGTCAGCAGCGAGCATTTGCACCCAAAGAATTCAGTTCCTCCCACATCAAAGCAACCTTCCAAAACCGATTATAAACAAATTAACAAACAACTAGTGTGTCTATCAAAAATTAATGGCTTTGCTGCTGCAGAACTGAAGACTCACAGAGCCTGACGCAACACTGAGGGTTAAATGTGATTCCTAATTGTTGGTCTGGACACCAGGTGGGGGAAGGGGAAAACACTCTTCCGGTGTGCAGAAATGCCTGCACTGCTCACATGGCATCTGTGAAAAGGGTGATTTTTCTCTAACATCTGAGAAGTAAATTCAGCTACTGTTTTTGAGATTTGTGGTTTCAAAAGCACTTGCTGCCATATTTCCACCTCAAACTGGCTCTGTTTTCAGGCAATTCAGCGTTCTATTACACCACCCCAAAGCCACACTCAATTTTTAGCCTCTGTTTTTCAGCACTAATCAAAATAAGCAAGTATCAGCACATCTCTGCATAACTACGATGCAACACAGGAACATCCCTGCTTACTCCATCAAAGGTGGCGAGATTGTCCTCACTGTCAAAAGGTCTTGTTTTCACCATTTCCCTCTTGTGTCTCCTCACCAGTTGCTTTATAGCAGGAAAAAGTATTAAGGTCTCCAGGTAAGCTCAGATCCCCATGCTTTTGCCCCAAAAGCATTCATCTGTATCGCAAGCACTACTACTGCAGAGTATTTCAGACACACCTGCCCAGTGAGAACCATTCCCCTCTGTAAAACAAATCCACTATTCCAACGCAAGACGCTCTCCTAGACAATAAATTTCTCCAAATTTCAATAATTAAGTCTCCACAAAATTGGTGGTTGGCTCTGAGGAGGAAGGAAAGCCAGACCGATGCCCCCAGCTCGGTCCTTGGGTGTTGCACGGCCACCTTGGCAGCAAAGTGGGGGCACAGCCCAAGTGTTGAGAAAGCAGGAAGCAGAAATAGCAGAAATTATTTGGAGGTTTGGGGCTTCGGGCAGAGTTTAATCTCATAACTCCTGATCTTTTTCTTTTCTTTCATGCTTAAGTAACAATTTCCAAATGGCACAGTTAGCAGTGCCCATGACTTACTCCACAGCAGTCTTCTTCAGCCTCCCATCGTTATGAAAGTCACCGCAATCTGAGAAAGCATCCCCAGGCAAACGATGGCTTTAAGTGGGCCAAGCCATGCCTCTTTCAGAGAAGCAGCAAAGCTGTTGAGGGAGAAGCATTTTTAGGAGTGAAGTTTAGGAGAGTGGGAAGGAGAGCTTCACGCAGCTTTAGCTGCTTCTCCCAGCAGAGCAGAGACTGAGAAGAAAAAACACCACAAGCCTCTCATCTTCTGCAGCTTCCTACAAAGAGGGGTGTATTTTTCAGCAGGATCTGGTGAGTCTGACACCGAACTTAGCTCAAGTGACATGAAATGTTAATGTTTAGGAACAAGGTAGGTGGAAAGGAGGAGGAAAGCAGGCATTCGTTATTTGATGTAGAATTCATTCAAAAGCTTCTTTTCACAGCCAGAACTAAAATTTCCATTCAGTTGTTTATTTCTGGTAGCCTAGACAGCCTGAACAAGTGGAAGAAGCAGAATGTAGAGGGAGCCCTTATCCCTGCTTCACGGCAACAGCTCTTCCTCAGATACCTCCAGAGACAACCGGAAACATTTTCCTGACTGCCAGTCTCCAAATGCAGCATGGGCAATTTTTGCCTCAGGGACAGTCACACTGGCTCTAGGCTTCCTGCCAAGGTGGACAGAAGAGATCCGCCTCCAACTACTCACTCTGGTGCCTGCAGCAGCCTCCCGGTGTGGCCCCACTGCTCCCCACCAGCCCCTGAAAAACTCCTCATGGAGGAGGTCACAAGGTCTTGATGCTACAAACTTGGGAGCTGCTATTTAACATTGGTTGGATCACTGTAAGAAATTAATACGTATGTTTTCTGTATTTTTCCTGCTCGTCAATCTGAATTCTCTTCCCTCATCACCCTTGATATCCCCTACCACGTCATATATTTTAACTTTCTTGCTCTTTTTTTTTTTTCTTTTGCCTACATGACATCTGAAAAACACTCTTTTCCCTCACAGGCACCAGAGCATCATCTCTTTCCTGTGTTGTGCTCTTCCCAGCCCCCTGTTGTTTCACTGCTCGCCCTTCTGCCTTTGCTCTGTTTCCTCACTCTTCCTGTCCTTGATTTCTCTCCTCCTATTCTTCTTTCTTTGATGTTCCTCTTGGTGCTTTCTCTTCCTCCTTCCTGCCACGCTGAACGAGGTGCTCCACTGGGAAGGTGCTTGCAAACAATAGCCGGCCTGTTCGGAGGGTTATGTCAGGTCGAGACACCTACAAAGGAATCCTTCACCTCCCTTACTACACTGTAGGCTGGAGTGATTCCTCCTCTCCGCTCAGGGTTGTGTGCATTGTGCCTTTGTCAAAAGTTGGGAAAATGAAGGTGTCACATAATCTGGGGAGCATATGCTTGTATTTAATGAGCTCCATCTGGTTTGCTGTTGGGGGGGGGGCTCAGCAGAAACTAGAAACCACAACAACAACAACTTTGTGAGAGTGTCAAATACAGACCAGCACGGGGTGCTCTCCCTCAGAAAGTGGCTGTTTAAAAATGATGCCACCTTATTTTGTAGCTCTGCTGCCCCAAGTGTGAAACGCACCCCTTTGTAGAATGCCAAGATAGGGTCATTTAATCATTTTGATTCTACTTATTCCCTTAGATAAGATTCACCCATGTCACCCTGGTCTCCTGAACAGGGACAAATTCCTCCTGAGTAGAACCTCAAGGACAGGGTTCCCACCTCAGTGAAAGCAAGCCTTGGGTTTTTTCAAAAAGGATACAGATAAGAGAAAGACTAAGAGGAGGCTGAGAGGAGACCTCATCCCTGCCTACACCTGCCTGAAAGGAGGCTGTGACGGGGTGGGGGCTGGGCTCTGCTCACAAGTGACAGCAACAGGATGAGAGGAAATGGCCACAAGTTGTGCCAGGGGAGGTTTGGACTGGACATCAGGGAGAATTTCTTCCCTGAAAGGGTGGTCAGGGATTGGCACAGCTGCCCAGGGAGGGGGTGGAGTCACCATCCCTGGAGGTGTTTAAAAGGGTGGATGAGTTCCTTAGGGATATGGTTTAGTGGGGAGACAGGTACGGTTGGACTTGATGATCTCGGAGGTCTCTTCCAAACTTATGAATCTATGATTCTAATTTTATTCCTCCTGGCACAAAAAAGAGAGAGTGGTTGACCAACTTCCAAATGCAGAGCTGCCCAGATACACCAAGAAACCTTGCTGAAATCTATAGGGCAGATCCACTGATGTGTTCTGGCTGCTCTGCCTGTTTTAGCAATGCAAAGCAGCTGTAAATGCAGTTTAAGTTGCCAGTTTCTGTCAGCTTTACCATGCCAGATTAGCACTGCTGTTAGCCTCGGAAATACCAACATCTGGAGGTTCCCTCACCACCCAGTGTGAACTTCAGTCCTTGGAAGTCTGCAATTCGTCCACCCACTGGCCGTCAGCACAGCTGGCACGACCAGCCTTAGGTAGTTCTTCGTCCTGAGCAAATCCCCCACCCTGCATTCATGCAGCCAACCGGGCAGATCAAACAAAATCCACGTAACGATCAGCTCTGAGTTATTCCCTGGCCAATTGCCCAGCTGCTCCGGAGGGTGACTCCCAACCCTGGCTGCGAGCAGGTGCCTTCCTACTGTGGGTCTGCAAATCCAAGTCAGCTGGCAAAACAAAATACACCGTTTCCTCATACTTTCATATTTCTTTGGATGTCAGGAAACAGAGCTCAGTCTTGTTTCCTGCTCCTCAGCCAGGGGAGGCACGGGAAACTGGAGGTGGGTGTAGAGAAAGACAGAACGAGGGCAGATCAAAAAGATGGAGGAAAATAGTAATGATAATAAAGAAACCCAATTCTGCTTCATTCTGCTCTGCAAAGCAGTGCATCTTGGAAAAAAACCCCCACCCTAAGTCCTTCTCTCCATGGATATACAACAGCCTCAGGAATTAACAGCCTTTTCTTGCATTATTCAAGTGTTATTGCACTTAAAAAGTGTTGTCTTACTTAAAAAAAAAAAAAAACAGCAATGAAAAAGCCTCTTCATTTGCTTTTTGCCTGAGAAAAACACATTCAAACAAGAATCAGAGAGAACTGGGGGGACTGGGAGGTGTATTTATGTCAGTTACGATTTTCAAAGAAAAAAGGCTTTACTTTACAGACAAATAAATAAACAGCAAAAATTCTAAATGTTTTGTTTTCCCCCAGCCTGCTCCCAGTGCTCCCTCTGAATGCACTAACACACACACCTTAAGCACAACTGGGCTCTTCGTGTTGCCATGGAACTGAAACCTTTGCCGTTTGGGTGGTGGTGCTCGCCAGGAAGCACACTGCTCTCACACTTCCTGTAACAGAAGCAAAATCACTGCATAGCATTAACTCCCTTAGTATTTAAGGCATTTGGTGTCTTCCTTGTCTGCTCGTCTTCACACAGAGTTTTCTTTTCAATCTTGCCACATGCAAATGAAACACATTTGACACAGCTATTCTTGTCCTCATGAAGTCAATAGCTCACATGCTGAGCACTTTACAGAAGGTACACGAGACTATGGACTTTTCCTCTTTAATAAGAGGCTATTTGCAGGCACGCAGCAGCTGAGACGAGCGCTGGAGACAGCACTCATATTTGAAATATAAGTGGATATAGAAAATTATCGTATACCGAGGCAGCATGCAAGCAGATTTATAAAAGCTAGTACACTCCTAACACTCCTTCTGAATATTCTTTTGCATCCGTTTGTCTGGACAACCAAAACCAGTGTAAAGCTCCTCCAGCAGGCACCACGTCTCCCCACACCTTCATAAGCTAGGCTGGTGGGCTTTCAGTGGTGAGCACAGCTCTGGGCACTTCACTTAGACAAAAAATCAGCACAATTCTGTGTCATCTAAAGATTCAGCCTACAGTGATCACCTCCAGCACATCCAAGCTTTCGCCAAAGCCTCTGAAGATGGTTGTACACAGATTGCAAATACATAGATTTTAAGTTCAAAGCAAAACCAGGGAACAGAAATACCCCACTTCATTATTAAAAGATTACCATAAATAATTAAATAAATAAACAACCTTTCCTGTACGTAAACATTGGATCTCTACCTGCAGAAACAGCTGCAAGCCAGTCCACGGTCTGAAGCCAGCCTGAGGCTTTTTTGTCCAAAGTTAAATATTTGTATAGTATTAAGCTTAAAATTAAAGGATTTGCTGAGGAAACTTGCTGACTTGTGTACATACAGGAAAACAAGAGGGAATTTAGCTTCCCTGACCATGTGGGCAGATTCTTGGGATGCCTTCTCCATCCCATCAATTCCTGGACAGCAGAGACACAGACAGAGCACCGACCAGGGAATTCCCCTCTCGCTTTCCAGAGGGTTTTGCGTGCGGGCTGGACATAAAAGCAAAACCCAGGTAGATATTTCATGAAGCAGGCATTTGTTGCTTAGGTGCCTGCCCCTCGACCGCCTGGGAACACTCCTTCCTTTTAGCATTGTCCCCGGCACAGAAAAGATCCATTCAACCAGCACCGCCGTCCAAGCAGGTTTGCCCGGTCCCTGTGCCACAAGGGACCTCCTCATGGCCAGTGGCTGGGTCAGCTGGCCAGCCCGCAGCGGGCGAGCTCCTGCAGCTCCTGGAGACGTGGGCTGAGGGCTGCTCACAGAGGGGCTTTCTGACCACTGTGTGTGTCTGTCTGAGCCACGGCGAAGCAGCCGGACCCCTGCTCCTGGTTGCACACCAGACTCTGGAAGTGCCTGTGCCACCAGGTCCCCTCTCCTTCCCCCCATCACGGGAAGGGCTGTGCTGGCAGAATAAGCTCCCTCACCTCTCACCGGCAGCAAGCACCTGACTGTCAAATGTCCCCACCACTGCGTCCCTTACCTCGCGTTTACATAAGGCTCTTGCTACAGGAAGATGTATATTGTACTGTGACGAAAGGCCAGCGCAGTGCCAGGAGCATTAAAGGACTCCAGGGACTGGTTAGAGTCAAATGGGAAAGGATTTAGGATGGTTAATAAAGTTAGATCTCCCAGAGTCCTGCTGATTCCTTCCCATTACAGACAACCAGATCTTATAAGAAAAGTTATTAGAAAGTTGCAAGTTACCGTTCCTTTTGAAAGAAAATCCACATTTTGCCATGAAGCCCCTGGGCAGGATCGAGCCTGGCTCACCTGGTGCCTACCGTGACCCAGAGGAGGAGCGGATGGTGAGACACCTCCCCTGCCCGTGGCTTGGGCGAGCAGCAAGGACCCCAGTACCAACGGTCCCTTCAGCGTGTGTGCAACCTGAGCGGTCCCTTGTCTGACCGCACTTGTGATGCCAGACTCCGTTCAGACCCTCCCCCCGTCCCTGTCAAGCACAACCCCACACCGTGGCGAGGGGCGTGGGTAGGCAGGGAAGGAAACCTTCTCCCTCCGTCAGCACTGTGTGTCCAGATGGGAGAAAGACAAAGCAAAGAAGGAAGCTCTTGCCTCTCATTCCGAGTCTGGTGTTACACACCCACATCCTGACGAAGAACTCAACCCAACCGGACTCCATAGGACTGCTCTGAAAATTGTTTTAAACACCTTATAATCTGACATGCCCAAAAGTTGGCATAATTTTACAAAACTGTAATGATATTCCACATTGAGCTAATGGCACCGAGAGGCAAGGAAAGTGGAGAGCCAAATTTACAAAAAAACTATTGGGAATTTTGTATCTATATCTAAATTACACGCACTTTATTGGATCTCAACTTTTCATTTTTCTGCCACTTAAAAATCACAAATACATTATATGTACCCTTTCCATTTTGTTATTCTTTCACTACATTACATCAAATTTAATTTCCTGTGGAAGTGTGTAATCTTTTCAGCTGTGACTGGCTCAGGAGCTTTTCCGTAATAAGCAGAGCCTCGTCATATGGCAGGCCGATCTTTTATGAGCCGTGCGCCTGTAGATTAGTTTCCTGAAGTGTTTGCAACGCTGTATGAGAACTGGCAAAAGAGGAAAACCAAAATAACACCCAAAAGGAAAAACAAACATGAAAACCTTTACTTCCTTCTGACTCCCACATTCACTGGTCAAAGGAAATTTCATTTTGATTTGGGTAGAAGGCAAACCCAGGGAGGTTATTACCACGTATCAGAAGAAGCCTCACAAGGCAGGAGACACAGCTCCGCACCCCCAGCTCTACAACCCATGAAAAGCATGGCTGTGAGTCAGCTGTTTGCTCTTTGTGCCCAGGGAATACAGAGATCTGCAAGCAGTCACTACTCCAACAACCGCCTCTCCCCGCCACCTGCCCTCAGCTCTCCGAGAGGTCCCTCCACCAGCGAAAAGCCGCATTCCACCAAAAAAGGGGGAAAATGTCAACCAAGACGCATTCATGCTTTTCGTTACGAGGTATCTGTGACGGCAGGAAAGCAGACCGGCTGGCCTTCTGGGTCCTTTCCAGGCCTCTGCCCTGCAGAGTGCGAACCTCACCTTCTTCAAACCAGCCTTCCATTATCAATAGTCACACACACATCGTAATGACTTATTTACGAAAACGTGTATCAACACGCAATTCTGAACACTTAAATACGAATCAGCTCAGGAGAAACAAGGGCGATAGAGATTATTACTCTTGTATCCATGGTGAAAAAGTGTTAGATACGGATGACAGAAGAGAAATCCGAACAAATGCATAGAAAAGTCTGCATAGGCTTGGGTTAGCGGTGCTTGGCCAGCAGGGATTACTGAAGTGGCTACGCAGGTGTGTAAGAAGCCCTGCAAGCGTCAGCACAATCAACACTTTCTCCCTTCAGCGGGAGATGTCACCTCCAGGAGATTCTCTTCAAAGTGACCCCAAGTCAGGCCACATTTGAAAACCTCTCAGCACAGGAGTCACCCGAGTTGTGAACTGCTCTTCCAAAACACTCAATACTGATCAATGAAGCGCGGCCTCTCTCCCTGCTCCCTGTAAGACTCAGAAGTCTTGCTTTCCTCTCTTTCGCCTCACTGATGTAGCAGCAAATCATCCACATTTCTAACAAACATTGTCTTCAGCATTATATATCAAAATACACGGCATTAAACTGAGCTGTACACTTCTGGAGCAAACAATCATTTCTCCTCATCACTTTGTAACTTTCGACACTAGACAAGCATTCTCAATAATTGAGTCCTCTTTTAGGTTATTTTGGCAATCCATTTCCTTGTAATTGTGTTTTATGCTCCCACCTTTAATACTTAATCTCTAAAAAATGGCTAATCCGTAAAAAAAAAAATCCATGCAGGGAATGTTACTTAAACAAACGTCTCAGGTGTCACATGCAGTGCACTTCAACTGCCAGCAGCACGAAGAAATGGATTTCCACCAGCTTCAGTGGCAGTTGCACTGGGGCCATAAATCAGATGAAGATGCTTCATGCTAACGATTATGTGGTGTGCTACAAACTGCTTCAGAACATAAAACAATGATGCAACCGCTCTCATAAAATCAGTTTGCTCATGATTTTACAGGTCCTGAGTGTGTGTTAACAATTTCAAGCCAGAACAGTAGAAAAGAAAAACATGCCAGCCATCGGTGACCTTACCTTTTTGGCCTTGTAGGCCATAAATTAAATAGCCTCTCTTCACTAGATGTGGGTCTTAGTCTCTGAATCTTTGTACAGGATAAGGAAAAAGGCTCAATATATGGATTTAATTCCTATTGAAATTTTGGTCAAAGACGGTGGGTGATGTAAAGCTGCACATCAAGGGAATAACTGCCATCATCTGGCTGAGTTTGGTAGAATGGAGGTAATTTACACTTCTTTAGGGATTCATTGGTGTGTGAAATTAATTTAGATTGACCAGAAATTGAAAATGGAATGAAGGAGGAAAGCAATTAAAGACCCTTCCCAAACGCAGAAACAGTACCGCTTTAAGTGCAGCAATACAGTTAAAGCACAGAACCCTTCATGCTACTGCTGCCAAGCCATCCCGCGCGAGGTAGGGAATAACAGTCTGTAGATACACACACCACCACTGCACCAGTGTGACTTCATCCAAAGGAAACATTGGTAGAACATTGCTACCAATATCCGTAAATAAATACATTTTCAAGATCACACGCACAGTTAAAGCTTTTCCCTATCCTGCACCCAGACCAGGCCTGGCAGACAACACCTGCTGGAATGGCTCCAGGTAATTGATTGTACATGTGCCTTAACATTTACTTCAACGACTTTTAGCACCTTCACATTATTGTTTCTGTGTTGTTCCAACACACAACAGTTAATGCGAGATGCAGATGTTCACGTACCGTATTCTTGTGAATAACTGGTTCCCACAGATGTGGCAGTGATAACATTGTCATCGTACGATTCGAAGGAGCGCGCTGTAGATCACATATCAGACGAGGGTCCCACCTGAAAACATAACAAATGCAGGCAGTAAGTTCATCATATTCAGAGGCCTCCATCACACTCTGCTACCTTGGTTTTGTATTCTCAGATTCCTCCTCTACATTAACAAGGTCTGCGCTCTTCTGAGGCTTCCAGAAAACACTTTGCTGTTCCCAATGGCAAGCAAACGTTTCCTGCTACAGCCAAACTCTTTTGGCCACTGCTCCAGAGCAGATTTCAGTCTCGCTGTCAAAGCAACAAAAACCAGTTACTGTTAATGCAGAAGCTGTAACTTTCTGGCAGACAGATACAGAATTCAGATTTCCCGTTTGCCGGGTCCTTGACAAGCACATAATTCCTTTCACCAATGCGCTGTCAGTTTGGCTCTACCTTTACTTTTCTGTTTTGTTGTTTGGGGTTTTTTTTTCAACCACTGAAAATAGCTGGATTAGAAGGCGCTAGGGAGGGAGCTCCATCATAACTGTTCTCTTGAGATCAAGGAGTCTTAAGAAAGCATTGCTTTCCTACGGGTGACAACAACCACCTTATTTATAATCACTTGGTCATTTCAAATAACTTGATAGGTGGGTCTATCGTTAATTACTTCGATATATAGTGTAGGCAACCAACGCAGATATGGAAAATGTGCTTGTACTAGCAGCCTTGTCTTCAATGACAAGAAACATGGTGGCAAACAAACCAACTTTGCAACTGAAGAGCTTAAAAAGATTTTTTCATACTAAAATTAGTGCTAAAGTCACAATTGAAACAAGCAGACTCAGGCAACCTAAAAGACTAGAGCAATAAATAATGAAAACTCATTTGGACTGTGTCATCCTGTGATGTACGACAATGTGGATAAACCTACAAAACATCGTAATTGACACAAAAGATAGATTAATTGGCTTCTTTTTATTTTGAAAATCTGAATAAAATTACTCGCAGGATACCCAGACATACACAGGTAGAGACACACCCACAACAATGAGAAGTAAAGCTGGGGTCGTATCTTCTTAAACCAAGCCTCCTCAGACAGAAGCTGACCTTCCTCCTGCTTTACAAGCTGCATCTCATCCAAGGCAAGGAGGTTTTCAGGAGAGACATCTGGTAAACAACGAATAATTTTAAAGAAATTATGTTTTCAGATTTTAGACACAGTTTACATTTTTTAAGTTGCTCTGTTTCTTTGACTCTTTGTGCCTCCAAAGTGGCCTGGCTTTTGCCTTTATTATCATTCATTGGCCAGCTACAACATCACACAGTTCACTAGTGCCATGTACGTCTCTGTTTGCTGCCTCCTAAGCAAGTCAGTGTCTCCTACACTCTGTATTCACTCTTCAATAACAAGTGTAAAACCATATGAAGGTTCAGTTATGAAGACTCCATGGTCCAAATCAAAACAAGCAGAAATATTAGTAAAGGGTGCGCTTCCCCTAGGTGTGATGCTAATACGTATTATCTAATGTTTGCCTGCTCTGAACAGTATAAATACAAGTTGGCAAACAGAACCAGCCCAGAGGAGTGGGCACACGGGTTTCAGGACCCTCAGATGCCGCACGCAGAGGTGCGTGGCTGAGCCACCGCGAGGGACCCAGCAGCAGGGAGCCACGTGGCCAAGCAGTGCGTGCTAACAGCACCCAGGGGCACCCAACGGAGCTCATGGCGTGAGATACATCCATTCCATTGAACTGCCTCAATTTTGATTCCTAGGAACTCTCTTTTACCTAGGAAAGCATTTTTTTCTCAACTCCTCAAAGGCTTAAAAAGACTCCTCCCTCTCAGAGGGATGCCACAAAGGATGCTGCTAAAAATGGCCAGCTGTCTTCTACAAGTAAGCACAGTATGACACGTAACTCTTTCTTTTTCTGCTCGCAAATTTATCATTTAATCAATCTGTCCCTAATGATTGCACCTAATCATTTACCTTGCATCATTTCATTTACCTTTTAAAAGCCTAACAGAACTTTTCAGGTAAATAATTTATTTAAACACTTTTCTTTTTATTTTCCTTTTTTTTTCTCTTTTTTTCCCACCACCTGTTAACCGTGCTCTTGGAAAGTGAATAATCTAAATCAAAAGTACTAATCACCCCATGAATCCAAAAGAACGATCGTGAAGTAGCTACATCTTGAGCTGAAATCTATCACAACACATGGAACCAAGTGAAATGCAGTCTTTAATCGCTAGTGAAGCAGTTCAAAACCAACTCAGGTCGGCAGCCATCATCAGCTCCCACTGGCTTCCTGCTCTTCGGTGTCCTGCAGAAAATGAGTTTGTAATGCTGTATTTGATCCCCTTGCGCTCAGATTCTTTCATTGAGTCTTTATCCTGTTCTTGGGCCAGGTCAAAGCCATGGTCCAGACTTCCAAGGCCACAAACACGCCCTTTTTCAGTGCTTATTGCCATTCTGCTCAGAGGAGAGATGGAGACATCTCAGAGACCATGCAGGAGAAAGCAAAAGCTGCTCAAACCAAACCACTTCTGGCAGTGCAGGAGGGACCAAGGAGCAGCTGCTAAGAGTCGACTGAACTACCCGTGAATCTCAACTTTCAAGATCTTTCACAGAGATCTTTCTGGCAGAGACTTTCCGGTGCCTTTCCTCAGTGAGAAAGCAACACCGAAGTCTTGCAAATATACTTAGAAAGAGCAAGTCCTGGAACAGCACCTTTAAAGCAAAGGGAAAGTCTTTCTAGGTGAAATCTGAAAAGGGACATCAGATGGGAGGTATTTAAGTGCGTGGTTCTGACAGCTATGGCAATAGGTAGTGTTGACAGGAATGCACTGGGGACTCGATACTTCAAATCTTGGTAGGAGAAAGACTGGGAACCAAACATACAAATCAATGTAGTCTCTACAGAGAGAACTGTAAAAAATACACACAGTTCTTGTCTAAACTGTTTCTTTTCCATGGCTACACAGTGGTGATCTCTAGCGCCACCAATTAAAACTCCAATTTCACAAGCCGTGTTTTAAGGAAATGTGAACATTGGGTATAATTAGAAAAATCAATGGAAGCTGAAACATAATTTTTGCTGCCAAGTTATTTGCACACCTGTGCCACCACTTCTCAAAATTGAGTCTATTTGTCTTCAGACTATCCTAAAATTGCATTCATACAAACTAAACTAAACTAAGTTACCCTTCCTCCTCAAAAATCTCCTTTCTTACATCAAAGTACGGCACTGAGGAAGCAAATACACAATCTTTGCATTACAAATGCTCATATGAACGCACACAGTATATTCAGATCAACGGAGCTCAAGAGGCCTGACAAGCACAGGTATTTAGAAAGCACCTACAAAACCACTGCAGTGCTCTAGGACTTAGCAGGGGTTTGGCAATTCTTTCTCCACCTTCCATAAATATTTTTTGCTTATTTGAAAAATGCACAAAGACTTACAAAATGGGAAAAGTATCTAAATCAAATGCTTAGATTGAATCAATAAAGGAATGAATTGTTTACTAAAGTCAGTTCTAAGTATTAAGCCTAAAAATTCCCCAGATATATGTACTTTATTATTAAGTTTTTAAAAAACCCTACAGCTTCTATTTTCACAAAGATATACCTATGAATAACCTTTCAGAAAAATATATTTTACAATGAAAGAAAAAAATGTAATTAATGATCTGGAAAAAAACTTTCCTCTCAATAAATACAAGGAATTAAAAAGAAAAAAAATTACAGTCTCTGGCCTCACTCCCTGTTTCAGACCTTCAGCATCGTTTCAGTAAAAGCTGAGAAGGTGGGTATTTAGTTTTCTCTGACATCAGAAGCTACATTACAGACACAACACTTGTGCACTTTCCTATGCAACACAGAAAATGGGTGGATGAATCAACTGTCTGTAAAACATGGCAAACTAGTAAGGTCCACGCAGAATGAAGCCGTCTTCCCCGCGCAGAACAGGCGACACAGCAACTCGTGGTGCACACCACCACCACGAGCTGCTTCTCAGACTGTCTCCCACATGCCTCAGCTACACTCTGGAAGGAACAAGAGCAGCACTTTCTCAGGAACCAGGACTCACGGTACCGATAGTGGCGACCCAACTCTGCGCTGGTAACGTCAAAACAGAAAGGAACCTCCTCAACAAGTGGGAGCGAAAAGAAAACGCAGCTGCAAATGGGGCAAACTGCAGCAGGAGGCTCCCAGGGACGCGCTCCTGGCTCTCCTCTGATGGTGTTGGGGGTTTAGAACAGCAGACCAGAGGCACCTAGAAAAGCTTCACAAAAGGAATGAGGGACATGGCAGAAAAATAATGCATGAAAATCCCCAGACAAACAATATTTTTTCTTGATAACCTGCACGGAGGGCATTTAGAATCAAAACATACTCGTGGGAGTGTCTCTGGCATGATACACGCCATCAGCACTACTTAATTAATCAAGAGGATTGTCCTTTTTCACACTATGACTTGCTTTGACCCATCTCTTTTTCTGACTATTTTTATTTAAATTCTGCCCCTCATTTTCACAAATGTTAGTGATCACAAAATATATTGAGAGTGACAAGACAGTAAACATTACTGGAGGCCGTTGCACTTGTCTGCGATGTGGCTGATATCCGGAGGCTGGTGTACGAGCTCACATTAGAAGGTCACTCAAACACACATCCCTCCAAAATCAACATTTTCAGAAAATAACCTCCAAGATCAAAATCTAACATCTAGAGTATTTCATAAGAATTCCTATTTCTATTCCACCAGCAGGAATGAAACTTTCATTTCAAAGAACAGAAGTCATTAAACAGAGTGTGTTGTCGAATGTGACAGTAGGTGCTGGGACTATGAAAGCGTGGGGAAAAGCACAAGTACGGGGAGAGACTCGCAGAAAGGACAGACAAGGAGTCAGTCGAAAACAGCACAGAGATTTGATCACCCATCAGGCACAGAAACCCATCCGAGAGTCACAACCATCTCTGCAGGCTGGGAAAGAGAATTAAATTGGCTTAGTACTATACTCAAAATGAATTTAATTAGCTGACATTAAGCAGGATAAGTTTGCGATACCGTGTTGCTCTGACAAGCTGCCTCCAGAAGGGTGAGCGCAAGGTAAAATCTTACTTTTCAGGATGAGATTACGGCCTTGCACTGAGGCAGAAAGTAACGAAGCGTCTGCTGAGGGCAGCTTAAAGTTGGTGCTGGGCGTTTCATCTCGCACTATAAAAGGATGGGGTGTGACAGATGAGCCAGCATGCGAGTTTCAGATTCTGCACGTTTGTTCATACGGCTGCGCAGCTTCATCTCTTTCTGATGCTGCCACTTATACGAAGAAGAGAGCCTCGGTATAACCTCTGCCAGGAGATTTTTTTCTCTCAGTCACACTAAAGACTAAAATACCCTAGAAGCAATTTATTTATTTTTTGTTTGTACGAAAGCACATTTGTCCTTATTTGGAAAAATGCCATCTGTGGGGAGGCAGTTTCTGTGCCAACCTGGCAGGCTGCCCGATCCGCCAGCTGCTGCGCACCCATTGTCTGCTTTACAGGGTCGCCCTTGGCACCCCTGCTCTACTCCCAGCATCTACCAAGACTTCTGCCTTCTTCTGTACATGGCATGCAACCCACACGCCACTGTGCAGCCCGCAAGCAAAGTGCCAGCAGATGACAGAGAACAAAGCAGAGAGGAACTGTGTCCATCATCTGGAGGCAGACAGCAACAGCGGAAGAATCTATGGTAAAATGCATAGGAAATCCAGATTAAGCGTTTCCCCGGGGAAGACTTGGAGGAAATGGATTCGCGCATTTCAAAGCAAGAGTCCCATGCGAGAAGTCTCACCTTCTCATGCCTCCTTCTACTTAACGATAAATTTTGTTCTGGGCAAAGACTAGAAATTCTGTCCATTTGCAAAGCAGGTGCATCCCAGGCCATGATGAGGGAAGACATTGCTCACACCACCTACATTACCACCTCAGCTCCATCACACCAGAACCAAGCCGTATTCACCTGCCAAGACAGAGCAGGTTTGGCCGTCCCATGAGCAAGGCACCACGGAGGTGTTGCTCCATCACACGGCACACCTGCACAGCAATATAAGCTCTCAATTTAGGCTGGCAGAGCCCTTCTTCCCCCGACTCCTCTCACCAGGACCACATTCAGCCTGGGTGACTGGCGTAGTGGTTCACAGATTTTAAAAGCAAGCACAACACACCACAAGCCCTGTCCTGGCACCACATTAATCACCCTACTTTAATGACTACTCCTTCTGATAAACCACCCTGGGTACCCGATCGTCCTCCCTAGCGGCAGCATCTGGAGCAATAAATTATCTACGCCCTTTCCCGTGCCCTGCCACTGTGCAATCCACCAGCAGGAACAAAGCCACTGAGAACATCAGCTGTAAATTAGGGGTAGAAACCAGCAGGAAACAAGAGACTCCAGTTTTACTGGCCATTTGATGCATGACCTCAAATCTCTCAGACTATGTTTTCTCATACTTACAAAGAATTATCGGAGGAGGTTAAGCTATGATGAGAACCACAGATACAAGACTTACTCCTGGTATGTATCTATCCCACCTATTACTATACATAACTACAGAGAAGAACTGCCTTTGACTAAACAAACGTAGCTACAAACAGAGAACATATGATTTTGTAGTATTAATTCTTAATTATTTCACTCTCTTCCAGGAAACTCAAGACCACAGCTGAGCAGGAATAAAGACACAAGATCCTTATGATAAGAAAAGCAAAACAATGGCCTGACACGACCTAAGGAAAGCACAGGATACTATCTCCCTAGGGTAGAAATTGCCTTATTCCAAAACTTCCTTTCAAGTGCTCCAAATACATTATTAGAAAAAGAAACAAGACATTCACTTTTGCAAGGCAGTAACATTTTTTAAGATAGTGGCATCTGACAATATTCCATAAATCTTCCCCCAAATCAATGTGTTATATGTCAGATGGGACCTTTACACTTCAGAATAAAACAAATTTAGGTCTGAATCACAGCACAAAGATACATGTAATAAACCTTAAAAATGTCAAATGCTTCGCTGGAAAAAGGTTTGCTGAAGGTTTAACGCAGAGCTGAAGGCTCACACAGTATCGCAACATTGACCTCTGTGCTGCTAAGAGACGTAGGGTGCTAGGAGTGCTACCAAGTCACAGGACTTGAGAAACAGACTGAGCTCCTCACTGCCACAGAATTCACATCTAAGCACAGAGGGCATCTCGCAATCTGTCTCCGTCTTTGATCCCTGTGGTAACATTTCTTTCCTCTTACATTCATCTATCAGATACTTACATTGTAAATTCAGTGCATCTGAAGATGTAAAGACAAGGAAGCCTATGTGCTCACAGAAGCCTTCATGTTACCTCAAGGGAAAATAATAGTAATCATAACAAAAAATCACTTATATCTCACAATTCCATCGTTTTACCATTTTCACACAGCTTCCTATCCAGAAAGCACTCTCAAAGGAATAAATTCTGCCTTCCACCCAGGTTGCCTTTTGTAGTTGTGTTTCCTATGTAAAACCCCCCCGCAATCACACTCTGTGTGTAGTGTCATGCCTGTGTCTACCTTCTTCCCCTAATAATTTCTCTAAAGGTATTTGGCAAAGAGGTAGCAATCTCAGAACTACTCAGTTGCCAGAAGCCCCTTCCATTCCAACTTATGCTCAAAAAGACAAGAGAGAGACGATCAGCGTCCGCATTAAGGGAAAATCCTTCCATGTTGACTCATAAGACAGCACAGAATCAGCAGATAAAATCGATGTACGGAGACGCAAAACTGCTGAAAGCAGAAGTTCACAACTACAGGTGCACCCATAAGGCTAAATAAAAATGGGAAAGAAAGCGCGTTTGAGCACTGCAGCACGCTGCTCACGAGCTTGCCTTCTGTGTGGCTTGGGACCACTCCAGCCACCTCCTCCCAAGACAAGTCTGCTGTCAGGAGGGCGGCCTCGGCAGCACAGATGTGACCCAGCCACGTGACCTGACTGCCAGCTCAAGGGCCAGTCCCCCACCTCCTTTTACACAGCAGCCCAAACACAGCCAAGGAAGGCACCCAACAGGCTAGCGCTTACAGGAGGGTGGGGTTGGTGATTTCTGCTACGTACTGAGAAGTTGGAGGTGTTTTCTAGTGCATCTGATGGGTGCAGTCCTGAAGAAGCAGAAAGTCAGGGGAGTGGGAAGGTTGGTAAACGTGCACGCACACACCACTGCCTCACAGGGATGCCTCGCTGACCTTCTGTGCCACCCCTTTACCATCTTTGACCTAAATTTGAATGTCGGTGCCTTAAGTCAAGCCGATATCCCTGCCAGAGCTGTTTGTGGAGTTGAGCTCTGCTGCCGAGCACGCAGCCAGACCGAGTGTCCCGTCCTCCCCACAGCCCCTGCCTGCTTCCATCTCCCTCCAGAGCGGGCAATGCCAGTCTCAGACTATTCTCAGAAAACCCTACTGCTGCAGACATTGGTTTGCTCCCCACACAGCCCGTGCCCAGTCCTCACCATACATTTAGAAACAGCAAACAGTGCCTGTTTCCAAGCTTAGGGTCTTTACATTCAGGCGACAAATCAATAAACAACACATAAAGCTTATTTTATAGAAATACACATCACCCAGAAAGAGTTGTGAAAATGCTCGTTGCTTTACGGTTCACTACCTGCAAATGTTCAGGACTGAAATTCAGTAGCAGAAACGTTCATGACACCACGAGGCTTCTTTGAAGGCATCAGTTAAATATTTGAGACCACATACTACCACACCAGAACTCCACAGCTGTATTGATTATATCTTCCTTTTAGGGATCTGCCTTATGTCTTTGTTATCTGCTACTTCCACCAATGATTTATCCCGATCCCTTCTGCCCATATTCCAACAGCATCGCAACAGGGCTCTCACAAAACAGTTGTCTAATATTGAACTATTTTTGGTCCCGACAAACAGAGGAAACCAGTGTTGCCCTTTGACCCAAGCATTTACATTCAGGAGCCAGTTATTCCCTCCCTGAAGCCTGAAATCTGGAGGATTAGCCTCCAGCCCCAATCTTGTCGTCAAAATCTTTCTATATGAGGAGAAAACTGGCTGCCATCAGCATGAACAGGCACAGCCTCTGCTGGGTTAAAAACTGACTGGAGGGCCAGTTGGAAACCGGTCACGAGCCGTGTTCCCCAGGGCTCAGTGCTGGGTCCAGTCCTGTTCAACATCTTCATCAATGATCTCGATGAAGACATCGAGTGCACCCTCAGCAAGTCTGTGGATGACACCAAGCCGGGTGGGAGTGTGGATGTGCTTGAAGGCAGGGGGGCTCTGCAGAGGGATCTGGACAGGCTGGATCGATGGGCTGAGACCAACGGGATGAGGTTCAACAAGGCCAAGGGCAGAGCCCTCTATGTGGGTCACAGCAGCCCCGGGCAGCGTTACGGGCCTGGGGAGGAACGGCTGGAGGGCTGCCTGGCAGAGAAGGGCCTGGGGGTGTTGGCTGATAGTGGCTGAACGTGCGCCAGCAGTGGCCCAGGTGGCCACGAGGGCCAGTGGCATCTGGGCCTGTGTCAGACCCAGCGTGGGCAGCAGGAGCAGGGAGGGGATTGTGCCCCTGTGCTCAGCGCTGGTGAGGGCACCTCGAGTGCTGGGGTGATCTCAGAGGTCTCTTCCAACCTTGTGATTCTACGATTCTATGATCCTCCCATAGCAGAACTTCTCTCAGTGCGATTCATCTCCATTACCCAATCCCAGAGAGAGTCCTGCGAGACTGGGAATCTCTGAACAAACGTTGATGGAATCCTTTTGGGCCACACGTCAACCTGTTAAGGAACTGCTGCTGCCAACCACTCGCCCATCAGGGACCTTCAGTTTCCATGGGGATGGTTTCAAGGGAGGGAGCATTCAACTGAATCCTTGGAAACAGCAGATCCTTGAAGAGAGACCGGGGTAACTGTCTATGGTTTAGTTATTGGAAACAGAAGCCCTGGTAAGATGAGTTGTTTAGCAGATAATTAACCACCTGTGGTGAAGGCTTTTTTGTCCTTCATCTTGGGAAACAACTGAAGGAGACTGGCCACCTCCCAGCACGGACACTGCTCTAACGCTGAGCACAAATCCTCACAGCACGCTGAGAAGCAGAGGGGGGTCACCATGGGATTCGTCCCAAGCGATGTCTATGAGCTAGTGATCCAACCCTTGTGAGATGGGCAGTTCGTGACCTCTGTGTCATGGGGAAAAGGCTACGAGGATCCCATCGCCTCAGTGTCTCCAATGGAGTCACTGGGGAGGGCATGGTGCAGGACTTGAAATTATCCTGATGCCCTCCGTGAGACGCTACTGCTTCGGAAACAGTGGGAGGAAAGCCCCAAAGCTGTAACACATGCAAGTGCACGCACACACACGAGTACTCGATTACAGCTGCAAACAAAACCTTGCAAACCAGAAAGGGTATGAAATTGTGTCACAACTGGCTGTTTTACCAAAACGTAACAACAAAACTAAAATAAACAGGACAGGTGAACTTCACTGCTGCCCCGTGGCAAAGCAGTGTACCTGCCAAGAGGTCTATTTGTGCTACTGTCACTGCAACACACAGAAGTGGAACCAGCAGCAGGTGAATTATAATCAGCAGCACTGGAATTATAATCTTACTTTGCTTTAAAAATTGAAAAAAAAAAGAAAAAATGGTATATTTTGTTACCTACATCACATATTTGTGTTGCAAAATATATTAAAACACATACTGATGATACTTCCAAATATTCTGTGTGATGAGGAAGATGAAGAAAATACTTTTAAAGTAATTTATTACTTATTTCCACATTTGATGAGAAAAACCTATTAATGAATTTATTTATTTTATACAATCAAAAGCACTGTATTTCGAAGGCAGTCATTTCTTTCCACTACCAGTTTGTAGCATCCTCATTTCATTTTTGCAGTTTAGGCAACTTGGAGTTTCATCTGTTAGTGGGAGGAGATTTGAGTAGCTAGATGTAAGCGCAACTACAAGAAATGGCTTGTACTTGAAAGACAGATGACAGCAGGATGGGACACGTAACCAGAATATTTTAGAAGTCTAAATTTTTTCTTCCTATTGATATAATGTGGACAACAGATGGGTTTTTAAATGCAGCTCTTGGTACAACTTTGCATGTGAGAAGGAAAATAATTTGGAGTTCACGGGAACAGGAGCAGATTGTTCTGTGCATCCAGTTGGTGTCATTCTACAGTCTTAAACTCTCCTGCAAAATACTGTAAGCAGAACAGCAGGAGTCCCAAAATTCCCCACGCTGGCTCCAGCTCAATAAGCCACTTCTATTCACAAAGTGTGTAAGCACACACTGAACTTCAGGAGCATGTGCAGAACCCAGCGATTCCACTACAGCCTAGGAACCTGTCAAAATTCAAGCTGCACTTAGGGGTTTTGCTAAGCCAGCACCAGGTACACCTGGCAGATATTCACGGGCTTCTCTTTTCACCGGATCTATGTGTTATGTTTTCCACCTGCCACAGCACTTTTTTTCACTTGGGAAAAAACGCTGTCACCAAACTTGCAAAGATGAGCCTCGCTGCGTGGAGGAGGCACCCGAGCAGCACCGGGACCGGGCAGAGGACAAGCCTCATAGAAAAGGCTGCCAGCAGGCAGGGCATCCTCCTGGGCACACCAGCAGCACCAACAGAGGAAAACAAGACAAGTAGGATCGAGAGCCTAAGTTTAATTACTTTATTTACTTTAATTCTTCCTGTTTAAGGCTTAAGCTAGCAGCAGGAGAAAAAAATAAATAAGGTGGGAGAGAGAAGACAACATCCCCACTCAGGAGGGAAACTGGAGCAACCACACTCCCTTCAGACACAGAGCGTCAGGTGCCACCCGGTGTGAACTGGGACGGCTCTGGGCTGCCAAGCCGATCCGTAAGAAGGTTTGGCACGGGCCAAGCTAAGAAGGTCCCCGCGGCACTCTCCTAGTTTGGGAAGTGCCGGTGTGCCCTATGGACCCCAACAGCTAACTTAAGCAAGACTTTGCTCAGGCCGCTCACCATCTGAATTGCCCAGGAGCTCCAAAGTGTAGATTTCACAAAGTTGCACAAAGTCAGAGTCACACCAGCATGTTCTGCATTTCCCACATGCATTCAACAGCAGAAGCATCTTTTCCCTCCACTCTGCCAAGCTGCTACTCACTCTGACATTCACTGCAATACAATGTGTTACAGTACACATCTCCACCGTGAATTTTACCAGCCTGTTTGGGAAGAAAATTTAACCTTTTGTCTTTGAAACACAGCATTTAACATCTGGATCCGGGTCTACACTTGCTGCCCATTTCTAATGCCTCAGCTGCCAACCGCACCTTAATCAGGCTGGGTTTGCTCTGAGGTCAAGGAGGCAGAACTGAACTCCAAAGCAGCGAGGAGCCTTACTTTTGTGATAACTTGTATGATCTTTAATAGCATAAATACTACGAGCAAGGGTGCAACTATTGATCGTTCTGAGAATGGTGACTTAAACACAGACACACATAATGAAAAATTAAGGTTCAAATCCTGCACTGAGTTTTAGCACGGAATTCCTACTGGCTGCCCATGGATCGACAGCAGAATGCAGCATCTGCCCATGGGACACCGCCCTAAAATAAGGAAGTGGAACCGACATAAAGAAAATACTGAACAACAATGGTATTTTTGTGCCTAACTCATATTCATTAATATAATTCACGTGAAAATCAGTGTAAGGTGTTGTGAATCTTACCCCAAACTCATGAACTGTGCAGCAGAAGCAGGAATTGAACCCATGGGTGTGAAATCCCCACCTAGCTGCCAGTCACTGGGCCATATTTCCTTAGGTAGAGAATTACTGTAAATAAGTCGGGTCAGCTGTACACTGTTGACTTCGTGTGATTACACATCACAGGCAGCAAAACACGCCACCACAAACTAAAAGGTATGTTCCATGCACATGACACTGTCATTTCTAGTTGTGATGCAAAGCATTCAAATTCCAAGTGCAAACCCATGAATTAAAAGCAGTTTTACAGGTGAAATAAAATACACATTAAAGCAAGGAGTGTTATTAATGTTTTTCTAGCTTTCAGGGTATCTTTAAAAAATGGTCCTAAAAAAAATATTATTATTTTGAATCTACAAGAATGACACGTTAGCAAAAATGAAAAATTTCCTCTCTCAGTAAGGCGAGCAGGCACCTTACTGCTGGACACCAGCAAAACCGACTCGCTGCAGGAGGAACTGAACTGGCACAACCACAACAGAAAGGATCTGAATCTACGAGCGCTGCACCGTGGGAAGTGACTGCCCAAGCAAGCATGGTCCACACAGACAAACCAAACCCTTCACACCATGCTTCAAAAAACCAATTCCATTCACAGAGGAAAGTCTAGCTACAAACGCCCCCAAAGTTTGGGTAGGTTCAAAGGCAGGCTCCGCTGAGGTAAAGAAAGACCGAACACATATTTCTGGATGGTGAAACTTGTTCTCTAAAATACATAAATGTGCCGTATCGGTGCTTCCAAAGAAACACGTACCTTGGCAACACAACTAGTGTTGAACCCACCCGGGTAAGAGTGACGGTGCATTCCCACGGTAATCTTGTCTATGACTGTACCAAGGCTTTGGTTCTTATCCCCACAAACAGCGAAGCCACCGTGACTTGCGACCTGCCTCTGCCAAAGCAGCGGCGCATCCGCACGGGACAGGCTGCGGGATGCAAGCACCGCAACACGCTCTGCGGGGTCAGGCAAACGCTTCCCAGTGAAATCCACACCAAAATCCAGTCCTGTGACAAGGAGCCGAGACCGCATCTGTGCTCAGGTTATGTGTTACACAAAGCTTAGTACTTCCTAGGGTCTGATTTCACACACGCACAACAGCTTTGGGGAGGCTCCAAAATGTTTGTGTTTCAGCAATGCAACCCGAAGAAAGCGTGGCCAATGCACGGCTCTGGAGATCAAACGAAGGTACTTCATGAAACCAGAGTTAAGAGAAGGTAACCCTGTAATAAGAAGGTTTTAATAGAACTCTCCTGTCTTAATCTATTTAGACCAAAACATTGTTTTTATCAGTCTAACCGTACATTTGGGTTTTTTCCTTGAAAAATATGCTTCAATCTGCTAAGAAAAGATTTCTTGCAGATGGACTGGTAATGAAATACAAATAGAACATTAAATATGAAAAATGTAATGCACAGTGTATTTTTACCTTTACTTATTTACTCTTAATTTGCACCTAGTCATTTTCATGCCGAGCACCTCATTTAGTAAAATAATTAGTGTAAATTACATTTCACCTTTTTTTTTAACTGACAAAAATGGTGAAAGTGAGTTGGTATTTATTTCAAGTTTTGCTGCAATAAAGGAACAACTCGATAACCTGAAGACACTTCAGGGTTTGAACAGACCAGATACACGGGCTTTTAACAACAGCAAGGAAAATGGAACAACTGTGTACAGCAACCTGCAGGGCAAGAAACCCCTCATCGCGGAGCCTTGAGGCCAGGACTGGTAACCTCTGAGGATCTCAGCACGGACCTCAGCGTGCGAGAGTTGACTCCTAACCAATGACCGCCCACAGACACGCAAATACACCCCCTCCCTGCCCGTGCATCAGTGCCACTCACGGCAACTACTTTCTTTCAGCTGGTACCCACACGGTCACCCTGCCCCGCTCACCCACATCGTGCTGATTTCAACAGAAAATCCACCAGGAACCAAGGCTGGCCCACACCTCCCTGGGCAGGCAGCGAACAACCCTGGGTCCTCACGGGCTCTCCAGCCCCCTGCGCAGCCACAGCCCCCAGCAGCCCTCAGTCCACCCCGTCGATGCCCCGGCGAGGGCCGGCAGGCGCAGATTCTCACCAGACGAGGTAAGGCAGGCAGCCACAGCCACCCCCTCGTCAGCCCTGCCCACCGCACAGACCCTGCCAACACGCGGGGTGACCCACAACGCTCCCCCTACGCTCCCGGCCTTACAAGTCTCAGGTCTTAACAAAACCACAAGGACTTCTCATCCAAAACAGTAAGGGAAACTCAAGTAAAGGACATTCGAAACTTCCTAATAAACCACACTGGGAAATTGCGCCCGTGCTCCCATTGATAGCATGCACAAAAATTTCAACGATTTTATAAGATGCTCCTATATGATATTCACCTACACTAAGAAAATCAAGGAGTTGCAGAAAGGACACAACTATTAGTTAAACAAAAACCAGTAGAGTCAAGAGTACTGGAGTCAACACAAAGAGAAAGCATTTGATGAACTCTGTATTTGGTTATTATCGTGCAGAAAAAGGAAAAGGTCTTTCTCCACCTACAAGAACTTGGTGTCCCTGTGTACCATTGGTTTGATCCCCAGCTCGAAGCTTCTGGTGCTGCAACAGTAACACACCACTACACAAAACTAAGTCAATTCAGTACAATAAATGAAAATCCTCCTGAAGACCAAAATGTAAGTTTTCATAAAAAGCAAGTTCCTTCTGAATGATGTTGCAGTGATAGTCCAAGAGAAATCCTGTATTTGTTTGGAAAATAAGGACATAATGAGAGCAACATGGTCCACTTCCTCATAGTGCCTTTTCGACATCCCTTGGCCATGACCTCAGTGGCCTCCTGTGTGAGAAAAGATGTTTCCGTTTGGTCTTGTTCATCTCCACTTCTCCAGGCTGAGATGCTCAGCCGTGGTGGGGCTACACAAGCAGCTCACTGATGTAACTGCTTCTCATTATAACAACTCAGCTGCTGTCTGTACTAATGCACAATCAGCCACCGAGTACGTATGCGCGTATGGCAGTACATGAGCACACCATGAATATCAGCACTCATTTTGTAGTACTTGTGGTTAATAACCAAAAAACCCTCAAAAATACAGTAGGTAATAAACCACCAGCCCATTTTACAGCTATTTCATCTACAGATTAAACAAAAGGAAAAATACAGAATTATTCAGTCAAAATGAGAAAGAGCAGGACAGTTTAAAGGGGAATTCAAGAACACGAAATCCACCCTTCCCTTAAAATTCATTATTCCCACTCCTTTCCTAAAGACCTGTTATTCTGATGTCTTTATTTCCTAATATTATTATTTAATATTTGTACCCACTCCACCAAAGCATAAGGTCATCCCAGGCTTAACAACTCAGCGTGACTTTGAAGATCAAAACTAAGTAACAGCAGAGAAAACCGTCAAGGAAATATTATTAAAGGAAGATTTAACTTAAAATCAATTGCTTTTATACTAATGCATTCATGTAACTACTTGCTTCCCCTTTTCCATAAAGTGGCTGTAAAGTCTCTTGAGACAGAGGACTACTGTAGTGTATACTTGCTTAACGACCCTATAGGGGCATATTTAAAAGAAGAAAAGAGATTTATATAGCATTTGATGGTGGCAATCACAGCTCATCAAGTTATTTTCTTTTACATGTGAAATCAGTCCCATTTAAGCGCCTTTTTCCGATTTTTAATTCTACAGTGCTTTTCCAGAGGAAAAACAACAGCCCGCGGGGGAAGGGGGAGTGGAGGGGAATGGTGGAGGGGGATGGAATTTGGCATGCACATATACAAAACCCTCCAAGGACTGCACATGCCTGAGTGAATTCACTTCTCTGTCTGTTAAACATTCCCATCCCGAGACTTTGTTTCAAGACACATCCTCATAAGGAATAGCCGGACCTTGTCTGTACGGCTGACAGTACCAACACACAGTATTTAATTTCAAAATCCAAGCATATCCTATTCCTCTAAAGGCTGAGTGCTGTAATTTCTTTGCCTATCATGCTTTTCTCTGGTTGCAAGCATCTTGTCATGCACAATTTGTGTTACGTAACTCCAGCTTGCTAAAAACAAGTCATTTAGCTAGGTGGTGCGATAGATTAATGAAGTAAATGCAGAACTTGCTTATTACAGAACCCAGACAAGAGCTGCTCCTCAAATAATACGCCTATGCAACATTAAACAACTGCACCAGCACTGCTTACATACAAAGTTAATTAAATCTTTCAGATTCAAGATGCTGCACTCCAAACTACTCAGTGCCTCTTCTCACACCACAATATGCAAACTCCTCAGTGCATATGCGCTTTATTTTTTAAGGTGACCCACCTCCCCAATCATTAGAGAACGACAGCTGAATATTGAAACAATTCATTTCACTTGCAAGAACACTGTATTGCTTTAACGTTTTAGCTGACTTTGATGAGACAAAATCCTCCTCCCTCACTTAGCTGCAAAATGCTCGTGTTTCTCAATAACCATTCTTACTCATAGCTCTGTTTTGGTTACAAAGCGAAAAGCAGCAGCTGGAGAGGGTTAAACAGGTTTCCTGACAGTGCTCTGCGACAAGCAAGCCTCTGTGTTCCAGCAAGGCAACGGAATCTGTTCAGGCCCTGTATATCCAGCATTATTCAGCACTATTGGGACTATATTCCAAAGATCCCTCAATGCCCACCTGACAGTGTGTCCTCTATATTATGCAAGTGATGTAGTCTCCCCACGGCAAATCATCACCTGACCATCCCGCTCTCTGCAGCTGAGCTGTATCCAGTGGCACGCTCTGTGGAGCGAGCCGTTGCCACATAACTGTATTCTCTTCTCAGCCACTTCTCCAGGGAGAAAAAAAATAAAAGACATAAAAATTAACCCGCTTGTACTTCTGGCGTCACCAGCACAACCGAGCAGTGGGGAGGGAGCAGCACCGGGCGCCTGCTCAGCCCAGACCCAAAACTAGGTCTGAGCCCGCTCCACTGCAGGGGAAGGGAGGGGGGAAATAAAAAAAGGCAGCACTTTCTCAGAGCAGGAAGAAGGGGAGGCCACGAGCGTTTCCTGTTGTGCAGCTGAAACAAGCAAAGACGTCATTACATTTACACTCCCTCAGGGTGTCAGCAGATTGAGGGCCAAAGTTCAGTCATTTCCAACCCACCGCAAGGAGGGAGGTTTTGGAGGAGAAACCAGCAGTGGCTTTAATGCTCACAGCGCTCCCTGCACTTGCATAGCAAAACAGCTCAGCAGCGCGGTCCCAGGCTCAGCTGCAAAGCATCCTATGTGACCAGAAACAATATTTGCTCAGGAGCTGTGCTGCTCTGATTTTCCTGTACAGCTTGAGAAAGAATATTACCAGAATATAGAAATGCACAAGCTCTTGGCGCAGCCCACACTTCTGCAAGCATCTGGAAAGCAGCCTCACATATTTTTAATCCCATGCAGTAAAACATGCTTTGTGGATGCGTTTGGGGCAAACCTAGGGCACAGAACTGCAGACTCCCCTGGCAGCCCAACCAAGCCAGTACAGATGCTTCTTTTACATGTTTCCCCCATTGCCTTTGTGAAGCAAATAAGGGCCCAGCTCATGGGGAAGGGTGAAGGCACAGGAGGTGTGTAGTCGCACGCGGGACTCCAGCGTTCCGTAACCGTCTCACAGGCTGTCCATCCCACCCTGGGTAAATCATTTGTGTACTTACCCAGCAAGTGCTGGGAAAACCTGGACTGCAGTCCTACCCACCACTAACTTCTTAAGTTAAACATTAAAAAGACTTTTCTTAATGGAAAGCATCGCTAAGAATGCCAATGCGACCATCCAGCACAATTCAGAGTCTCCACCACTGGAAGTTCTGAAGAGCAGTTTGAACAACCACCTGTAGGAAACGGTTTGGTTACAGCTGATCCTCGGGGCAGTGGGACAGACTGGTTTATGGTACATTCTCACTCATGAGACACGCTGTAGACCCATTTTCATCAGCCTCTGAACAACATGTCAAAAGGTAGTGCTAAATACAGTCATTCCACAATAAGCAAGTCCCAGCAACCACCTCTGGTGTCCACGACACTAGACTTTTCCTCTGCACGCTGGATGAGACAGAGGGGTAGCAGTGCTCCACTTGATGGAAGCAGATTTTCAAACAGAACCACTTCATTCAACAAACCTCAATGAAAAAGACTGCAAGGAGTTTGGAAAACACTCTTCCAGATTCTTATCTCATGCTACCATCACTTGCTGAAGAGGAGTATTTTTGCCATGATTCTGTCATGACCACCCTGTGGTCACACCAGGAACTGAAGCCAGACTTTCAGCCCTATTAATTCAGAGTATTAGAGCTGAAACTCTAAAACTGGAAATTACCAGTCTGCATCTTGGAGTCACAATAAATCATATCTTTTGTGAGACTTATGTAATGCTACTGCCTTACCCAAACTGCCCATTTTACTAAAAGAAGGTCAAAGATAATATTTTTAATTATTTATTAACTAAATCTTTTGGATATATTGTTAAAAACATTCTTCTACAAGCATAGGAGCTGGTTTGTTTGTTTTCTACCCTTTCCTTTAGGGGTAAATTTTTCAAAGACAGTTTTATTCAAGATCTACTGCCCAGTTAGCAAGAAGAAACCTCTACTGCTGCTTCTTTTGACAAGAGCCTGAAGATGTAATCCTGAAGGTTGTCAGTCTAGCACTCATCATCAGGACTCTTTTCAATATAAAAAAAGGCAGACAAATGAGTCGGGTGTTGACAATGATTTGCACTACACAGTGCACAATCTAAGAAAGAAAACTTGATTTTAACTCTGTATCTAATCAAAGAAGTATTAACTTTAGCAAAGCCAGTTTGGATTACTTCAATCAGAGTAAAGCGGTCAGAATCTGACCCTTAAAAAGGCGGGTACTGGATCAGAATCTGGCTCTTCTCATGCACAGCAATGGGTGTAGGTAGCAACATTCTCCTGAGAGAAGGAAAAAAGGGCTGAAACCTTAGAAGGACTGTAAGAACGCTTCCACTGTGCACAGCGTCCCAAAAAACACATAAGGAAGACACTTGATTTTCTGAAATCTGACCATAAAGTATCACACTCGCTTAGAATAAGCTTGGTCAACTATTTTTAGCTCCATATCCAAAGATGAAAGAAATGCACCCACAATTTGTACTTTTGACCATACTGAGACAACTGCCGCATGGCACAACCGCAGCAGCCAGGCTGTGTCACCATTCAGCACCGGCACAACGGCATCACAACAGGCATTTTTCATACATATATGGCTGCCGGTTGCAATGCAGTGTCTGTCACAGAACAGACAATATAATAAGGAACAGCAGTGTTTTCACACACCCATTCACTTCCTGAGAGTTAATCTTCAGGTAATTACATCTCACTTTTCCATTAGCTGAAGAACAGTATTAAACCATCTCTACCATGGTGTGAGGTGAGAAAGTGCCGGGTGTTCTCTGCACAACACTCTGCATCCAAATAGGACCCTAGTGTTTTCCAAAGGGCTGTCTCTGTTGTGTTGGGTTTTCTCATTTAAAGTTTGAAATTCAAAATAAAGGGGCAGATGTAAGCTGTGACCTGGCCTCACTGTCAGTGCCCTTGGTATGCTGAGGAAAACACATGCTTTTCCACTCCAAAATAGGAGTTGGCTGCAGTAAGTACAAACACATATGGAAAACAACTCTTACACAAAGTTTGGCTACCTACAAAATATTTAATACCTTTACAGATTCCCACAAACTCAGTTATATTTTTTACCCTTTACAACTCATCTGTGTAATACTTTGAACAAAGCCACTATATTGTATCACTCACAAATTTAAACTACATACAAGGCTTTTATAATTCCTTCACTTTAATTTGAAGGAACGTTTGAGAAGCGCAAGTGGAAAAGCCATTATTGATATTTTTTGTTGAGCTGTCTCATCACTAAGGGAATCCTATAAACAGATAATTAAAATATCCTGTGCCAGTTTCATGAGGAAAACAAGGCAAATAAAGATTACAAGGTCCAAGCTGCCACACACCTGATAGCAGGCAATTATTTATTCTCAAAATATACGTGACATAAAACAGAAGGGGGAGGCTGGTTTTCACTGTTAGCCTGGTACCCAGCCTACATCCGGCAGTACGCAGGATGCCCGCTGCTGAAGGACACGATCCAACCCCCAGCAATGTGGTGGCATCAGGAATTCCTGCAGCACGTCCCGTCGCCAGGTTTCTCATCCCCCTGGGCCATGCCCTCCTGCCCAGCACCACCTGCCTCGAGCATTGCTCTCACCCCCCAGGTACCGCAGGGGCTCAGCAGCCGGGAGGACACAGACTCCCATTCAGAAGCTACTGGAGAAACACTGCATTGCAAAGAGTAAAACACTTCTGCAATTACGTGGTAAAGGACAGGGTTTAGGATGCTAACGTAAACCTTAAATTCCAAATGAGATGATCCCACACACTGCAAGTGTGTGCGAATGTCCACAGACACCGTGTGCAAGCGCATGTGTAGCACACATGTAGTGCATGTAAATGTGTGCATACACACACTTGTGTACGTGTGAGCGTATGGATATAAAGTAATATATATATTATATATACATGCATATATATGTGTTAAAAAAAAAAGTTCTTATATGAAAGTGATGTGGCTTAAGTGCAATGAAAATCCTTTGGTTGTAACTATCTTTTGTAAGCAACAACTTAAGAGATTCTTTGGACAAGGAAGCTAAGCAAGGGAATAGGCAAGCCCTTACTTGGGGGCTTGCTAAATTTTATTTCAAATATCTAATCAAGACAAAGCAGATCTGAAATGGAGGTTTAAGAACCTGCAGTCTTCTACGATAAGTAACCTAATTTCAAGAAACCAAAAGCAATCACTAAACTATTTATTGAAATTGCTTTCATGGAAACAATGAGAAAACACTTATAAAAATGTTAAAAATATTAAATCAACTTGACTGCTTCTGTATGTCATGAATTCAACAAGATCCTAGGCAACAATAATATTTAGAATATTTTTCTTATGGGAATAGTGTTTTCACTCCAATTGACCAGATGATAGCAATTAAAAAAACAAAGATTAGATACAAAAACCACTTCTACTAACTTAAAAACGAAACTGTACTCGAGTGAGTACAAAGCTCGTCTAATATGACATTCACTTTTCATTTCAAAGATCTTTCACAGGCTTTTTCCCCTTACAATATTTTAATCTAATTTCAATACAAATGATGAAAATCTGTTCACTAAAACTCTGTTCAGAAAGCACAAACACTCAGTGTAAAATACTGCACACATACACAAATATAAAGACTAATCTATCAAAGGCAAATCCAATGCAGACTCCGAGTTCTGCACTTACACTATATGCTCGCTTTAAAATAATAAAAAAAAAGGAAGACAAACAGCAGAAGAAATAAATAAAAATCAGTGATACAAAAATACAGTAACTTTCTACGTAATATACCATCTGCTCCACCAGAAAACCATGCTGCACCGAGCCACGGGGGCCAGAGCTATGAAAAGCCCTTGTAGAAGAGCCAGGCACCGTAATGAGCAGTTTCAGAAGCTGTGGGAACCGTAGCCGCCAGCACAGTGAGAAGGTGGCCTGTGACGCGCTCAGAGAACTCACCACCCCTCCGTCTCACGGGCTGGGGGCACCTGGGCAGCCACAAGGTCCTCTGAGAGCTCCCCAAGGCAGGGCCAGAGGTTTGCGGCGTCCCAGCACAGCCCGGCAGTGCTCACAAGCCAGCGCTGGTTGGTTGAGGTCACAGTGATTTGCCATGGCTTTTTACGGGAAAGTTTTGTCTCCAGAGTTACAGACACAGTAAACTGGATTTCCCCAACTCCTCCACAGACCACACCTCCAGCGATGCGGCTCCTGCTCCCGTACTACCACCCCAGCATCTGCACACACAAACAGCTTCCTGAACACCGGAATGGGCGCCCCAGCACGCCTGCTGTCCCAGAGCCTCGTTAAAAATAGGAGCCGCTGTTGATGCCAGATGCTCGCTTGCTGTTGAGCGCCTTACGGCAAACCAAGGGTGGGTCTTCCAGCTACTTGGGCAAAGAGGCAATTGGGAGAGACCCAGGTCAAGGAAGCACCGAGGAGTGCTCTGTCATGGTTAGGAAGGGCAATTAAGGTGTGCATCCCTCTCCTTCCAGCTGGCAAAGTCTCATGTACTCAGGATTATGTGGTAAGAATTCAGTTCTGCCACTTCTATCATTACTCATTAGGGGTGCATTAAAAGCTATCCTACCTTTCCAGCCTTCGGTTGCAATATCACACCGAACAGAGGCTTCAGGGCAAGGCCTGAGTTCTTTAAACCGTGCTCCTAAAGGCTTTTCTTCTGCTCTCCATCACCACCTCCAGAACAAATGATGGAACCACAGAACCCTGGGCAATTAGGAGACCATAGCTGGACTGGAGGGAATTCATGAACCAACAAATTATCATGGCTCTCACTAATAAAATAAAATAATGAACTGTGCAATTACAGTGGGTTGTACACATACCTCGGGGTATGCAGTAAGGCACAAATTTAGAAGTGGAATGTTTCCAACAACCAAAAACTTAAACAGGCAAGGATCCTTATCAAACAATTAGGTTACTCAAGAACTACTTCAATATCTGGCCCTTTTTGACCAAGGTTATGCATTCTAAAATCATGTCATAAGCTTTCGTTGATCTGGGATTTTTCCTCTTCTTTTTTATTTTGTTTGTAGTAATTTTTTTTTTAAAAAAAAGAAATTTAGCTCATCTACCCTCTAATCAACCTATCAGGTGCAAGTCTTTCAAAATACACCTGAAAATGGGAAGTGCAGAGAAAACCCCAGTTTTCACAGATGAGGCAACTTAGTTTGGTACCACTGGGCTTCAGGTGGATAACTGGATGCACTGGACAGGATCACACTAGAACCTTACAAACCTATTGTAAACAGGTTTTTTTCTGTCTTTTTTATGCTGAACCGTACCAAAGGCAGGGAAAAAATCTTTGAATTATGCCAGTTGAAACAGGAAGGTATGAGACCTCACAAAAAAAAATCACACACACGCAAAGCTCTCACATCTTAGCGAGCATTTTCAAACCCAGGTGATGAGATTTTGTTGGGGAAAGAAGCATACAGTACTGGTCAGGTATGCTCCAAGCTCACAAACTCTGCTGGAACTACAGTGCCCTCGGAAACCCAGAAAGTTCCTTTCTCAGAGGGGTTGTAAGTACTGAAAAAAAAGCTAAACGCAGAGCTCTTCGCTGCTGCCAGTTCCAGCACTTGTACCTAAGGCTTCATGCATTTTATATTCAAATCACAATGAAAGCACCTTGGGAGAGATAATCTATCTTTACTTTTTCTTTCCAAATTACGTTATACCATCTGGCAATGTAACAATCATTCCTGTTGAGAGTGCCTTTTGTTTTATACCTTCTCTGCCTGAAGTATCCAGAGGCCGCTTCCGCGTGAGCAGTTTTTCCAATATTCTCGCCCAGTGTTACCATACCCAACGAAGAGCAAACCTTGCGTGCTAGAGGTTTCCATTTATAGGCTGAGACAGTCCAGAGGAGCACTGCTTCAGCAGTACAAGTCCTATCTGCAGCTGATGGCAAAATCCTGCCCTCCTAAAAAAAAATTCAATAACAACTTGCCATGCTGCACTTTTATTGAAGCCAGGATTTGATCCAGAATGACAGAGTTTTATTCACAAGAGACAAGGCAGTTCACATGGAAACGCAAGCTGCGCCGAGCACAGTTTGGTGTCATCTTCTCAGCTCTGGGGCACCTATTAGAAAACTGAAAGATGAGGACAAGATGGGTTTGTGCTTGATGCCAGAGAAAGTGAAGATCATGCAACAAGATAGTAAATGTTGGCATGACAGAAGTGCTTTTTATGACAATTTTCAGTTACATAATCTATTTACACAGGTAGTCTGTCCGTGGGTCGACTTTCTGGTCACATTTCTCACAGCCATGAGACCTGGCAGCACTAGTTCACCCACGGCACTGAAGTGCATGTCCTGCCAGAGGGGTGAGGGTTAATGAGCACCACACACAAGCTGAGCGTCATGAACCACCAATGACAAGGCCTCAGAAGTGATCACAGAATCATAGAATCGTAGAATCACAAGGTTGGAAGAGACCTCTGAGATCACCGAGTCCAGCCATGCCTGTCTCCTTACTAAACCCTGTCCCTAAGAAACTCATCCACCCGTTTTTTAAACCCCTCCAGGGATGGTGACTCCACGCCCTCCCTGGGCAGCTGTTCCAATCCTTGACCACCCTTTCAGTGAAGAAATTCTTCCTGATGTCCAGTCTAAACCTCACCTGGTGCAACTTGCGGCTGTTTCCTCCTGTCCTATCGCTGTCACCTGTGAGCAGAGCCCAGCCCCCACCCCGTCACAGCCTCCTTTCAGGCAGTTGTAGGCAGTGATGAGATCTCCTCACAGCCTCCTCTTCTCCAAGCTAAACACCTCCAGTTCCCTCAGCTGCTCCTCCTTTAACCTTCTGACTAGACTATGAGTGATACCATTATGTTCTTCAGAATCAAGAAGATATAAGAGGAATTAAAAGTGCTTCAGCTTGGAAGGCAAACATCGTCAGTGTCCAACAAGACATTGCCTTGGCTGAATCAGTCTCGGGGAATGACACGGGTCGTGCTTAGTTTCTGACTCTGCTGGCACCACTGCATCAGCAAAGCACCAGGAACACTGAATAACACTTTAGAAAGATCACCTGGGCAGACTCTGATGGCCACTGCACCAAAGTGAAACCACAGCAATTCATCATAGAGAACTACTGTGATTTTTCCATCTGTTTAACAAAATGTGGCTGTGCATATGCATCTATAAACACTTGTGAAACGAACACTAATACACATGAATAATGCAAAGAAGTTTACTTATTTAAAGTATTTTCTTTGATATTTAAATAATAGCAGAGGTTGAACCTACATTGAATCTAGGACAAACCATCCTCTCAGTGACAAACAAGCCAGACCTGCAACCACAAGCTCTCAATTTGTTATTCCAGGTACACTGTACTGTGAAGGAGACAGAATATGACTGGAGGCTAAAGCTATGACCACATAAACACACATCAGTGTATATGTATATACTTATACATGCAATGTAGCAAAACCCCTCATTTTTCCAGCGTAATTTTTTTATTTTGATGGGAAAATATCAAAGCAGAAGAAAAAAAAGCACTTTTGACTGAGACAGAAAAAGCACTTTTGGCTAGATAGGTGTAATCCCATCACCTGAATGTGACACTGGCTGAATTATGTAATGAAACTGGGAAACACAGCTCTGTTTTCTGGTGTGTGAGTCCATAAATAGCCACAGAATTTGTTTATTACACTCTTGGCTTGCCAGACAACCCACTTGACTGACAAAGAGTTACTCAAAACTGGTTTCATTTATATCCCTGCTTGCTAGTTAAGTGGGCTGAACTATTGACCAGGATCAAATGATACTGCAACTAAATTAAATCAAAACAGTGCATAAGGAAATGCAAAGAGAAACACCTGCAAGGATTGAGTGAGACACAAAGGCTTTGTATTCTCTGTGTAAATTATCTGTGGAAATGTCAAACCGAACTTAGAAGATGCTACCACTGAATCCAAGATGGTGCCTTGCATCATGTCTTAGTTACTCATGAAGACACACCTGTACAACTTGTGACTGGATAGGGATATTAAAGGACTTAGTACTATATTTCTTTAGGTTGAAGACTCAAGATTTAGAGGGAGGCTCGATTTGATAAAAGTAACTTCTTGTAGGCAACTATAATCCACTGTCAGTCACATTCAAACCTCCCTCCCCATCTTACGTATCTTCCCTTCTAGGCCTCATTCTCAAACAACATACATCCAAAAATTTATATTTAGCATCTTTGGTTTTTTCCTTTAATTACTAAGGCTATGAGCGAGAAAGAGAAAGAAAATTAACATGTTTCTCTCCTAGTCACTCCATTGTGGAAAATATGCTGCACTGGAGATTTGGAGAGGTGTGCGTAAAGGAACTCCATCATTCCATGTGTCTTTCTCTATCCTGTCATGCAGAGGGTGATCTGGAGAGCGAGGGAAGGAAATTCAGGGCGAGAGCAGCTTCGCCGTTACTACCGAAGACCGAAGAAAGCCCCCAGACACACCATTATAAAGCATCACACAAAGGGTGTAGACCAAAACTAAAGCAGGGATCCCTCTTCTTGTGCACTTATCTTCTACAAGTGAACGCATCCAGGACAACCTGCTAGCACGGAATGTTCAGCTTTATCCACTGTGGATGCCGAAATCTGTACAATCCAGAAGCAAACCAGACATGTCCAAGGTGGTGTATAAATGCACTCTGTCCTTACTAACTCCGAAAGAGAGTCTGCCAAGCCTCTTCATAAGAGCAACATACAGAGTGAGGAACTCTTGTTCACGAACAGATCGCTAACTAGTTTAATGGAATCACTGAATAGCTGGTAACAGTTTTCAACTAGTACTGAGCTAAGCTAAAAACAAAGGAGAGAGGATGAAAGTACTACTTGTCACCCTTTTGTCTCCTGACATTTCACAGACCAAAGTCCTGTCAGTAATAAATCAGACTAAAGGAAGGTGCTGTGGGAACCTTCACGCTACTGTATACCAGTTCCAACTCATAACTTTACGCCTTTACAAAAACACAGCTGACTCAAAACTGCCCTACTAATTACTCCAAACCATGGAGTAGTTTTACTAATGCATGGCTGATTCTGAAGTTTTTCACCAATAATTAACATTATCCACTATGATAAATTAGGTCAAAGACTGAGTACAATTCGCGTATTTTTTTAACTAGAGGTTAAAAAACCTAAAAAGGATATGAACAATATGCAATAGCATGTATCAAATATGACAGGTAACTTACTAGACCAACTTCATCGCCCTCTCCATCCAACATCTTGCCATCACACCAACCTACTGCAAAGGTAGCAACACTGTATTTGGCATCACTCTAGCTCTCAAAGAAACACCTTCCCGTGAGTTTGCATTTCACTAACATCATGTTAACATCATTAGCATCATTTCACTATCATCTTTTCCTACTCAAGCATATTATATAAATGACTCCTGCCCTTACGCTCCTCACAAGTTTCTTCAGATGTATTAGTGACATCTTACTACCGAGCTCTGACAGTCCACCACCAAGCCTAGCAAAGGAAAATTCCAGATACAATACTAGGGTTTGGGGAGGGGGAGAGGATTAAGTTAGCCCAGCCAGGCCACCAGCAATATTAACCTCTGTAGCCAAAACAGTCTAAACTTCATCATAAATTACAGAAAATAAGCTGAGTCTTTTCTGCTCTGGTTTTTCATGAGCATTTTCTTATGAAGAAGGTCAAACCCTACTTTACTGCATTACCTTTAAAATGTTACCTGACACTGTAATTTCAATTCCTTTTAGCTCCTCCAGTTTTCACTCTTCTATTATACTGAACTATACATGCAAATTATCTACCTGCTTTCCTTTGTATGGAATTTCTGATGAACGACTATCTAAAAGGGAAACTTTCTGTAGCAATCAAACCTTGAGTTCCTCCTGTATGACACAACAGCAATTAAAGTATGCCTTTCAAAAAATACTGTACATTCCTCCCCCAACCACCTTTGGCAGCTTACCTAAATCAGAGATTTTAGCCAGAGCTGCAGCAGTTTATTAGAACTTACTGAAGTCACAATGAAGTTAAGTTACATTTTTAAGAAAAGATATATTCTTCACAATTTTTTTTGCACAGGCTGAAACTCCTTGCGTATTAGACTTGCATTTTTCGGACTCTGTAAGCATATTAGGGACAGAATTGTCAATCACAAGAAAAAACAAAGCAATGAAATGATTTTCTGTTAAAACACAAATCGAGATGCAACAAAACAAACCCATGTACTCATGAAGTGGCCATAAACCCATTATGAACTACATTATTACATTGCTTATGGTTTCTATGCCATTTTTAGACTGAACTTTCCTGCACTGACAGAGGTAGAATGTGCACAAACAAACTCAGAAAAATGGGTATCATCACTATACAAACTAATCACATCAGCATAAGCACGTACTGGGTATCATGCACTGTATCACTTCAAGAACATTACCATCTCAGAGGCACATTTTTCCTAGGTACACCCCAAGACTCCTCATGCAGACAAAGTGGAGGGAAAAAAAACCCCCACCTATAGGGTTTTCTTGCTCATATATAAATCCATTAAAAGTAAAAGGCAATACTTGGTATCAAGAAACAGTAAGAGGCATGTCCAGGGCAGAACAAGGAAATACAGAAACACAAGCAGTGTTGTGAACATAAACAGTTGTGGTCCACGCTCTGCTGCTGTTGGCCTGGCATACAGAGAACAGAGAGTGACCATTTTGCAGCTGTACAAAATGTGCCTGAAAAACAAATGAAAATAATAACCCAGAATCCACAAAACCTCCTCAGAGCAAGAAGAAACTCTTATGTGTTTAAACCATCTTAATGACGGTGAGAAATTAAACACCAGACAATTAAAAAAAAAAATACAAGAGACTTTTAATTTGACAGGCAAAGTTGCATATGATACTTGTACATCTTCTGGTTATTTCACATTGGGGATTGGGAAACACTGCATCAGATTGTTTCCTCTACCCATACCCTCTCACCCCTTTTCCATGCGCATAGCTTTGTGAAAGAGATTTCTGGCGACAAATCTTACTGGGAGCAACCTACTACACATAAGTGGTTAGGGTAAAATCAATTGTTTAATTTACAAACAAAAGTTCAGAATGCTAAAATAAAAGAGATCTTGTGCCTCCCACTTGCTATTTCCGTTTAAAAGAAATAAAAAATAAAAATCAGATGTTTCCAGGGATTAGCATAACTCTTAAATTCACTGATGATTTCTTTAGGTCCAAGTAGGGCTTGCCAGTTGGTTATCATGGAAAAACTTCTAATACTTGTATTTACAATGGATTTTCCCCTCAGGCAGTCAGACTAGCACTTTTACAGTTCCCAGTTTCATTTGAGAATAAAAATTATGGCCACAATTAATTGCTTTTTAATATTTCCTGCTAAAATAGAACAGTTGGTGCAAGTCTTATAACAAAAATGTTTAAACCCCAAAAAGAGAAACAAAACTCTACAAAGCTGCTATTTCCTATTAAAATGGCATAGCCACCTTGAAACTTCCATTTTCTTGTGATAATTCTGAGCTACTTTAATTACCTGTAGCATCCAAAATTACTGATTGAAACACATGAAAAATGCTATTCTCCCTTTTCCATCTAGCTTACGCTTCCCCTTGCTATTTCTTCGCTTCTTCAGGAACTGCTAGATAGTTCCTTCTACTGAAGGAAAAAAACCCACAGTTAATTTACAGAAGAAAACCAAATAACTTCAAAAATAGTTATTTAAATCTCCAACATACAGATTCAGACTTGCTGTTTAAGAAATCTGCTAAGAAAAAATAAACTGCTTCTTTAAATCAAAGAATTTTTAAAGCAGTTTCCTCATAACTTATCGGACCTTTTTCAAATAACAAAGGTATGCAGCCTCTGCAATCAACACTTCTGAGGAGCTCCCAAAAGTACTAGTGATTAACCCTTCCTGAAGACTTTAACCCATCAAATCTAATAATTACTACGTATTCCTCCTGCTAGGAGGACCAAAACCATGCACTGTTAGGTTCACCTCTTCTCAATGACTCAACTAAGATGGATAAAACTTTTTCCTCTCTTTACCCTGTGTGAAAAATCAGCTTTTGCTGAGCCTGATTTATGTGGGGACCTAGGAGAGGCAGAGAAAGTACTCAGCTCTGACAATTTACTTGGAATTCTTATGCAGAATCAAGCAGTGCTCGCTGAGCTCCGCTTACAGAGCTGGATGGATAACTATCAATATCACCAACCATAGCTCCTTACAAAGCCCCACCACACTCTAATTTGAAAGACAACTTGCCAGAATATAAGTCAGATAACTGTGACTTGTGGAGTACTCAGTGATACTCTTAAATAGTAATCACTTTTGTCTTTGATGGGTAAGTATGGCAGGACTTCCCTAAGTAAGCCACTTCTGCAAGACACAGAGCTCCTGTATTCCCATTACCTTACCCGATATGTTTAAATTTCAAAAGTAGCAAATGCCTCTGTTGCTGACTCAAAAACCACAAGGAGAGGGGATGTGCAAAATGGTACTGAATACTTTCACTTTTGCTTAAATCCAATTCACCTTAATTATTTTAAAAGTAAGCACCTAAATAAATTAATAAACAAAGAAGTTTGGCAAAATGCCCAACGATAAATTTCCTGCTTTAAAAACTTCCAGTGTAGTTACACACGGACTGGTGTGGTAAGTTTACTCATGTAACTGCGCCCAGCCAATGGTATTAGAAATAGTTAAAAGTCAAAAAAGAATGGCCTTGCAGGGTGCCACCACATAAACCAAACATGATATACTGCCAAACGCTCAAGCAGACACATGTACCATTATTCAGCAAGGACCACATGAATGCATATGGCTCTCTGTTTTGTCTTCATAGTAACAAGAAGGTTTGTAAACAGATCTCACATATGAGGCAATCCAGTCACTTGAGAATCTAAAAATCTGCCTTTGTAAAGAAGCGTTCTGCACTGTTGCCACACAATTGGACCTAGATAAACAATTAAAAGTCCTCCACATTTGTGCTTTGGGACAAGTGCTGCTCAGTTTTATTCCTACCCATAGCAGTGATGTGTTAACCTGCCACCTCAGCCAGGATGCGTATGCCTGCGATGTCAAACAGCCATTGGAAACCAAAGCAATACCAACAACGATTGCCTGTAAAACATTAAGATCGTCCTATCAACAAAAGTGATGACACCCTGACACTGTACGGTACCACTGTGGCTTTTGCACAGCTGAAAAACACTGTAACTTTACACCTATTTAAAGATGACAGCAGTAACTTTGTAAATCCCACATGGAAAAATCCCTCTCAGTCTAACCCACAACACTAACAATTATTTTCTGAAAAATGAGCGAAAGCAAAAAACATCATGAAAAAGTTTTCAGATAAATCCATACCTGAAGTTTCAGAATATCTCCTGGCCAGTAGGGTAAGGAAAGATTTAACATCTAACTGTAAATAAATGTGACTCCCAGGTTACAGGGCACCTATCTAAGTTTGCCCACATGTGGCAAACATAACTGGGACAGTCTCTTCTATCTTTAAAAACAGATGCACATTTTTTTGCACGTCTGCGTATCGCTTTCACTATCAAAACACTGAGGATTCCGCGCTGTGTCCTCTTAACCCCAAGAACAAATTCTTCCGGTAGCTGGTGGTAATTCACCACAACAACAGGATTTAAAACCTGGGCCCCGTGAATCTGTACCTTGCTGGACCAGTGGTTCTAAATGACGGTGACTACTCGGTGTCCCCACAGCTGCCGGTGCCGAGCGGAGCCCCCTTGCGCCGGGAGCGGCAGGACAGGGAGCGAGGGTGCCCCCACAGCTCCGGGGAGCGCAGCCACACACCCCCGTCCATTCGCGGTTCGCCTCGCCACCCCGGCCACTCCATTTACCTCTTCCACAGTAATTCCCGGGAGAGATTTACTGGGGGGAAGCAGCACCTTTCGTGCGTAGGCAACGCGTGCTCCCTGTACTACTGAATAACACACAAAACCACACAGGCTTTATATTAAAGTTGACTTCATTTTAAAATGAGAAGGAAGATTCTTTAGCAAAATATTTCTGTTCAAACTCATTGGTATTTCCATTTAATTTAAACGAGTATTTAAGAATTATTCTAATTACAATCAAAAAAACACCCTTTGAGCAGAAGTTCAACGTCTGCAATTACCATGAGATGGGAAAAAAAAAAAAAGAAAGAAAAAAACCCCCACCACGTCAAAATAACGCTTGACCATCTCTGCCAACTAATAAGAAAAACAGAGAACTATTTTTCTGGGAAATCAAGCCGGGCGGGCTTTTATCGGTGCCCCGGGGCGAGCACGGCCGCCTGCCCGCGGTGACAAGGCGGGGTGTCCGGCCGCGACCCCGGGGCGTCCCCAGCTCTGCCGGGCGCCGCCTGCAGCGGGGACACCCACCGCCTCCTTCTCCTCCGCTTCGGGGAAGCTAGCACAGAGCGGGAGGAGGCCGTGCCGCCCTCCAGCCCCGGCGGGGAGGTCAGCGCGGGGCATCACCCGGGCTAAACCGGGGCTTTCCCCTCCCCGCCCCGCTTTCCCCAGCGGCAGCGGGGCGGGACGCGGCGGCCCTGCCTGACTCCCTGCCTGCCCGTCTCCTTGTCTCCCTGCTTCCCTCCCTCCCCCCCGCCTGCCTCTCCCTGCTCGCTTCCCTCGCTGCCCGCCTTCTCCCTGCAACCCTACTTCCCTCCCTGCCTGCCTCTCTCCTTTCTTCTCTCCCTGCCTTCCTCCCTCTCTCCCTTCTCCCTCTCTGCTTCCCCTCCTCCCGTCCCTCTCCCCCTCTCTCCCTTCCTCCCCGTCCCTCTTTCCCTCTCTCCCTTCTCCCTCCTTCTCTCCGTGTCTCACTCTCTCCCCCTCTCTCCTTCCCCCTCTCTCCCTCCCCGCTCCCCCTCTCGCCGCCCCCCAGCCGGCGCGCGGTGCCGGCGCGGCAGGCGCGGACGCGCCGCTTACATAACCGCCGCCGGCCGCACGCGCGCCCCGCGTTACATAAGGGGCCGGCGCCCCCGGCTCCCCCCGCCCCCGCGGCTGCCCCCGCCGCCGGGCAGAGGGACGGGGAGGGGGGAGTGAGGAGAAAGGAGGGCCCCGGCGGCGGCGGCGGCTCCGGCCGAGCCCCCTCGTTAACCCCCTTCCTGTGGCGTTTTACACGTCATGGAACATTCCCGGAACGGGCCAACGTTCCCACCCACTTCAGGGAACGCAGTCACCGCGGCGCAGCGCGCACACGCGCAGCCCGGCGGGGTCTCCCCGCGCACACGCGAGCCCCCAAGCCCCCCCCTCCGCCCGCAGCCGGAGCCCCCCCCCCCGGCGCCCTGCCCGCCATCGCAGGGGTCTGTCCGTCCCCCGCATCCCCGCAGGGCGCCGGGGCGTGCGGACAGAGCCCTGTCCCCGCCGCGGGCGCCTCTCCCGGCGGTGCCCGTGCCCGTTCCCCGCCGCGGGAGGGGATTGCGCAAGGCAGGCTGCTCCTCATCTGCATACACTGACAACCCGGGTATTCCCCGCATTTCCTAACGGCGTGTCACCCACACAGGCCCGGCCCCGGCCCCGGCCCCGGCCCGCACCGGCTCCCCGGTGGTGGTCCCGGCGCCGGTGCAGCCGTAGCCACGGAGGTCACTTACCGGCGCGGCGCCCTCCCCCGCCTGCCCTCCATTCACCCCCGCACCCGGGGGGTGCCCGGCGGCTGCGGCGGCACCGGGAGCGCTGGCGTCAGACCCCCCCGCCCCGCAAAGCGCCCTCCCCGCCGCCGCCCCCCGCTCGGTGACAGCCGGTGCCGGTGACAGGGGACACGCGGGGAGGGAGGGGGCTGCTCACCTGGGGAAGTCGCCGGCGGAGGAAGGAGGGCAGCGCTCCTGGTGCCCTTGCTGCTGCCGGTGCCGGTGGCGATGGTGATCCCGCTGGGCGCTCTTGTTGCTCCTTCGCTAAGGGCTCGCCTGGAGCGAGGTGACTCGCGGTGCTTCTTTTATACGTAAAGACAGACCGAGATATTCCAGCGGCCGAGGGGCGCCCGTTTCACGCGCTGGTCTTAAGGCAGGTCATTTCGCTCCCTCTTTTTGGGGGAAAGGATCCTCAGCATCGCGCTGACAGCGGCGGAGGGGCTGGTGTTGCACGGGGCGGGGGAGAGGCGGAGGGAGGCCCGGGAGCCGCAGCCCTCCCCGGGGGCCGAGGCGGGAGGGGACGCGGGGCCGCTGCCGGCAGATCCGCCGGGGCTATTCCTGGCACCACTTCCCAGAACCAGAAGTTACAGCGGGGAGGGCGAGAGCGCGGAGCGAGCGCGGGGAGCGCGCCGGCTCGTGACGTCACCGGGTCCCCCCGCGCGCCGGCGGGGAGAGAGCGAGAGAGGGCGGGAGGGGAGGGGGGGGAGCGGGGCGCGCCCGGGCGCGGGGTTATGGGCGCTGCCCGCGTGCATGCGGGGGGGGGGGGAAACGCGGGAGAGAGGCAAGGAGGGAGGGCGAAACGCGGCCTCTCCCCGCCGGCGGCCACCGCCGCTCCCCTCCCCCTCCGCGCCGAGGGAACTCCCAGGAGAGCCGGTCCCGACTCGCCGCGCACCAGCCGGCCTGAGAATTTCCTCCGAGGGCGCGGGATCCTCCTGCCCCCTCCCCTCCCGCCGCTTCCTTTATTTTTTTATTATCATTCCTCCTCCGCCCCCTCGCTCTGGCCGGCCCGGATCGCGTTATCTGCCCGGGAGAACAATACAACGCCAGGGGTCCCCGGGCCGCGCGACCCGGCGGGCGGGACTCGATGGTCCTAATGGTCCTCTCCGACCCCGCGATTCTGTGATGGTTCTTTCTGTGGCACCGGGCGCGCGGCCGCCCCGACCCCCGCTCGTCGCCCCCCTTTAAACGGGGCTGCTCCGCGAGACGGGCATTCTGACTGTTATTAAATTATTAATTATTGTTGTCGTCGTTATTATTTTAATAATTAACATTTTAACTAGCTTTACAGCCTCTCGCCGCCCAAGGTGCAGCGCCTTCCCCGAGAGCGGCCCGCGGCCCCGGGAGGACGGACGGAAGGACGGACGGTGGCGGCGGAGGCCGGGCAGCAGTGTCCCCTCCGCGCTGCCCGGGCTGGGTGGGCCGCCCCGGCCGCGCGCCCCCGCCGCCACTCACGGCGCCGCCTGCAGCCAATCAGCGTCCGCGACGTGCAGGAGGGGCGGGGCCGGTGGCACGGGCGGGACCGGGGTCTCCGCGGGGCCACAGGGGAGCACGCGCCCCGTGAGGTTCGCCACGTTCGGTGGCCCCTGTGGGGTCCCTTCCAGCTCAGGGCGTTCGGTGACCCGGTGCCCCGCGCGGGTCCCGCACCGCCGCGCGCCCTGGGTGCTCCCGCTGGCAGCGGCTTTGAGTTCAGCCTGGAGGAGGCAGAAGGGGGGCTCATGGCAGCTCGGGGCCCCCTCACACGGGCAGCGGGCGCTGAGCTCTTCTCTCCGGGGCGCAGGGACGGGGCCCGAGGGGCGGCAGGAAGGTGCCAGGGGAGGGTTAGGGTGGGTGTCAGGAGAAGGTCCTGTGCCCTGGCACAGCTCCCCAGGGAAGCACTCACAGCCTGGCAATTTGGCCAAGGCCCTCAGACACGGGGTGAGTGGGGGGGGGGGTCCTGGGCAGGGACAGGAGCTGCACTCGATGGTCCCTGGGGGTCCCTTCCAGCTCGGGTTGTTCTGTGCCTCTGTGTGACCTGAGCCCCATCTGAGTGATGGAAATCATAAAATTTTGGACTTACCCGAGTTGGAAGGGACCCAACAGGAACAGCATTTCTGTTCCTTAGGTTTGCCGTGGCTGCTCAGAGAGCGCAGCTGACCCGGCTATTCCACTTGCCCTGCTGCTTGGGCAGCACGGGCACCCTCTCCGGGCTTCCCCTGGCTTGGCTTCCCTGTGACACTGGGCCACGCAGGGCTTTTGAAAACAAGTCTTTGCTTAATTTTCCAAAGAAAATGTTTTTCTTTAGGGGAAGCCATTCAAATGCGTTTGAAGGCTGCAGTAAAGTGACTCAAAATGATGCCAGCTCACAGCGCTGTCACCGTGACATCGGAAGTCATGCTGGAACCTGAGATTATTGCTTCGGTTCACATCAAGGAAAAAAAAAATCTCAGCCTCATGGATGAAAACAAAAGTGTAAATATAAATCCTGAAAGCAGTAGTTCGTACGGCAGATGCCAGAGCAAATAAAGCCATTATTTCACAGTCAAGAATTTTAAGTCATTCCTACAGCTTTTAGGGACCAATAACAACTCGATGCTTGGGGTTGGCAATAGTGGGTTGGCACAGGATCTATTAATAAATATCCTGTCATCCTAATGTGGCCCTTTGCTTCTGTTGACTGTGGTGGCCTTTCAGTCAGGTTCACAGGGCTCGCTTGTGCTCAGTCCAGGAGGTGCAGGAGAGTCAGGGGTTTGGGGACTCGCCTCAAGTGATGCAGACATGAGCTTCTCTTGTGATTGTAGTTTTACAATAGCCGATGGCTGCTGTTACGTAAAAGGGTTGCCCCTGCCAGCATGCTCGGTACTGAGGGGACTGAACCGCAGCTAACAGAGCTGCTTGCTCCTTGTGAGCATGTCTGTCTTTGTTTTCCTGGTTATCAGAGTAAGTGATATTGTCATTCCCGACACCGAGTATTGTTTGCCTGGAATTATTCTATCTGAGTAAACATATTGACCTTAGGCTTGTCATCTTTATTTGATGTCCTGTCAGAATAAATCAATGGGAGACAGGAGTGCTTAGGATTTGTTTTAAATTGAGGTTTTCTTCTCCTGCCACTTTCCACAGCAACTGTGTTTCCCTCTGCTCCAAATGACAACTGCCGGTGTCTTCCCCTCTGGGAAGCCGCTAACTCCCAAGCAGCACATTTGACTTCTTGCTGTATGCCCAGCCATGTCTGCTCCTCTCCAGCCCCTCACAAGACTTCAGAGCTTCATCTTCATCGTCACAGAGAGCAGCCCACAAAAGCTGCTGCAACAAAGGTCAATGGTCAAAATAATTTTAAAGTGTTTATTGATAATTATTCTCAAAGAAAAGTAAAAAAAGTGTTTTGTCTGTAACACTTTTCAAAATAAAGGTATTTTTCCAATTATTTGGAGTATCTCAACAAATTTTACTTTGTACCCTTTCCCACATTTTCTTTCTCTCTCGGTAGCATCTGAGCCACAGCCGTTTCTTTTGCTCCACAGGATCCATGCTGGACTCAAAACTCCTGAGCACCTTACTGGTCCCAGGGAAGAGATTGAGGCTACGCCTGTGCTCAGACCTCAACTGTCACAAATAATTTGTTTGGCTCAAGCCCCAGAGCAGGTTCTGACAGGCTGTACAACCTGCAGCTGCGAGAATCCCGAGCTTGGAGGAGACATCCCCAGCCAAAGAGGTCTCCTTCAGCCCACCTGCCCTTTGCGCACCCTTGTAGGGAAATGGATGGAAGTGGGTGCAGAGTTCCCTTCACCCCTGAGCGATGCGCCCCTCTTCCCCCATGAGAAGCACGAGGCAGGAGCACTGCAGAGGGACTGCAGCTGGGATGCCTGGGTAGTTTTCCTCACAAACTCCTGACTAACTCCACAGCAGCAGACTTCTGAATCACTTTCTTTCACCTATTTGTGACAACAGCATAACTTAATAATGACGTCCTTACACCGTCATTTCCCTCTAGATATTTTCTATATCATTTTATATATCATTTCCCTCTAGATATTTTTTTTCGCATTTACATCCACATTTAACAAAACTATCACTCAAACTAAACTGAGAACTGAGGGTGCTTTCAGGTGTGAGATTTACAGCTGTTACTTAAGTGGAGAATTTGCAGATTAATCAGAAAAGAAGTCATTCTTGCTGCTTTAAAAATACCTTGGCCATCACAGCTGCTGCGAGTAGCAAGCGCAGTACAAAATGATAATATTCAGCAATGATGTTCACAGTTTATTAAACACTATAAATTATTCTGAAAACTTGGTTTGATCTCAGAAAATACAGAATCCATCAGTTTTGTAAACTGTGCTGCTCCCAAAGTAGATAATAGAAAGCATTACATAATTTCTCTATAATAGTACAGTGGAGTTGAAATGTTAAATAACCATTCCTAAGATAGCTAACAGTTCTAGAGCAATTCATCCTTTCTTTGGGAAATATTTCTTGGTCCCTAAGCCTGTACCTATCACCTCTTATCTATTTCTTCACAAAGTATTTACAGATACAGCTACATCAAAAGAAACAATTCCTTTATTTAAAGGAGATGATACTATTCTATTGATTTTGGTGTGAGTAGTGTAAAGCAAAATGGACCAAATGTGTTCCAATTTCCTGAAAGTCTCAGTGGGCAGGAGCACAAATTAAAATTAGTATTGGTGGTGTCGTGTTGCTGTTCAGCATCCTCTTTCTTAGGGCTAAGTGAGAAAATCTATGGGAAACTGTCTGGAAATGGCATTCCTCATAAATAAAAAAATACTAATAGTTTGCTACCAATGCTGTTTAAAGAGCATCACGCTTATTTGTGTAGGATCTTCCTTCCTTCTTCCTTTGCTCCTTTTTCCGACTGCTTGGACTGCAACGTTTCTTGCTGTCCTTGCCCCTTGCACCCACCCCTCCTACTCCTTTTCTGGTTCCCTGGTTACATTCAGGGTCTACCAGTAAAACCACTGGCTTTCCAACACTGGAAGACGGGTACACGCTCTCTTCTGACCCTCGTCCCTTTGGAGGACCTGCTCTTTCTTCCCTCATGAGTGGGAGAAGGGCCTTGAGCTGGATGCCGGTGTGATGACGGGCTGGTGAGGGTGAGGGTACCCTGCCACCAGCCCCTCCACAGGTACCCCCGGAGAGCCCGTGGGGGCATCTGTAGCAGCTCAGGGGCTGGGAAGGAGGGTGAGGAGGGAGACCGAGCTAGAGCAGAAGACTTGGTGAGAGTCCTGAAAGGGCTGCATTTGTCTCCTGCTTTGCTTTGGATGCTGAACATATCACAAAATCAGCTTGCAGAGCAGTATTAATTTGGATAACTGAGGGGATTTTTATTTTGAGAGATACTTACATTCTATGGACCATCTCAAGCTCTTCCCCTCAGAGATAACTAGCAGCTGTGAGTTTCAGTACCATACAATGTATTTCTAGGCACAGCGTTCCGCTTTCCCATTTGTACACACTGCTTTCATTTTGCTCAAGTGCCACCTTCTCTTACGAGAAAAGAGAAAAAGCCACTGCTGCTTCAGCCTCCCAACACCTCTCCCTACACGTTTCTGTAATCCAGGCTGCTGTATCGTGTTTGTCTCCTCTCCTACATAAACAAAGATAATCTTTCCCCATAGGGGAGTGCGCCCACAACTCCTCCACAGAACGCAAAGAAGTCACAGTCAAGCACTTCTTTATCAGCTTCAAGCTCCTACGGTATCCAATGGTGTAGAGGAGCAAGAAGCCAACGCGGTCAGATTGAACAAGCTGGGGTGTAAACAACTCTGGCAGAGGCCCCAAAAGGAAGGGGAGCGCTATTCGCCTGGTAATGGACAAATGGCTCTATTTCCTGAAGGAAAAATATTTTTCTGCTATATTGAGCTTTCCCTCAAAAAAAAGTGATTTTCTCCACATAAAGTATTTCCAGATGCAGAACTAACACGCTGTGTGTATCAACAGCTTGATAATAACATGTCATCACTTGACCTTGGAAGGGGGGAAATGAAAAAGTCAGAATTTTCTGAAATTATGCCCTTTCATGGGAACATTTTTTAAAGCCCATGAATTCTGGGAAAATATTTTAAAATAAAATTTGATTATTTTTCCTCATTTCCATTTTTTCACAGCTAATTAGCAAGCTGAATAGGAAAATCTACAATGCTGACCAGAAACTCAGTGCACTTCTCGTGTGAGATAAATGAACTCTGTAAGTGCGATAGCCAGATTCTCTTTGATCATTATTTTAATATATCACAGCCCAATTAAGTTTTGTGAGACCCTTACTTTTTGACAAAATATTTTGCCTAACAAGTGGGCCATGTTGTCAGTCACTGGTCATTTCTCTTTAAATAAAAAGTAATATCTCCTGTGGTTTTTGTATCCTATATTTGGTTCTCTCCCCCTCCTTGCCCCACTTTTTCTAGGAAGAGCAGAAGTAAAAGCCTGCCAAAGACATGGCGTGATTTAGCAACTTTTGAGTTATATATAACCTGAACAATTAAGTGACTTAATTTTCTAAAAGCTTACCTATTTATATTTCCATTAGACCTGTTAGCCTTTCATTTAGCATTCTTCTCAAGTAGGCAACTTACAATTTCCAACTTTCCAAATCAAACAGACCTTGAGTAGATCCTGTGTGGATAATTTCATGTACAGGCTGGAGAGAGACAGAGGGGCAGCCCCCTCGGTGGTGAGTAGTGACAACTGGAAAACTGAGGAGAGGAGAAGGTCTTGGCATCTCAAAATGGCAGAGGACGCATCTGATGGGAAAAATGGCATTAACTAAGTTGCAACTACCTAGAATTTGGCCATGCTACCCTGTCTCCTTTACTCTCCTGGCACATGCTATGGGAATATTCCTAACCACGCTGGTTGCCCTCCTGGTTTTGCATCTCAGGAATCTTCCCGCAGGCCAGTGCCCCAAGCATTCTACAAATCCCTTTCTTCACAACGGATCCGGAGAGAAGTGTGCCACCTGCTGAAGGACCTCAACCACTTTCTATAGGTCATGGACTTCCTTAAGTTCTTTCCCATTCCTGAACTTTCCAGGTTTTCACACTACTGATTCAAATAAGGAACTGGTCTTTGCTTGACGAACATTGATAAACTCAGCAATTGGAAGTTCGTGAAGACGGACACAAGCAAACGCAACACAGGCTACTTCCATCTAATTCATGGGTAAGCTGTGTAATTTGAGATAAAAATGAACCTTCTGTCTGAAAGCAAGTGTGTTACCCCTACACTGCCACTTCCACCAAAAGTGGGAGAAACCTCAAGAATTCTCCTTACAGCTGCAAGAAAAGATTAGATTTGGGGGCAATCAGTACAACATTTGCAGTTGGGGTATTGGTGAGGCTTTTTAACAAATGAGTGAACAAGTGCCTTTGCTGCCAGATAGTAGTTACCTTTAATAGTGCGCTTTCTTCAGTTACTCATTCAGCTGAACAAGCTCAAAGGAAACTTTACACAGTTGTTGTCGTAACTTGTCTGACACACCTAGAGAGCGTCCTTTGCTTACCTGTGTTTCGTGCCATTGAGTTATTCATGCATAGCAATGCATAATTTTTGCTATCAAAAAAGTTGAAACAGACGTCAATGTTGTTTCAATTGTTGTAATACTGGATCATAAATAAATATTTTAACAAGACCAATTGCTTTTATTAAAATCTGTGGAACTCAATAACTGAAAAACTTTCAGTTTTGAGGCTCACCAGACCCTTTTATCTCAGACTCAGTGATTTAAATTCTGCTCATGTACATTATAGTGGATAATTAAAACATTTGAAATTGTGATTGACTGAAATTAACAGACAATATATGTCTTTAAAGCTTATCACACTTCTGTATTGGACTTATTTCATCCTATGAAATATTGTTCTCAAAAATACTCCTGAAGAATTTAATCAGTTCAGCTGGGAAGAAGTAAAGAAATAAAAAAGTAAAAAAATAAAAAAATATAATGTAGAATAAACATCTGAAGGTATTGACAGTTTGAAAATGTGTATAATAGAAGTTTTAAATGTTTCTGCCAGTTTTGTCACAGTCTTACCAACCTATCACACAGTACAGCAAAATCTCTGTGATACCTGAAACTGTAACATTCAAGGCTTTGCTTATGTAGAAGATAGAAGGGAAATAAAATTAGTTGTCAGCAAGCACAATATAGGGAGAGATTTAACTCCAGATTTGCCACCACAGTCACAGGGTCTATACTGGCTGTCACTGAGCAAAAAAGGATCTGGAAGTCATTGTGGGCAGTTCTGCAAAACAATCAGTCATCCCAGTGTTCAGTGCTGGCCAAGACAACAGAGCAATTATTGGGAGGAATTCAGAAACCAAAGGGACAAAAAGGCAATGTATATGTCTGCGGTGGCAAATGCCAAGTGCACTGCCGGTCCCTCTCTGCCCACTTTCTGCCCCGTGAGACTGCTCTGCTGGCTGACTCCTTGGGAAGGGTGTGAGCTGGCGCTGGCTGTGCAGTGGCAGCCCTTTGGGAGCCAGTTCTTCTCCCCAGCTGCAAACCCCTCCTGAGCTCGCTGCAAGGCGGCTCTTGGAGCACAAGCGAGAGCCCCTGGGGCTCTCGGGCACAGGAGGGCTTTGTGGCTTGCAACGGGCAGCCAGCGCTTTGGTAGCATCTATTGAATTATTGAGCACGAGGAGACCGTGAGCCAGAAGTGAACATGCACCCATATTCTCAAAATCTAAAAACTCACCAGGTGCCCTCCCTCCTTCCCTACCTCCAAGAAAACCATCAGACAGCAAACTAAAAACAAGCCAAGAGAACCACTTCTTGGCGTAGCACACGGATAAAGTATGGGCCGGGGGCTGAAGGACAAGTGGGGTGCACAGCACGAAGGGGGGCAGAAAGAGCTTCGCCTCCTTGGCTGTGGGACGGTCCGTTATCCGCTCCTAAAGGAGCGCCCGCACGCAGGTGCCCGGGGCATTTCCCTGGCTGACTGGCAGAGGAGGGGGCTCCACAGAGAAGGCACAGGAGGCAAAAAGAGGGAATTCTTTCTTTGAGGGATGTCACTGGCCACATTTTAAGGACACCAGCTTACACAGAGCTTTTGTCTGGCTGCAGTAGTGGTTGCTCTCACCTTTCTGCCAGTTCATGGGGGGATGGGGTTCAGTCACAATTAGCTTCCCTTTCTGCAGACCTGTGACTACTTTTGGGCTTTTTGATGTTTTTAAATTTCAAAGATTATCTTGACAAACCTTCAATGAAAATTTAAGTTCATCCTTGATCTGTTTTCCTTCTTCGTAATGGAAGAGGCATTGCACAGCACATTATGGTTTCTGCTTTGAAAACAGAAATGAAGGAAAAGATCTCCAGCAGGATACCAATTTTTCATGATGTAACCAATTCTAATAGTTAAAAAATCAATATAAACTTTATTTTCTGAATATCTCAAGTTTATAAATGTGGAATACTCAGACGGTAAATTTTGTATTAACTGATTTTTTCAACTTCCTAATATTTTTGAGCCATTGTGAGCCCAATTAGGTGTTCAGTGTACATTTTGCATTTCGGAATGCATGGACCATTCATCTGTAATAAAGAGGTAAAAAAGGGATATGAGTCATTAGTCATATTCAGGAAACAGGTGTCTGAAAAACTAATACATGAACACTTGCCAGTAAGTAGCAATCTGCTACATATATGAACGAAGTATTTTATAAAGCTATGTATTTTTGTGATAGCCTTTAAATGTTAAAATTGTAAACTCTAATGGAAACAACATTTCTCTCAAGGAATACATAATGTCACTTAACACCCATGAAGGACTGCACAACAATTCTTACATCAAGGGGAGCCGGGAAGAATTGCATAAAGTCAGTAGAGGACAGTGAAATCTGAAGTCAAGCTGGTGTGTAATGGTATATTTACTGTTAAGTGTAGGAATACACCCAGCGATTTCAGTGGTGTTCAGTGTTGGGCTTAAGATCAAATAAATGCTTAAGTGTCCTTGCTTTGCAGACCTGTGCCCTTCGTCCTTTCTCACAGACATGTCTCACACACCCCTAGGAGCTGAAGTATGATTTGGCCCAAATCAGTACGGTAATACACCTTCCCATCTCTATTGGCTCTTAGTACGCACTTACATGGTTTTCTTACCTTTTGAGGGCTACTGGATTTTTCAAGGGGGTGGAGACTACTGAATTCAAGCAGGTTGCACGCACTGGATGTTGTTCACGAACAATTTTAACTGCGGTCACAGTGTAACTATGAGGAGTCACTGGTGACGGGAAAAGAAAAAAGTGTCATATTGTCTTTTGGGTCAATAAGGACCTTAACAGACCATTCAAAAGCATTTTTACCCTAAAGCTAAAAATGTAATTGCCAATGAAATAAGAATATTTTGTTAAGGGACTGGCGAGAAGCCGGCTCAGCTGGGGAAAGTCAGCTAGAGGGTATCAGCAAGAATGGGGAGAGATTCATTCCTGGGCTTACAGCTCAGCTGTCGGCATTCATGGCTTAAGGACCCTGGACTGTGGAAATTACTAGAACAGAGAAAATCAAAAGTTCTGTGGCATCTTCATTTAAACTGTGCTGATATTTCGACAATCCAGAAATTTTTGAATGTACGGAAAAGCCGGCAGCAGCCAACCCTGTGTGCTGTGAGCCATGGGCATGGAAACCTCACTCACAGCCGCAAAATAAATGAAAAGCCAACTTTTTGGCTTATTTCCTCCACCCTAGGTAGGTGTAAATGGCTGTTAAACAGTTTAGGTTAAATGTTTTTCTTTTAAAATATCAAAATTGCATCTTCTGTTTCAGAGCAAAACCCAAAATACAGCTAAAGACAGTTCATAACTGTAGGCAACTGGTATTCCTGAAGTATAAATTAACATAGATTTTGGTCAAAAGAATACAATGTAAAAAATATTCTAGCAGCTCAATACAGTAAGAAGCTGTGGGGGGAAACTATCACCAAATCCATCAAGTCAGATATAGCTTCAGACAAATTAAAGGAAATAAGAGCAGAGTAGTCTATTAGAGGCAATAACAGACAGGGCAAAATAGGTGGCTGCGTTGACCGTAAACCAGCCTGACAGATTCGATTGTCCTCGCCAGTGCTGGTCCTCCAGTATCACCCCAAGAGGACTTCAGAGACCGCAGAGGCATTACCTGCTTAGTTGAATATAACAAGATATTGCCTGCACAGTCTGTGCCATTCAAGCTGCCACAACTGAGAGACACTGTGGAAAGCACAACAAGCGTCTCAGCCTTGAGAAAACAGAAGGTTTCAAGTCTGGCTTCAGTGAAGCAATGTTAGTGGAATCAAGAATAAAAACTTATTATTAAAGAATTAGTTGAGCCAACAAATCAGGTCCCTGGTGGCCTAGACCTGTCTCCAGTTTAGGATCCCGGGCTGACCAAGCTGGCTTACAGCACCGTACTTACAAGGTCTTTATTTCCCTTCTCTGCCTCCCCAGGGCACAGGGCTCAGTGCAGCAATCGGAAGCACTGAAGAAGTAGATTCTCCCTCCATACCATAAGTTCTGTTGCTGGCACAGATTGGCATGGAAATCTGAACATAAGTTCATTTAAAGATATTTGGACTTTTAAATTTCATTCTCATTACTTCTCACCTACAAAAGCTATAGGTGCGCCACTCAATGAACCCCACTAGACCCCGCTCTCTGTCCCTGGGGACTTGCATCTTTAATGCCTTCCCAAGCCAGCGTGGCCTCACACACGCTACGGGGCAGGAACAGCCCTGAGCCCATGCGATTGCCCAGGCTGTGCTCAGGGGTATCCAGCAGACTGCTCTGCAGCACAAGCCAAAACCCTGCCAGGAAACACATCGGCTGCTGAACAACACACATGGTGGTGTCCAGAGAGACAAACTATGCCCCGGCCCTGTGTGACACATTAAGACAGAAGCAGTCTAAGAGAATTAAAAGAGATGCAATGGGAAAGTCAAGGGGTCGCTGGTGTTATGCAAAGAGAGAAATGAAGCGCATGTTGGCAGAGATTGAAAAATAAAATTATGCTGGGTAGGAAGAAATACTGAGAAGGAAATAATCTCAATTCAGGAAGCACTTAATAATGTATTTTAAGTTACAGCATATGCTTCAATATTTTCTTACTGATAGTCCGTGCCTCGAGTTAGGAGGAGGAGTGGAGGAGCCTGTGGAGCTGGGGCTCTGCAGTAAAGTTTCACAGGCTGCTTAAAGTGACATAAATCCATGGTGTCACTGAGAGAGATGAGCTTCCTCTTCCTGATGTCCCTAGCCCTGCTGTCCCACCACCTCTCCTCTGCTGGCACCAGCACTCGTGTGGCCTGCGCTGTCAGCAGCACCAGCGATGCCCTTGCAATGGGGGCTGGATGACGTGGGCAGGAGTGGCAAAGGCAAAACTGGCTTTTTCAGCATCTGCAACCACACTGGAGACAAGCTGAAGACACCTGTCAAACTGCACCCTTGCATGGCCTCATCCAGCCCACTCCTTCTCCTTTAGCAAAGCTAAACAAAGATTGCAAACATACGTTGCATGGGCCACCTGAGCCTTCACAACCTTTTTGTGAAGTAGTTAAATAAGCACCGAGTCTCTGTGCAGACATGGTGTAAGAAACAGAACCATCCACAAGACTGGAAATAAATTAAAAAAAAATAATCTGCATTTTCTGAAGAAACATTTCTAAAAACGGTGGATTTTTTTTTTCCTGAAGAAGTGCCTGACAGATGGTTTAAGTGAGGAGTGGTGAGGCACTCAAACAGTACCAATTTCCTAGTGCTCTGTCAGTTATTTACAGTTTCTACTGCACACATCAAACATTACAAGCACTTCTTCTTAAACTTCAATTTTACCTTTTAATGTACAAAAAACCCCCCTTTCAGATGTCCCATATCAAGTGTAACGACACTGCTTGAATTATTGGTCTCCATCATTCAATGTGCAGTGCATACAGAGATTAGGTCATTACTCAGGAAGAGACGATAAAATAGTAGCAACAATTTAAAACCTATTAATCTGGATAGCACCATTAGCATAAGCAATATTTTATTCTTACCAAATTAAGTCCATTATAAGTATCCTGAGTATCCAATCAGGTTGGTAACAAACTGACTAAAGCTGTCTGTATGAATGACTGCACTGCCGGATGGAATACGCTTTGTATTGCTATACATTAATCTGACTTTTAGTGTGCTGTACTGTTATTTATAACTCTGATAAATGGACTTTTATAACATGTAAAACAGCTAAACATTTTATGAAAGAACATTTAGAACGCTTTCATAAGTTCTGTGATCGATATTTTTTTCCTTAGGGTTTACAAGACGTTTTCTAACATCACAGTTACTCACATCACTGATCACAGTTCCACCAGTCACATAATCCTTGGTCACTGTGAAACTTAACTACTTTTGCATCCAGATTTTACAGGATTTAGATTAAAGGGTCTAATGCAGCAAAGAAGACCAAACATAAAATATTTGAACAAAAATAGGATGCTAACTGGATATTCCAGCTGACAAGACTATCACGTTGGCATTTCGCCCCCCGAGGCAGAGCCCTACCAGGGCTGGCTGAACACAGGTGTGCTGGTCTGTTGGGACACATCAGGATTCAGACTGCTCCTCAAAAAATAATTGAGATATTTAGAAGGCACAGAATAAAGTCAGAGATTTACCAAGGAGAATTTTAAGATGAAAGGTAGATTTTTTAACTATTGAACAGAAATGTGTATTTTTATCTTTCTAAGGCCACAGATATGGTTTTCTATCAGTTAACTGACTATTTTGAAAGCCTGATATTTATCCTAAGTGCTACATATGCCAAGTATTGTATATATGTCTGCGTAACGCATGCTAAAATGTAGGATACAGCTAAAAGTCAGCTCCAGGCTCCTCTGAAGAGTTTGCCAGTGGAGGTTGTCTCTTTATTGTGGCTATTCTTGCTGTACTGTGCAACTGCTTCTAAAAGATTGTTCTCCCAAGCCTTCTGTATAAACAAGAAGAGTCCTTTTCTACAGATGGGAAGCTGAAGCTAAAAGATTATGACTTCACTTTGTGCCGGAAGGCAAGAAAATCAGGAGCTGACCTCCCTGGTGCTTTCTGTGACCTTTCTTATCAAGTGGATGCAATTTCCTCCGTGGTGAATTTCCAGCACACGTGTGTGGGGTTTGTGTACAGGACAGCAAGTGGAATCAAGAACCCAATTGTATTTGTCAGAAGTTGGATGTCAAAAAATTGCTGTCGTTGTCAGCAATTGCCTCACACATGCACAGACATACACACACATATATTTATATGTATAAGGGCAGGACAACCCTGAAGTAAGCGGCTATGTGAGCGAGTCCTTTCTGATAAACTGACGGGGTAATGACTTACATGCACGGATCAGATGAGTTGACAGGAAAGATACAGGGGATGTGTTATTTGAGGGACATTAAGAGTTGTTATTGTTCAGCCTGAAATAACGTTGCTGTCCTGAATGCAAGATGAAAACCTGCCAAGAAAAGCAGACCCTCACAGCCGAATGCAGTCCAGGGAGACACGGCCAGTACTAAAAGCTGCCCTCTTACCGTTTCTTCCACGGTTCAGCCGTAACAATCATTCTTCTGAAAGTCAGACTGTTCTGTGTAATTCTCCCACGTACCATGACTTATTTGCTTGGACATCTTTGAAATTCATAAAGAAAAGAATCTGATGGAACCGGAAGCAAAACCTACTGAATTGTAACTGTCAGGGCACCTCCCAGGCTCACCTTTTTTCCTTACACGTAGGTAAATAAATTTAATTTGAGGATAAGAGATGGTGCTTTCTCCCACAAAGTGGATAGTTTAAATAAAAGTGAATCCTTTTCTGACAGCCTTTTGAGGAAACAGGTTTTGTTGGCTGATCTGAATGGATTTACATTCTGATCTGGTTTGCTACATTTTTACTACAGTCAAATCAGTTTGTGCACATACAGAGACAGAGACACGCCAGCTGCATTTAGGCTTTCACATTTTAGTCCTCTTTTTAAGCAAAAGTACATTCAGTGATCAACCTAATTATGTTATTTAAATATATTCTATGATCCATGCAGATAAGATAAATACATTCCCTGGTTCTCACCCCACCACTCTCCTGAGGTTGCCCTGAGGGTGGGCAGGAACTCTGTAAGCTGCGACTCACAGTGCCGTCCTGCCCTTCTTCCTACCCTGAATGCAGGACCGTGGCTGGGGCAGACCTGACGTGCTGGTGAGGAAACATCCCTTGCAGGAGAACCTTGCTGCAACCAGAGTAGGAACCTTCTGGTTTAACTGAAAAGGCAAAATTTTGCTCTTGGTGCTGTCAGCAGCCAGAACCAGGTGTACTTTCCAGTTAGTCCAGCCTATACTTTAATGAGAAAGGAGGTTTTTGTTACCTGGTCAAGGAGGTTTTTGTTACCAAGGCAGAAAAGACAGTGTCAAGCACCAGTTCCACTGGTCATGTCTGGGTACTCATCTTAATCAAGGAAGAACATTTTTATTAATGGGAACTCAACTCTTTGCTTACACGACCTCATGCAAGTGACCTGTATCTTCGACCAAGGCAGTGTTTGTTTGGCATCAAAAACCCCCATGAAATGTAAGTCGGAAAAGGCAGTTTCTTTGCATCTCCATGGCATTAGAAAAGTTTTTGATTTCTTACTGAACTTTATTTAAACCCTGCCAGTCAATCCCAGCCATACACGCCGGGAATTTTCTGGTACTGCTGGTGAGTGGTGTTCTTCTGGCAAGCAATAATTGTCTCATTTTCAATGAGAATTTTCATATCACTGGTACCACTTTGTAATCTTCCTCATGAACTTCAATTTCGACATCTAATACTCTTATAGTAATAGTTCCGTAAGATGCAAGTGCTGGCAAAAAAAAAAGAGTCAGTTTTCTGACTAAAAGCCTTTCAAAAAAATTAGTTTTCCATTGAGTCCATAGAAAAGACAAATAGACTCATGAAGAAAGAGTAGTACTTCTTCCTGAATAAACACCTTCTAGTAGTAATTTTCCCTGTGAGGAATTCAATCTGGAGAACTGTCTTGGAGTATGTGGAACTCAAGAGATGTATCAATGGGATCCCTGTATGTGTTGTAACCAAGTAACAACCATGAGTGTCTGCCTACATACACATAATTACGCTTCTTCCAGTCGTTCTTGCCCTGATCCATCACTGTGCTGTATCTAACCCATTGCCACGGGTCAAAAACATCCAAAGCATATGGAATAACAACACTTGCATCAGGCAATTGCTGTGCTTCAACAGCCCTGAGGCACGATGCTGGGTCACGCAGAAAACACGTTCACAGCTGTAACGTCCATAGACCCTAGAGAGGCTAAAAGCTGTGCGTCCCTCATCTCCTCTGAACTTCACCTCCTGGCCTGGGCTGACGACATTGTTATTTGTGGGACACATATCTGACCTCTGCAGTATCTCTAGTTTGCTATCTTTGCATTGTGGGTGTGAAGAAACACACTTCTTTCCACATTTTCCTGGGTTTGAGTGAAAACTGCGACAAAGGTGTGCAAGTGGGGTACTGCCTCTCCTAGGTTAGCCTTGAATGCTGCACAAGAACATAAGCATACAACGGCCCCTTGCTTCAGATCAGTGGTTCATTCAGGCCAAGGTTCCCTCTTCAACAGTGTCAGAAAGAGATACAATTTTGGGAGAGGCAACACTTTCCTGAAATTTATCACCAGCTTTGTGAAGGAGTACTTCTTACATACATTTTAAAGTAATGTTCTGGTTTTGTTGAGTGTCTCTTAGACTTGGTATTGTGTCACCTTCACGGTTTAAATCATACACCCCCCAGTCCTCTTCTTTCCTAAGTGAAAATTCCCAGTTTCTTCCTCTCTTATACGTCAGCTGCTCTTTCTCTGCGTACATCCTGCTACGCATCACTGATGAAGGTCTTGAATAAAACCAGTTAAATCACCGAAACCTGGTAACTGACCTCACCCTCAGTGGTGATCATCAAGCTCTTTCATCAGCTTACAGTCCATAAAAGAACATCTCCTCCATCCCCATGGAAATTTTAGCTTTTGTAATAACCAGTGGTATGGAACCATGTCAAAGATCTTTTGAAAATCAAAAATATTAACTCCCATAAACACCCTTTATCCATGTGCCTCAGTGCCCTCACAGAACTTCAGCAGGTGATGGAGATGGCCTTTCCTTTTGAAGAAGCCATGCCGACTTCTTCCCAACAGCTGATGCTTATCCATGTGATCAAGTATTTTACTCTGTGAGATATACTCTGCTATCTCTCTCATCAAGCATGGACTCAGTTATTGTTCTGGTGTTCCTCAGATCTCTTTTAGAGCCTTTTTTGTAGGTGGAAGTTGCACTGACAGTTTGGCACAGTGGCCATTTTGATAGATTTGTGGGACAACTTGGCCAGCAGTTCTGCAATTTCACACGTGAGTTCCTTCAAAATATTGGTTGAATGCCAGCCTGCCCTGTGATTTACTGATATCTAATTTGTTTACTTGGTTTAATTCGCTTTGAACCCCTGTTCCTACAGCTGAAAGAAATGGGAGCAGAGACATGAAATAACTTATCTTTGTCCCAGCCACTTGGTGAAAGCAGTAGTGATTTGTTAAAATGGAAATCTGTGAAAAGAAAATAGGTCTGCTGATCCTATCTTGTTATCCACAAGTAATCTCTATTGTGCTAAAAACACTGGATTGAGTAGTGATAGTAACCATAAAGGTAGTAGCAAGGCACCTTTTGATTTGCACAGCTGTCATAGTAATGCCAACCTACTTACGTGATGATAAAAACAAGCTAAAATAAGAACGATCAGGGAACCCCATTCGCGTTATTGAAGCATCACACAGTAAGTGCAAGAGACAGGTGGCATAAGTGCTAAAACAAGGATGGAGAGTATTGCTGCGGGGAATCAATCTACTGCATTAACAGCTAATGGCACACTCAGTGTTTATCCATTATTTATCACATAAATGAGTATGCACTGTCTAGACTGCAGAGGTGCTTTCATAACAGAGACACTGATTACTGAAAATCACAAAATGAGAGCTGATCTTAATAAATGATTTGAAAATTAGCAAATGGTAGCAAACTCCACATGGTATAACTGCTCAACCTAATAACACTGGGTTTTGGTTTGGTTTTAGGAAAATTATTTGATTCATCGCTAACATCTTGGAGTTCAGAGAATAAAGCAAAACCTGGAAAAATGACAGCAGATTTGGGATGCAATCACTTCTTGCCACTACCACATAGGTTCATTTTCATGCACACTTCCATTCTTAGCTGCTTTTTGTTTTACTTTCATATTCTGCTCATTTATTTCTTTTCTGTTTCAACTTACTGGTACATTAGTGAAAACTAAGAATATCTGCTCATACTGAGAGAAGAATGATGCTACTCAAAATGTATTGTGCAGCAGTTGTGGCATAGAAACTACACTCTGTGCGTTGGTTTTAATGTTCTAATGATGCCAGAACACTGGTCCTGAATAAAAAAGTTACATGAGTTCAGGTTTGAACATGTATCGTTGCTGATGGAAGCTGTATCAATAAATTCAGAAGAAGGGTCAAATTTTCACCTCAGACCCACTAAAGGTGTTAAAACTGGACACAAATTTATACAGTTAGCTCAATCAGGAAACTGTTCATATGCTAATTCTAATAATAGTACACAGTTATTCAGGCAAGCAAATTTATTCATGAAGGATAGAAGAACTATATCAAATAAGTGGAAAAGACATAATACTTAGGTGTTCTCAATATATTAAATACCTTGAAAAGGTAACTTCTACTTTAAGATGATTCAGCTCATAGGGACTTAGATAACCATTTAAAATTTATACTGATGTTGAATGTTAGTAGTTCACCTGTGTGACAACTTATCCTTATCACAGACCAGTAATTCCCCAGAGGAGACACATCATTATATTGAATTAATAAGGTATTAACTAGGCATGTTAGTCCTGAAAGGAAGTTGTATATTTCCTCCATCTGAATCCATCATATTCTGTTCAGTTCTATCATAAGCAGCAAGCTATTGTCCCAAAGCGAATCCCTCACCAGGATAGCAGACGGGCTTTCCAGCGACCAGGTAAAAATTAAACCATTTACTCAGCTTTCATCAGGATTGTCTCTCCAATCATCGCTGGAAACATTCACGATATCATTTATTCTGATAAGAAGGACATCTCATATATTAGGACGCCAACAAACAAACAAATAAACAAACAAAATACAAGTGAAAAGCCTCTCAAACTGTAGACTGCTTAGGATCAGAAAATGTAAACAAGAAGGACAATTTTGTCATTGATCTAAACCAGTCAAAATTAAACAGAGTCAAGATTGTTTTCTGCTCATAAATGATAAAGCTACTAGGTTAGTGGCTTTGTAAAGTCCATACAAGACTTGAAGATGCTTGAAAATAGGCTATATTTTTTGAAAAATGTTCCTAAACAGGATTTCTTCCACGTCCACTCACATGAATAGTTTGACAAAAAAATGAAGTCTTGTGCATTTTCAATTATCCCTAGCAACTGCCAATTACCAGATTAACTAGTCAGATTTACCAGCTAATAGACTCCAGAAAGGCACCTAAACTCTTTCAAAGGTATCTTAATTATCATATTTACAGTCTCCAAGATTAGTTCCAGCAAAGACATCCTAATTCATCCTCCTCTTCTGGTTTATTCGATTGCACTTTATTAGCTTGTAATCATAGTGCTGAGCCTTGTAATAATGCTGCCTCACATCTGCCTAAACCCCCATCGCTTCTCTGCATCTATAAAGCGTATGCAATTGTGTTTCAAACAGAAAACATTGGCAAAGTGACTTGTGGTTGGTCCGTTCAGTTACTGAATCTGAGAACTGGGAGCAGGAGTTGTGGCAACTTTTCCCAAGGGTATTAAGTGTTTTTTGCACCCACTATTCCAGTGCATCCTCTGTAGCAATTACGTATATTTTGCAGCAGTGCTGCCGTTCAAGAAAACAAGGATGATAGTTACTTCCTTCTCTTGCAGAGAAATTCCTGTGATGTAGCTGTCTCAAAATATTTTTATTTTTTATTTTTGTTCCAGCAAGTGGGTAGCGAGAATCACATTGCAGGAAAAGGTGGCTGTGAAAAAGCTGAAGTCATTTGTTCATTTATTCACACATGCATTTGTGGTCTAAGAACTCACACACACAATAGTGTACAGCTGGGTTCTTTCTCAAGGTTGGTCTAGCCCTCCTGCTTCTCCCTTACTTTTCTCCTTTAAAGCATATTCTCATTCTATCTTTTGCAATTGATCTGAAATGGTCACCAGAATATAAAAACATACAAACCTGATCAAACAGTAGAGAAAGCGATTCATGGCTGTTTGCCTAAACCCAGTTTGCAATTCAGTCTCCGTATCACATCAATATGTGTATTTGTCTCCTTTTTCACTTACACTTTTTGGGTTTTATTGTGGATTTTTTTTTTCAGGCTGATTTAAAAAGAGGCTTTTAGTTATGGAAATACAGATACCTGTCAGATTAATAAGCAAGGAAGTTACAGGAATAGTTTTCTGTCTACTGTATCCACAGTGGCTTTGTGTGTCTAAGAACAAGATTTGAAAGGAGGCTGGAAGAGTTTAAACGAGTTTTAATGATTTAATCCATCAGCATAGCCATGGACTGAACTAAAAAGGGAGAAGGCAGGAAAAAAGAACACTCTGGAGACTTGCAGATACCGTACCTGAAGATTTCTTGTTCACGTCCTACTTTTCCAGAATACGAATCAGCTTTGACCGAACACTTTTCATATGTGGAGGAACTAAAAAAACCCCAAAGCATCACTATCCAGGAAAAACACCTTATGGATCCACCTGTAGTGCAATGTCATCACGCACAGCAGGTTAACCCGGAGGAATGGGAGCCTTCCGCAGCCGACTGTATCAAAGGGAAAGTTACATACTGAAACTGACCGAAGTTGTGTAACAGACATTTTGATGATAAGAACTAGAATAAAAAATCAGATAGAACAACAGCTTCCAGCTGGTGATGGAGAGAGCCTGGTTACTGCTGCATTGTCTGGCAGACAGTAAAATGCCAGAAGCACGGCGTTGCGCTGAGAGTCACTCCTGCTGAGAGAGGAAGAGTTGGCAAGGGTAAGCATTTCCTGCAGGGGGGGTTGGCAGGTGACAGCAGGCACCTCCAGGTCTGCTTGGAAGCCCAAACACAAGAGAAGCTTCTGCAAAGCCATCAAAGCTAAACCAGTCAAAAAACCTGGCTATGCCAAACCTTTCAGGTTACTATTGTCCTTGCTAGCCAGTGCTGTCTCTCTGCTACTGAATGAGATGCCTCTGTATTCTGGCTGATGTATTAGGTACGTGTTACTGCTCTCCCTGGATCAGTTAAGCCTTACTGCAGCTGAATCAGAAAATTATTCAGCCATTCACAGCAGAAGATACTTCAGATTTACTCTGTTTCTCAGTTGTCACAAAAAAGAATCTATTGGTGGCTTAAGAAAATACTGTAATTTTTTATATTCCAGGTTTCCTTAGAAGTCCAAGATGTCGCAGAGTGAAGTATAATTACATATTTATAATTTTAAAATAAATTAAGAAGTAGTTCTTTCTGAGATGAACTTTCAGTCAGCACACCAGACAGGAAGTTTTACTAATCCAGATTTATGGATGAGAATTTGCAGCAGATATAGGGTGCAGACAAATAAATCTACAACTTTTGATGAGTGACTTAGGGGTAGAGATTTGTTCCAATTCAATTCATAAAAAACACATATTAAGTCTCCAGCAAAAATTAACCATAACATATCTCTTTATGCAGGCAATGCTACAGAAGTGGTGTGAGGCACCTGCATCATTCCTATGCCTTGTTCCTCATCCCCCGTCTAACCCTTTTCCCCAGGTGTTCAGAGATGTAGCATGGTGATGCACCTAAGGGATTTAAGCCACCAGAGATCTGAATTTAACAAGATAATCTAGAAAGTTGAGGCAGACCTGGTGAGTTATGCATTAGTCACATATGTACCTCCCTATACACCACAGGATCACAGAGTTTTTGAGGTTGGAAGCGACCCCTTCAGATCATTTAGCTGAATCCCCCTGCTCAAGAAGAGTCAGGTACAGCAGCTTGCCCAGCATTGTATCTATACAGGTTTTGAATATCTCCACAGATGCAGAGTCCACGGCAACTCTGGGCAGCATGTTCCCATGTTCAACCATCCTGTCACTAAACAGCATTTCATAAAATCACAGAATCATCTGGTTGGAAAAGACCTCTGAGATCATCGAGTCCAACCGTGCCTGTCCACTCCTAAACCACGTTCCTAAGAAGCTCATCTACCTGTCTTTTAAACACCTCCAGGGATGGCGACTCCACCCCCTCCCTGGGCAGCTGTGCCAGTGCCCGACCACTCTTTCAGTGAAGAAATTCTCCCTGATGTCCAGTCTAAACCTGCCCTGGCGCAACTTGTGGCCATTTCCTCTCGTCCCATCGCTGTCACTTGTGAGCAGAGCCCAGTCCCCACCCCGTCACAGCCTCCTTTCAGGCAGCTGTAGACAGGGATGAGGTCTCCCCTCAGCCTCCTCTTCTCCAGGCTGAACACCCCCAGCTCCCTCAGCTGCTCCTCAAAACCCTTGTTCAGGTGGATTTTGATGTGTTTCAAAGGTACCTGGTAACAATTGTTATGCCAGGGTTTTCTTCTATCAAGAGGGTATCAAGAGAGAGTACGCAGTTATATGCAGGGTTAAATTTTCTGGCTTTATAATTATTTGTGGAAATTTTGTTTGTCTTCTTTTGCACATTTTCAATGAATAAGAAGCTGACTCATATTTCCCTATGGCAAGCAGTTCTGCTTTTTTACGGTTCACCAAAATTCCTTAATACTGCATATCCAGCCTGTTGAAGAATTTGATCACAGGCAGATGTAGTATAAAGGGTAAGCTCTTAAAACAGGACAGCAAGTAATTTATAACTGTGCACTGCATGTACCTAACCCAATTCCCAAAGGCTACACCGCTCTGCGAGACTGCATGCTACAGCAGAAGAATGTTTGCTCTGGTTTACAGGGGGCCACACCGTCTGTGGGCACGCAGAACACTCCTAATCAGTACTGCTCTGCTGCACCTCCGACGCCTGTTACCTGCCTTCCCTTCCTGCACTAACACTGACCCATGTCATCAGCAGAAAGCGTATGAAATTAAGTTACAAAATCCTTACCATGAAACAGCTTTGTTGCACACAATGTATCTGATCCAAATGTCAGGAAAAGTTAATCTGCTTACACAGTCCCCACTTTATGTATATATTCAAAACTCCTGATATGTACAATTAGGCTTTGTATTTATAAAATCATCACTTTGGGAAATTTTAAATTAACAGGGAGGCTGAAGACAGTCAGTTTTACCTGATCATTTCTCCTTTATGAAGAAAGTTTACAGTCTTCCAGAATAAAGCAAAGTTTAACTTGTAGAGAAGATGAATAAATTTCCAGCTGCCCCGAACTTTATTCCACTTACCTCCTTGTTGTCTCTGCTCCAGCTCTATTTCCCATTGTTAAATACATGTAGATATATATTGTAGAATAATCAGTACAAAATATGTCCAGTTAGTAACTTCGCTGTAATTCTTTAAACCTAAACTTGAAAATAAATCGCCAATAATCAGTCATCACACAAACAAGTAGCTCCAGAAGCCTTATTAAATCCACTGCTCTTTATACTGGGTATAAATGCGATCCTTTAAATTTTATTCTCTTTTTATCTCCATCCTTCAATTTTTATCATATCTATTCAAAGTAAATGAAGAAATGAAAACTTGTCTAAACTTTATTAGCAGTATTAAAACCAGGCCCAATTACAGCAGATAACCCAAAGATTTTTAGTTGAATCTTCCTCTGAGATGTGGGGCATTTACTACCCAAATGATGGTTCATCTGACTGAAGAGCTATATAATGAATATGCACGTATCAGCTGAGAACATCTCTAAAAACTCTTCTGTCTTAGGCACAGGCAAGGTTTTTTCAATAAAAGCTTGCTGACTTTTAACTTGCCGTATTTCAATAATTTCACTTATATCCATTGAGAGAGCTTCAATTTATTGCATATCTGCTTATGTGGGAGTGCGACTCCCACACTACCAAGTACGCTTACCTTGGCACAGTTTGTACACTCTGCCTCAAATACTAGAAACTGCAGTATCAGGTGCATTGCCATGGACACGTTGGGATGAGGCAGTATCGGCAATTTCCTATGAGTTCAAGCGTGCATTATTACGCTGCTTATTATTGCTTTGGAGGTGACTGCTTGTGGCATAATTGCTTGTAAACAACATATTTGCATTGAACGCAATTGCTAAGAAAAGGCACCTCATGGGTCTCAAAACATCTCTCAAAGATCATTCACCAATATGCACCAATATCTTTGACAGTCACAAAATACTATAGTGTTCAGAAATTCAAATGTTATTGCTTTAAAAAAGAAAGAAAAACCCGCAAGAAAAAACACAGCCACGGAAACACTCTCGAGCGTTCTCATCTGCCAGCCTGCATAGGACAGATTAAGACTTGGACTCCAAAATGTTACACTTCATTCTGTCAAAATGCCAAGTAGCAAAAACATCACGCTACTCATTTTATATTAACAACTGCATGGGAACCCCACCTTATTAGTTCTTTTTTCTCCTCAGTTTTCTGGCAGATTTTTAGGCATCTTGCTTCCCCCCACTGTAGTAGACAGCATCTAATAACATCTCCCATCCCAGACTTACTGGTACTTTGGAGTCTCTCTTCCTCCCTTCCAAAGCTCTTTGTCATCTCTACTGAATGACAAGTATGACCCACGTTAAACTCCCACTTTCAAGTAAACTTACAGTATGTGGCTTATGAAAATTCCATTGAGGCATTTCACAATTTATACACCAACAAATATTTAAACTTCAGGACCTGAAAAATCACAGGCTCACACTGAATATCATATTTCCCATGTTTGTAGTCTACCTTATGCATTTAATCAATACCTGAAATGTAAACTTTTCACAAAATACAAAGAAGTTGCCTTCATATAGCAAAATAAAGAGCAAATTAGTAAATACTCATTTTTACTTTGCTGGAAAAAAATTAAGACCAAATCCAAAGGAAAAGAAAATCCACTGCAAACCCATTTCAACCACAGTCACAAAAGAGTTTGCTGCTTGTCTTTCAGTAGAGAGGGAGTCTGAAGTCCACAGTAGCACATCAAGGCTAACAGCAGCCTACAATCTAATTAGCCCTTATTATAATCCTGTCCAGAGATTCAACAGATACTTCTTTAGAAAGGACACAGGCACAAAAAAAACAGAGAGGAGTTAACTTTCCTTTCAAAGGTCTAGAAATACGTAATAAAGAAGATTATTTGACCAGGAAGAAGCTTGGCTGAGCCTGGCAAGTCAGTTACTTGGAACAAGAGTGTTTTAGATTTTCACAAGGCTGACAAAGTTTTTCTTTGTATGAGGTTAGGATTTTCTGTGAGCTTTGCTGAGATTTCAATGGAGAAGTGGAGAGTAGAACTGAAGAGCATTCAAATGGGGCTTGAATAAGCCTGGGTATAAGTTTTGAGGATGCTGTAACCCTGGAGGATGTTTAAATGCATGTGACTAAAAGACAAACAGAGAATGGTAGCTACCAAGTTACGTCCAGCGAGTGTTAATGTCTGTGGTGCTGTAGTAGTGACACACAGGTGACTCAAGGAATGAGTTCCTGCGCGTCATAGGAAAAGGTGCAGTTAGAAAAGTAGGGGACAGACCATCTAAGGCTTAGGCAGCCCCAAAGTCTTCCTGTCAGAGGCTGATTGCAAGACGCAAGGGTGCAGATAGGCGTGTGATCAGCCATGCTGTGAAGCTCCACACAAAGTAACTTGGTCTGGAGAGCTCACACAGCTCAAGTCCAGCAGGACTTGCACACCAACAATAACACTACAGTTCAAATGGACAGTACATCTCCTGATCACCTGGACTTACACCGAGCTTTGGTTTACAGCTTGACACAGTTCCAGAAGGCAAACCAGATACCTTTTGAATAAAACCAAATCAGAAGATGTGCTCCAGGGATTCACTTAATGCACTCCAGCCACTAATGAATATTCAGTCCACAGCTCCAAACAAGAACTAGTCTGCAGTGAAGCCTCCTGCAATGCATACAATAGAGACAACAGGTCCTCAGCAGCAACTGTGCTGCTCTGCAGATCCACCAGTATTGGGGCACACCGCTAACGTTATTAGTCTGGTCTCCTGTTGTATGACAGACATTGATCTGGTCTCCCATTGCATTTCAGACCAGTACATTTCACCTAGATACCTTTTACACTGAACATTGAGACTTCAATGAGACCAAACCCTTTCAGCCTGTAAGACTAAAATACAGGCCACAAACAACAGAAGGGTCTGATCGCCCAATGTACTTGCTGCGACTGTGAACCCAAGTAAGATAAGGTAAAATAACCCGAAGGATTTGGTGGGATATTCATGCACCGTGCTTCCAGAGGATTCTTTTTCCACGCCTGACATACAACTCCTCTGCATAAGCAGAAATCTTGAACTATCCTAATTCCCCCTAGGATAGCTGCTAGCATGTGTTCTCCTAAACAGCCCTTTATTTTTGCAGAACTTGAGCACAGGGGACACCAGGTTGAGTCTTTGACACCATGTAATGGAGAAAAAAGGTAGGAAACTCATTGCACAGTCATTTATTCTTTTTGCCTTCCAGTAGCGTAACTATGATGAAGCACCTTGTGCCATGGTGTAGTTGACAAGTAGGAGTAGGTGTAGGTGCTGGGTCATAGGTTGGACTCGATGATCTCAAAGGTCTTTTCCAACCTTACCATACTGGGATACTGGGATACCTTATTGTTCAAAGGTCCGCCCGTTTTTGCCGGTGCGCGCTCAGCTGGCGGTGCGCGGCCCCGGCGCGAGGCAGCGGGAGCGGCAGCGCCCGGGCCCTGTGGCCCGCGGGGCACGAGTGAAACGTGCGGCTTTTCATCTCCCAGCAGTGAGGTGCCACGAACACACGACACTGTTGGCTGAAGGGGCTACGGGAAAGCTGGGGAGAGGCTCTGTACAGGGGCCTGGAGTGACAGGACGAGGGGGAACGGCGTTAAATTGGAAGGGAAAGATTTAGATCGGACATTAGGAAGGAATTCCTCACGCTGAGGGCGGTGAGGCCCTGGCCTAGGGTGCCCAGGGAAGCTGTGGGTGCCCCCTCCCTGGAGGTGTTCAAGGCCAGGTTGGATGGGGCCGTGAGCAGCCTGGGCTGGTGGGAGGGGTCCCTGCCCATGGCAGGGGGTGGCACTGGGTGGGCTTTGAGGTCCCTTCCGACCCGAACCATTCTGTGATCCTACGATGCATTGTAGTTTTTGCTTGAAAACGCGGGCACCGGGGTTGTGCAAACAACCCTCCTGCCCGTGCCCTCCCGGCGAGCGCGGCGCCGCACCTGCCAGCCCCGCGTGGGGGCCGATGGGACGGGGTGGGGGGATGCCCCTCCGCTCCCTCGGGAACAGCACAGCCGCTTTCCTCCCGGCCCGGCCGAGCCAGGCGGCTGCCAGCAGCGCCCGCCCCGCGCCGCCTGCGCCCCTCCAGCCCCGCGCCGCTGCCCCCCGCCCCGCACAGCGCGGCCCCTCCGCCTGTGCCGCCCCAGCAGGGCTCGAGGGCACAGACACGCACACACATACAGACAGACAGACATACACACACGCGAAAGGGCACCCTCAGCTGACATACAAACACACACACACAGAGATACACACTATCGCACACACTCACGCACTCTCAGACAGCCCCGCATCCACTCACCCCACTCCCGAACACACACGCACCCCCCCAAACACACACCCACACTCATTCTCACCCCCTCATAAAACAGACACACACGGTCTCACACACACCTCCTTACACACACCCCATACAAACACACACACACACTCTCAGTCACACACAACCCCCCCCCCCACACACACACCCTCTCGCACACCCCGACACACACCCACACTCCCACACCGCCCCAACGCGGAAGTGCCCCCCCCGGCGCGGCGGCCCCGGCGCAGCGCGCAAAGATGGCGCTGGTGCCGTGCCAGGTGCTGCGCGCCGCCATCCTCCTGTCCTATTGCTCCATCCTGTGCAATTACAAGGCCATTGACATGCCCGCGCATCAGACCTATGGAGGCAGCTGGAAATTTCTGACCTTCATAGACCTGGTAAGTGGCCCCCGGCGCCCCCGGCGCTGCCCCCTGGCCCGGGCTGCTCGTGTCGCGGCCCCGCGCCGGAGCCTCCGGGGGCGGCGACAGGAGGCGGCCTCACCGGCGGGGACGGCGGCGCGTGGTGAGCGCGGGGCCTGAGAGGGGCCCGCCGGGCCGCGAGCACGGAGCACAGCATGGACAGAGCCGAGGGGCCGCGGCATGCGGGCAGAGCAGGGGAGGCGCGCCTGGCGCTGGTGCCGAGTCTCGCCTTTCCTAATGGTCACCAGGACTTGCCGGTCCCTGCCGTTGGCTCCCGTGTGCTGTCAAAATAGAACCATGGAATCGCTTGGTTGGAAAAGACCTCTGAGATCATCGAGTCCAACCGTACCTGTCCACTACTAAACCAGATCCCTGAGCACCTCAGCCACCCGTCTTTTAAACACCTCCAGGGATGGGGCCTCCACTCCCTCCCTGGGCAGCTGTGCCAATCCCTGACCACCCTTTCAGTGAAGAAATTTTTCCTGATGTCTAATCTGAAGCTGCCCTGGTGCGACTTGAGGCCATTTCCTCTTGTCCCATCACCTGCGACATGGGAGAAGAGACCAACACCCACCTCTCACACGCTCCTTTCAGGCAGTTGTAGACAGCGATGAGGTCTTCCCCTCAGCCTCCTCTTCTCCAGGCTGAACAACCCCAGGTCTCTCATGCGCTGCTCATGCAGCAGCCTTTCTGAGGAATCCACCCCCCTACAGGTTGCAAGGCTGTGGAAGCGACACAAAAAATATTGGGCAACACAACTCGTTGGATCCAGTTAGTTTGGGTTGCAAATCCATAAAGAAGCCTACAAAGCAAAAATGTCCCATTTAACTTTTCTTCATAAGGGTTCGAACTTGCAATAGTCACGAGGGTGCTGGCCTGCTGGAAAACACCAGGTGCTGGCCAGAGGCCATTTTCACCTTGTGCTTCACGCCCTTCCTGCCTCCACTACGGTGTTCCCCAAGTGCAGGTGGGAGGAAGAGAGGGGATGGTTCCTGGTTCAGAAATCTGATAGCAAACTTATGCTTAGTACCTAGATAAACATAGGGTTTTTTTCTTTGATTCCACAGCATAGATAGATGAGAAACATTGCATTTCCTACCCAGTTGCAGAAAAAGTCCCAAAATGCAAGTATTGTGCTTCCCAGTGATAAAACCTCTCTTGGAAACTCATTGTAGATTCACAAGTATTGCTTCTATTGTGTTTCATATCCAGTCAGCAGGGTGAGTTTGGAGACCAAACTCAAACGCTGTTAACCTGGTACTACAAGTGTGCAAATTTCTGCATCGGAATTAACCTGCTTCACTGAGGACCATGTTGTATTTGGAGGGAAGGAGCACCTACCATATTTTTAATTTATCTGGGATAATTTTTATGGTGGGTGCCAAAGATTTGCTGGATCTCTGAGGATCCACAACCATAGCTGGCATCTTAAGGCCCAATGTTTTTCTGGAAGGGAAACTGGAATCTAAAATTTCTTTTTCCTTTTAGACTGCTGAACAGTCCTGTCAGTAATATTAATTGATAGAAGTTAGGATCAAATCCCACTAATTTAGGGAGGAACTGTTGACTTTAGTGGCAGCAGAACTGGAAGTGAACCAATTAAAGCTAAAAACCAATCTTGTCTTTGAGTATCCTTCACCTTTTTCTCTGTTCTCGCAGCCCTGACAGTTGCTTGAGGATTAAGTGAGCTAAGGCTGTCATACAGCAAAAATAACATTTGACAGTACATAGTACTCATTGTTTCTCAAAATTTACAGCCTGCTGTCTGTGGCAAGTTCATGTGGACTTTCCCATCAGAGCCTGCACATGGTTCAGGCCACTTCTGTCGTGCACTAAAAGGTCATGGCAAATACGTAGTGCTTTGCAACCGCAGCTAGTCATTTCTGTCCTTTAGCTCATTGTCAGGTGTTTCTCATAGTCAAGTCCGATAGTTGAGAAAAGGTTAGCAATTCCTTACAGTTTTCAGTTGTTCCCACTAGCACACAATTCGATGACTTGAATGCATTTCTCAGTGAGTAGCCAACAAATGGACCCCTCCACTTGTTGTCAATATTTGTTTATGTCCAAATGGCCTTGGTGGCATCTTATCTAAGCAAATCTATTTTTCTGTTTCCTAGGACAGCTAGGAGACTTGAAGTAAAGAAACCTGTTAGGCTCCTGATGATACAAAGAGGAGTGGTTGGAGGATGTTAGGCACATTTCCAAAATACTGTGTGCTGACTATGTCTTGAAAAGCTCTTCCATAAGTTTCAGTTTCCACAACCATGTGCGGCGGTCCTGTGTCAGTCACATTCAAAGGCTGTCTAGACAAAATATCATCAATGCCAGCGTCTTGGCAGACGTCTGTTCTTGTTACAGATTGTACCTCCACAAGCAGAGATTTCGTATTTGACATCACAGGAGCACGTGGAAGTTCTTTCCATTTCCAAAAACTACTACCAGTTTTTGAGAAAAGTAAGGTTGCGTCTTGAATCTCAAAAGTAATTTTTTTTTTCGTCTGTCCATTTGTAAAGGGACATTGCTTTCCCATCTCAGCATCAATAAATGTCTTGGAGCTTCAGGTGTCTGGCTTTGCAGGGGTGTTGTGTGAAATGACTTACAGTCATCTGCAGGTAACAATTTTGAATTGAATTATGAAGAACTAGTAGTTAGGGCACTGAAGCACAAGAAATAGTAAACTATTCTAAATGTATGCATTAATCCAAACAGTAGGGTACGGCCCTCACACTGTTTACAGAAGTTGAGCATTAAGATGAAGTTGTTTAATAGAAAGCTAAAGACTCTAATGTCCCTGTCAATCTGTAATGTTTTGCATGTTCATACCTAAATAAGATTTTCTTGGATGCCAGTATTCATGCTTAATGTCTCCTGTCCTTGAATTAGGAAAGCAAATAATTTCAGTTGGTGACTTCTTTTAGCTGGTGTTATTCTCACAATGGACTCAGGGTTTTTTTCACTTCTGAATGTGGTGGCAACATTCCCTAAAACACCCATGCCAATGGAATATTTTCTGGTTTATGAAGCAATGTACCGGTAGTATGTTTCGCCATTGCGCTGGTGATGCTCCTCACTGTTGCTACTAACAATCATTTCTTCACTTCAGACTTTCTCCTCAATATATAGGGGTGGTAAATACTTAACCCACTTGTTCAAAACATGGTAAAGGTAACTGCCTAGTAGCTGTGGATTCCAAAACTCTTCAGAAAAGAGAGCGGTATGTTTTTTTCTCATTTATGGACTGGGAAAGTGAGATATGAAGAGGTAGAGTTTCTGCCAAGATCAGTTTGTGGCCCAGCAGATCAAATTATTGGACTGAACGTTGAGGCTAGTTCAAAACTACAACATGTTGCTTTCATTCAGCCACACAACACAAACCAAGCCCAAAAGTTACTTCCTGTGAAAACGGCCAAGGATCGGATTCAAACATGATATTTCAAGAGATGTGCCCAAGATTTCTTGTAGAGCCGCCGTTGTTAGATTCACTGTCTTGTGCTGCAGTGGTGCACTGCTGCGTGACCACACTGTCCTGCACCACAACCCATGAATGTGTTGTTGAGCCTCATAGTTGAAAGTTAAGTTAGGGTGAAAATGATGCCGGTACAAAACGATTCTTTGCAATGAGCTGCTCAGCTATCTAAGTCTCAGAAATTTTTTCCTCTTGTACCACTATTTGTACAGTTCTGTAAGTACTTGAACTAACTGAATTAAAGGTAATAGTGCTTCGATTAAAGATAACTGGGTCGTCCTGCGTACACTGCAACCATACCCCTGCCTTAATAAATACACAGTTGTTGAGGGATTGTTGCACCAACTTGTCTAAAACGGTGGGATCCTTGCTATTGCAGGGTTTAAGTTTTGTTCTTCATTTTGTCTTGAGTCTCTTAGTATTCTGAGAGGAGACGAATATAAATAGGGTTTGTATTCTGGAATAAAGCGGAGCTTGTGGGTGACAAAAGAAGACCAGTTCTACTTTTTTGCATTTGTATGTGTGCAATAATTAATAGAAGAGTAGCTTAGTGTTAAAATAAGTATGTATTTCCTTCGTAAGGGGTGCACTGGTCTAAATAGCTTCTAATTTTCATTGTGCAGTTTTCTGTGAAAACCTTATTCCTCATAGAAACCAGAGTACACCAAGGAACTATTGCACATATGTATGCATGCATTAACACAATACTGTTTTGATCTGGCTTTTTTAACCGTAAGGTCTCTCTGAGAGGCTGAACAGGGTAGTTACAGGATGTGTTTTTATTGACTTCTATCCATTGTCCAGCAGATTGAGTTCTACAAAAACAAGTGTAAACTCTGCTCCCAGCTAGTACATGTTCTATTTGCTTGGCATAAAATGCCTTTAGGTTTAGTTTAAGTTTACATAATTCATCACAACTTAGTTTATTTCTTGACTTTGAGAGATTTCAGAGAGTCATGTTGACAATAAGGCTAGAAACTAGAGCTGGTAGATTTGTCACTTATTTATTGTAATTTATTAGTTATTACATTATGAGATACAGTTACTGGACAACAACAAAAAAAGATAGCAGATTAAGAAAGCACAGCTAAAAATTACAGGTGGTTCGTGGTTGATTTGGATTTAGCCACACTGGTAGGTAATAGGATGACTGGAAAATGTCAGAGGCCAGAAGACTGAGAATTAAGGAATAGTAAACTGTGCCATTGGGGTGGTATCTGAAGTTGAGCAAGTTTCATTGCTAACTGTATGGGTTAAAGTTACCACAACACAGAGGACAAAAGGGAAAACAATGTTCCATGCTCTGTGGCATATAACTATGACTCTTTTCCAGGATTTCCTTTAGTAAAATGAATTTTACCTTCAGCTTTCCTCTTTCATCATCTGTAAAGTTAGCCTGATCTGCAAGTGGTTTATGGGTTTTGGGTGAAGAGATTACAGAAGTGTGAAATATGTATTATTCCCAAAGGTAATTTATCAGCATGTTTAAATATCCCCATCTTCTTACTGTAATGGATCATACAGTTTACAGAGAAAGAAAGTAAGGGGTTGCTTTTTGAGGAGTATCAAGGTGAAGTTTCTTAATGATGCTTAAGATATTTGAGAGAAAAGGCAACAATATATGAAGGGGAGCCTCTGGATGAGTGTGTGTTTTGGAGCTTCCTTTTTCCCTCTCATGCTGTAAACGTGTCAGAGAAACACATGTAGTGCTGTGGATGCAGTAGTAAAAATGTAATGGTATCACAGTTCCTTATTCACAAGCCCATGTTTTCCATTTGCTGTTGGTAGCACTATTACAAATTGAGTGGAATTTGAGCTCTACTTCGAAGAGTTCCATTTTCACATTGCATTAGCATGTATTTATTTTAGAGTTGGACTTATATAGGTTGAACATTTGATTTGGGAATTCTTAGGGAAGTTCTGGCTATCTTGAAGTATTTGTGTTGGCAGTAGGGTTGGCAGGGGAAAGCAGAGTGGAAGAGAGGACAAATTAGGATCACTTACTATGATGATAGATTTAACTAATGTCAGTAATATTATTTTATAACTTGGAGTATGTAAGTGACAGGTAACGGCCCAGTGTTTTAAACTAGTGTAAAGTCTGTAGAGTTTTGCCAGAATGGTTTCAAATGATGAGAGCTTCAAGATGTTGTTTTAGTAGTCTTTCTGTTCCCCCTTGAAAAAGATGCTGTTTATATTGTATTACGGTTGAATGGTTTTCTTTACAGTATTATTATAGTGGTAAGGAGAACTCAGATAATCTTATATGCTTCCATCTGGGAACATTGTTAAATATTTTAAACAATTAGTTTAAACAAAGAGAACACATCTAGTGTTCTAGGGTACTGTTTTATGCTGAAGTCCAAGTTGGGGTTCTGAGCTGCATTAATTTGTTGTCAATATAAGTAGTAACAAAATATTTAATCAATCTATTTTTGTGTTATCTTAATAAGGCCATGTAAGCTTATACAAGAAATAAATTTTGAAAGATCAACCTTATTAAGGTGTAGGAAAGATGTATATAACCTATCAAGTAGTATTAACTAATATAGAAAATTACAAACTTACTGTTTTAAATTAAAAATATTTTTAATAAGAATAAATGCCACTTGAATCTTTGCAGTTGCATCAACCTGAGGATGTACAAAGACTTGTAGGGTAGAAGACCTACTTGTTTTTTTTCCTTAGGCTGGAAAAAAATAAGAAATTTGATCACTTTTTGTCCAAAAATGGGGAAACACTCACACGACAAAAATCTTTTATTATGGGTATAATGGAAAATTCAGATGTGCCAGTGTGCTACCAAACAACAAAATATGAAGTTGTTTAAACCTATAAATGGAAAAAAAAACCTCTTTATGAAATTACAAACCCTTGACATTCCACAGAAATGAGTTTGCAGATTTGAACAAAGTAAAACCACAATAAAATGTAATAAAACAAAGTTGAAAAAGTTGGCAATTCTGTGGTATATTAAACATGATATAATGTAGATTCATTACAAGGGATTATGCTGAGTGTGTATTTACCTGAACAAAACAATAAAATAAAGATCTCTCAAATTCCTTCCATTACATGCAGTCTTTCCTATGCTGCAATTTTCCCTATTTAATAATTGGAATTGTCAGTGCCTGCCTGTCCTAATTTAGAAAATATTTTTCTAATTGCACTATTTATTAAAGACTCTGATGTTGGGAAGAGCTCAGCATGGGTGGAGAATTCCTTGTCATTTGGAGTTTTAATTGCCAATGGATCTCCAGTCAGTAAATGTTAGAGAGGCAACACCAGTGACATGTTTGTGTGCTTTCTGCAGGATTCAGAAGAGGAACGAATACTGGTATGTAATAAGTTCAAATTGGACATTTCTGTATTTGAAATAAAAGTGATGTTATCGCTCGCAGTACACACATGAGAAACATCTTAATGTAGGTTTCTTTCTTTTAAACATCTGAATCGGAGGCCTGGTCTTCTCCCCTTGCATGTCCAGGTGTGTATGTGGTATATAAGGTAGAAACAAAATTGACAGTCTTGGGTCTTGAAGACCAAAGCGGAGCACTTGTTCACTCTTTTAATGGGTGAATATGATGAAAAGCTTGCTTTCTTCTAATGAAAGCTTTTTCAAATTTTGCCTTATTTACCTGCATTTATTTAGATAACTATGTTTTATCCATACCATTTTTTCCAAAGCTCTGAATTTGCTACTAGTCTTCAAAGCCTTACGGCCTTTGTTCTATTCCTTTTAACTAAGTATAATGCAAGGTTTTTTCAACTTGACATAATTAAATTTGCTACCACTGAAAAAGATGTATTTAACTTCAGCAGATGTAGAAGTTAACCAAAGCCTGAAGAAAAAACAAAATCAGTTGGAAGCTAAAGTGAAGTTTCCAGCCTTTGGAGGGGAAGGAACTGAAGTAAATTAAAATTTCTAACCATGTTTTGGTAAGACTTAAAAACAAGTCGCTCTCCCAGTTGGAACTGTGATTAAGCATTTAGAGGATTTTCGTTAGCGTGTTGCCAGTTACCTCAGGATATTTTACACTCTCTTGGCACATAGCTGGTGTCGCTTGTTGGGTTTTTTTGCAGTATAATGCAAAATTTAGAGATTCTGTTGTTTGGAAACAGGTTAAGCTCATGTGAAATGCTAGGATAAAATCAAAACCTGATTTTCATTTGTATGAAGGCTTCTTCTGGCAACCTAGGTAAGTCCGTTTGGTTTTCCCTGAAGAGTTTGAAAGCAACATTTGAATTGCCTCTAGTTGCGTTCCCTGAACATCTTTTCTTGCCATTGCCCTTGCAAGTATCCTGTTTACAGTAGGATTTCCAAACAAATACTTGCCAAAGGGTGCAATTATATCATAATTTCCACTTAGATCCGTGTGCAACTAACATAGCTCAGGTGTTTTTGCCAGAGTTTTCTGTCAGGTTAGTTTTTTTCAAACTGCTTGAGGAGTCTCTACAGTACAGCTTAAACCAAAACTGGTAGCATTGTTTTTTTACTAGCTCAGTGTTAAGTGTCCTGGTAAAGATAGAGTTGAATGTACAGAAGAGCAGAATGTTAACTCCTTGCTGACTTGTAAAGCAAAGCACAAGGAGCGGTGGGTTTTTGCAGTGAATTAGTTTAGGTGAAACAATTTAGGAGTCTGAATCTCTACAAATGCCAGTAATCACTTCAGACTGTTTGAGTTGGTCATGCAGGGACTTAGCAGAGAATTTCAGTTTTATGCTGTTAGGCAAAGCTGTCTGCATTTGTATATTTTTCTAATCCTAGTTCTTTGTGTACTTGAGGGTAAGTTTACCTCCTGATCCCCACTCTCCGCTACCCCCCTCTCCCCTCCATTTGCATGTATTTTGTTAGGTGTCTTGAAGCCACCTGGTCCTGGCAGAACATAAGTAACAATTTGTTATTTATTATTATTGCTAGTATTATTAGAATTCAGTAGGAGTGGGAGTTTGACACGCAGAGCACAGGTGGTGTGTATTCCTGTGTGAACTCAATCAGATGCAAAAGGAAGAAAAAGAAACTGCCTTTAGATGCTGCTATATAAATTGATAAAATGCACGAATGCAAAAGGGATGTTTTCTCTGTGAGGTGCTTAACAGGCTTGTGGCTGCAGTGGTGGAAGCATCTCATAGAGCTGGTGTTCAGAGTGGCATCTCCATGTGATCCTGAGGCACTGTAAAGGGCCCTTTGACCCTAGAGAAGATGCGAGTTCTTTGTTGCCAGCACTTGTGCAGGCTCAGCTCTGTAAAGGGTGCAGGGAGAGAAAGTGGGAGAGAAAAAGGAGATCCACTAGGTGACAGTATGTTGTACCTGAGTTGTGTAGGTGAGACAGTGCACCACGGTGTTCAGCCTCGTGTTGTGGCAAACTGGTATTTACATCTTTGGCTGCCAGGTATGAGGATGAAGTGAGGGAAAGCAAAGGGTGGAGATACCAAGTGGCTGGTGTTTCTCAGCTAAACTAGCATGTGTTTGCTCCATTGAACTTCTCCCCTCCCTTGTCCTCGCACCTATACCTTACTCCCACACAATCTCCCCACACACAGCCCTGCCACACACTGGTGGCACGTCACCACTTCCCTACATATAACTTGTTCGGCTCAGCACATTTCTCCGCTGAGGGAGTTCCCGTATCTTTGTCTTTGGTTAGAAGCCATATTCACTGACAGATGCAGAGGTCCCCATTTGCTGTTCACTTAAGGTTACGAACCAATTGAAACTTCATGCTGTGAAAACTTTCTTGACCTGAATTTACTTGTTATAGCTGTGTTCCAAGAACTGCAAATTTGCATGTGCAATGGACACAATGATCTGCGTTCTGTAAGTCCAAGGAAGCAAGTCTGGAGAATGCATGAGTCACAAAGGAAACCTCTGCTGGGTGGACGTGCTGCACAGCGCTTTTAAACTGGACGTTCGGGAGGCTGAAAGGGCTGTGGGGTTTTTGGAGATGGAGGTGCATTTTTGTGTATGTTCAACTTAATAGTTGCCTGCCTAGGCTGCTCATAAGTTTAAAATATCAAACTGTTCATAAAAGCTACTTTGTTCTAATACTCTTCCCATATGCTGTGCACATCGAAGAGTAGATTGCCTTATTACTACTGAAGTCAGTTTAGTTGACCATCTATTGAACCATGGGTAGAAGATTACAGTTGCTTGAGGCACCACACGCTGTTAAGTTTTTGAGTGTCGAAGAACTCTAGCTAACAAGAGAGAAGATGGCTTTCGAGTCAGCTGTTTCATCCCCTGCCATGTCTAGAAATGGATTTTCCTGTATTTATTAAGAAGCTAATGATTGTTTCTAATTCTAACATATGATTATAAAAGCTTAGTATTCAAATCTGCTTGACTCAATGCCATTATAATTTCAGAAGCTAAACACCTCTGAATTTCCAGAGATTATGGTCTAAATTATTAAGTCATATGGCATTTCAGGCTAAGTATTATTTTCTTTTCTTTGTGGCTTGGGGCAGAAGCTACTAAAATGATGTTGCCAAATTCATTCAAAGCTGTTTTGTTCCCTATTAATTGTAAGGCTGAGTCAAAATTATGAGATATATTTCATAGGGATGCATTTTACAAAAGATTGGAGAGACCTCCTGTTAATTTGTGTATTTGAGCCAGTGGGATCTGAACTTCTTGGTTTTTAAAATTTAACTTACAATATATAAGCAAAACATGACTGTCTTTGAGGGCGTACAAGAGATGATTAAGTTCATCTACTGCGGGCTTTGTGAATGAAAGCGCTCCCACTGTGCCCTGATCCGTTCATGCCCCTTATCACCCAGTCAGGCTTCTCAGTTACCAGTTGCTCATCACTATCACTATATTTTTTGCCTTTTTTTCACTATAGGAACCTGCCTGTGCAACATCCCTTTCTCCATTCCTTCTAATCTCATTTTACGCAGTACAGTCTCCTTGATCTTTCAGCTCCATATCCTGATTCCAGTTGCAGACCCAGTCCTCTTAAAGAAGCCTGTGCTTTCCTGTCTAATGCTGCTTTTTTTTTTATCCCCACAGTACTCCTTATACTCTTTTCCTGCCATTCACACATCCTGTTTTTTCTCTCGGTGCATTTACTGTCTTATGTTGTCTTCTGCATCCTCGCCCTGTCCTTCCCAAATACCTGACGAGGAGAATACAGTGTCATTCTCTTGTCTTTTTATATGTAAACCCAAACCAACAAATAAGTGGTCTTCCATCAGAAAAGCTTGATTTTGATATGGTGATACCTTTAAAGAAACTGCTTTTGAAATGGTGTTGCATAAGAGTCTTAGCTTTGCTTTCTGTTTTTGAACAAGTTTTAAATCATCCTAGTTACAGGAAAAACTCTCAATAAGTATTAAGCAAAATGGATCAAAATTCTACTGTTTATTATGGTATTAAAATCTTGTCACTTTTTTTTAGACTGCCATTCAACTTTTAATGATGAATTTTCCAATTCAGAAGCAGGCCTTTGGTAGAAATTGATATTTAAGTTGAAAAATCGAAATAATGCATGGTATCCACTACCAGCATTCTAACTTTTTCCGTATTTTCTTTTTTTTTTTTTTTTGTAATTTATGTATTGTAAATGAGATGCTGAAACTATTTAAATTGTTTCTTCTATTTCCTGATAAGAAAACTTATCTCACAGTAGTCATTGTGAGGTTTGAAATCTGCTGTATTCAGTGAGATGAATAAAAATATTTTTAAACATTGCTTAGCTTGTCAGCTATTAACTGTGGTGAGTAGAATAAGCTTTATTTTTTTTCATGTGAACATATATAAGTATTTATTCCTTTTTTATGTGAGTGGATTAGGAGTGCATGCAGACACACCTGTTGCAATGGAGAAGTAGGGGAAGAGAGAAATCCGCATTTCACAGTGGCAAGTTTCTGCCCCAGCCTACGTGGAAGCATATTCATTCTTGCCAGGGGTAGCTAAATGCAGCAGCCTGATAGACACGAGCCTCCCGCGGCTCTGTGCCCCAGCATCCAACCAGCAGCAGAGCTGAGCGTGTGCCCAGTAGGTGCATAGAAAAACATAAGTGTAAAATCAGGTTGCTAAAACGTAAGCCGGTACAATTAAATTCTCACGGGACTAGGTGATTTAGGCTGAAGGATGTCTTTTAAGATACATCAGCCAGATAGTCAGGTGATGGCTGGAGCAAGGAGTGTTCAACATATGACCCATCTGGGGTCTTCTGCGTGCCTGGGTAACCTTTCTGTGCCCTGCACAGGGATCTGGGATGGGCTAGGGACTGCGTGCCACGTTTGGGTGGGAGCACTTTACTCTCCAGGCCACTTTTTACAGGGAGTCTGGGCCTGCCACAGGTTTCTGTGTTGCTGGAACCAATGCTCTCAAATGCCTCATGATAAGGTGTCACATGAGGTCTGTGGATCTCAGAAGGGTCTTGGTCTAAAGAGCTATTTTGGCATTACTTCTGGCAGCTAATGAAAAGTTGTTCTCTCTGTATTATCCACATTTGCCCTGCTTAGTTTGCACAGGAGCTGAGGTCAGACTTCCAGTTCTGGATGATGCTCAGCATCCACACCATACTGCGTGTGAGTGAGAAATATGACAGTTTTCAGCACCTTGCGAGATAAGACCCTAAAGTACTGAAGAGTTTGGTTTGGAGTTTTTTTTTCTAGTGTCTCTTCTGGTATGATTGTAAATTTAGAAATAATGAATTTGTTCCAGATGGGAAGAAAAAGTCAATCTGCAATTTCTTGTGGGGAAAAAAAAAAAAGATTTAGAAAAAGTATTTCAAATTCATGGTTTCACTGCATTCGGATTGACCAAGTGAAAACAAAAGATTTAATTTTCTTCATTAAGATACCTGGAAAAAAATACATTACAAAGGAATTAGCCTTTGCAGTTAGCAGTTGCTATTTGGAAATATTTTGCCAGCTGTATTAATTTGAAAACTTGTTTTATTTTCCATTATCAAGGGCAAGACCAATGTCACAAGAGCAACATAGCAACATAACACTTAAAGTTGTGATATTCATAAATGTAACCCTTATTTCATAGAATTTGTATCTGTGCTGTGTGAGATAGTGAAAGGAAACTTTAATTTGAAATATAAAAGGGAAAGTCAGGAGGGGATGTGGTAAGTCCAATCCAGAAAACAACTATTTGATCTTTTTTGTTTGTTTAGTTAGATACATCGTGATCGCAGAGATTAATAACTGTTTTGATGCAGTAACAAAATAACAATAATACATATGTAATACATATGAGCAAAGTGAACTTTTGGCCAATCTTTCCCTCCTAGACCTGGTGTTTTGCCTGTCTTGGGTCTTGTGCTCAATGAATGTGACTGAACATTGTTTGCCAGGCAAAGCAGTGCCGTGATGGGGGTAGACTTGTTGTATGAGGTGCTTATTTGTGTGGTGTGGCTGCATCTCAGTGGTTTGGTTTGAGACAATGTCTCTTTGGCTGGGTTGTGGTGCCATGAGCCCTCCAGTGTCTCTGTACCATTCGCGGTGCTGGCCTTGGGTGTGTATATCTTGTATGAGAGAAGACATTGTCCTTGATATTCAGAATTCTGTAGAGTAAACTGACCTTTTTAAAAGACTCTTTTAAAGCCAGGTAGATGAGCATTCAGCATTATGAATCAGACCTGGAAGAGCCCCATCTTTTATTAATATAATGTCTCCTGATTTACTGCAGGAAGCCACCGAAATGATTAAGTGTAGCAGCAGTCTGCATAAAGTGCCTGGGTGACCTCCCAAGTACTATGACAAGTATCAAAGAAAAAATTTAAAACCTGTATGATCAGCTTAGGGAGAATTAAGTCCATATCTCACTTTTTTGGAAATGGTGTTAAAGCAGGAAGACAGGTAGTGGCTGCGGAGTGGCAGAAGGTCTAGGCCACATCTCTTTCCATTCTACCTGTAATGAATGAGTACTCTAGGCAGAAAGTATCTTTCCATGGAGTTTGCTTTGCAGTTTTCCTCCTTGGTGATCCTCCTGAAGGAAAGTATAGGTAAACACTCTGTGTGTCTGAAGAATGCCTATTCCAAATAGCCAGCCTTGTCCATTCTTCTTATGGATACTTATTTTTGTACCATTTCTGTAGTTCTCCATCTTCCAAGAAAGAAGCAATGCACATGTAGATGAAGGCCTTCTGATTTTTATTTAGAAAAAAATTAAAGAATCCTGGTAGCGAGTATCTTAGTAAAATTGCTTTGTAGTATGATTGCACTTTTTATTACAAGTTGTCAAAGCACTTTGGAAATCTTAGCTAAATAAGCCTCAGTGTATCTCTCTGCAGAGAGGCATGATCCAAACCAAATGCAAGACCAGCATGCAAGGCACTGAAATCGGCTGGACATGTAATCATTAAAATCTTGAAGGAGTTATCTTAGTTGTGTAATCAACATGTTAAAACATTGTTAATGTGAGGTGGTCCAAAAGGTCACATGTGGGACAGAGGCTGCCTGTAGATTGCTACTGTTCAGCCTCTGTGTTTTTACAGGGTAGGGTGGAGCTGGAGTTGAGACTGGCTGAGCAGCACTGTCCAGGGAATCAAATATCGCCTCCAGTTTACCACATCTCACACAGTGACTCACTTGCTGCTCCTGCTACCTGCAAAGATATGGGAAGTGTGTGGACATCGCCATTAGGTGTGAAGAAAGGCATGTGCTACTCCTTGGTGGAGCAGGAGCAAGCCCACTCCACAATGTCTCCTGTTGTGGCACCACCTTCTTCTGCTCTCCAAGGTAAAAGCCCTGTACTGTCTTGGCCTCAGCCCTTCCCAGTGTTGCAACAGACTGGTTGCAACTGGGAACAACTGGTGCCTCCCCAGCTGCTGCAGAGCAAGAGATGGAGACAGGCAGGGTGCTTGTTCGCATGTGGATGTAGAACGATGCATTTGATGGTGTCGGAAGGGTGAGCTAAGTCCAGGTTGCCGATGAGGTTGAAAGGCAGAGACAGCGCTATGTGAATGGTAGAATGTGCACTGCTGCCATGGGTGCAGAGTGGGTGGTTGCTGCAGCAGGGAGAGCTGACTGTCAGGAGAAAAAGAGGAGGCACCAGACTGGAGATCTGGACCCCCTATGTGCTGAGTTCAGAGTGTCCTCAAAGTCTGCAGCAGCGGTGGGGTCACTGCCGTGTTTCTGAACAGGAGGAGGTGTACCTGCTCTGTGTAGCACATGTGGCATAAATGAGGAATTTCTGGGAAATGTTGAACCTGCTGGGTATATACTGTGAAGTTAATCCCTGTGTGAGCAGTAGATGTTTATCCAGAAGAACCAGGCATTCAGCAGCCTGGACAAGTACCACAAATCCTCACATGCTGCCTGGAGACAGTTTCTAGCTGGAAAGAGGGAAAAATAAATGTAGGGTAACTCTAACCCACTCAGTGAACGTGTAGGTTAGCATGGGGCCTTCCACCCACATGACCTACTTGTGGAACAGCTTCTTTTCTGAAATAAACAGCGCGACACCATCCATGCCTGTTTCAGTAGGACGTATATTTCTGTTGACTGGAAGAGAGGAAGGTACAGTTGTCAAGCCCAGATGGAGGCTTTGAAATATGCATGATAGTGGCAGCTGTGTGTGGGAAGAATGACTTGAAGTGTGTTGAGGAGGAGGAGACTTGTTTACTGTGCTACTGTCTTCATGTAGCTGTGGAGTTGAATGGGGAGAGAAATGAGGAATGCGTTTCATGTCCGTGGATTATTGCTTCACTGTGTTTGGCAGTTTTTTCTCCAATATTTATTATTTGTTTGAGTTTTCCTAAAGGATGAGGGAGTTGCAGTGAAGGAGGTTGCAAAGAAGTATCATCAGTATTTGGTCAGTCCCGGCTCCTTGTGCATCGAGGTGCTGTCTTCCTGAGCTGAGCCCTTCTGCCTGAAAGGTCTTTCTCCTAATCTGGGCTGAGGTGGCTGTGTACATGCTCTGGAGAGAAACACGTTGTTCTGGCAGCCTGGATTTTGTGTGTTGCCTTGTTTATTAGCAAATTTTGTAGTCTGTGGTTATGTAAGTTCCTAAGCCCATGTGACACTGACATTTGTGTGCTCTGTTCTGTTGGGGCTGTTGCTGCTGGTTGGCAGTGGTGCTGCAGCAGTGGCCCACAGGCGCGACTTGGCTCCACGGCAGTCACGTGCAGCTCACCCTCTTCTCCGGGAGAGATGGGGGCAGTTGTCAGCAGAAGCCCTGCCCACAGGCAGCCTACTGCTTGGTTCCTGGGTGGCTGCCTTCGCCCAGAAACGCAGCATCAGGCCGCACATCTTCCTCTCCCTGCTCGCAGGAGCAGCCTGTGGTTGCTGAGCCAGGGCAGCCCGTGAGGAGGTTCCGCTCTCTGAGCTGCAGAGTGCTTCACTTTATTTTAGGAAAAAAAGGCCATGGCAAACCTAGCCCAAAGGTTTTGAGGTACATAAGGGAGTATGTTTATATGTACTTATGATAATAAATAAAAGAAAGGAGGATGTGGAATATACAACAAAAGAGTTGTGTTCATGTGGTGAAGTGGAACATGTGTCAAGTTAATTCACAAGCTCTTTTGGGTTTGGTATTTTTTTAGATTTATGTTTTATGTTTACTGTTTTCAGTCAGCTCGTTAATTAACTCTTTTCTGTGGAGAGAATAAGAGTTTATGGTTTACTCTTTTTCTCACAAGAATGTTTTCTGAGCATATTTTATAGTGACTACATTTTTCACATTCTCATCCCAGAGCATGAAATTAATCTTTTCTGAATAATTCCCCAGTATTTTCAGCTATGTGGCCTAAAAAGGTCTTTGATTTAATTAAAGAAAACTGGTCTAAAAAGAAAGTCTGAAGATATAGAGTCATTTGTTAGGAGAATATCAAAAAGGCATGACTGAAGCCTAATAAACGTTTAGAGTGAGAGAGTTAGTTCTGGTGTCAGCTGTTTTACTCTGTGCTACCGCTTGGTCTGTCCTGCGCTGGCCCCAGCACTGGAATCCTACCTTTGCTCTTTGTACTCAGATAAGGTTGTTTCCGCAGATCACCAGCTAAATGTAGTAGATAGCTTCCAGATACTCCCGATTTTGAGAACAGCTGCCATTTTGATCTCTAATCATATGACGACTTCCAAGTTTTTATCATTGGAAGATCTACATCCTGAGTGATTTATCCGATTTGAGCTTTAAGCTTGCAGCAATCAGACCTATTTCTATTATAAACATCCTTCCTTCCTCCTTCATTTTCTAGTGGGTCTGTGAACAAACCGTGCTTTGGGCCTTTTCCGTTCACCAAGTACATCGAAGTGTTCTATAAAAGCAACAAAAGGAAGCAATATTGATACTTATGCTTCATCTGTCTTTTCCAGAGCTTTGTTTTTATCTCACCTCAGCTGTGACATGGGACAACAATGTAAAGAGCCAAAGTTAGTGGTCATCAAATGTTGTGTATGATCCATTCTCAGGAAATTGAATAAATTTCTAAAAGCCATTTTTCTTGAAGTCATAAAAGGAACTGAATTATCAAAGCATAGAACCATCAAAAAAGGAAATTTACAAGTGTTTGTTTCTGTGTTGGACAAACAGAACATCTTTACAACACTTCAAACAGATGATGTTCCTGCAAATGGAGTGTGAAAAAAATTATCTGCTTAATTAGTAGTAAACAATCATGGCAGCAAAAGGTTTTTAGGTGTTTATATTCTCGATTAAATGTAGTCCAGATCTGCTTCTGACAATTTTACTTCAAAAATTAAGCTAGTTTTATTGTTGGTCTCTCTCTTCCAAACAGGGATTTAGCTTTGTTGGTGCTTGAACTTCTGTACCTTCCTTATCCAGATTTAAGGCCTCTGTCTTGCATGGTGTGTTGGGATTTACATCTTAGTGATGTGAATGCATGTCGTTATAATTTGATAGCGCTAGCATCTTCTCGTCGTCTTGTATGTAGATGTAGATGAGATTGAACGTTCAAGGTGTGGAAGATTAGAGCAAGGCTGGATGAAGGCTTTCTTCCATGAAACAGATGCCAATTAGAAAGATATGTTTAATCTGGTCAATAGACAAAGTGAAGTGTGGAGAAGACTCTCTTAAGTTTTTAGTGCAACTTTTCCACTCATTGTGAAGGTCTGAAACTGAAAATTACTTATTTTCCACGATAGACTTATAGGGAATAGCTTTATCAGCAAGAGGAAGGTGCAAGTCGTGTTTATTTAGAAGTGTGTGCATCTGTATTTAAGTATGACCTTTCAAAGATGTCTGCAAGGGAGGGAGGTATTCAAATCTTGAAGAATTTCCACAAATTGTCTTCTATCAAGAGCAGAAGAATTACTTATTGAGTCTTGTTCAGTCAGCAGTTTTGACTGTTGTCTCGTTCCAGACTGTCCTAAGCTTTAACATCGTAGGAGGGTTAGTAAACACCACTGGCTTCAGGTTATGTATAAAATGTGACAATAAAATTAGCTATCATTGCTTCACTGGGTGATGTCACGAGGTATAATAAAATATGATTTTCTAGTGCTTTGTAGCTTGTGCTATGAATTCTAGTAGGTTTCTTTTTCAGTTACTTTTGATGTCCTAGCCATAAATGTTAAAAGGTTGTATAAACTTTACTGTAATACTTACTAGCTGTAATTCTTCATAGTTTCTTCAAATAAGCCAGTAATGTGATATCATTTAACAGCACTAGAGAATATTTATCATCTTAACATGTAAGGTATGAAGCTAGCATTCACATCAAGGGAAAATTAAAAGAAACAACACAACAGCAACCTAATTTCACCTGACTGCATATAAGACTCTGTTATAGACCTTCAGTGTGACTTATCTGAAAGTCCTTCATATAGGCTTTGTCTATTCATTTCATGCCAGATTTGATTAGAAAAAGTGAAATTTTTTTCAAAATCTATGCTGTAGTTAAAATTAGGGAGCCAACAGCATCACTAGAATAGAAAGCTCAAAGAACACTGCATGCTTGTGAGATCCCACCCAGAATGTACTACAGGGCTGAACAAAGGAGGGAGAAGTAACAAGACAGATAATGAGAATGACTCGATCTTGTTTATGAAGTGGAGTATATGTGAGATATGTGTGGCAAGGTTTGTTATAAGGGGAGAGCTAGCCACAGTGCTTCCTATCACAGTCGCCTTGTTCTCTCCGCTCCTCTAGCTGTATATATCTTCACACAGTAGATGCGATTATGGTACCATAAACAGGCATTAAGATCCAGGGTTCTTCCCTTATTTTTAGGGAAGAATGGTGAGGATTGGTGGACAACTCTTCAGGCTGGCCGGTTTGTGAGCTGTACATGTCTAAGGTGTTGAACTGGGGGACTTCAATACCCCAAGACAAGCTGCAGCTTGGATTTGAGCTTTTAGTAGCAACAGAGAAAATAACTGTGTGACTACATCTATATCTTGCCTCTTATATTTTAGTTGATAGAAGACTCCACAAAGTGAAAATGAAACATTAGCATCGTAGTTTGTTACTGTCTTGTCTACATTGCATACAGATGCCAACGATAACCGATGGAAATTCAAGTCCTTAGAACACTCAGTTGATAGGACCTTTAAAAATTTACCATTAGTCATTGCAAAGCTTACCTGCAAAACTTTAATAAGACCTTTCAGGAAAATACATCACATGCAACTTGTGTTACAGATATTTAAGTGATGATTTTTTATCAGTATTGTGGCATCTTGGTTAAAAGCTGAATTGGTGGTAGTTTGCTGGTGACACCAAGACTTGGAAAGATCCAGGAAAAAATGCCATGATGAGGACCTCACCAAAGAATGCAAAGCATCAGTTTAATGTGTCTCTGAAAGTTGGAGAAAGGACTGGGGAACAGTGGACTGTAAAATTACATGGAAAAGACGAAACTGTTGGTTTCGATGCCATTTAGTTTCATGGAGATAGAAACAGATTTTGGGCAGTCACCAGAGAGGTGAGAAATCAATGTGATTACATTTGGAAAATCAAACAGCAGCTTTGAAAGGCAGTAGTGGTATGTAAGTGTGTATGTGAGAACTTCCTGACTTGTTCAGACAGGAAATGGCAATGAACTAACCAGCTGCTTCACTCTTTCTGAGTGTCAGTAACACGTACATGCCTAAACGTGTACAAATAGCTTGTTTTTATTGGAATGGCTGAGTTGAGCCTAGCTAGTCTGCAAATGTTGCAGTCACAGAACTGATCTCCAGTTCTAGATGGTCGACACAATTTGGATAAGGGGTGGGTTTTTTGGGTGTTTTTTAATATATGAACATATAAAGTAGCAATCAGATGCTACTGAGTTAGCGATAGTCTGTTATACAAATCTAAGCTCAACTCTTCAGTTGGTCAGTGTTCCCTGACTCCTTTTTTCACTCCAAATTGAGTTACACGTGTGAAGTCTTACCAGCAGGGAGACACTTGTACAAGACCAAGTATTATTGTTGCAGTGTTGGTGCACCAGTATTCTCATGTGAAACTTAAACCTATAGTCCTTCAGTAAACTGTGAAAACACTTCAGATGTGTTTAAGGTTTTGTGATCATCTGGAGTCACTCTAGAAATACCTTATGTTTTGCACTTGAGGAAGAGATCACAGTCCTTGACGAGACTAAACACTTGCCCTTACATGAAGCCCCAGACCTGACATAACCATACACTCAGGTTGGAGGGTAAGCCAGGAGATCATCTAGTCCAGGCCCTTGCTCAGATCATGCTCAAGATCGACCTGGGTTTCCGAGGAATTTGTTCACCTGTGTCTTGACTAATAGGTTGAAACTTCCAGTCTCTGGCGTGTTAGTACATCGACTCTTTGTGTGGTGGTGTAGAACTGCACAATCGTGCTGCCTGCTAAGGATCTCATGGGTGATAATCCCGTTTGCTGCATGTGGGATAATGTAACACACTCATAATCCATCATGTATCCTGATACAGCATGGTTTTGGATTCTTTTGTCGGCATGGGCTACGCATCCAGGTATTTCACTAGTTATTTTTACATCTGGTTGGATCATGTGTTATTAAAGTTTTTGAGAGGAGCCTCACCACAGAGCTGAAGGTAACGGTTAAGTAGCAGAGCTAGAGATTGCTTCAATATTACTTGAGAGGTTTTTGGCACTTGTCTTCTCTGCACATACAGAGAAAGTATTTCTTGTTTTATTCATTAGTTTAGTTCAATAACTATTTCATTCACACAAAATGAAGAGAAATCAATTCACTGAGGAACCAACTGGGAGTTAAAAAGTAGGAAAGCTGGTTTTCCTCCTCCTCATCTGTGAATAACAATGAGGTGTGGGAGGATATCTACTACCTCTAAAATCTTGCAGGGCATCATCAAAAGAAACAATAAATCTGGTTTTACTTACTACAGAAAACATTTCATTTGTTCACTATGTCAGATTTAAATACGTAATGTGTTAAGTTTTGAGGTTTTCTTTACATGTGCAATACATGTAAAGTAGGTTCATTTATTTAGTTAAAACCATTCAAAATTTGGCTTATAGAAATTCTAGCATATACTAGCCTGTCACCAGTCATGATCTATCAGAAATAAAAGAAACGCATCATTTAATTCACCATTTTCTAGTATAATAAAAAAGGGAATATGGCACACCCCTCCATGTATTTATTTCTTTAAGGGAAGCATTTGCCATTCTGTTACTTGGTTTTGGCCCTTACGAATCTGGTTACATTTCAGAACACTACAGAGCCCTTTTCTCTGCCTGTGGTTAACTAGGTGGTTGCATTCAGTGTGATGTTTTGCGATGCTCACATGGCAGCAGTGCCTTAGGCCTCGTTTCTCTGCAGTTTTCTTCAGCAGGGCTTCACCCAAAAATGGAAGTTGTGGCGAATGTAGCAGTCTGCCTACTAAGTATGTCTTGTGACAAAGAAATTACTTTTGGTTTTGTTTTGTCCAGCTACAGTAACATTTGCTGTGGTTTTTTCAAACTGAATTTAAAGTGCCGGTTTGAGTTACAAGCAGTAAATTGCTGTGGATTGGCCGGCTTTGCTCTTCGTTGCTCCTCCTATGCCATTACGCAACAGTTAACAGAAGTTCACAGATGAACTATTCTGCCTTTTTATGAAATAGCCACTGATAGGGAACATCTCAGTCGTGAATCTTACTCCTCTCTTTGATCTGAATGAATATGTTGATCTATAGGGAAAATATCTTTTATTGTTGCTTTAAAAAAGATTATCATTAGAATCAGAGAATCACAAGGTTAGAAGAGACCTCCGAGGTCACTGAGTCCAGCTGTGCCTGTCTCCCTACTAAACCCTGTCCCTAAGGAACTCATCCACCCATCTTTTAAACGCCTCCAGGGATGGGGACTCCACCCCCTCCCTGGGCAGCTGTGCCAATCCTTGACCACCCTTTCAGTGAAGAAATTCTTCCTGATGTCCAGTCTAAACCTGCCCTGACACAATTTGCGGCCATTTCCTCTCAATTTATTGCTTGTCACTTGGGAGCCCAGCACCCACCCTGTCACAGCCTCCTTTCAGGTAGCTGTAGACAGACTAGAAGAATAAAGAAAGAAGAGGAATAAGAATAAAGCAATTAGGACAGGGAAGTACACCGTATTGTTTGTGAGGACTGAGATGGATTTTATTAAATAAAGCCATTAATCACGTGGTTTCTGCTTTAGAGTTTTCTGTTGTTTTTTTAAGAAATCTATAGCTTAACAGAAATGTTACTGTATACAATCAATTTATGCTGCCAAGTCATGTACAATAATACCATTAAATATGTGGGTTTGCCATGTAAAACACCCTTTCTGTGTGACACTTGGGATCATCTCTTTGATCCCTTATCAGTTTCAAGGTTGTCAAAAGATGGTGAAGGTCTGAAATCCCAAAGAGAAGGTCCCCATCTGAAGCTGGCCGTCTTTGCGTCTGCTGGCAAAATGAAAGCCAGTTCTCCTAAGTGCTGCAAAGTGAAGACAAACCTAGAATGAGGTATGTGAGATCCTTTCAGATTCCTGTTCTGTTTTCCTGAGCAGTTGTTTAGAGATGCAGAGTCCCTCTAATTCTCTCTCCGTATCCAATCTGAAAGCCTGCAAAGTACGAATGGCAGAAAACAAAATAAAGGTGGGAAAGTGTCTGTAGAGAGACAAGTTTAATACTGTAGTAATGCTGTGAGATGCAGATGGATTAATTTTTCTAGGCTAAAAACGGAATATGAAAATCACGATATGATAGTTTACCTTTTACCACACAAGATTGGTAAATGCTTGGTCAAAATAGGTGGCCTTCATTTCTGCTGCAGATTTTCCGTGCTTCCTTTTTGAATTGACATCTTGGCGTTGATTCAAATGTTGTAACTCTATAGACATGGAATTTCTGAAGTTTATAGTTTTATATTAATGATAATCCTACTGTATTATGATGGCATATCAGATTTTGCTTGAAAATGAAATACATGTTTTGGCTACATTGGTAGCTGGATAAATACTACCTCTTTAAAAGAAATCCCTTCCTAGGGCAGCAGAATGTGCTTGCGTTTTATTCAGTGCGTGTGTGCAGGTTAATGATTGGATGTCAAATGTATTATAAATCAAAGCAGTACTTAATCTGTATTTTCTTCCAAAAGATTAGGTAAAACAATTTCATATAAAGACAAGCTGTGATATTTTAACTTGGAGTCAGTGTGCATTTTCTGGGTTACAGTTTTGTTTTAGTTTTCTCTCAAAAGAGAGTGTTTCCTTACCATTATTAGACTTGCCATAGTGGCTGCATGTTTTATTACAGGGTTTTTATGGGTTTATTAACTGATGTTAAACTACTTAAATGCCATTAGATTTCTGACTTGGGTGTTTTGGAAATGGAAGCCTTCACTGCAAGCAGTGCCTTCACTGAGTCAAATAAAATTTCATGACCCTCATAAAAAAGGTTACTGCGTTGTAACTGCTGCTGAACTTGGTACTTAGTTCTTTGAAATGTAATACTAATTTTGATCACACTGGGGATGTACATGCCCTCTCCACATACATAAGGAAACCAGTTTATCAGAGAACTAGTTCCAGTAGAGTAAGTTAACGTCCTTACTTCTCTGAGCGCATGTTCATGTGGAGAACAGAAGAGATCATTGCGGAACAGTATCTCATTTTCTGGTAACGTATTGCTCTTCCTAAATTGACATTAGGCCTGGTAACTTAAGTGCAGTTAACCAATAGAAGAATTAACAAATTTAATTTGAATGACCCATAGAGTCATTTCACAGTTGTCTGTTTTCAAAACTTTTTTGAAGTAGATGGAAGACATTGCTTGAGCTATGATGGACTGGACCTTTGCAGTCAAAAGGCTAGGCACCCAGCCAGTTCGTAATTCAGTGAGACACAATACATTATGTATTTTGTCAGTCTTCATGGCTAAATAGTCTGGCTCTTGTAATACCTAACTGTGTTTATAAATAGAGATGAAGAAGTCAAATGGTCCGGTCTTGACAGCAAAACAATACAGAGCTTTGGATATGCCTAAGAGCTCACAAATGCCTCTTCCTTTCAGTGGAGGGAGAAGAACAAGGTAGATGAATTGAGTCAAGTGGAACTTGAAAACACATCTGGCATGTGTTTTCCTTGAGGTTTCAGTAACACATGAAAAAATGTGATATGTCTGAGCTCTGCATTGAGGCCTGTAAAATATATTGACTTTCTGACCAAGAAATAAAATAATTTTAAAAGCAAAATGGTAGACTAAGCGAGAAGAAACCTAGTCAGAAGGAAGTAGTCTTAGGTTCTCGTTCCTGTTTCTTGTTCCAGATAAAGTATTTTAGCAAATAGGTTTTCCCTGTAAAATTAGGCAAAGGACTGGAACTTTAGTATGAGCCTCCAAAGACACCTGAGGGCTTTCTTCTACATTAGCAGAACTTGATAGGAAAGGTGGACGTCCTACCCTTTGGCATTGTCAGTCATCTATGTCTTCTTGAAGACAGGAATTATTCTTGAAGCTCGTTTTGGATTGAAACGGGTGTAGAAGATCTATCCCTCAGCAAGTACTGCACTTCCTTTGATGCTGCATAACAGTTGATACCAAGAATTTGTCTTTTCCTTCCACTTTATGTTACAGTAAGCAGTCCCAAGAGGTAAGGGCTGACTCCTCACAAGCCAGGCTCCTCTTTGGGCTTCAAGCTGTGAGCACCAGTCTCACACAAGGGACTGATTGAAATGACTGTAGTGCTGCATATACGTGCCTTGCAGGAGAGGGTGGGATTCCAGACATACTCCTTTCTTTTCTATACCCAGTGATTTTTTGCTTAACTATTACCCCACTTTATGGTCTGCTCCTTGGAAATTGAGTGTTTTGGGAGAACTATGATTTCCACTTTGGGAGCCAGGTGTCTGAAAACCCTATGCAGTGTCACACCTGAACTTCCTGGTAGATACAGGCCTGAGCCAAACAGAGCTTTCCATAATGCCAGAGGAACAGTCAGTGCCTTGTGGTGTTCCTCAGGCAGCATCCGTGTTGGACTCAGCTCTGTGTGGAATACTTGGCCCTGCTCTCTTGACAGGGGGCGGAGAGGTCCAGACTCTTGTTCAGGCTGTGTTGTCTGAAGTTTGTGCAGCGTCTCTGAGCCAGGATTCCTGGCTGACCCAAAGCTATAGTTTGAATGTGACCTGGACTCGCTGCTAGTCAGGACAGGCACGCTGACAGAGACAGCTAGCAGCCCTGCTCTGGGGCTCTGCTCTGAAGTTTCATGTTGCATGGTTACAGATGATCTGGACAGGAGAGATCCTTGTTCCAGTGCAGTGGTTTCTGCCTAGTGCTGCAATGGACTACAGTCAGATTATAAATAAATGGGCATGGCCCGGAAACTGCCAGTATTCAGGAACAATATCTGTGTAAACAGTATTTATATGTTGTGAGGAACAAGGTAGAATACTGGAATATACTTATTTACCAAGTATTTTGGGAAAAGAGTATGTGTTCTGCAAGTCAGAGTTAGAGGTACCTTATATGAAATCTGACAACAGTGTCAGATCCATTTATGTGGACCAGTGCCCTTCCACAGTGGGGGAATGTTTTAAATCTGAGTGCGATTGGTGGCCAACTTATGTGGTGGTATGCTCTTGTTTTGCTGGAGAAACACACATATACACACACTGAGTCGTTCCAGTGTTAAGTAAAAAATCTGATTTATTTGGATGTTCTGCATGAGGTAACACTGATGTGTTACTGTTGTCACTGTTGGGACTGTACCACCAGTTTCTGTTGAGTTGGGGACAGGAGTTTCCATCACAAGTGTCCCCATAACAGCGTTTTGTAGGAAGTGTCCCTGCCCACGGCAGGGGGATCGCAATGGGATGATCTTTAAGGCCTCTTCCAACCCAAACCATTCCATGATTCTATGATTTTCAGCTGGTTTGGATCAGATTCCTCAAAGCGTTGTTTGGTAGATTCTCACCTTCCCGCTAGCCTGCTGGCCCACATCACCACTCCAGTGCACGCGGGATGAGTTTCTAGTTAAAGTCATCTCAACTATGGGCAAAACCCACCCTGTCCTTTGCTAAGCATATCTAACCACAGCAGCAGTGTCTGTCAGCTCACCACTCACTTCTGTGCGCAACGACAGGGCCGCCTGGGTTGTTACCAGGGCTGCTGGAGCTCATTGCTCACACAGCCCCTTCTCTCCTCAGCAGGGACTGGTCCTGCCCCGGGAGTTCTTCTGTCGATCCCTCAGTGCTCTGGTGGAGCAGGGACAGCCCTGGGCGGGTTCCTGTAGCTACCAGTCAGTTATCTCATCTCGACAGAAACTAGCTGGGGAGTTCCCGGGACTGCCCTGGGAGTTCCTGGGGTGACTCAGCACGGGCACAGCCCTTGGCCCCAGCCCTTGGCCCCGGCTGCGTGGCACTTACAGCTGCAGCGTTAGTGCAGAGTGCACCTGTGCGCACCTGCCTGGTGCGTGGAGGAGTTTGTGTTGGAGACGAAGGTTGTTACTTGGGCATTTCCAGATGTCATCTGCCCAGCTGCTGAGAGGCTGTAGCCCTTGATAGGCACAGATGATTGTTTTCCTTTTTCCTTGGTGTTGGGCTGCACATCTACAAGCTACTGCTTACAGAGTGCCTTTGCGGCCCTGGAAAATCCAAAATCCAGTCTCGCTGTCAACTGCCCTGGTCCACACTTTAGCAAAGGTCTCTTTTCTGGAGTCATCTGTTACTTAACTGCTACAAGAGGTGTTGTTTGAGCTTCCTGTCTCTTGAGATAAAAGGACAGCTTAATATTGAACCTGTGTTTACTGGTTGAAAAAATATAGTTACTGTTTGTCAGTCAATGTGAAATGTCCTGGTGGGGAACGTTTAAATCTGATGGGTTTAGAATGTGGTGTGATGCCAGGTAGTTGTCACAAAGTGGCTTCCCATAATATGCAGGGGAATGTAAGTTGATCTCTTTCTTCCTCTTGCAAGTGAACTGAAAAGTAATGAGCAAAACAGAAGTGCAGCAAACAGCAATGTCTGAAAGATTAGTTTGGAAACTCAAGAAGTGGTTACATGTTGGTTAGAGTAAGAAAGAGTGAGAGAGGTTTGAGCTGTGTCTGCCTTCATCAGCGTGGAAGGCCACTCCCTCTAAAGACAGCTTCCAGGTAGCAGGTGCAAGGGTTGTGCTTCTTCCGCCCTGTGCCCTGTCCTGTTGGGATGCTGGGAAGCCAAGTGTGCACCGCACTGAAAGTGCAGCTCATTGAACTTATTCATACAGAGCAGAACAAGTGATGGAAAAGATACTTAGTCAGTACTAGTGTTGCTCAAAATCTGATGTTAGGAACTGAGGGATAAGAATGAAGATGAAGATGTGAGCTGGTGTAATGGAAGAGCTCTCCAAAATATGTGAGACCTCTGGTTGGTTGACACGAATAGAAGAGCTAGTGAGAATTACAAGATCTAACCACTAGAAAACTTTGAAAGACAAGTTTGGATTTTTGACGGCAGTAGTGTGGCTGCATTTGGAGGGAATGCAAAGGTCCACACGGTTTCTCTGAGAAAGCCTGGGATGTTTCTCTGGTGAGCGGCGGAGTCTGTAAGAGTGAGTGCAGATGTGTGGAAAACAGCCCGGTGTAATGCCTGGGTCCCTGCCTGGGGATCAGGGCACCTCAGCTCACCCCCTGGGTCCCTGCCTGGCTGCCTGACCTTGGCCAGCTCGCTTCTCCCTGCCTCACCTTCACCAACAGACAATCAGGAAACAAATCCTTAATTTCCTTTGAGCTTTATTTATGAGAAAGACAATGAAAGCAGGACAGCATTATCATCTGGGGATGAAATGCCATGTACCTAGTGAGCACTCCATGCCTCCTTCTATTATTTAGTTTGAAAGCATTTAGCTTACATCAGCAGTTTTCCCAAGTTTTCTTTAGAGGTGTAAAATAATGAGAGCTTTTTTCCTCCTGAAATACAACTTTTTTGTAACACATAGTGGCTTTCTTGAAATGTTGTTTAAAGAATAGTCTTGTTTATGAGGACAGTGCAACATGTTAGATCACCTTTCATCAGACTGTGTGCTTTATAATTAATGTAGAAAATTATGTCCTCTCTTTTTTTCAAGTGGAGCTTGGATAGCACCATCCTTTGCTGTGGTCTAATTACAGAGCTCAGAACTTTATTTATTAATACACTTTACTTGCCTCTCATAAATTATCCTTCAGCTGCTGCAGCAGTGAACCGAGGAGGAAAAGTTGCTTTAAGCAAAAGCTGAGGATGGCTTGAGCTGTTTTTCAAAATAGGGGTTTGCATCTGACTTGGTTTGTGTGATTTAGGTAGGTTGGATGGATGAAGAGGTGGCAGAAAGCTCTCAGCCTTCCCTTCCCTTCCCTTCCCTTCCCTTCCCTTCCCTTCCCTTCCCTTCCCTTCCCTTCCCTTCCCTTCCCTTCCCTTCCCTTCCCTTCCCTTCCCTTCCCTTCCCTTCCCTTCCCTTCCCTTCCCTTCCCTTCCTTTCCCTTCCCTTCCCTGGAGAGAGGGAGAATTGCCCAACTGTGACAATATCCCGTAATAACCTACCTTGCTGGACTGGTGTGAGGAGTCGTTCATTATTGCTTTCCCAGTGCTCAGGGAGCAGACGGATTAAAACCTTTTATTTCCTACAGCCATGGTAGGGCAGCACTGAGGCTGCTCTCCTCACAAGATTGTAGTGCCTTTCCCATGTGCCTTCCCAGCTTTGTCACCATGGTGCGGAGATACATCAGTCACGTCTCTTTCTGAATTCAGCTCGTTAGAAGGGAGCCGTTACCTTATTCATTAAATAGGGAAGAAATAAATAACAAAACCAGTCATTCTAACTTTGAAAAACTTTTGTGCACTTTTGTTTTCAAATTTTTTTCTTTCAAAATTACTTCCCCCTAGTGGTTTTCAAACTTTATTTCTAAAGATTAAAAAGTTGGTGCACTGCAGAAGTTTCTGAAGTTTTAAGAAAGCCATTTCTTTGAGAAAGTTTTGTACTTAATCAAATACAATTTCTTTTGAGGGTAATTAGCTTACAAAGTGCTAGGGACTTTCCAGCCATCGGAAACCCTATCCTAAAGCTCAGTTTAGCACAGACAGCTGCAGAACAAGTCCCAGCTTCTTAGTTAGCTGTCCCAACATTGTCTAAAGAGCTGCCATTCCTGCCTGGTGGAGTGCAAGGCCACTGCCGCAGAGAGCGTACCGATCATGCTGAAATGTGTAAAATTAGCGTTTAAGCCAAAATAATGACATAACCTTCTGTGCAGTGTATAATCCTAATAAGATTAAGCTTTAGCAAAGAAAAACATAAAAGATATAACCTAATAAAATCATAATCTATTCTGATTAAACTGTATTATACGTTTGCTGAATGGATTATTTATGTTTAATGAAATTACACTGTCTTATAAGCAGGATACAATAAGTAGTAATGGCAGCTTTTCTATACACAATGCAAGAGAGTAAGGAAGAAGATGGGGATTATTAGAAAATGAGTTTAGTCCAAACAATTTAAAATCAGAAAGATAAAGATAAAAATAGAATAACAATTTCTTAAATACCGCAACAATGAGCTTTATGCTTCTTTGAGTGTGTGAGCTAAGATCGAGGTAAGATATCCAGACATTTGTGATTGAAAAGTATCCAGAAAATGCTTGTAGTTTTTAGAGAAAGAAAGACTGGGTTGACATGGTGCTGGGCAAGAATGACACAGCTAAAAAGAATGAAGAAGATTTGAGAAAATTTAACACTTTCTCAGCATCTGGTCAAATTTTTGTTCATATTGCATTAGTATATTCTGTGTTTGTCCATTGCATCTCCTCACCTCATCCGTGGTAGTGGATTCCACATTGTTAGCACTTCTCAGCCAGATGGCGTTCACTCTGTCATGCTGAGATCATGTTGGAAATGTCATCTATGCAACGCAGCTGAGATATAGTAGCACTTTAAAATGAATTTTTCAATTATTGTCCACTATGGCAGTTTGGTTTTTTTGGAGGGGGGGGGGGGGTTACCCATGTAAAAAGAATAATTAAATATGCTTTTTTTGCCTTTAAAAATTAAAGCATTTCCAAATATTTTTGAGACTTCACCAAATTTCAGCTTAGCTTGTTGTAGAAAGGAAGAATATATTTATCCTTATAGAAGTACTAAAAATATTAAGAAAACTGCTGTTAAAACTATGTTACCACAACCACATTACCTCTCCAAGAGCTGTGCTGCATATTTTTGAAAACCATTATGGGATGGACAAGAATCACGTTAAGACAGAACGGTCTGAGGCTTAACCTCTGTGTAACGTAGTAAGGGTTTCTCCTGGCTTAAGTGGAGGGAAGATGGAGAGAGAAAGGAAGAGATTCAAGCAGTATAGTTATATACTTTATCAGATATTTTTTTTTATTTAATGTGCTGAAAGTTGTGAATTTTAATAGATACTGAAAGTTAGTGCTATAAAAATTACGTTTTAGGGGCCCACATCTGTTTTGGTTTTCTGACCTCTTATTGAAGTTCCTTAGTTTGCACAAAAAGTTGCTTTTCTGTCTGTCCAGTTAAAACACACGTCTTGTGTTCCAGCTGGCAGAATTTTAAAATGCAGCTGTCCTCTCAGAAACACAAGGCCTAATTAGCTAACACAGCTTTGTCCCTTTTCCACAGCTCCCAAGTAAGTGCTTAAGGGCTTGGACTTAATGTAGCACCTACAAAAACCTGACTGAAGAGTCAAACAGGTTTTTTTTCCTTGCATAATAATTCCATCATAGACTTTATTCTTTTGTATATCTATAAAATCTTACTGGTTTAAAACCCCATCCTTGGTTACATTTGGACGATATCGGTGGGCTTCAAAGAAAAAGATTACAGGAGGTTATGTAGCAAGTGAAGGATATTTAAAGGAGTGCCTTAACTGACATCGTGTGGTAAGGGATTAGGCATGTTTTATAAGCTGATTCATGTCATATGGCTAAATCATGATATTGAAGTTACATTTCCTAGTAAGGACTGGACTTTATGTGTGACATCCTGGTTGTAGGACCCTTCCCCCACTGGAGACCGTAAAGGGAGACGCGGGTTATTGTTTTGGATGAGGGCAGTGCTAGGTATTTATTTATAAGCTGTCTGTCCATGCACTTAGCGACTTTGTAATGGCTCTCCTGATAGAAAAAAATGTCATGTTTTACCAGTGGAGTTTCACTTCTAATTTGTGTAAGTGAAAGAGAAAAGAGGAATAGGAGAAATATGTATGTAGAGATTCTTAACCACCAAGTGACTCAAAGTACAATAGATAGCATTTGCATTAAGTATTCCTTTGGCTTGTGTCCCACACCCCTTACTTCTCTCCTGTATGTTGTGCGTTTGGTTTCTCAGGCTACTGGCTGTTAACGTGCAGGGGCTGCGGTCCTTTTCTGCGTTGAAGAGGCCTATGAGGTTGTTGAAACCTGCTTCCTCAAACAAAACAACCTAAAACGGCCATGGCACTGCAGCCGGGGTAGAAGAAGATGTGACGCAAGGTCTGACTGTGTGCCCCAACTTAACACCAGTCAGTCTGTCTCCTGGAGTGATGCTCTTTGACCTCTGCCCTTTAGAAGTCATCTTCCCCATTCCTTACATAGAAGTAAAGATTCTAAGTAGCACGCAGTACTCTTTCATGGACTTAGCACTTCCGCTTTAGTTAATGGTACATTTAGTGCTTAGACATATTATTTTATTATTTTAGCTTGTATTTTAGTACTTGAAATACTCTTGCTTCTTGCTTTATTTCTTCTCTCTTTTCATTTATCTCAGCTTTCACGTCCAAACAGGTGAAAGGTCTGGAGCACAAGTCTTAAGGGGAGAAATGGCCTGAAGCTGCACCAGGGAAGGTTTAAACCAGATATTAGAAAATAGTACTTCACTGAAACAGTTGGCAAGCGTTGGAATAAGTTGCCCGGGGAAGTGTTGGAGTCGCCATCCCTGGAGGTATTTAAAAGATGTGTAGATCTGGTGCTTAGTGATATGGTTTAGTGTTAGGTTTATGTTTGGATTTGATGATCTTAAAGATCTTTTCCAACCTAAACGATTCTGTGATTCTGTCTGTAGACACAAAGATTTGCCTTTTCCTTCTCTGCAGTCAGTAGCTTCTGTGATGCAGAGATTTAGCACTTGAGTGCGTATCGTCCAGCTTCTGCTTGCTGTTGTAACAAAGATACAGTGAGAGGAGGAGAAAGGACAAGACTAAAAACAGTGTGCTTGTGACTAGCCCGGAAATGGCGATGGATAAGAAGAATCAGTAGCTTCATGCAGTCAAGAGCAATAACAGATTTAATAAACAGCTACAGTCCATGGCTTCGTTCTGTTAACAAAGTGTTTGTTCTGTCAAAACTACCTTGTTATTCAGAACTTGACCTGTACTTACCCTGTATATTGCAACTATTGATACTGGGCTGTTGTTACAGGATGTGGGCTGCCTACACGTGTCTGCGCACAGCCCAGTACGCTACAGCCCAAAACAAGCACAGCCTGAAAATAGAGTCTCATCATTTGTGTTTACAGTGGGCAAAGAAATAAAAACCTGACAAATTAGTTCAGAGTTTCATACCATACAGTCATCTTAATTGCTGAGGCATAGTACACCTGTACATCAAATAATAAGGTCTAAAGGGTGGAGAAATGAAAGCTGAAGTGTCACGAGGTGACAAGGTGTAGTAACAGATACTGTGAGGCTTTAAATCATATTCCTGTTTGAAAAGGAAAATCAGGGCATGTTCTGTGTATGGCAGGTTGTGAAAGCTGAAACATGCGAGAACCGACAGCTTTCAGGAATTTGATTTTGCATACTGGTAGAGCTAAACTTTCACCCTCCTGTGGAAAATCGCGGGGTGTCTGAAGTATGAGTGTTGCTTTGATGAGTTGGGTCGCGCCTGTCCCTCACCTGTGGGCTGTTGGCCTGTGCCCAGGGAGGTGCTGTCCCCCTGCTGCTCCCAGCCCCGAGGGATTGGCCAGGCCTTCCTGACACCCAAGTGTGAACCAGTCTGCCCATTCTGTGGGCTGTAGTTGCGGACTCTGAAGTCCTTCCTTAAATGCAGCCTTACCTGTAAGCAGTGGAAGCTTGCAAGGCAAGAGAGGTGCAGGTACCTAATACCTGCGTGCACACGAGTGCGTCCACTTCATGCACAAATATAAATATATAGAAATTGAATATATAAAAACTGTTTTTCCATGCTTTTTTGTTGTTTCTTGCTGATTTGGGGAATGTTAGTCCTGTGTTTTATTCTGCTTGCCAGCCTACTCACACGCCTTATTTCATACAGAGGTACATGGAATAATTTGTAAATGCTGTTAATCTTGAAAAGGGTAACTTGAAGACAGTGAATTCTCTGTTTTCAAAGGTAGTCAGAGGGAAAAATACCCATGAATAATAGTAGAGCTTGCACAGACTTTTCCAATACTTCTGCCCTGGGCGCTAAGGAATGCTTCTGACTAGGAGAGTGAGCTTAGAACAGGATGAGTCCAATGAAATCCTAGATTCAATGAATTTAATGGGAGTTTTCTGCCTTAATAAGAGTAGTGGCAGAATTTCTATTGACCTCAGTTGTAGAGAGATTTTGTCTGCACTGTAGAGCCACACGGCACAGGGAAGAAAGGAGTCTTCAGCCCTAAAAAAACATTTATGAAGAAATATATTTTCTGTCTGTTAGATAGAAGTCAAAAACTCTAAGAAGTCAAATTAGGGGGAGGATGGCAGGGTCATCAGCTGCTGTTCTGCAGTGAGCACCTTGTGGAAAACCTGTCCTACTGAAGCAAGTCTTTATTTTCTTATAGGAGATAGGCATGCACAATTAGTTTATCTTATTTTAAATGTTCCTAACAAACAATCTTCTCAGATATGTAATCTGAATAGATCTCACTGTATGAGAAGGTTTCTGGGCTGTTGGTTTTCCTCTTTTGTTCATAGCTGTTGTCTCCTTGCAGCAACTTCTCTGCTCACTTTTGTATTACTAAAATGCCTATAGTCACCCAATTTCTTTACTTATCATTACGTTATGACAACTTAAGGGTACTGTAGTAGCAACTCCTCTAGGCTTCAATGGAGAAAACGGGGTCAGCAGTATTTTAGGATTTTATGCCCATTTGAGTGATGTTCTTGTTTTATATCCTCTGCCTACAAGTTTCTGCCCCTATCACTGTTACAGGGTATAAGGAAGGCATGGCTGTTTTCTGTCAAGTTTGTATTTGTCATTTTCTAAATCACTGTTTTCCTTCAAACTCTAGTTAGAGGCAAAATTGGAAGATTTCCTCTCAAGTGCTGTCTTAAATTGCCAAGGAGAAGAAAAAAGTCGACTGTTTGTTCAACATCTTGGAGATGTTTCATGTGTAGATTCACCACCTGCAGATTTTGAAAATGTGATCCTAAATCTGAGGTAACACCAGGGCACTTTGGAGAATATTTTTTAGAGGGAGTTTCTACTCCCTTGCTGTGAACTTTTCACGTCTGTTAGGCAACATTCACACTGAGGAGCATGGACTTAAAAATTCTTTTCATCCCATTAACCATCAGTAGCTGCATGCTACGCTTTTCCTATGCCAGACTCACAAGGGATGTGAATCGTTACTGACTGTGGCTGTTTAGTTTATGCTGCTGAGACTCATGCAGCTCTGGAGGTCCTGAGTCTAATCCTAAATGTTGATAGGTGTCAGAAGAGTTTTCTTGCATATTCATGAAAGGAAAGGAAGTATTAAAGTGAATGTACATACATTATTTATAGGAATAAGCTGGAACTACTCCTCCCTCAACACTGTACGATTTTTTCATTGGCCTGAATGTTCTCAATAAATATGTAATTTTCTCTTTCCTATATGGATTTTTATTTGTTAGTCTTTTCATAGAGTAGTTTACTTCATACCTACTCTCTGAAATCTTTGGATACTTCTTTCCCTTTAGAACTTTTCCGTTATTCCCGATGATATCATTATATTTTCCCTTGAAGCGGTGTGTTCATAACAAGATAATGGGGAGAGAAGCTGTTTACACTGTGATTGATTAGTGGATGTACAGTCTCAATTCCCTTGGAAAATGGGTGTGTGATTATTTGAGTCTGTGTTTCTTTGGAGAGAGACCATTTCAGGGAATCGTAGTTAGAGCTGCAAACAATCCATTAGTCACTCGTCCAAGCCCTGCCAGCGTAATACTGTTCCCTGCAGTACGTTATTGAATGTTTTGTCCAATATCAGTTTGGGTGACTCAAGCCGTGAGGCTTCCACCACTTCCTCTGAGAAACTATTTCATGGTCTGACAGAGCTCACTGTTAGGAAATATTTCCTGGTACTCAGCCTAAACTTTTTAACACCCAGATTGATCTCATTACTGTTATATATACTTTTTTTCCAGTCCTGTCTTAAATATTTTTCCTTCTTTGGCATTCACACTCTTGAGTGAATCGTAGATGGTATCATATCTCCTCTTAAGTCAAGCAAATACATAATTAGTTCTTCTATTCCTTCTCTCCAAATAGACCATCTGTTTGGTAGAAAACAGGGCTGAGCATGGCAAGGTTTTTTTCTATGAAGTGCTTGCTTCGAACAAATAATAGGAAAAGTTCGCTAGGAGCTTATGTGATTATGCAGCTCCAGGGAGCCCCAACTTTTATATAAAATGTTTCTCAGAAATTGTCTAGAAGATGGTAACTTTTCCAGGCAGCCATTTGAAGTAGTAGTACCTTTTCCTATCACAGCATACAGCTCTAGCAGTGGTAGTCTGCCACATTGCGTGGCTTCGGGGAACATTTTGTAATGTTGCTTCATCTATTCATCAAACAAATTATACGTAGCTACAGCCTGGAGAGGGAGAACAGTGGCAGCAGAATTGCAAGCAGATCCAGGGACCATTTGAACGTCTGTCGTTCACAGTTTTACAGCCAGAATTTACAAGTATTTGGGTCATATAAGGATTGTTGAGGAAGGGAATGTACTTCAGTCCATCCAATCATTACATATCTCTGGATTTCTTTGTAGTAGCCAACGTCTGCTTAGTATTCTTCCTTCCTTCCTTCCTTCCTTCCTTCCTTCCTTGGGGAGTAAACAAGTGACTTGCGCTTCTTCTAACTGTGCCAGAAAGAGTGCACAGGTCCTGGGGCAAGAGCATTCCTGAGCTGACCTACTGCAATTTTACTAAGCTAATGAAGGGAGAAAAATGCAGTGATCAAACTAAGATCAAGTCAAATTGGAACCAAATCAGTGGGTTCAGGTGATTAAACTACCAATTTAATGTAACAGATAACCTTAGGATATTGCACACGAGTATGTCAATGCAAAAAAAGAAGGCAGATAAATGAGAGCCCTCCATCACAAACAGGAAGCTTGAATAGCTCCTGCAGCTGACTTGTTCTGTTGTTCATTGCCTGATTTGACGCAGTGATAGATCTGCTGAAGCCTGGGCCACGTGCTGTGTCTTCACCCCAGGCTCCCCTGGGCCATGTGCTGCGTCTTCACCCCAGGCACCTTCTTCACCCCTGAATGGAGTGTGGGGCAGGCAGGGAATCCACGGGAGACCTCCTGCTGTGAGGGAAACAACTGATTGTCTTTTGTCTTTCTTTTTCGCAGGTAGCATTCCTCACTTTTCCCACCCCAGGGGCACATGCTGTGGCCTCCGGTCTGAGTTGTACAGCGTAAAGCAGGAAAGGGGGGCTGCATTTCAGTCCCCGGAGGGGTGGCACATGTCTGAAGTGAGGTTGGGATCTCCCACCTCTGGAACGATCCTTCCACTCCAATCAATTACAATAGATGAGGGGCGAGGTGCGTGCAGACTAGAAGCACCAGCGGCCTTTATGTGAACAAACTACCTGTATTTAAGGGGCTGATGTTTTCCCACTCCCCGTGTCGATTTATTCACAGTATTCCTCATGTGCACCAGTAAAATCATACCTACCGTTTCTCCCCTTCCATGCAGGTTATCCAGGCTGTCTTCTTTGGGATCTGTGTCTTGACCGACCTGTCCAGTCTTCTCACTAAAGGAAACGACAGTCAAGAGCAGGAGAGGCAGCTGAAAAAACTCATTTCCCTCCGAGACTGGATGATGGCTGTTCTAGCTTTCCCCGTTGGAGTGGTAAGTACAATGTTAGTGTGCACGTGTCTTTACAAACCAGGTGAGAGGTGTTATTGACTGATTAATTTCTGGCTGAAAGGCTTTCCCTTCTACCTCTATGGAAAAGATTGTGTGGAAAGGGAGAAATGGTAGGCATGATTTTATGGCTCTCTTATTTTTCACAGGTGTAAGGGAGCACTGGTGTTCTTGAAATTATTTTTGATTCATTAAAAAAAAAGTATTTTACAATAGGAACTTGATAGTACAAGTAATTTCAAATGTGAATTGTACCAGAAGCATCGTGAGAGTCAATCTGGATTTTTTCTGTGCTGTGTGTAGAAACAGTGCTGGTTGTGGTGTTTCACACAGTAGCAACCTAACTGGAATTTGGTCTGTAAGCCGTTTTTTTCATGGGCAAGAAGAGAAGCAAAAATCCATGGTTTTTACATGTCTTTTTCAAAAGAAAACTATTTTTTGGATCAGGTCCTGCTGTACTGGGACATTTCACATCATTTTCAATGGCAAAAGGTGCTGAGCGTCTTTAGGTGTCTCTTACCACACTCTAATGAGTTGAAAATCCAAAATTTCCTGGGTTTTTACATGAAAGTGTGGTCTGTGTCAGTGTAGTTCTAAGTTTACCTTACATTAAAAAAAATGCGTGAAACTTTGATTAAAGTATTGCTTTCATTGTAAGTCAGGATCAGCCTTTAATTCTAATTTTTTATTTCAATGTACAATCATTCAAAATAAATTTACTAGAAGCAATTTTTTTTCACAGTGGGACTACTAGAAAACTGTGTGAGGTCTCAAAAGTTGTAATGTTTCAGAAAAGCTGATCACTTACTGCAATTAGCAGCAGTTAACATAATATATCAATCTGTTATTTGTAATTTGATGTACCCAGAGATGCTTCATTAAAATGTGATTTCACTGTTTATATGGGATTTCACAATACATTAAGAAGTACAGAATACTTTTGCAAAGTTAGAAAACCTGAAGCACAGTGCAAGTGTTTCATAAAAACCCCAGCTTGTAGCCTTCCCTCAGTGCACTCGCTCGCCTGCCTCTTGGGAGCTGCCACGGTTCCTGTTGGGGTATCGGACTGCAGTTCTCCAGCCAGTGAAGAAGAAATTGAATCAACTAATACAGTTTTTTCAACAGCTGTGAATGAACAGGCTTGCAATTACGTATTTTATGGGTGCAGACATCTATATGTTGCGTTTGTATTTTCTGGGAGGTTAGGAATTAGAAGTAGTTGTGATTGTGGTTGGCAACAGATGCTTTTCCTGCTGTGTTGATCGTAGAAGTGAAGGAGAACATCACCACGTTATTTGTCTTTTTTTTTTTTTAAAGATTTGAAGTGCCTTTTTCAATCTAGAATGCAAGACTTACGTACATCAAAGCACCCCTGTCCTGGGCTCTCTGATGCTACCCAGGGTTCAGGGATTCTCTCCTGCTGCTGTTTTAGCTCCATACTGTTTGTGTGCTCCTCCCCCCCTGCATTGTTCCTGACCTTGAAACTTTTCAAGGTCTTGGAGAATTTCAGCTTCACTTTATCTTGGCAGTTCTGTTTGTTTCTTCCATGTGTTGTTTCTCCTCCAGCGGTAAGTGAGGAATCCCAGGTAGCTGTTGCCTGCACTGGGAGCACTGTTGCAACCTTTTTAAGTTAGCAGTTCCCGAGAGGTGTTGCATACCTGGAGCCAGCTGCCTTCCCAAGGGTTTCATACAGAAACTTCTGTCTGAAACAAACAAGCAAGGAAACAAACAAACAAAAAGACAAACCAGGAAATAGTGAGAAATGGCAGTGCTCGTTGGATGGATGTACTCCGTTTCCAGAGGTAGCCTTTCTGTGGTGAAGAGGACCAGCCGCACGCTACACATTGGTACACTTTACTTCTTACAAAGAAAGCCTGGAGGGGTTGTTTTCATTGTTGTTCCATCTCCTGGCGACTAGGAGACAAACAGCAGCACTTCATAACTTAGCACGGGTCTCTGCTCCTTCCTGAAACCTGACCCTCTCCAGCAGTGCCCATGCCCCCCGCAGTGCCCACCACACCGCAGCGCCCACCACACCGCAGCGCCCGCTGGCCACAGGGAGGGACTGCCAGCCACCGGGGGCTCCTCTTCGCTGGGGTTGTTGGTAGGAAGAGTTCAGGGCTCAAAAGTAGAAGACGTCTAACGCTGGCTTTGCTCTATAAAGAGCTATTTATAAGTAAGAAAATACCCAGTGAAATTTTGATCTGCTGGAGGTACTTGTTAGAAGGAAATTAGTAAACCTCAGAGTGTGTGCAGAAAAAAGTTCAAGTTCCCTCATTTCCTGTTTTCTCTCAACAGCTTCCTCACTCCCCCCCCCCAAAAAAAAAGAACAAGAGTTCCAGTGCAGGCTGTGTTTCTTTGAGACTCACCCACCTCACGCCCGTGGAGCCTCTCAGTGGTTTCCAGTAGCGGCACAAGGGAACCTTCACACATCAGAATTGGACAGATGTGAACAAAGTCCGTGTTGGGTCGTGTTTAAGTGCTTGTCAGTTACCTTAACATCTAAATTATTTTTATTGCTTAGTGTTTTACACAGAGCCTGTTTAGGGAATAATGCAAATACTAGGGGAATATTTTAAAGCCTACTGACTGTAGTTTTTCAAGAGCAATTCAACACAATTTTTTCTGTTATTTCCTGCTCACTGAAGCCCTTGAGATGACTTATTCTGAAAAACAGATGAGAAAAGAGGTTTCCACTCCCAAGTCAAACAATGATGTGTGAAAAAAAAATGTAACTAAATAAAGTATTTCATTTTTAGTACTTCCTAAAAAAGTATTAGATATAAACCACCTGGGAAATCTGACCACCAGTCTCCTCCCACCTTCAAAAGGAGGGGAAAGAACCAGCCCAAGGGTAAACAATCTCCTTGGGTGGCTTTGCAACAAATCAAATCTTGCAAAATCTTTGCAACAAATCACATTTTTCCAGTTTTCTGTTATGCATTGTGTATCTTCGGGGTCTCAGATAAAACTCAGTTGCCAACCTGCCACTTTGTTCAGGAGCATCAAGAAATAAACGTGAACATCTTTGAAGGACATAATGACCACTGTTTGCCTATTGTTGTTCTTTTTAATACAACTTAAGAGAATGAAATAAAAAATCAACAGACGATTTTCTATGCAGTAAAATCTTATTTCATGAAAAGTCTGTGGGCAACACTTCCAAGCCTTTTTTTATCCTGGGGTGCTCTTCACATGCCTGAGAGATCAGGAAGCATCCACTGAAGAAAAATGCTTGCATAGATATTTTAGAAGTTTATTACCAATTCTCATCTATCCTGGCTGCACTTACCCCTCCTTTATCAGTGTAAAGGAGCTTAATATTGGGAATAATTTACACTGATGGAGTAGTGTGAGACATGCTTAAAAGTCAGAGACTACACCAGTGGTTTCGAATATCCTTACTCTTTTCTGTTTGTTTGACTTGGATCATGAAGTTTCTGAACTTACATTGTTAATTAGTGTTTTGTGTAAGCTGTGTGTGGTTTGATCAACACATTTCTTGTAAATTGTACCAAACAAGAGGAAGAAGAGATAAAACGGGGATTTCTGGTTGTTCCACACTGTCTTTGATAGAAATAGGAAGAAGAAAGAAAGTGGTATTGTTACATATACAGAGAGAATGCTGCATAGAAGATTGCAGGCTCTACCGCTGATCCTTTATGTCGTAGCTTTAATAGCTCCTTTTAGGTCTCAGTCAAGGCTGGTTAGAATGTACTCATATTCTTCGTGTTATAGTTTTAAGTTTTTAAAAACCTGTGACATGAAAGAGAGAAAGACAGGCATACTTTTTGATTTCTTGTTTCTCTGTGCTGGTGCAGTCAAAGGGAAAGCTGACCACCATTTTTCTGTAGATCATCAGAAATGCTGATCTGGGATCTTGTCCCAAGAAGGGATGTGCAGGCATGTGCTGTAGTCTCCTACTCACCTTGTTATTTGACTACAAAAAGCTTCTGTTTCCATAACTGACTAGACCGTGCCAAAAGCTTTCCATTCTAGATTTTGCCCTCATCTGTGGTGTTGTGGTGGCTGGTGATGGGAACACGAGCAAACAGTGGTGCAATTGCCTCCTGAGCTTTTTTCTCCAAGGGGAGTCTTCTGTGATTTTCAGTTCCCACTCCTTGTGATTTCCTTCATTGCCCCTTTTCACATTCATCCAGCGCGACGCTGTACGAGCGCTCAGTCCCACCTAAAGCCGGTACCACGCCAAGTCGTGCTCACTGCCTTCGCTAACACTATGCTTCTATACGTTATGCCCTTAACCCTCAAAGAGGCTCACAAACAATGTATTTATACTGACAGTTAACCACAAATGTCTTAGGAGACAGCCAGAAAGCTTACTTTTAACTGTACTTAGAAGAAATTTTGTCAAGGTCAAAAAGCTGGGGATTTTTTTCTTTGTTGTGAGACCGTCCAGGAAATGAGTGAACTGAACTGTGCAGCCTGTCCCAAACCAAAAACACATAGTGCAGGAAAATAAAGTTCCACTGAGTTCATTCTTCGTTTGCATAACATTTCGTAGTTGGGCTCATGTAAGACAGCAAATTATGCAATTCTTTTCACTGGCTTTCCTCTCTTAGTTTCTCTTTGCTTCCAGTTGTGGTGTTTTGGTAAAGCCACTTGTTTTCCCTTTTGAATCACCAACTGTTTCCCAATTTGTCCTTTTAAGATTTTTCCCTTTGCAGTGCTACGCGGTCTTCTCATGTACTCTGAAGCTTCAGAAACAGAGAACAATAACTCAAGGAATATCTCCTTAATTGGGAAAACAAAGTTTAGTTTTCAGCCTTATTTTTTTTCCTGCTGCTGTTTATTTGTTTAGCAACTATTTGTTTAGATGTCTGTGACAAGTAAGCTACTCTATATTTTCAAACAGTTTCCAAGGTCTGTTTGCAAATTTGAGGTTCCTTTTGGTCTGTGGTGAGGCTAAGTAACAAATGAGGGACGCTTCTGTTCTTCAATGTGTTGCCTAACCTTATGTTTAACCAAGCAATCACTGTCTTTGGAAAGGTGGCAATCTTAGGAGAGTCCTGTGCAAAGAAGTGTAAAAGTAATTGCTGGTGTCTGTTTTCTTCCTTGAATTCCAGGCATCAGGTTGGCCTAAAGAAGAAGTGGGAGGTGACGTTTGTGCCATTTTGCCTTGGGAAATTAAAGTATAAGAAAAAATTAAAGTATTTGGCTTACTGAGAGATGTCTGCTGCATATGGGCAGCCTGTTCAACCTGGCATGTGCGGGTAGTGCCATGACTGTGTCTGCAGTGGTGGTGCCTTGTGCCACAAGGAGGGCAGCGTGAGCCTCAGAGCTGCAGTTCTGCTTGAGCCTTACGTGGGCAGCGTAAATAAGCAGCTCCGTTATATCATGGTCTGGCACTGCATGACCATGTGTGACCTTGGCAAAGCCCGGCCCAAATAAAAAGCCTACCAGTAACAAAGTGCAAGCGTAGTAGAAGTGATTTAAAAGTACCAGTCCAACAGTTGCTTATTAACAAATTCAGAAGCAGCCAGGGGAGCTAAGTAGCAAGGCTTCCTTGTAGCTCTTTTATCCAAATCATTCATTTTTATAGTTTGTTATTGTAGTTCATTTTATCCAAATGAACTAGTTGTAAGGAAAGGTAAGATGAACCATTCAGACATCGGAAGGGATCTTCGCCAGGGCGCTGAGTTAGCCTCACGTCAGGTTATCCTGTGGGACAGGTTAGTTCTGTAACACCTTGGGTCTGCGCACTTCCTTTACCTTATGTCTGCCTTGTGATGGTGCTTTGCTAAGCAGCGTTTGCCGTCTGTAGCTCCAGATGGTTGCAACCAGCTAGGCTGATCCCATTCCATCCATTGGCTGACATTGGTTAAGGAACAGATGGCACGTCCTCTCTTTTCTTATCTTACCTCCTTGGCAGTCTATTGTTTTATTCTGCCTCATGCAAAAATCACAGGTCAAAACATGCCAGCTTTGTTGTATTCGGTGTAATAAGGTTCAGCCTAATCCTGGGTGATTTTTCTTACCAGAAGACTTCCTTGGAAAAAAAACATTATCAGTCTTGGTTTTCATGCACCTAAGAAATGTTTTTACGTCCCAGTTGGTCTTAGCAGGTTCTCAGAGACCCACTGTGATAATACGTGTCTTCTAGGAAGCCTATAGAGAAGTGGATACTTTGCTTCCATTTTCCCTGCTGTTCAACTATTCATATCTTGGCACTCATGTGTCAGCAGGTGCGTAAAGAGCTCAGCTGTGCCAATGCCAAGACTGGCCCAGAAGAGAGACTTCTTATGGGGTACATTACACTTGCAGTATTTTTCAGGCTGTCCATCATAACCTATTTTTTTTCCTGGCCTCTGTGCACCAGTCAAATAGTCCAGGCTTATTCTGAGCAGGCACTGGTAGCTGTTGTAACAGATGAACAAGTGTGTTGGAAACCAAGAAACTATGTACTGTATGCACACCGAGGGAACAGTGTACTGGTTCAGGTCATTCACATAACTGGCTGGCCAAGGTCTGCGTGTCTGTGGTTAGAACAAGGTGCCATTGATAAACTGCAACCTCAGTTTTAACTTTCCAAAGTCAGAAGCACACGAAACAACTTCTGCCTACACCAGCACGCACACTAGCAATTTGCTGACCTGGCTGTGTTCACCCCATATTTCTTGCACTTTCTTTTACTGACCCCAAGATAAGCTGTAAGATCATGGGCCACGTTGGTTTGGGCGTAACTCAATACTTCGCTGCTGATCTCAGTGTAAGTCCTATCTGTTTGTTGCCTCTCAAACTTTAAACTTGGTGTTGTCACTACTGTTTAAAAATCCCCTGAAAATGGTCATTGAAAAGCTCCTGGCTCAGGTGTTGGGATTTGCTGCTGTAAACAATAAAGCCTTTTGTTCACTATGACTCAAATTCAAGGTGAAAATGCAATTGCATTTTAATTAGAAGATTAGTCACTTTGTTTTTTCCCCAGCTAGGGTAAGCTAAAACTATTTGTGTGAATTTTTGTGGGTTTATATTGTCTTTGCTTTTCAGATGTCAGGATATCTTTAAAGAATTTGTGCACACTTTGGCAAAAATTTAGCCTAGTGCAAACTTTATCTGAGCCATCGGTCCTGTTCTCAGTCTAGAGGAAATAATGGCCTTTCTCTGGGCTCCTGGTAAGTAGTCTCGGAGAACAATCAAGGAAAATTTCATATTGACAAACAAGCAGGACAGCAGACCTCTTTTCTGTGGATCCCAATCCAGGAGTTGTGTGCGGAGTAGTAAAAAGGTTACTTTTTTTTTGAAACAGTGCTGTTTTGATGGCTGACATGAAGAAGTGCAAAGATGGGTTTATAGATTTCTGTTCAGGGGTGAATCATAGAAGGGTTGTGTTGGAAAGTGCCTTAAAGACCATCTGGTTCCATCCCTCGTGCCATGGGCAGAAACACCTTCCACTACCCCAGGCTGCTCAAAGGCGCATCCAGCCTGGCCTTCTCTGGCAACCTGTGCCAGGGCCTCATCACCCTCACAGAAAAAGATTTCTTCCTAACATCTAAGCTAAATCTCCCTTCTTTCAGCTCAAAACTGTTACCCCTTGTTCTGTCCCTGCATTCCCTGATCAGGAACCCCTCCCCAGCTTTCCTGGAGCCCCTTCAGGTACTGGGAGGCTGCTCTAAGGTCTCTCCGGAGCCTTCTCTTCTCCAGGTTGAAGAACCCCAACTCTCTCAGCCTGTTCTCACAGCAGAGGGGCTCCAGCCCTCGCATCATCTCCGTGTCCTCCTCTGGAGCCGCTCTGACAGCTCCATGTACTTCTTTTGATGAGGACTCCAGAGTTGAATGCAGGGCTCCAGGTGAGGTCTCACGAGAGCAAAGTAGATGGGCAGAATCACCTCCCTGTCACCCTTCATTGATGCAGCCCAGGACATGGTTGGCTTTCTGGGCTGCAGACGCACATTGCTGGCTTGTGTCAAGCTTCTCATCCACCAGCACACCCAAATTCTTCTCTTCAGGGCTACTCTCAATCCATTCTCCGCCCAGCCTGTGTTTGTACTTAGGATTGCCCTGACCCAGTTGCAGGACCTTGCACTTGGCCTTGTTGAACCTCATGAGGTTTGCACAGTCCCACCTCTCCAGCCTTTCAAGGTCCCTCTGGATGACATCCCTTCCCTCCAGCCTGTCAGCTGTGCCACACAGCTTGGTGTCATCAGCAAACTTGCTGAGGATGCCCTCAACCCCACTGTCCATGTCTGTGACAAAGATGTTAAACAACTGGTCCTGACATCCACCCCACAGGAACACTACTCATCACCAGGATGTTTCATATTTGTGCCTTCTGTGAATCTGAAGTGATATTTTACCTGATTTTCCTTTTTTTTTTATTGTGTTAGTGGTGAAGGATTATTTATGTGCCACATCTGCTACTAAAGTATAATACTCGGTTGTAATTTGGCCACAGGCATGTAAGTCAAAAAATGAGAGGTTTTTTCCAGAGTGCAAGTCAAGAAAAAAAAAAAGAAAAAGAAGAAGAGAAGTTAAAAATCCTATGAATGCAAAGAATAATCCAGATTCACACTGTTGATTAAAGCAGGATTTGGTCAAAGAACAACAATGCCTGTGTCTGCCCATAGGTCGTTTGCTAAAAGCCCCATTTTGCTATCTGAAATGTGTAGCCAGTTGTTGGGAAGCATGTGTTTTAAAATGCCTGTCTTTTCTTTTTTCTTCTTAGTTTGTTGTGACGATGTTTTGGAGCATCTATATCTACGACAGGGAACTGGTTTACCCAAAGCTGCTTGATAATTTTATACCAGCGTGGCTAAATCATGGAATGGTGAGTGAAGTAATGCAGACACTTCCTTGCATAAACCAGAGGGTGGGACGCTGATTTCCCTGTGCATGACTGTGTGCATTGGGGCTGATCCCCTCAGAAGTGATTAAGGAACATTTGCAAGCAAGAGTAACATCTTTCTTTCCTTGACTCTATTGAGTCCTATTTGAATCCCTGTTAGGTTCAAACAGTGGAGATTTGAACTTGCGTGTCCTACATCCCAGGGTAGTTGTGGGCATCGGCTGTTTCCTGTGCTAAGGTGCATTTCTCAGAGCAATGTCACCCTGGGCTTGAGGAAATTTAAACAAAAGAGACTTTTCCACAAAGCAGAAGTTCTAAATTGAATATATCTTGCTCTAAACTGACAGGAACACTAAACTGAATGATTCTTTACCATTCTACCAAAGTGTGGTTTGTGATGAAAATGTTTTAGTTGAAATGCTTGTTCAAAAAATCTCATTATGATTTTTGGCCCTGTATGTTTTTAGAAAAAAAAAAATAATCAACTTGTGTAGCAGAACCTGTATCTGAGTATTTTTAATAATGTGGGATTATACACATCAACGCAAAGTTTCGTAATTGCTGCATTGGTAATCATAAACGTAGTTTCCTGAGAAGAAATCTGACCTTTTCATCCTTGTATGGTATGTCAAGTCGCATATTCTTTCTCTCAGCTACATGTTTAAATGCTAAGGGAAAAATAAGGCCACTCTTTGCCATCAGGTACCTGCTTCTATTTATGCAGCATTTGGAGCTGAAAAGCATCACGTTAGTTTCTCTGGTTGCATCTGTGCAAAATGTTTCATTATTACTTTGTTTTCCATATCAAGGCATGGCGAACCATTCGGTTCTGCTGTTCATTAGGAGGTGGCAGCAGAGCTCATCCTTCAGGGCTGAGTACTGTGTCACTGCAGCAGATCAAGACTTGTCCAGTACTGCTGGGCTTGATAAATTGGTCCTTTGTGAGGCAGGGCAGATGGCGCTGCTATTTATTTGTTCCCTACACTGTATGTTAAAGGAGCAGTATGAGAATTGCTGCTGACAAGAGGAGCATCAACTTCTGCTAGGAAACTGTACGGGTTTACGCTGCTTTGAAAGGAACAGCGTGATATTATGTGTGTGTAGAGCTGAGGAAAGTGATGACTCCTACTGTGTTTGTTCAGACTGTCCTCCCTTGAGTTTTGCGGTTACAAACTGAACACTTGCAAACACTGTCAAGCCGTACATACATTGATTTTCTTCCCCACGCCACATCAGTGCCGGCTCTGATGACATTTCTTCCAAGTGATATTGCACGTAGGGAAGTGCCTAACCTATAACATTTTTCATGAAAGTACATTGGGAAGCAGTTGACAACAAATGGCCTGAGGCACTCAGGAAGTCTCTTCTGTGCCATAACTAAAACAGGCACAGCTCTGGGGAGGTTTGCTCTGGAGAAGAGGAGGCTGAGGGGAGACCTTATTGCTCTCTACAACTGCCTGAAAGGAGGCTGTGATGAGGCAGGTGCTGGTCTCTTCTCCCAAGTAACAAGTGATGGGACAAGAGGAAATGGCCTCGAGTTGCACCAGGGAAGGTTTAGACTGGATATTAGGAAAAATTTCTTCACTGAAAGGGTGGTCAAGTGTTGGAATGGGCTGCCCACGGAGGTAGTTGAGTTGCCATCCCTGGAGGGATATAAAAGACATGTAGATGTGGTGCTTAGGGACGTGATTTAGTGGTGCACTTGACAGTGTTAGGTTTATGGTTCAGCCTGATGATCTTAAAGGTGTTTTACAACCTCAGTGATTCTGTGATTCTGTAAAGGGCAATTCAAGCTCGTTTTGCTCTGTACAAATAGTTACTGAAATGCTTGAAGAGGGCTTTTGTTTGAGATGTTTTGGACATAATAGAGTTTGCTGAAATGAGTTGCATAAAGGCGTCTTAGACACTTTTTGTCAACTTGAAATACTGTAGAAGGCATTTTTGGAAGTGTTTTGTAAAGGAATTGTTTGCTATGTCAATCGCCATTTATCCAAATGTTCCTTTAGCCTGGTCCCCGGGAATCTTACGGCTGTTGGGCTTTTCACCACCTTCCAGTCTAATTCTCCCTGATGTTTTAGTCATAATTTTGTCCTCACCAGCTTTCATACTGATTAATTGTGATGCATTACCCATCATAAAATGAAAGGGTTCTTAAACTACCCTGAGAGTGCTAGCACCTCACTTAGGAGGAGTTACAGTTTTGACATGGCAGATATTAGAGAATACGATAGAGGTTCCCTTGGTGAAAGGGTAGGACCTCTGGGCATACAGTTTTAGGAAAGCTGGGGTCCATGGCTATTGTTTTTTATTGAAATAAACATTCATTCCTCTATTTCCTGCGTGCTTTGACAGCAGCTGTGTACATTCAGTGATCATTTTTCTGAACGCAAGGGTAGCTGTGCTGGTGCCTGATCCTGTGCAATAAAACTCACACGAGAGATTCATTACCCTTGGCAGTGAAATCTGTCAGTGAGAGGTGAGTCCTTTTGCTGCTGCGGCGTTGCTGATGAATCTCTGCTCTCTCTGAGCTTCTCCCGCAGTGCTTGGTGCAGCTCCTGAGGATCTGAGCTCAAATATCACTTCACCTGTGAACACTCTGCCCAGGTTTTTTCACAGCAGTTTCCTTAAAGACATATTTATCACAAAAAAAGCGCCACCTTGAGTGGAAAATGTAAAACTATACATTTTCCACAGTAAAAAGATTCCCTACTTTAACTGAAAAGTCATATTTTTGGAAGTTTCTGACAGGTGTATTATGACCAGCTGTAACCACTTGCTCAGCTGTCAAGATCAACCTGCAAAATCCACATGTAGAAAAGGAATGAAAAGTCATGAAATATGACTGTAATAATAGCAATCATATTTGCATCAGTAATATGAGTAGGTGTCAAAATATTTGAGAGTATTTATACTTTAGAAGTACTTTAAGGTGACTGTCTTGAAGCCTGTATGAAGAATTTGTTTAAAGGGCTGGTCCAGTTTAGTACATCTCCCCAAGCAGAAGTGGTTTGGGCAGCAGTGTCTGCTGCTTTGTTAGGTTATAATAATTAGTTGTCATCCCTCTTTTTCTTCTCCCCCTTCTCCATCCCTTCTCTGCAGTTACAACATTGTCTAAAGTCAAAACCCCCTGTTTGCTGACATACATAGTAATGTCTTGCTAATACTCAGAGATATCACTCTTCGATAGCAACACTTTTTCAACATCGAAGAAATTCCTGCCTAGAAATAGAAAGCATAAGAGAAATGACCTACAGAGCTGTGCAATCCATTACCAAGTCAATCTTAATATTGTTTATAAAATTTTGTAGAAATAGAGAGGCTTGTCATTGTCCAGAAAGACAAAAGCCACAAACTGTTTGCCATAAAATTGCGTGTAGTGTCAACAACTGTATTTCCGTTATTTATTCATACGTCTGTACACACTGGAGTAGTTAAAAGTATAATTCCTGTCTACTGTGCAGTAAATGGTGCCTTGTGGTACCAGGTGGTACCTCATACACACAGATTCATAAACCTGTGAAAGGCATCACTAATAGAGTTGTGCTGTGCTGGAAAACTGATGTAGTTCATCATCTCAGTCAGATGATTCATCCATAACCAATGGTATCGCTGTGAGTTGAGAAATGACCGGGGAAATGAATGACAAAGTTGCTGTCGATTTCAGCAGGACAAGGATTTTGTCTTTGTTTATGATGTGAAGAAACCCACCCGAGTAGCTGAGGTTAAGCTTCTGTGGGTAGAAGTAATGACCTGTCTAAAGAGAGCTGTGGGAGGATAGGGCTGTGTCTCAGCCTTGGTCTGTTTCTGACGTGCCAAGTTCACTTCCTGTATTTATTAGTTATGCAGATGAATTCATCTTTGCTGGCTATGATTCTAGTTGCCAAATTACTGAACTCTTTCATCAAAGATGTCTTTTGTGTTCCTGATACTGTCCTGTGCTTTGGATCCATATCAGTTTTTAATTCCACGGGCATATTTTCCATGGGAAATACTCGTCCCCATTTTCTGATGGCTGTCTATCTCATCACTGTCAGTATTAGGAATTTTTAATTAAAGGTTCGCCTTCACTGTTTAAACTAGTGTGTCGCAGGAATAGGATTTTTATCAGCTCATTCATTGCACTTTTTGTGTTAGGACTGGACAGAATGACGCACAGATATCATTTGTTCCCAGAAGTTATATTCTGTTCAGTATTAGCACAGACCATAAAACCAGAGGTTACCCCTATTCTAATCGATGCCCACATAAACAGATCTGTAGACTGAGTTCATTTAACCTTGAGCGTTGCTGATTTTGAGCCAGGTTACATGGCAGGACTGCGTGCAGTATCCATCCAAGTTAGCATACTGTTTCAGCGAGAGTCCATCTTTGTTTTTCACGGACGCTGTTCCAAATTCTTCATAAAATGTGAATCATCTTTTTTTTTTGGCAAGGAAAGTAAAATACAGAGATAGATATTGCTTGTTGAGGAGTATGATGGCTTTGGAGGTCAGAAACGAAAAATTGTCTTCAAATGAAAACTCTAGAGGAGAAGGGAAGGGGAATGTGCTCTGCGCCTCTGTGGAGTTGGAAAATTGAGTATTGTATGGGTTCTGTGCCACTACAATTAATATATGACCTCTTCCAGTTGTGTATTGTGTTCCTTTTATGCTGCTTTTGGGAAACAAAGATGTTCCTAGAAAGACATGCCCACTGTCTGAGTATTCAAAATAATGCTCAAAAACTGGGACAAATAGCAGATGAAGACAAGTTATGGAGAGGAAGGAGCCTGTCCAAGTGGTACATCTCTACTTATTTCACAAGTTGGCTCTCTTTTCTTATTGTTGGCTGCTCAGCTGAGCAGCTCAGCCCACCGGACAGTGATACAGAGTCCCTCCGGCCATTTCTTCAATTGTTGTTTTTCCTGGCAGCCTGGGCTTGTTTGTTCCTTTGTTTTTCTGGTGGAAAGCTTTTTCCCTTGATGATTCAACAAGTAAGAAATTAGAAAAGCCATGCTAAGATCATAACTCGTAGTAACCTGACATATAAAGATTGGAAGGTCTGAAACTGGTGAGATTTTTGACAAGCCTGTCTCTCCATCGTTGGTTGGGTCAGTTGCTGCACAGCACTCGCTCTGATGTACAAACAAGGAGATGTCCTGTCTTTCAGCAGAGTGTTTCCATCTAGCGTGTTGCCCTGAAAATCCTTTTCAGAAATGACTCATTTGAAACAGTGCATTTTACTTCTTGAGGGTGTTTTCCTAATAGAGCAAAATCCCGTGTAGAGGCTATTTCTGTACAGTGTACGGCACCTTGGTAATGCCTTATGCTTACGACTAGGAGGTACTTACCCTTTTTCTGAGATTTGTTTCTAAATCCAATATAAGACTTTCAAGGATATTCCAGCTGAAGAGCTCTTCTTAATTTATCTGTAATTTCCCTCTGGTAGGGATGGAAAAAATCTTTAGTGCTCCAGGAAGGAGTTCCCACTTGTTCCATAACTTGCAAAGTTTTCTGATAAAAATCAGGTAAAATCTGTAATTTAATTTCCAACAGAATACCCACTACTAGATGGCTGTTATTTAAGCATCTGTCTGATGGAAAGAATAGCAATTGAAGCTGGTTGCCTGGGGACTCGGAATATTTGCAAAACCCATGAAAATGATCTCGTTGGATTTGTACGCTCCTTGCATGTTTGTGCTATGGTTATGTGGCTCTGTCTGGTATCTCTCCTCATTATCTGCCAGGTTCAGCACTGGAGCGTGAATCCAATAGTATCAATTATCCCCCTGCTCAGAGGAGAAAAACAGCAGCAGCTTAAAAGACATTTTAAAATTTTGTGTTACTGATGTGAAGAGCTCGTAAATGGGTAGCGTGTCAAAATCTGTGATAGCATAGCACCTGAAACCTGAGAGAAGCTGCCAGGTGAAGAAGACCGAATTATTTGAGTGGCATCCTCTGGGAGCTTCAGGAAAACTGCTTTACCTACTACAGTAACAGCACAGCAGTTTTTGTGAAGTAGGAAGCTCGCCTTAACCATGTTCTGCCAGAGGAGACTCATCAAGTTAAGGTGAAGACAGCTTTCTAATTGAACAGGGGTTCCACATGGTTGTGATTATTTGCTGTTTCCAGCAATCTAGAGAAGACGGGCTCCTCCTGGTAAAACGAGCCCAGTGTGTAGTAATTAGGGACCTTTCCTAAAATATCTCTGAGTAAACACGCAAGCCCCGTTCTAGATGTGAGCATTGCAAATGAAAAGTTTGAAAGCTGAACTCCCCAGATGAGACTTTTTCCTCAAGTTTTGCTTTCTTCTGTTGACAAGGTCACGTAACTCGGTCTGTTAGCACAGGGGGATGAGAGTGTGCGGTGTCAACACCGAGTCACTGGAGTGACTACCAAAGGAGAGCAGGAGAGCAGAAGTCAGAGCACAGAAAAGGAGGTTAGGGAAAGACAGCTGTTTGAGAGGAAAAGACAGGCAGGAGGAAAGGAGACAGATCAAAAAGTCAGCTGTTGTTGTTTCAATTCCTACCTACAAAAAAGAAAAGTAAAAACCAAGACAGGTGAATAAAAAAGGAGCCACAGAGTAATGTAGACAGTCTGGAAGAGACTCAAAGTGATAAAGAGGATCTGGGGAGGGAAGGATGAGGAAAGGCTAAGAAATGAAATAAGGAAGCATAATAAAGAGGAAATGAAGAATATGTTTTCTTGCCATATTTTTCCATCGCTTCCTTGGGAAAACATCCCCAAAATCTACTAATTAGAGGAGTCAAGAGCAGGGAGATGGTTTATCGATGCGGCTGTGAGAGGAGGAGAATTGCTTCTATTGCTGTTGGACATAGGTTTACAGGGTAGATAAGGTAATATTTGCAGAGTGACATGCCAGGAACTACAAATCCTTGTAAAATATTCAGGAGTAAAACCGCTTGCAACCATGCAGCAGTACAACAGCTGTGTTCATATGAACCGTGTCTGTGGGGTGTCTGTAGAATGGCATTGGTGTCTTTGTGTCTGTATTTTTGTCTCACAATACCATACAGAATCTCAGCTGTCCATTTAACCCTCAGAACTCCAGTCCTGCTGTTCAGAATGTGCCTTATTTTTTGTATGAGCTGTGAAGCGTGAGTTGCGTTAGAAGAGATGTGCTTTTTGCTGAGGGCTGCAGGCGTGCTGGAAGATGAGGTGTTTGAAGCACCAGAGGTGAGGAGGTGTGCTGTCGGTATTTAAACCTGCCTTGCTTTATCACACAAAGCTAGGTGTAACTCTGGAAGTAACGATAGTGGCAATGGTAATAATACTGATAATAAAAGCTGAAAGCCAGCTGAAGTCACACAGACAAATATTTGGTAGTGATTACTATGGCGCAAAACAAATGAGCAAAGAAAAGTCCCCAAAGGACGTAGCAAAGGGAGCCTTAGCCTTTCTGCCTTTCTCTGGGGGTGGAGCGTGTTTTCCTAGAAGCCGGGCTCGGCCCTGGGCTGCTGGGTCTGTTTATTAAACCAGCAGCAGTGTGGGATGGAAACACATTTTGTTTATTTCCATAATTCTGACAATATTAGGAATGCTGGGTTTGTTTTAACGTTCACTTTCAGTGCAGTTTGGATCGCTCACTGGAGCCATGCACAACTCTTCTGCCGTGCTTAACCTGGTACATTTCTGTGGTGCTGATGCAGGATTTATCTGGTACGTGGTTTGCAGGTTATAGGTGTAAGTAAATGTTCAAGTTTAAAATCAGTGCAAACCACAACAATAACTGGTTCGCATTTTTGATAAAAATCTATGTACCCCCTCTTCTGTCTCAGCTGGAATCAGACACGTGGTTTATGTTTTGACATAATAGATTTCTGAGGTGTTTCTCCTGAAGGGTTTTTTTTTTTCAGATAACATAGGCAGATGGTAGAATCAAATAGTAAATGATGTATTACTGTGATTAACGGTGAGTATATTCAAATAGTATCTTTTGTCAAGAAAAGAGAATATTTCACTGGAAAAAATTAACGTCTTGGGGAGAGGATTTCTTCTGTTGAGGAAGGTTTAATGTGTCAGCTGCTGGCTACAGGTTGTGTGCTCTGAAGCAGTCCATCTGCAACTCATCCTAGAGGCAGTCACTACATCAGCTTTGTCTCTTTAGCAGGCCATGCAAACACAGGGAAGGATGCAAGTATCTGTTTGAAGGTATAGTAATTTAATATGCATTTATTGTCTGTCTTTATGTATTTAAGGGACTGAGCCTTGCCTTATGATTACAGTCAGATGCAGAGTTATGTGTCCTTGGGCACGCTGGTCGCTACTCATTAGCACTCACTCAGATAGGAATTAGAACGTACACGCAAGAAAAGTGGGATTGTGCTGTATTGTACCCACTTCTCTAAACTGTGCTGTTAGTATTCACACATGTGGCAAATATGACTTAATCAGACCACAAATATTTTGCAGCATTCCATGGTATCTCATTTATTTGTTTAATTTGACGCTATAGCAACTGGATTCCATCCTTTTAGATTCTTTTTTTCACAGACTTATGATCTGCTTGGTTGAAGCTTGGCAAACAGCTTTTCCTTCAATTGAAGACATATGCACTAACTCAGTGACCAGATTTTTACCTATTTATCATTGTTGGAAAGTGGGTTATTTCACATGGACACAGTACCAGAAGAATCAGCAGACCTGGTGAAGGGAATGTGAGCCCAAAAGCTAATATGCTTTTTCCAGCCCTTGAAGTTGGTGGAATAAAAAATATTGCTTCTTCCCTGTATCCCGAGATCATTATCACTACAGGAATGCTAATACAAGGAAATATTTTGACATTGTTTTTGTAACAAATTATCACTTTTTAAAAGTAACTTTTTTCGTTGTTAATTGCTGTCTTTTTTGCCTGTCTTTGTATTTGGAAACAGACATCATTTCTGCAAAAATCATTTCCTATTCAGATGATTAATATGTTGAGGTAGTGCCACAGCAGTAATATTTTATACATGCTGTTCGGCAGAAATCAAGAATTTGGGGATGACCTGGGGAATTACTTTTGCTTGTGGTAAGCTGTGAGCTTTGACATAACCTGATGTCTGCCCTGCTGTTTGGTTTAATCCCTGTATTTTTACTTTCCCACAGAGATACAAAATAAGTAAAAACAGTGTACAGCTTTAGTAACTCCTCAGATACAAGAGACTCCCATTCAGAATGCAACATGAATACATTTTTTGAAGATGTGTAAGTCATTGCCTTCAGTCATGCAGGTCAATAATTATCGCTTGTTACCATTGGACATATACCTAAAGCACCGACGTCCCAGCCTGGTTCCCTACTCAGGAAAATCCATCTCCTTTCAGAGGTGTCTGTTTCTCTCAAAGAGCCCATACGGATGACTAAGGTGATGCTTTCAGTTATCTGAGCAGCAAAAAGCTCAGACCATGGAGGAACAGCCCGGGGTGCAAGGGTGTCTCAGAACGGCAAAAGGCAGAGCAATAGCCAATATATCCTCTTACATCTTTGCTGCAACACTAAGTGGTATCCTTGAACTCTTCTCAGCTTGCTTTCTCTTCAAAACAAGTAACACCGCATACTTGAAGTGCTGTTTAAGCTCTGGTTTTAAATTTCCATTTCATTCCTAGTTCTGCTACTGTTTTACTGAACAATCTGAGAGAAATCATGAAGTGTTTGATCAAAAGCATTTTTTAGAAGTCTTAATTAGCTTATGTCTGCTAATTTTGTGGGGCTTTGTAATGTTAGTTGGAAAAACAGTGCGTGCTGTTGGTGGGTTTGTAGCACTGTGCCTGAGTCTGGTTCTGAAATTTCCCAGGCGGGTCAGCTACTGCGCCAAACCAGACTGCGTGTGCTCAGTTCTGCTGCGCGGGGGGCTTGGGGGGGGTTCCCTTTTGTCTGCCTCAGCATCCTGTTCATTCAGTTGCAATGAAGAGGCAAATTGACTTTTGCAAAGTATTTTGAGCATGCAAATGCATCTAGGAGTTAGAGTTGGTATTGTTGTCCATTCCTCTGCAGAACAAAAGCAACCTCTACTTCAAATAATAACATTATTTATGGTTATACACCAAATTTAGTGCTCCTGGTATGTCATAAAATACTGTAGGCAGACATGCTGCATGGTGTAGAAAGTTCAAATATACCTAGAAAGGAAATTATTCTTTATCAAAAGTGGCTGCAATATTCAAATCATGTTCTTAAGTTTGTTTCCCACAGGAAGCCATTTTATTTGTTAGCTTTTTATTCTGTTACTTTGAGCTTTAGCAGCTTTCTATAAGCCCTATATACAAGCTTCAACTTGCTGAGTCACTAACATCCACATTTTTGTGGCTTCTTTTGCAAATAGAGTATGTAATGTAGAATTTTTATGAACTATTTATGGGAGAGATGAAATATGTATGTTGGTCTACTGAACTTTGTATTTTAAGGCACTTTTTAGAACTAAGAAATGGGAAATGATATCATTTTCTATCAAGCAAGCATCCATTAAAAATATCTTTTCACGAATGCAGAGATTTAGTGATGTTTCCATAAACAAACAAAATTGGCTGCGAGTTGTTTAAAAAGCATACAGCTGGCAAGTCATTTTAGGAGGTGAATATTCTGAGATCAGAGACGAAGGTGGATGGCATTTTGGTCTTTGCTCCTGAAGCAGAGGAATGAAAGTTGAAAAAGAAGAGGGAATTGGAAGGAGAAAGAAATGCATGTGTCAGAAGCTGAGAGAAGAAGTGATAGCCTTAGAGGCTGTTAAGGAGGAAAAGACAGGGAGCAAAGTAGAGGAAACCAAATACTGAAATAAAGAGGTGATAATAGTAGTCAGCTGGAGAGAGCTGAGGAACACGGAGGTGATAATTGTGTGTACTGTACATCACTGAGCAGAAGCTTGAAAGGGAAGTTTAAAGTAGCCAGTGTATATTGAAAATGTGACCCTCCGTTAGTTCCAGCCCAACATGCAGAAATTTGGCTTCATTTGATTTCTTGTGGCCGCTGTGCAGGGTGACTGTTTGCAGAGCAGTTTTCTTTCTCCAGTAGCTTTGTGTGTGCAGAAGTCAGAAGAGTGCCCTGCTCTGCACATTTACTGCCTCTGATATCCCCGGGGTTTGTGGATCTTTAGGTCTCACAGTTGTTTGCCCAGAACAGGGCTACTGTGCCTCCCACAGTTTTATTCTCCATGACATCAGCTTGGTAGGATTACCATGTATACTGCGTATATATAGTAATATATGTACTGTGTCTATGTGTATAGTGTGTATATATGGTATATAGTGTAGTATAGATAGTCTGTGTAAGTAATATATAATATATGTATTACTATTCTTACATTAATAACGATATTGGTACCTAGTACCATTTTGAAGAACATCTATAATTTTATTTGAGCTAAGCACTGTGGATACAGATAAGAATTGTTTAGTCCTCAAATTTCTTTCAGCCTAAATGAACAGGGCAGGTAAATACTTGCAGTAAAGAGTTGCTATTAATATTTTCCCCATGCTATAGAGGAGAGACTAAAATATGGAATTTATGGTTTGCCTGAGGCTACAGGCAGTTTGTTGAAGATTGAACTGCGAAGGGAATCTGTGTTTGCTTTGTTAGCCAGTGCTTTTATTAAGAAATGATCCTCTCTGACCAAACCATGCGAATAAGACAAATCCACAGCAAATGAACAAGCACTCACTTGGGTTTCAAACTCACGCTCTGTTGGAGGGAAGAAGTGACTCAACTTTTGAATTAGAGGTGTTAACCTAAGTCCTGCTTCACTTAGTTACAATAGGCGTTTCATTATTTGTGTTTTGTTTACATTACGGGAAGCACAGGTTCACCTCGCTGCTTTTCTGTTCATGTTTTCTTTTAGTATAGCAGCTACTGTCAGCTTATTCCAAAAAGGTTGATTCAGGGCGTACCTTTCCTCTGTAAGGAGAAAAATCCCTTAGGTTTCCATTCCTTCTCTGAAGATGATTGATTTGAGAAGAGAAAGTGTCACATGTAAACAGAAGGAAGATTTAAGAAGGATGAACTTGGAAATTGAAACGATGTCAAAGGAGAAAAGGTACCTCTCTTCTGCCTTGTTGTTTTCAATTGTTTTGTCTTTTGTTGTCCAGGACCTTAAGTGAAAATCAAGAAAAACTGATTGTTTCGCTTACAAATTTTTTAAAGATCTTTCAGAAGTCTGTTTTATGGAGCCAAAGCCGTTTCAAAAGCCTTCATAGGGGTTGCAATTGCAGGTATATGGCAAGAGGAAATAAAAATATCCTTAAGATGGAAAGTAGCTTGTGCAAAAGTGTGTCACTGGCAGTGAAGTGTAAGTAGTGGTCATGAAGAGTTGTACTTTGATTATTTTGACTGAGGTAATAAGGAGATGTATGTTTATTTGACAGAAAATGACACCAGAATGCACAGTGGCACAGAATAGAGGCCTTGCCTCTGCGTTGGGAAGTACCTTTCTTCAGGCAAGAATTCGATGTTTACCAGCCCTGTCTCAAATCTGAACTCTGCAGCTCAACTGGCAATAATACAAATATTCGCAGCTGTATAAAAAATGTTATTTAGTTCACAACAGTAGCCATGGTTACCTGCATACTTTCATTGCCTTATTCCTGTGTAATTCTTTTTTTTTCTGGAAATACCATCACCATGTAATATAATACTGGACAGCCTCTTGCTAAGTTTTACAGTGTAAGGAAGAACATTTTGCAGTGAACCTGAAAGCATTATATATCAAATTGGCTTGTACATGGAAGGTGCCACCTCTGCATTGCTGGGCAGAGAAAGACGAGTCTGAACGCTCCGATGGCATTACGACTGCGATGTCAAAGCATAAATAGGAATATGTAAAATACCTTGGCATTAAAAAGTCTCTGACAGTGTTTTAACTGCACAACATTTAAATAGGACTAGTCCCTGCTTGGTCCCCTCACAGGTGACACAGAGCAGGCAGTTCGTGTTAGTACGTGTTAGAATCGCAAAGTATTCTCATTTACTGTGGCAGAAAATGTCAGCCCCGGCAAGCCCAAGGTGTCAGAAGGGTAGAAAAGTGCTGTTTTTACCCCTCTCTCTCCTTCCTTTTGTCTGTGTAACTCAGTGCACTTGGTGCAGATGTGATGTGCTTGAGGATGGAGTGTTTTCATTATGTTCGTGGAAACCAGTCTCTGGTATTACTGCAGCAGAATTCCCAACCATATTCTAACCTTTGCTGAGGAATGGAAATAGCACTTGCTATTTCCAGATATCTCAGATCACAAACAACTGAATTAAACTTTACAAGAGTATTAAAGACAGGTTACTTAGGCTTATATAGTCTTTTTTAATTGAGAGGTGTGACATTCATTCTGAAGGAGTAAAATCACATATCTCGGTTTAACAGCAGCAGTAAAAGGAATAAAGGATATTTGCTTCTTTAATCTGGCTGATTTATCTGATCTCTGTCAGTATAGCGTTTGCTACTGCTGTTACTGCTCTTGAAGGGAAAACTCACTGGACTAAATATAAAACCTGTATCTGAAGGTTGCATTCCTTGACATTTTCATATAAACAGCGGAACCTGGGAATTTTATAGGTATTAGATAGAGATTGAAATGAATTTAATATCCTATCCAGGCTTGTTTTCAGTGCGTCTCCCACAGTAAGAAGGAAGATGGTTTTAAGATGAAAATTTCTATAGCAAGGCAGGCTGTTACCACAGTCTGGCTCCTGTTACTGCCGTAGTGCTGCCAGCTCGCAGCTATTTATAGGCATTAGCCTATATCTGTTCCTGCACACGCATCTACTACTCTTTTCAGAAGTAGTTGTGTTCCTGCGGAAGCTGGTCTGAGGTTTCAAACTTGATTTCTCCTTTCAGAGGCCGGTTTCTTTAGCTGCCCTTGTACCAGTTCGTGGGAATTCAGCAAGTGGTCTCTCGCTGCTAGAGCTCTTGCATCAGCGGCCCTGTGTTGGCCTGCAAGCTGGAAGGCTCAGTTGCTGTATTTTCAAAATCTTCAAAATACTTTCTCACAGTACAGGACTCTCCCCATTATCTTAAGATTTTCACATCTTTTCTTCCTTGCCTTGTGTGAGAATGGTGAACAAAACTCATCCGGTTCCATTATCTCAAAGCTACAACTCGTCTCAGTTAAAAAACAAAAGGTCCCTCTTTGTCAGAGATCTCAGGCAAACCTTTGGTTTTCTTCTGGCTGCAGCGGAGTGTTTTGGTGCTGTGCATGATTTGTAGCAGAAATAAAACCTGTTCTCTTTCATATTTCTGAGTACCTGATGATGAATGCTGGGCAATAAACCCTTCCCTCAAGAGCCAGTGCTTGCCAGCGGGAGAGGGATTGCTGGAGCCTGGTGTGGGCTGCAGCGTTCTCTTAACTCTTGATGCCTTCGTACACCCATCCATAAATTTGGTACAAGCTGGCCAAGTGCAGCCGTTCTGCGTCCTGCACTACAGCATCTTCACCCGTGACATAAATCCCAAAAGGAGATGTTCTCACTGGCAGAGACGGAGTGAGAGCAAATGCCTTGACAGAGAGCAGCCGCAGCCTCAGGCTGCTGCCTTGGTGTGCATTCTGCCTTCTGCCACCTCAGGCAGCACGAGGGATGGAGAGCTGCGGGCAGCAAAACGTTCTGGTAGCTGGTAAATGTGCAGTGGTGGCCTCAAAACTAAACTAAGAAAGTAAGATAACAGAACAGGTATTTGACTGATGTAAAACCCTCTTTCATTCTCACCTTCTCAGTTCTAAAGATTATTTTGCTGCCACACGGTTTAGGCACTTTGGTGATCTGCTGGGGGGAGGGGTTTTCCTGTTTGAATAGAGTGGAAAGCATTCTGCAACTATTAAATTGAGTCTTTTCCCTCCTAGAGGTTATTTTTTAATAAATATTTTTAGAATATCTTAGTTTCTTTAGTTTCTCGCGGTTGTTTGCTTTTGAAGAGCGTTTAACTTACCCTTCTTGATTTTACCGAAGAGGAACTTGAATGTTAAACAAAGATATTTCTACAGAAGTTCTTTTGCACCAAATAAGGCTTTGATAAGTTCATAAGTGACCACCTTCTGGAAAGGTGGTAAACTTTACTAGCCAAGACTTGGATAATTTTCCTAATGTTAGCAACTTAAAACTGTTTTCCCAGCTTCACTCAGCACTCTCTCTTGCTTTATTTATCTGATTTCTTCTTTTATGCAGTTGGGAAAAAAGACATACATATGTGTGCTTTGTCCCTTCTGCAGTGTTTTGTCCCTTGAAGATTTGAACAGTGCCTTCAGTTTCTGCTAAAGTTCTTTCCATGGCAGCAAGTTATGACTTTGCAGAACCAGAGGTTGCTGTAAGCTGCTAACATCCAAGTGGAAGTCGCAGCCTCGCAGCATCAATTTTGAGTTTTAGTTGGGACTTCCGCCACTCCTAAGTACTTAAGCTCTCCTAAGCAGAGGAGATGTCATGCTTAAATTATTTTCAGCTTTTGACCTTTTCAGTTCTGAACTTCTAACCACTAAAACATGAGGCTTCCCTAGTATTTATTTCAGAGGACAGGTCAAGGTGAAATGTCAATGTGAAGAGGAAGGAAGAATAAAGTCCCCCATACAGTATTATTTTGGTATCCAGTGTCCAGTTAAGACAAATAAATCAATTTTACTAGAAATCGTTGGAGGGGTTTTGCTGCTGAAACTCAGACCACATGGGAAACGGTTAACAGTCTCCAGATGTCAAACAGAAAGGATCAACAGCAGCACAGAAAAATTGTATTTTTCTCATTGACGAGGGCTACTACAGCTGGGATTCACAGAGATAAAAAGAGAAGGCAGCTGCTGTGAGAGCATAAGAGAGTCAACAGTCTTCATCCTCTTGCTGTGTTCATGGCAGGGCATTTACCAAACCTGATGTTCTGTCGGACTTGCGGTGAAGGAGCTGGTGGGCTGCCCAGGGAGGACCAAACCGAGCTGTTTAGCACACAGCGCGAGCCAAGGATCGATGTTTACCCGTTGTTACTGCTTGGGGAAATGCCACCCTGGGGTGGTATTCACATTAGCTGCGTGTTGAGTGAAGCCTTGTGGGACTGAAACGAACCCAGAATCTTCTTTCCTTTCTTTTGCAAGTTTATCCACAGGGAAGCCTTGGATGGCATTTGGCGCTGTCTCACTTTTCACGTCTTTATCAAGCTCTGGCCACACAGAAGCTCTGTAAGGAAACTAGATGCTGGGGCAAGGAGTGGGTTGGAATCTTTCTGCTGGCCAGATACTGTGACTAAGTATATTTCTTTCATCATAACCTTTTCCACCTTGCTGATGGAGAAACTGGATAATGGTGATACACAGCTCCTTTTTCAGGAAACTTTATGGACCTGTTGACTTGTTCGGGGCATCTGTGTGGCTGAGCGAGGTACTCGGCTCGTAAAAGGCTGATGTTTAGTTGCACTGGTCTCTACACAAGTTCAGGGAAAAGGAATAGGCATAAAAATAAGTCCCACCACCAAACAGCCTAAGGTGCACTACAAAACGTTGTACTTAGAACATATTATTATAGACATGTTGTCAGGGAGTATTCCTGTTGCACGATGTTCTGAAAACATCTCTGTTTGCCTCAAGGGAATGCCCGTCTGCTCTTCATATGATCCATGGGAAAAAAACCCTTGTGGTAAAGGCAAATGGAGAGTTTCCAATGTCTCATATCCATCCTGTTTTTGTTCCTAGCACAGCAACTGGAGTGATGTGTTCATGAGAATCATACTGCTGCACAATGAGGGAAAAAGGAAAGTTTTCGACTTTCTAGATCCTATGATTACAGAAGAACTTAACTTTAAGGGCATCGTTATCCTCCTAAATGTTTCTGGTTTGCAATTAATACGCCTATTTGAAATGTTTGCCAAGTTTATAGTTTGTGTGCAATAGCTGCGGAACTGCTTAGATCCCACTCCCAGTGTCTCTTTCCAAATACTCTCCCTATTCAGCTGGGCATTATTCTTTCAAGGAATTGTCCACCCACAGAAACCAATGACATGGGGTGCTTTCAGGGGCTGTCCTGTGGAATAAATTGTATGTGCTAGTACTGCTCATGCACCAGTCCTTCTTACTGAGTACTTCTTTGCATAATCTCAGTGAAATGTGCAGAGAAACCCTGAGCATCCTGTGCTGGTGCCAGTATTTTTCAGGCTCTTCACCAGATGTCAGTGGTTGTAAGGGTAAGCCTGCAAGCATCAACATGTGAATGGTCAGGATTAAAAAGAGCAGAGCCTCGAAAATACGCAAATTTTGGAATTTTGCTGTGGTACTTTAATCCTTGAGGCCTCAGTTTTGATCTTTTCTTTATGTCATGAAGAATTGGAGAACTTATTTTTGAGATCATCAGCTAATATGTCTGAGATAAACTGTCTGAGATTAAACTATCTAAGAGTATCAACTAATCATGTAAGTTGAGTATCTGATGCTTTAAAAAATGGGGGGGTCAGCCATTCCCAGAAGAAACTGTCTCAGGAACTACAGGCTGCTACAAAGGAGTTTTTGCTTTAAAAGTTAGCTTCTATTTATTGTTTTTACCTTTGTCTTTCTTATTGAGTTATCTGTATAATATAAATTTTTCTGCTGCCTCTTATAATTCTTAAGATGCTTTCAATAGTGTTCTTCTGTATTTACGTTCTGGAGGAGGGTTTAATCTTTTCTCCCATATTCATGCCTTCCCAGCACCTACCATTTTGAACCAGATTGTCACAGGTGGAGTAAACATCTGAATTTCACTTTTGGTTGGCAATTTTCCTTCAGTAGTTGTTCACAGCATTAATTCAGTCCTGTGGCATAAGCCCTTTTGGAAAACTTCTCTCAGAACCACATTCTGTCTTTGCTCAAGCTGTGCTTTTCTTGTCAGTGTAGAGCTCTGTGCTGAGAAACTAAGGTTTCACTGCGTTACCCTCTCCGTAAAGGCAAACCCTGTGGTGGCAATGGTGTTAGCACCATGCACTTTATTTGCCCTTCTTTGCACATGCAATGCACCTGCGTACCACCTTGCTCATTATTCTGCTCTTCAGGTGCCGAGCTCAGAGAGCAGTGTGACCACATCACACCTTTTGCAGTTGGAGTTGCTTTGGTTCGGTGCATGCTGAGACAAAGAGACGGGGCACCAGGCAGGTGCTGGGAGTTGATGGAAAGGGCTGCTGGTTATCCTTTTGGAGCATTTAAGCTCCAGCCATGACCAGTGAGCACGTCTGAGCCCTTGTTCTTGTTCCATAAGGAGAGAATCCATGATACAATTGGTCTCAGAGTACCACATGCAGCAAGAAGACCTTATTCCCACCTGCCCTGCATGAGTAGTCACCGTGGCCGGCCGTGTGCTGGCGCCGTGTGGTGCGTCTCTCGTGCCAACATGCCAGCTTGGTCCTGAAGGCAGCATGGCTGGGTTAGCACAGCACTGGGTCCCAGGGGACCGGCCTTGCCCCTTGGCCAAGCTGTTTTGGTGGGGCTGGGGTGGCCGTGCTGCCACTGGCTCTGACGTGAGCACCGTGGGTGCTGCCTTGCTGTCCCTGCCCCGTGTTCCATGCCAAGGTGCAGACGTGCCTCCTGTCTCATCTGCAAAAGTGCTGTGGGGCAGCTGGCTCGCTGGGCAGGGGGAGGTGTGCCCGTGCAGCGTTTTGCAGACAGACACAACTTTATTCTGCCCTGGGCATCAGCTGGCTCCAGGGCAGGAGCGGGTTTATTAGGTTGGCTTGTGAACCGTGCTAACCACAGCTACACGGCTCACGGTTCATTGCTGGCAGGGATTCGTCCAGACTCAGAAATGGAGTGAGTTCTCACCTACCAACAAAATACCATGCAGACAAACGCAGACATTCGTGGCATTTAAAGACTGAAAAGAATATTGGATCATTTTGTCTGACCTCCTGTTTAGCACAGGCCATAACATTTTGCTTGTGCCTGTAGTGAGCCCAGGAATTTTTGTTTCGCTGAAGTTTATCTTCCAGAAAGGCATTTGGTCATGATCTGAAGAGATAACGATCTTCTCTTTTCTGTAGCAGCTTGCTCCTGCCTTTTATTCATTGCTAATTCTTTTCCAGACTAACTTGTCTCACTTCAGCTTGTTATGCTTTCCTTTTATTCCTTGTTTTATCATCACTGGTTTACGTATGGGAAGAGATCTTGCGAGTGTCTCGTTTTGCATAAAGTGATCGGGTTAAGACCCCCGAGAGTTTCATCTGGGGAGATGCTCTGCAGTCCTCCAGTAGCACCAGTGGCTCATTTTGCCCTGGTTTCCCGCTGTGTTAACAGGGGTCCCCTGAGCTGTCAGAGTACTGTGATGTGCATGGATCCACAGGTCCCGTGTCTCCTCATGGTGCATTTTGAAGATCCCTGGCAAATCAGTGTGCACGCAAGGTGAGACGGTCACCACCTACCTTTCATGGAGCACAGTGCTGTTTATTTTAGGAGGAAAACCTCCCAGTGAAAATGCGGAGTATATGATAAACCTCTTACATGTGGTTGACCTGGCTGGCTGTAGCACTTCAAACACTTACGGGGCTCTCAGAGCGTGATGTGAGCTCGTCACTGGTTAATGCCACTTTATTTCTAGGTCTGGTTCCCTTGCCGTGGGCTCACTTTAAAGCCCTCTCAGTCTTGCATTCAGAAAAGGTTTTCCCCAGGAAAGGCGCACATTCTGCAGCTTAGTTTACCTGACTGGACGTTTGCATTAATTATTCCTTTTTTCCTGTGCAGCCTCAAATAAGCCGGTTTCTGTTCCTCTCTTTTTTGACTAGAATGATAGTGCTTACCAAAGCTGTGTTGTGTGTATTCAGAAATGCAGCACAGATGGGGCTTTCCAAGGTCTCACGTCTGTCAGACCCAAACACACCACTACTGTATAAACGCGCGGCAGTTGGCAGAGCCGTTATTCACCAGTATTTCATATTATCTATAGGTTGTATTTACTCTTTATTTCAGTAATAGAGGCAAAAAAAATGTAATGCTTTGTTCTACTTTTTTGGTTGTATTCTTTTTAAGTAGTTTTATATATATTAGTTTTATATATATTTCAAAGATTTTACATCTACAAGGAAATAATTCATTCTGAGTTAGTTCAAACGTGAACCACATCTTCCTATGGTGCTTCATGGAAAAAAAATTGTCTAATCAAAAATGACCAAATTTCAGTTAGAGGCAAACTGTTTTCGTTCTGAAAGACATTTTCAATCTCCAGCATGTAACTTTGTGACTATTTTAAATGTGATGCTTTTTCAGCCTCAGATTTGGGGTTATGTGAAGAACCTTGAGGTTTTATTTTGGTAGCGTACTATAGAATTTCTCAGCAGACCTTTATTGCTGTTTTCATTTACAAAATCACTTTCTACAGCACCTTACAGTTTCAAGGTAGTTCCTGAAGACAACGGGGTAGTACTGAAGGGGTGATGGTAAATAAGCCAGTCACAGTAACTTGCATACCAGTTGTGGCCTGAAATTTGGACCAAGTTTGGTTTTAAATCCCAAATTTGGGAAAAGAAGGTTGCGGAGTCACTTCAGAAGTGGGGGAGTCTGAAATGTCTGAATTTAAGCTGTGCTGGGAAGTTAATTCATCTGCTTGTAAGCTTTTCAGGAGCAAGTGTGAGAAAATCCAGCTGTAAAGGTGGGTTGGGAAAGGGATAAGTCTTCCACCTGCGTGGTGGTCTGTACTTCAGCCTGGCCAGATTGGGCTCAGTAATGCACATGTTTGAAAAGAATGGTTTCCTTCAAATGCAGAATAAGATTCCGTGGCCTGTGCGCTGTAGGAGGTCAAATGGCAACCAGCAAGGGCTCTCCCGGCCTGCAGCCAGCCAGGCTGCCAGGGGTTGGTGTTGCAGCCTGGCAGATGGATGTACATGGATGCCCTTGTCTGGAGTTACGTGCCCAGGGCTTGCGTACGTTGCCGTGTGTTCAGCTCGCGCTGGTTTGCAGTACCTGATGGAGTCTGTACGCGGACCTGGGGTGCACCTGTGCCATTGTATTTGAATGACGGGGCGGGTGGGTAGCTAAGTGTATTCATTAACCTAATTAATCTCCTTGTTGACTCTGCATTAACCTTTGAATCCATTACCACTCTTGTTTGCTCTTCCTGTACCTTACAGGCCAATCTTCCCCTTATTTTACAAACAATAGAGATTCTCTCTGAAGAGGGGGTTCTTCGCGGAGCTCTGGTGGCGCAGTCTGAATGAAAAAGCAATTCAAAACACTTTAAGTAAGTTAAAAGAAAGGCCAGCTCACAGAGTTTAAAACTCTCCCAGGTGTTGCTGTGGTCAAGGTACTGGCTGCCTCTTTGGCTTTGACACTGGAAGTCAAACAAGGAGGTTTTTTCCCTGCTTACAGGAGAGACAAGCATCATCTCTCATTTCTTTCAGATTTCCCTAAGTTACTAGAAAGGAGACAGCTTGTATTTTGCACTCCTTCCAAATATGCCTTTTTATGGAGGTCTGCAAATCCCAGCAGATCCTAGGATCGCATTTTCCAGGATTCCTTCTAGATGAGATTGAGCAAAGCTGTGCCCTGCCCACACCTTGGTCCCTGCTCTGGGGCAGTGCTGGGCCTCGACAACCTGGACTCCTTCCCAAACCATGAGACCACTTCCTCTTCCCTTTGACCCATGGTTCTTCTTGGTTTAAGATAACCTATGGAAAGGGTCTTTCTGGCCTCTGGTACATCCTTGTTCTGTCTTAAAACACCAGTGTACGCTTGTACAGCCTCTGAACTGGGATGAGGAAGACTGACAGACTCTCTGTTTCCCACTAGAAGCAGGATCAGAAATGTCAGAAGCTTCTGTCTTTTTCTCAGCAGTCTCTTCAGAGCAATGCAGCCAGGGGTTAAGCTGGAATACACTGGGTTTTCATAGCTCTTTTTTTCTAGTTTGCTTTTAACCAAAAATTTCCTGGTTATCTAAAATCCCACCAAAACCACCAAAATTGTTACATTGTTTGCATGCCTTTGCTTGTGTTGCTTTTGGATTGCGGAATCGACTGCAGCATAAGAGATGTGTGTTCCTTCTGTGCGTTTATGGTTTTTTCCTTATTTGAAAGTTCCTCATCTGACCTTGTAAAATCTAGGACCTTTCAGAAAAGATGAATGAGAGCCTTTAGTTTCCAATATCTCTTTCACACATAGACATCTGGGTACACACCCCCATACCGATTACATTTTGTTTATAAAGAATTGGGTTTTTGCAAAATGTTTTTAATGCGTTTTAAAGATAAATATAGTATCTGGTGTCACATGAGTTATTAAATGTCTTGTTTAGTAGAACTTGGTGATTACTGGAAGTATGACTGGCAAATAGAAAATGTGTTTGAACTTGAGAATGCGGGCCTCTGGCAGACGGGAACGTTGGCTATTTGGCCCTCAGCTTCCATATAGTATGAGTCAAGTGAAACTTGGCACTAGTTGGACTGTTTAGTCTTTAAACATTTTTCACAAGCCTCCATTTCTCTCTCTGAGATGAGATCAGCCAGTGAGATGATATTCTGATCAGCACGGACTTGTGTTTGTTGTTGAAGTAGTCTGTAGAAGATAATTTTGGAAACAGTAATGAATTAGACTCTGAAAGGAAAAAATTGATTACAACTTTGTCAAGTTTGCCTCTGTAGGCTCGTAGTTCGTTACTGTTCTCAAGCCTAAGGGCAGAGACTGGCCACAAAAGTAAATTGTTTAAAAGGTCCTCCCCACTGTTAACTTGATTTTGGTTTCTTGTCCCTCCCAAATGCAATCTTCTAACAAAATCAATATTGTAACTAGATGAAAGCGAAAGGTGTAGCCAAAGCTGGGATCCCAACACTCCAGTCCTTCCAGATTGCTAGGAGAAAGCAAGCTGACTGGGTCTTTGAGTGGAAGCTGGGGTGGCGATATGAAAAAGACAACTATAAATGAAACCAGAAACAGGAAGAAATACAGAGTTCACAGGTGTTGGAGCTGTGGGCAGGTCTCTGCACTGATCTCCTGAAAGGTTCAACTCGAGTCCCAGAGAACAGAGGGGCAGTGGAGGCGATGGGCTCTCCTAAGGCCCTCCTGCATCTTTCCTGCACCACATGCTGAAAAGCTCTCCGCCAAGGAGAAACAAGGTGCTGGGCCAGATAAAACAAGGTGGAGGGACCGATTCGGCCCGCGGGCTCTGAGTTTGACACCCCTGTGCTAGAGGGATCTTTTCTCCAGTTGCTTATAGCACCCCTTTTTACTGTTTAATTCCTTTCCACTTAAAAACACAAAAATAGAAAGAAGGATGTCTTTTCTATTGTCTTCCTTTTGCTGAAGTTAAGAAGCTTCACATGTTCTCTTGGATTGTTCTTGAAATAAAGTTCCAGTTAGTTTTTTCTCAGAGGAGCCAAATATACATGTTTCAAAATGCTACATAATGGGCACGGCGAGGAAAAGCTTCCAAAATGTGCACAAATTCGGGGTTTGTCTCTGAAGACCTTTAATTATTATTGTGTCTCTATCCTTCCCATACTGCGGACATACTCTGCCAACTCTGCCAAACATTTCACTATTTAATTTTATCATTTTATATAACTTTTTTTTATATATATGCAATGAAATCTTAGCCCTTTGACATCGTTACAAGTTAGGCCAATCCTTTCCGTGCAGTGAGGAATGCACTTTTTAAGAAGCATGTTCACGGATTTAAAAATACATATAATTAAATTTTTCTAAGCAAAAATGTTTTTCTCAAGTTTTCTTGAATTACTCTCTGATATTTGCCTGCCTTATTAAGCTCTTTCCTCATCATATGTCATCTTACGTGCTGTCAAGCTGCGCTGTGAATTTCTTCATGGCAGTAAACAAAATTGCAGAAACTTGCTTTCAGTCACTGGGCTTAAAAAAGTAAGTACTGCAGTCTGAATTGCCAGATACCTCCAAAATGGTAAATTTCTTCTAAGCAAGTGACTTGAATACACACGTGCCAGAAACATTGATGTCTGCAGTGTGTTTTCAGAAATGTGACAGAACTGAAGGGACAGGCAGTGTGTGTGCACAGCCCGAGCTGGACTTGGGCAGTGAACGTGCATGCACTGTGCTTCCCTCTAGGCCAGGTGCCAAACAGAGTAAATCAGAGGTCTGGGGCTGTGTAGTTAATCCTGTGTTGGCTTATACTTAATTTCCTGATTGTGTTCCCTGCTGTCTCCTCACTTAGTCACTGACTCTGTCCCTTCATTCACTTAAAGCTCGGTCAAGTTTTACACATGGAACACCTTATGGAGACCAGACTGCTGAGGAAAGCAATACCTTTTATGCTTTGTTGAAACAGTGACTTTTATTTGGACTCTTCTTAGTTTTTAAGGATAGTTATTTCCTTTTCTGAAAAGAAATACATGTAAGTGGCCTAAAACATATAACATATATAAGTAAATTCTTATGACATCATTCATTGATCCAGCAGAAAGATGAGAAGATAAACCATGACAGAGAAAACTTGTGTTCTTACACTAATGTAATTTCTTATCTTGGATAACAGACTGAAAGAAAATAATTAGAAACATGTGCATAAATGGCTTAAGATCTCAGTGATGTTTTTTAATACTACAATTTTGACACAAAAGGAGAAGACTTTGGCAGTGGAAATGCTCAGAAGATTTGTACCTGCAGTCTCAGCAAAATATTTACTGCATACCAAAAAGAGGCAATGGTAGGTTTTTACGTTGTATCCCTTCCAATTAGAAGAATTTAATTCCTCTCTGATCCTACATGAGTTAATATGGTTTCTCAAGACTAACAAATAATTACAATTTAAGAAGCAGTTGTGAAATCGCCACATCTCTTGTTATCAGTTGTGGCACCAGTAGAGTTTTCCATTGAGTCAACATTTGAACAGCTGGGTAGACTCAATATTACACGGGTCAGCAGAAGGGCACTGGGTATGAAAGACTTTGTGATACTGAAATCAGTAGAAATTAGATCCTTACCCATTTTCTCCTCAGGCAAACTCAACTTGACATTCAGGAACCGACACTGATGTTTGCCTGAGATCACTGAGTAAAATAACAGACGATAAAGGTCGCCTGGATTTGGTAAATTGTGTATGTAAAATGACATGTCTTGTTGTGCGGTGGTCCCAGATTCCACCAGCTGAGAGAAAGGGAATGACCTGATAGGAGGGAATGGACTTCCCTAAGTGAGGAAAGTTAGCTTGAAAGTAGACGTAAATAATGGGTTCAAAATGGGGCCAGACCTTGAAAAGAGCCTGCAGGTGGCTTTTGCTTATATGAGGACATCATCGTCTTAAAAGAGCTTCTTTTCTCACCTGCTTCATCAGTCCTTAAAAGAGCATCCGGAAAACCGGCGATCCTTGTGCCACCTCATGCCTTTTCTTCAAAATGCAGGAATTAATTGGGTTAACGTCTTCCGGAATGTGTCCCTCATTTTTCATGTGTGTGTCGGTCTGTGCACAAACCCAGGCCATGCAGGGAGCGTCCCATGCTGAAGCACTGTAAGGCTTGGGTGGATCTTATCGTCTATACTGACTTTCTGATCTCTGGTTGGTCATCAGCAGAGCTGTAAAACTGAGCCAGAAGAAGATGGGAGGGAGAAAATGGGAATCTCTATTCAGAATCTTATTGTTTTTCATTTTTTCTGTATTGTTGACTGCTTTTGAAAGGTGACTAAAAAGCCACTCTAAAACCAAACCAGCCTGTGTCATGAAACACCCAACTGTTCCTCTCTAGACTTGCCCCAGAAGTTTTATATTCCTCCAACAAGTTTTTGACCAGTACTTATAGACTTACTTATCGTGCGTCTGTGTGCCTGACCAGTGACTCTGGCGCGTTCTTCTCAACTGGTTGCACTTTGGCGGTGCTGGAGAGCCCCAGTCACAGGTGGGCAGTGAGCCCACACATTCCCTAGTCTTACTTTTGCTAATGTTGCATTTGAAAAAACCCTTCTTGTTGTCCTTGATGTCCTTAGCCAGATATAATTCCAAGTGGGCTGTAGTCTTTCTTGTTGTGTCCCAACATGCTTTGACAGCTTTCCTGTATTGCTCTCAAGCGGCCGGTCTGGTTTTGTACCCACTGTAAACATCTTTCTTCTAGCTGAGCTTTTTTCAGAAGCTCCTCGCTCATCCATGCAGGATTCCTGCCTCCTTTGCTCATTTTCTTACTCGTAGGGATGCACCAATCTGGAGCCTGGAGGAAGAAGTGCTCGAAGATTACTCAGCTCTCTTGGCTCCCCCTACCTTCTAGAGCCCTCATCCCGTGGGATTCATCCAGGTGAATCTTCACAGAGGCTAAAGCCAGCTCTCTGAAGTCTGGTTTTGTCATCCTGTTTATTGCCCTGCTTCTTGCACGCAGGATCCTGAACTCCACCATCTCGTGGTTGCTGCTGGCCAGGATGCCGCAGCGTTCACATCCTCAACCAGACCTTCTTTGTTACTAAAAGGTCCAGCAGCGCTCCTCTTCTTGTCGGCTCATCCACCGCTTGTGTCAGGAAGCTCTCATCAGTGCTCCGTAGGAATCTCTTGGGCTGTGTTGCTTAGCAGTGTTATCTTCCCAGCAAGTGTATGGGTGGTTGAAGTCCCCCCTGAGAACCAGGACCTGCAGTCATGATGCTGCTTCCAGCTGCCTGTAGAAGGTCTCCTTGACCTCCTCTTCCTGATCAGGTGGCCTGTGGGAAACACCCGTAGCAGTGTCCCCCACATAAACCTGCCCCTTGATTCTTACCCATAAGCTCTCAGCGCGTTCCTCATCCACAGCGAGGCCAAGCTTAGTGCATTCCAGTAGCTCCCTCACATAAAGAGCAGCCACACCACCTCACCTGGCTGGCCTGTGTCTTCCAAAAAGCACAGAGCTGTCCGTGACAGCGTTCCAGTCGTGCGAGCTGTCCCACTGTGTCTCCCTGATCGCAGTGAGGTCGTAGCCCTGCGACCGCTCGCAGATCGCTCGTTCTTGCTGCGAGTTCCCTACGCTGCAGGCACCGGTGTGCAAACGTTGCAGAGAAGCACTTGAGCGCGCAGGCTTCCCCGGGGCGGCGCAGGGTCCACCAGAGCCGTGTGTGCCCTTGAGATGATTTACATTCTGGTTCTTAATACTTGCCTTGCCTGTGGCTTCTTCAGCTGGTTGTGTCACTTCTGTTTCGCTTCTGATGAATCAGAAAAGACTGATACGTGAGCAGTTCTCTAGAGGGAAAGAAAAGAAACGAGAGTCGAGGAGAAGAGCATAGGAAGCCACGGGCAAGGGGGAGAAAGAGGAGGGGGCTGTGAAACAGAAGGGGGGCACCCTTGATGTGGGGCATGGCAGGGAAGGGCCCAGCAGATGGGGGAGAGAAGGAGAGTGGTGTTGTGTAAGGGCCCTCGGCCTGAGAGTGTGACAGGAAGGTCCTGAAATTGGGTGGGGTGGGAGGATGGCACATGAGGGGCTTCCGGAGCAAAACAGTACTCACAGCATTGGTCTGGAGAAGCAGCCCGTGCTTATGTTTGTCTGACACGATGTCTCTCAGGCAGAGGGGGGAGCAGGAGGGGAAGCTGACAAATGTGCTGAAGAAAGAAAACTGTAAATGTTTTTCGCAGTAGAAATTGTAAATTTTGTCAAGAATTACTCTTCTTACAAATTGAAATTTGTAGATTTTATCAATTTGTGCCTCGGTTTATTGTGTGATGATTCAGTGAGACGTCCTGGGTGCTGTTGCCAATAGCAAAGCATAGCTGCAACAAAAATTAAAACCTTCTGGTTCTTGGAGCTTTTCGGTATGGCCTTCCCTCAAGGGCTGGCTTTCTTTGCTCGGAGCTTGCCAGAAGTAGCAGGGGTCAGTCAGGGACTAGAGCCATTAGCCAGGCTTGATTGGAAACGCTGCCCAAAAATATCTCCTAGCTGAGAAAGCTGTACTCTCTCCTCTGGTAGAAAAAGCCTATGAGCATCTCCCATGCAAAGTCTGTACCCCCAAAAAAAGTATCAAAAAATAGAGGGGGAGAAGGAGAGGAAGGAGGGGAGGAAAAGAGAAAAACAAGGGAAAGAGTTGGAGAGGAGGGAAGGAAGGATGAGTAGATGGGTGGAAGGAAGGAAATGGAACTGCTTTCCATTTTGTGTTACTGTGGCGTAGCTGGAGTGGTGACAGAAATCTCCTCAGGTTTACCTGCCACTGAGGACACAAATACATTTCTCACTGTTTCTGTCGTCTTGCTCTGTTTCTGCTTTCCTAGTGGCCTTTGCATTCTTGTAACTGATTTAGGATTTTTGTACCTTTCAGACTGTAAAAAATATTTTTCAGGCCCCAATCACAGCCGCAAAGGGGAGACAGAATCTCTCTGGCTTGCTAATCTCAAGATACCCATGATTTTAGTACGGCTTCTAGCAGTACTATATGAGAAAGAACTTCTTTATTGGAAAGGAAAGTGGTTTTTCTATTTTATTTCTTCATTTATTTCTTCATTTCTTCAAACAGCAGCACCGAGTCTGTGGATCTTTTTTCCACTGAGTGCTGTAGAGATTTTTATGTTACACATAACGTAAAAATCACAAACAAGTGGTTACCATGACATTGTTAGAGATATATGCTGAGCCACATAGTTATGTTCAGTTTTCATCCTCTTTATTTAGTAATTTATAAGCTAAATGTTTTTCTAGCTTAAGTAGTGGAATTCAGTTTTAGTGATCATCACTTCTAGTAATTGCCTGGCTGCAACAGAGATCAAATAATTATGTTCCTGAAACGAGCCTTTGTTTAGTCTTCCTTTGTGCCTGCTCTGTAGCTGCAGTGTGGAGGCAGGCGGGGAGGCAGCCCCTGGGCGAGTCTCCTGCTCGCGCTGCCCCAGCGGGTCGCGTGGATGTGTCCGACGTGGGCAGTTTGGTGTCAGCCTTGCTTTAGCACTGGCCCTTTTGCCTCGTCCCGGCGCGGTTTTTCTGTTTGGTGCAGCACAGCTCCTGCTCTTGGTTGGGAAACCAACGTGCCGCACCGCGGGGCGCTCAGGAAGTAAAATTCCCCCCTCGTCACCCAGCCCTTTCTGCTGGCATTAATGATTTTTTTTTTTCAGCTGTGGGGAAAAACATTTTCACTGATCTGAAAAGGGTTCATTCAGCCTTTCCGTAATAGTTCAAGTGGTTGGTTTTCTGCTGGCTTCTGAAATACATTACAAATCACAATCTGGAAAAAGCTCTAACACGATTCCAAGTCTTGCTGCTGAATTTGGATCCGGTGCCGGGTCTTGCTCTGTAGCTCATCCTTAACAACTGACAAAATATTTACTCGGCACAGTGCAGAAAAGGCGAACTTTCTCCAAAATATTATACAGAGCTGGAGTCAGAACACAGGCCATGAGGCAAAAAATTGGACCTGCCCACCAAGCCATTAGTTGAATCATTTTCCAGAATGTCATGAGAAAGAGGTTCATGAGATCGCTGTGCTGCAGAGCTGCTCCTTGTGATGCACGAGTGAGAGGGCAGCCAGATCCCCAGTAGAGATGACACCGTACTGCAGATACTAAAGTCTTAAGTGCGATTGCACAGGCAGTTGCAGCAGGGAATGTCGTTTGCCGTTTATTAAATAGCTGTTTTGTAAAAGGTGGTTTCCCTAAACTGATCCCCTGTGTTCGAAATGAACAGCAAAAACTTCAACCTGAGCTGGATCAGAGCGTTGTTTCCTTTTTGGTACTTTTTCAGTATTAGTTTCCCTCTGGGGAAAGGATTATTAAACTATTAGAACCAGGCTGGAGCTAGTGAAGGGTGGTGTGATGTGCTGTTACTCTCTTAATCTAAAAAACATGGGTTTGGTAGTGTTTTACCCCTCTTTTTTTGAGCGATCATGGAGAGAAAAAAATTGTAGTGAATTTTCTTCAGCATAGAAAAGCCCATAGCAACAAAACTGTAAGCCTAACAATAGCTTTCTTTTGCTTTTCTGTTGCCTTCATGTGATCCCTTGCAAAAGAGCTTCCTCTGTAATTACATTCTTTTGTCTTTTTGATAGCAGTGCATTGTTGGGTTGAGACCAAATAGTACAGCATTTCTGCAGAAATAAGATCGCACCTCACTGCATACTTAAATAGTATTAAACAGTCAATATTTCTGGCAGATTCCTTGTTTTCAGTGTATTTCCCCCCAAATGTATCAGGAATAATGAGGCATAAGTGTGTAGAACTGTTTTCATAAGGCAAGAGGGGTTTTTACAGTCTTAGTTGCAACTGCATTTATATCCGTTGATGTCATGACACTTTTTCCCATCTCGTTAAAATAGTAAGAAATATACTGTCCTGTCTCTCTAGGAAACAGCATGGCCCAGCTGCGGTCGCTACAGAGTTTGGAGGGACAAGATACGAGTGAGGATTTCTTTTTCCATTTTTTTTGAGTTAATAGATCAGACATTTGTCTTTGCTCACATCCTGGAGGGGTTTAAAAGACAGGTAGATGAGTTTCTTAGGGACAGGATTCAGTAGGGAGACAGGCACGATTGGACTCGGTGATCTCAGAGGTCTCTTCCAACCTTAGGATTCTGTGATTCTATGAATTGGCATCTGCAAAGCAATGCTTCTTGTCTGTTGTCATCTTTTGTGGACCCCCACGAAGGCAGATTATTTTATGGGTCCTCACCAATCCAGATCGAAGGTGTTTGAAGGCTGGCAGTAACCCCCCATTTTCACAGGCAGTAAGAAAGCAAAGAGCACTTGTTTAGAAAACCTGTGAAAAGTGCTCACTTCATTCACTCTGAGCCTCTGGAAAACAGACATGCATGTCCTGCAGCTGAATTTCCCTTGGAACTCAAAACGTTCAAATCAATTGTGTAGTGGTTTTCAACTGCCTGCTTTATTTGAGATGTTGTATAACTTAAAGAAAATAGGGATTTTCAAGGTTGTTATTTTACATGTTCTATTTATATTACAGAAAACATGGCAGTCCAAGTTAATTATTGATTCAGTTGATGACAAACTGGAAGCATGAACCAAAAAAGGGAAGATAAAGTAACCCTTGGAAGGATTTTGTCAATTATAAATCCTCCAGAGATATGGCCGACTTGTTATTATTTTTAAATAAAACAAATGAGGAAAAGTTTTTGCTATATTTGAATATAGTATTTCATTGGTAAATAAGAACAACATACCCACAAATCAAGTAACATTTCCTAAAAAACCCATCTGAGATGAAATAATGAAATAACTACCCAAACTGCTATTATCCAAGAAACCAAACTATCCATATTCAGGAAGCATGGAATCAGATAAAGCTTGAACAACTGAACCGTTCAAGCTAATGTCAACCACATTGTTACTACTTTTGTTTTGGCATTCTGTTTTATGAAAGGTTGAGATTTTCAGAGATTTGCCCATACTGTTTTTCATACTATTAGTACAAAATGTGTGGCCAAGCCTCTGACAGCTCTTCAAAAGTAACAGCAAATACAGGGAGTTTTTAAGAGAAATACATAGAATTTTGCCAAGGAGGGAAAAAAATCCAGTATTTAAACATTTGGTCACTCTCTTCTTACTCAAGCTTCAAAAATATTTACTCATGTCATAGAGAAACACTGACTAGTTATAGAAACACATTATTCCTTCCCATTGTGTTTAAAACCAAAGAGACACAGAGAAACGAGCAAAACCCATCAAGAACAAAAAAAGAAAAATTTGGTGTTTCTGTAGGTAATTGATAAAAAGGTCATATTTCAAGTTCTTCTTCAAGCAAACCACTTTAGTGGATTTTAAATATGTGTAAGAATCTGGAAAAGATAAATAAATCAGTATTAGTGTTCTACAAGGAAAGATCATAATATGCCTGTTCTGTAGCTTCTGAAAAAACCCTACTTACGTGGCTCTCCAGTGCTTTCAAGCAGTTGCGTTGGTAATTCCCCACTGGCGCTGGTGCAGGGCTTGGCGTTGCTTCGAGCTGGGTGGGTACGGGGCGGGAAGCGGCGGGAGGATCCATAGCTCAGTGTTGTCGTTGCTCTCCTGTGTCCTGTGCTTGGGGATGCGCGTGTGAAAAAGGAACATAAAGGAGAGTGGGAAATCAGTGCTCCTCTCTGGCTTTTCTCCTGAAGAGTTTTAAGACAATGCTGCTGTTACCGTTGGGTATTTTATGGTTCCTTTATTTCCGTGTTCTTTCCCCGCCGCCTCAAGCTAATGCTTGTTGAGAGAAAAAGAGGAAAGAGCGGGTAAGATGGGTTCTCCACTTTGATCTCACGTTTTCAGCTGTAGTGTCCAAACAGTGGGACAAGGTGAATGTGGACAAAGCTGTTGGAGCGTTCCTCCTGCAGTAAGGGTGCATCTTGTGGCAGAAGGTAACAAAGACCTTTTCTCCACCGTTTGTCAGCCCCTCGCCTCAGTTTATGTCTGAGGGCAATTTAGAAGGAATGTGTCAGCTGATGTAGGTGCGAGTTGGCTGTCTTGGGAACTCCTGCTGCTGTGGCAGCGCTGGCTGGTGTTCCCTGGTGTTGCTTCCGTTCTGTACTGGAGTGGATGTGTTTATACTTACAAAAATAGTTTGGGCTTTGGTAGAGGAAGTTTCTGCCAACACAAAGAGCGTGTGCAGAGTTCGGGTTCGGCAGGGTGTCTGTGCGGGTGCATCTCCTGCATCACAATACGCTTTGGGAGCCCGACACCGGTGGCTCTGGTTATGACCAGGTAGTGCAAAAGGGTTTGTATGTTTGCCCTGCATTTATGTTGAGCAGAGATGGAGGATAATGTGGAACTGAGCCCTTACTGTTGCCCTTATGTTCTGTACAGCAGCCTTGCTCTCACCTTCAGTCCAGCTGCTTAGGAGAAGGTCGGACATCATAATGTTCCAATCCAGTGTTGCTGCTTTCCTCTCCTACAGAGGTCTTGCCCTCCCTTTATATTTCTGCTTTCTAATGGGGGCAGTGGTACAGTGGTTGCATTCATCACTGGAAAGCTGTCATCCAGCAGAAGTGAATTCCCATATCCCAAGGTAGACACTTTACACCTAATAGCCGTTGTACTTGGGGTACTTAAAGACCACTTTGTCCTGCTTATGGAGTGAATTCTCTACTTGATGTTGTGGAACTGAGGGTGTTACTGCTGTCTGTATTTTACTCTATAACATCTTTGACAATCATATTATTGTCTGTCAGTTGCTGGAGGAATCTAATCCCATTTAAAGATTCAGACATAACATAATAAATTTCCATAAAGAAAGCAAGGATCTCTTGAATAACAAGTATTCTGTTTTAATTCAGAACTTTTACACCTCAGACTTTAATATCTTAGCGCTAGTTGTGTTCTTATGTAGCATTTTGGTTTTACTGAGAGACAGTATAAATGCATCTATTATCTACATAATCCTAGCAAAAAGCAACAGTAAACAGTGGAAGAGCACATGAAGTCAGAAACTATTGCTGTTTGGACTGAGAAACTTGCAAGTTTTACTTTACTTTGATTATGTTCATCTATTAGTTGCATTTTCCAGGATTTTTAAAAGTCCTAGAAATGTGGGGTAAATCTCTGTATTTACATTTATTCTGTCGTGGTGTCTGTCATCAGTTCTGTGCATGTATCTAGAGACAGATTGCTTTGTTTGGTAGGATAAAATTCCTGCAAGACACTACATTCTCTTTTTACCATACTCTGACCTGGCTCATTATGTCCTTACAGTAAGAAAGTCATCAGAAATCACATTAAGCAAGTGGTTTTTTACTTTCTTTTCCGTCTTCCATCTGGAAGCCATACTTGAACATCCTTTAACTATCATGTTAGTTTACATGAGCTAAATTTGACATGGCATGTAGCACTGTCATCCCTAAGTTCATAGCATCATCTGTTGTTCCAGTTAGCATCAAGGTCCTGTGAATGTGGCAGTCTTTGTCTGCCCCGATCTTACATGTTGAGTTATTTTATACATATTAATAGACAATATTTTTTTGTTAGAGTCAGGGCTGACTACAGCTGACATTTTTTTAATTTCAATATAAAAATTCAAGGAGAAGAATCCTGTCTTGGCCCAGATGTCTCTAGCCTTTGCAATCAATAACTTAGTACAGCTATTACACTTTGTACTTACTTTGGAAGCTATCTTATTTTTACCTTGCTGGATAGCTGCTCTGACACATCCACCACTCAGTTTTACCAAAGAAAAACCCGTAATTCCCTTCCTGGCCATGAACTGTCTCATAGCATTACCTTAATTATGGCTTGGAAGTTGGTTAGGATTTGTAAGCCTATCATTTCCTGTGCTTGTTTAATAATTAGCTGGTTTTTAGGGGACAGAGAATACTGGCAGCACAGGAGATAAAAGACCAACCCAAATGCATTCTTACTGAACAACGCTGTGCGTGTAGAAATCACATCAGTTGGTTCTTCAGGAATGGTCCTGTGAGTACCTGGGAGTTCTGCTTCCAAACTTCAGGGAATTTCTTTCCCGCTTTTTTTTTCCAGTCTGAACCTGACTGGAGCCAATAGTGGGTATCCAAGTATTGTAAAGTGGAGCGACAAGTCCCTGAAGTCAACACTGCTGGTGAAGAAAGTGCTAGCTAGGTGTGTGTGCATTGCTCACCCCGTCTTGATATTAGTAAGCACGCTGAAAAAAATAACCTTACAGGAGAAGGACAGAGATGGGAACGCACTGCTGAGAAACCCCCGTGGCGTTAGGGGCTGGAGGCAAGCCTGGCTCAGGTGGGTAATACCCGTTTGAAAGTCCTGTTCCCTCTTGTGATGTGTAGAGGGTGATAAGTTCTATGTGAGGTTCTTAGGCTGAACATTAGGTGCCCCAGGGATGGATACAATAATGACATTGTTTCGTGCTGCTTATGGACCTCAGAGGCAGATGGCATCACCAGTACCCTGTGCTGCAAGGAGGGGTAAAGCTCTGTTAGATCTTCTCCCACCCTCCATGCTTCATCAGCACCGGTAACAGGGAGCTGACAACAGAGGAGAGAAGAGACTGCTGTGAGACAGGCTCTCTTTAGCATTGACTTTGTAATGTTTTCACACACACTGGTGGGAGGGGTCCCTGCCCATGGCAGGGGCTTGGAGCTGGATGATCTTTAAGGTCCCTTCTAACCCAAACCACTCTGTGATTCTGTCTTTTTGTCCTGAACACTGAATAAGGTTGCCCAGAGAGGCTGTGGAGTCTTCATCATCCTTGGAGATTCAAAACATAAGCGGACGCTACCCTGGACAACCTCTCTAGTTAACTATTCTATGAGCAGTTAATTTGGACTGGACAATCTCCAGAGGTTCCTTCCTACCTCAGTAATCCTCTAATTTTCTGATTTCAAAGTCACCTTTTCAAATACGGTTGGATCTTGGTGTCATAAGTACCTCCCTCGCTTGGAATGTGAGCTCTAGGTGTAGCCATAGCTTTGCAAAAGTCTGCCTTGTGCTTAGTGACTTAGGAAATGGATCTTTCAGGAGACCATAGCAAAAAGCAGTAGCTAACATCACTTCTGAGTCAAGGTGGCCTTTGAGTAACTGCGTACAAATAAAATCCTGTCCTTTGGCTTTCTGCTCTTTTCTAATGGGGAGAAGTAGAAAAATACTGAATATCAGCCATTACTGCAAGCCCAGGAAAGCAAGAAGCCAAGGTGTGCGTTTGTTAATCTAAGGTTATTTGAGCAGAGTTTCGGCAGCGTAACGGGGTGGGTCGTGGAGGTGCGGCTGCCGGAGGTGTCAGCAGACTTCGATTATTAGCACATGGGAAAATTACTAATAATATGTGAGCGGGCAGCACAAAAGCTTTAGCAGATGTAGTAGCAGCATGCGTTGCCGGCCCTGTGTGCCCTTGGAAAACTGTAAAATACTTCTCCATTGATTCAGCATCTCTAGTAGGCAGATGATGAAATGTCACTATTTCTTCTTCAAGCACAATATGCGGAGCCGTCATTGTAGTGGCCCTCTGTGGAGATTTACAGCCTTCAGAGGCTGCTGCAGCGCAGAGAGGGAGAGCTTAGTGCCCAGTCTCCTCTTTTGTGTCTGCTGACAGGGAATTGCTTCTCACTGGCAGCACGAGAGAGATTTACGGTCTTCATCCTTCAAGGGTGTGCGATGTAACCTGTCTACTGCTTGTTGTGAATGTTTAGCAGGTGTTTGGAAGTGCTGTTTGAGTTGTGACCAACCAGACTTCACCAGTGAGGAATTACTTGCACAAAAGGAGCTGTGACATTGCTTTTACAAGTTTTAGCAGGAGTTTAGTTTGGAAGGCTTTCACCCACTTTAGCTGGGGGGTTGGAAGAAGGACTTTGAAACTATAGAATGAGTTGAGGTTGATACTGAGCCTGTAAATGCTGTAGATTAACAGATTTAATTTTGTGATGTACTTGAAAAGGTGTCTCTGTCTTTCTCTGGGCTTTGTATGATTTGGAAGCCTTCTCAGTGATTTGGAGGGGTTTGGTCGTGGGCATTGGTTGTGGAAGAGAAGGGAAATAGTGGAGGCCAGAGTGCTGTGATTTTTTTGCCACAAATACTTTTTCAGACGCGTGGTTGAAGGACAGTGCCAGGAAGAGATGAAGAGAAATGCACCCACTGAGGGGATACAGGAATTAGAAGGGAATCCTCTCTTGAGGTGGAGGAGTTGTTCAGCGAAGTCAGACTGGTTATTGAAAGAAAAGGTTTCAAAGCTTAGACTTCAGAGGTAAGTAGGGAGTTTGTTAGCGTTAGGTAGAAGAGGCAGGCGTGAGAACTTTTTTAAAAATCTTATTTTGGGGTATTTTTACTTTTTCCTCAACAATTTCTTCTTTCCACTGAAAAGAATTGTACTCAGAGATCAAGAATGCTGCAATCGGCACGATCATCAGCTTTTGAAAGTCAGAGCTGCAGGAGGACACGCTGGAAAACCACATGGATAAACTCTAGCCTAAAAAAATAAAACCTGAAAAAACCTTAGCCCTGAACAAGCTGAAAATTGCTGAATTCTAGTCTAGGACAGGTAAAAGCACAATACCTAAACCCACATAAAGAGAGGGCAGTAGAAATAGGTAGTGGGTTGTCATGCTTATGACAAGGGCTTACAAAGAAACGAAAGAGGCAGCACGGGTCATTGTAAAAACAAATGATGGATGGGTATGGCTGGAGTAATCAAGCATTGGGTTTTTTCCCAAATGTCCCAGACATTTGGAGTCCCAGACAGAGTGAGTCTGGATCTTGATGTGGACAGGATGGATTAATAGAGATGAGCCTTTGTTAAAACATCTGCATCCCCCAAATTGCTGCATCAGCAAGTGAGCCAGGGACATCGTTGGGAGTGGAGCACACCAGGAACCCAGGGAACAGAAGGAACCTCCAGTCCCTTGTGGGGATGAGAAGGAGTAGCCCAGTGTGGAGCGTGTTTCCCCCAAAACAGGACTCTCACCTGAGCTACAAAGAAGCTGCTCTTGGCTGCAGGTGCAGAGCCTGGATTCCCACCCTTCCTCCTGACCTTACAAGCTCCCCAGGCAAACTCGTGTTCGCTGATGTGAGGAGCAGAGGCAGTGTTGTGCTAGGAGGCAGCTGTGTTGAGGGTTTTTCACATATAAACAAATTAAGGAAATAAGGTTTCTGACAGCCCACAGAAGCCGTTAAGAGACCTAAAGTGAATCAAGCCAGGTAACCAAACTGACAGTGAGGCATCAGAAAGGTGATCACTGTTACTTATGTTGTGTGCCAGCCAGAGTCCCCCAGTCCCTCGTGCCTGCCACGATACAGAGCACACAGTAGAGGGTCATCCCTGCCCTGAATTCTTGCTGTCTCCCCAGAGTTTGGACTCCCACAACTCGCAGAAGTGGGAGCAGGGCTGAATTTTACTAGCTGAGATCAGTAGTGCACGTTCACTGCTGGAATTACTTTGCTGTTTGCAGGTCCACAGAAGGTTGTGGCAGTTGCTTCCAGGGCCAAGCTGTTGCCTGTGGTCTTTTGACAAGCACGGCACAGGAGCGTCTCTTCACAATTTAGCACATTAGAACCGAAATTCTTGTTGACATGATCTGCTTGTCCCGTTGTGTGTTCCCACAGAATCTAATTATCCTGCCCATTTGGGTGACTTAATTTCTCTTCCTTTTTCATTCTTAAAGGCTGATCAAAATTTTAGTACTGACCTGAAATATCTGGGGGTTTTGATGATTTTGACCTGGTACTTCACAAAGAGAGTAATGTTATAAATAATGAATCACGAGGCTGCAGGTTAATACCACTGAGATGACCACAGTGCAACCAAATGTTCTACTTACCATACACACAGAGCCACAAATCTATATTTGGATTTTTAAAAATGCTCTTTCTAAAAAAAATCTAATAAAACCAAATCACCCCAAACATGACTTGCTGCTACTTGTAAAGTGGATTTCTTCTTACTTGTTTTCAATCATGCTGAAACGTGCTCATGTGATCAGTGATATCTTCCAATTTTTAAAACCAAAAATAAATTAGCTGTCTGTTTCAGGGACAGATTGTGATTCAGATTCAGGATGTTTCTTCTTCTGTGCTACTCTCATCATGCACACCTCCAAAGCTGTTAGTAGTACTTTTTGCGGCTCTGTTTCGTGTAGGGTGTCATGTCAACAATTTTCTGTTCTGTGCTTCTGGTAAGGACAAAGTTCCTGTATCTCCATTTCTCCATCCTGCTGTTGGCTCTTGCGGTGTCATTCCCCTCTGTTCTCATTCCTTCCTTCTCACATACCCCCCTTCTCCTGACTTCGCAGCATGATTTCAACCTAAAGGCTAGCCCAGAGCTTAAGTGCAAGAGAATGTCCGCAGGATCTTTGGATGCAGTTTGCAACCATGGGAGGTTGCAAGGACTGTGGTCCAGGTTGACAGAGAGAGTAAAGCTTCCCACTCAGTATTTCTCCCTAGGAGCCAGCAAAGATTGCAAAGCAGCTTCATGGCTACCATGGGAAGAAGGCCTCTGCTAAATGGTCATAGCCCTAAAGGAGGCTAAAGGTGTAGACACAACGTCAAGAGTGCTTCCTGCAGCGTGTTTGGATGCCAAACAGGATTCAATCCCAGCAAATCCAGGAAATTTAAAGGGCAATCCTAACCTTGCCCCCCCTTCCCGTTCTGTTTCCACTGTTTGCACAAGTCATATTTAAATAGGCTCAGAGTGCCTCTTGGCAACTGGTTAAAAACGGAATTCCTCTTGCAATTCATTTTTTCCTTGCCCCCATGAGCTCCACAGTGCCCCTGCAGACACCCGTGTGCTGCTCTGTGCCCCAGTCTGCGAGGCCACAGCCTCTGCCTCGCGCGAGCAGCCGTGTTGGAGCTCGGCATGCGCTGCAGCTCACTCTCCGTAGTGTTTATCAGTGTTCCCCTTCTGATAAGAGTGTGTGAGAGCCCAGCAAAGAGCGAGGCAGCCACCGGCTTGCGTTGATAGCTCTCCAGGGGCAAGCTTCCTCACCCTGTCCTCCCAGCTCGTCTCAGCCAGTTACACCATATTTAGTGCAAATTTGAAGCTCAGCCAAGCTGGCAGTCAAAGTTCCCCTCGATATAGCCTCCAACAGCAGGAGGCTCCCGATGGTGTTGTCATTCTAGTGCCTACTCCTCAGGTTTTTATTTTTTGCCCTCACACATGGGACACGCTAAACACGAGATGAGAGAATGGGTGGTTCTTAGATATGCGTCATGAAATATGATACGCGTCTGAGTGCTGCAGATTCTGGTTTGCCTTTACCAAATCGTAGCGGCTGAAGCAGTGATCCCTACAGTGAAGTTGTGTCATGGTTTCTAGTCCACTTTCCTACTTCAAACTGTTTGTGAAGGCCTGAAACTTGTGCTGTCTGAAGCACTCCAGGTTTTGGCTCTGCTTTACTGTAATCAAAATCAAGCAGATATTTTTTCCACTTTTCTTTGAAACGTTGTCGGAGAGGGGAAAAATAAGAGGCCCTCAAAAGCTCATCAGGCAAATTACGAAGTTCATTAGCTGTGCACGCAAAGTGGCTTCATTTTGGAAACTGAAATACAAGATGGAAACAACCTGTGGTCAGACGTCGTGTTCATTGCCACTGGCTCTGGCTTCGTTACTTTCCCTGGCAGATGGTGACCGTGTGGACTTGCTGATTCTTTTGCTGAGTTTAAAAGAAAGGCTTTGCTCTTGTTTTGTAGAGAGGTGAATGCGCTCACTGTAGATAAAGTTCACACGGTAGTCAAGAGCATAGTTGAGTTGTGTAGGTTAAACCTCACTTTCTTAATCATCAGCAGTTGTGTTTGGACACATCGATGAGCTCCATGTGCTGTAGTTGAACTCTGTATTAACTCATTTGTTGAGATGGGTGTGGGAGTTAGCCACGAGTCCTCAAGCTGCTGCTGAAGGTGTTGTTCGGGTAGCAGCTTGAGTCTCCCACCAGGGCATCCTGACACAACCAAGCAGCCTCTAATCCTGTCCTGGAGCGGGACGGAGCAAGGACTGCGGGGCTCTAAGCAGAGGAGCTTCACCCCTGGCGGGGAGTCCTTTGCAAGGAGGGAACTCCTGCAACCTGTGCGTTATTGCTGGAGCGGAAGGACACGAAGGCAGCCCGGTAGCTCCAAGGATCTGGCTCCCAGACTCCAGTGGGTGTGGGGGAAGTCTGGGGGTCAAAGGCCCAGCCCCAGGCATGCCTATTTGTGCTTCCTCTTGCCCATATCAGACTCTCATCTCCTTCCCACTTCCACAACAACCCCTGGATGTTTGGAGAACCAACTGTGCGTTGCCTGCCTGGCTGTCTGCCAGGAGGGCATGGAAGATGAGGTCATGTGGGAAAACGGGTCCGGTGGAGCCAAGAGGAATGTGGAATTTGGGCAGCAGCCAAATTAAGATTACTTTTGTATGGCCACCTGCACCTGTGTTTGTGGGGGTGGGGATACTGAGGCTGTTGAACTGACTCAGCAGTTGCTCACACAAAGGCTGGCAAGGTTTCTCTGTTCTCCTCTTGTCTGCTCAGTGTTCTGCCAACACCCTATCGTTCCCATCCAGGTGCAAGTAATCTGTATTGAGAAATCAGAAAAACTCATCCCGGGAGATGACGTGAGACTGATAGCAGAGGAACAACTGCTGAGGTACTCGGTCCAGAAAATACTGTCTATTTGTGAAAAACGAGCCTGTCCTTAAAGCTAAAAGCATCCTGGAACTGGGATCTGGGGAGAACAGCAGATGCACTTTTCCAAAAGCCCCGTTCTGCTTTCAACACAGACCCTTAAAAGGAGGGCTCTGCGGTAGCAAGGGGGATCTGCTGGCTCCACAGAGCCTGTGCTGACTTGTCGGTATTGCAGCCATCACAGAAGGGTTTCCTCGAGTCTCATTTGCAACGTGGGCCTGCAGTGCAAACAGAAGCAGAAATTGTTGGGTTCTTTTTACACACCACCAGAAGTGTGTGTGGACCTCTGAAGACAGGAAGGCTGGATACATGTTCCAAGAAGCCTGTGCTCTTGAATAAGAAAAACAATGCATAGATGAATGTAGAAGAAAATGGGATATGAACAAAATCATTGCAAGAGAAATGCAGTTGGGTGCATCTTTTTTGTAAAAATAGATTTTATGCATAAAAATTCCCATGGTTAGGATTGCCTATCATTTTCCTAATTTCACTAAGATTGAAAAGTATAGCCTGAAATTTTCCATGACCGGAGTTATACTCCTGTCTCATTCTTTCAGGAGGGAACTTCAGAAACCACAAATCAGCCATGTATAAAAAGCAGATGATGAAAAATCATATCTTTTGGCATCAGAGGTATTCCAACACCTTCGTTCTTAGAATAAGAGGCTGAATTTTGGCAAAGAGACCAAGTTTTTTAGGGAGACATCTTTTGCTGGTCTTTAATTTTCAGTCCATCAAGATTTGGCTAACATATAAGCTTCTGAAGTCCTCAGTTGCCCCAGACTCTGGGCAGGCTTGTTGAAAGTGGGCAACTGATCCCGCTGGTCCCACAGAGGTAACCCTACCCCAGCCCCTTAGTGAGGACCGTGTTGCACGTGTACCCCATCCTCGGAGAAGCTGAACATGTTTCTGCCTGGAGTGGGAAGGGCAACCGTGACTTTTGATGACATTGCTCTCCCAGTTGCTGGGGATTTCTGTGGTCGTACAGAAACTGCAAGCAGTGAATGTGTCTGTACAGGCATTGCTTTCAGTGATTTAGGTCGAGGTCTTGTATTAAGCAACACAGATTTGTCATCTTTTCTTCTTTCCGAGGCGACCAGTGGTATTCTTGAGTTAATGGTCCATTTTTGCTTCCTTTTCATCTCCACAGTCAGTTTCCTTGGTATCATCTCAGAGTAGCAGATATCAAATACACCTCCGATACAACTGAAAACATCATTTGGATGTTTGTTGCAACGTGCACATCCAGCGGGTGTGATGTGTGCACCCGCAGTCAGGTTCATTGCCTAAAGCAAATGAAACGGCAACATTCGAGCTGTTGGCTCAGCTCGTCTCCTTGTGAACCTTGTGCAAGAGGCAGTCCTTCCCAGGCAGGGCTCAGCTCGTTTCGTGCTTCTGTGGCTCCGAGATGTGCTACAGTGTTGGTCCCATATTCCTTGGGAAAGCTGGGCTTAAGCATAGGACCCAAAATCTAAGACTTTTAGAGGTGGACTTGTGGCTTTTGAGTTGTTGCAAACCTAGCTCTTCAGTGTCCTTCCCTTTTCCTTGGTGGTGCCCAGGGAGTGGGGACAGGAAGGAACCAATTCCATGGAAGCAGCATGGAGAAATGGTTGGGGGACAGATCTACAGCCTTGTGGGGAGGTGAAGGCTGGCCGAGGGCTCTGGGGACACAGGAACTAAGAAAAGGGCAAAGAGAGGGAAGTGTGTGACAGACAGCCAGAATCAGAGGTGAGGATCGAAGCCTGTGGAGACAATAATGACGAGGTGAAAGGCAGAAGGGGTCAGGCTTATGGTTTCTGGGCCTCTGCGTAGTCCTGTGAATCCCAGGCTTCAGTGTTTCCTTCCTCAGCCTCGGCATTAGCAAATAGCTGTGAATTGCAATGGTAATGAGTGCTTCAACTCTTCTTAGTAACGGGCTTTCTTCACCTCTTAAAATAAAGGCTCTGCTTTAGATAGGAGTGTACAACTGATAGGAGGGTTTCCAGGCCCCATGTGTCGACACGGAGCTGCTGAGAGGTGTCTTTCTTGCCTTCAGTGTGCGGTGGACTGACAGGAGTTTGCTCAGCTGAAATAAAATCAGGAACTCAATTTGCTTCCAGCCAGCTTTAGGGCGGGAGCCACTCTGAACTCAGCCGGGCACTCCAAGCTGCTGGTGCCATTTCTCTTTAGATCAACTGCACTGAGTTCTTCAAAAACTGTGATTATTTTCTAATTCCCTGGTCAGCTTTTGGGGAACAAGACAAGATTTTCAAGCTTCTCCCCCAAGTCCTTTAAAAAAAAAAAAAATTCTATAGCAATTGAGATGGATGTAAGCAGCAATATTGCTTGTGCCTCTTGGTTTGCAACATGGGAAGATTTTCTATATGCATGGAATAGGCATCGCCAGCTCCTACGCTCGTCTCTGCATTACAATCAACTACGAGGTAAATCAGGGACAGGCAGAAATTCAGAGAGCTATAAAGAACTTCCTAATGGCTCTGCTGTCCTTTGTGCAGGCACTAACCTGACATAGAAGCCAGCAAGCCATGTATTGCTCACGCACTGTAGCTCTCTTTCATTATGAGGTACTTCAAATAGTGCTAATAAACAGACTTTCCTGGCCCCAAAATTGCCAGCTTCATGTTATCTGGAATTCCAGTGTCTCCAGCAAGGTAGTTGTGTTACCCAGAGATGAACTACTGGAGAGAATATCCAAGTAAACAAACATATGCTTAGTGACCTAATTAAGCAGAATGTTTATATTCCATTCAAGTATGAGACCATTTCAGTTTATTTCCTGCTCTGCATTTTAATTTTGCTGTCAGAAGTGTAAACAACTGGCTGTGGAGTTTTTGTCTCTCAGCCACTGACCCCGTCAGACGTCAAAAGTACAACTAAGACGTGAGGTGTCAAGGAGCATCAGCAAACCTCGTGCTTCAGACAGAAGTGCAAATATGCAATATCATCCTAATTCCCTAAATTATTTTTCCATGTCATATAGTAGCCCGTTAAACAGCCTACACACTTTGAAAAAGTTGTGGTTTTAGTGAATTCATCTGTTGATTCTTTGCAATGTATAATAAAATAGTCACAATATAATGCTTTATCGGGATTTGTTGGGTGATATCAGAACAATGGGACGTAATGTTAATAGCAAAGCAAAACTGTTGATAGAGAAAAGCTGTCTAAGGGCAGTTCCTGCCAGAATGCACAGTTGTCCTACCAAACTCAGCAAGGTCTCAGGGAAAAGGCTCTCCACATCCGAGCCGGTGGCTGTGCGGAAGTGTGGGCATACACGGGCACGCACAGCAGGTCTGCGTACCGCTTGACTCACACTGCTGCGTCCATGGACTTAAATTCTTCCAAAAGCAAAATTCAAAAGTGAAGAGAGAAGAACGGTGTGAAATTGATGGGAAGAGGCAGGGTTTGCCAGTAAGGACGGCAAAGATGGAGAAGTTTGATGTGGTGGGTGTATAATTAGTGCCATCTGACAAAGAAGAGGCATTTGCAGGATGTGTTGTGTCAGTTCCTTTTCTAGACAACACGTTGGTTGCAGGGTAGCAGAGTGTAGTAGAATGGCATCTATTTATACCTCAGTAATTAAAGAAGCTCGCAGCTTTCAGAAAAGAACATGCATTTAGTCTGATGCTGTTGTTGTGGGCCTGCTGCTAAAAGCTGCCGGAACTGCCCCTCAGCCGGGGTGGCCCTGCAGGAGTGGCACAGCACACGGGCCTTCGCTGGGGATGTTGCGGTTCCGTCTGGAGCCTGTTAAACCAGCACTAGGAATTTCAGTCAGTTACAAAGTTCAGCCCCAAGCTGCTGATGTTGCACACTTTGGGGGCAGAGAGGGTATGCATGAAACTGTGCACAACCCCAAAGATTTCTGTATTTCCTCTATTGAGTTTGCTATAGATTTCTTAAATAGGGTAGTAGTAAAGTGTGTGCTGTGTTGGAAACGACAGAGGAATATATTTGCTGATCATCATAAACAATACCGTTTCACTGAGGTAAATCAGGTCGGGGAGTCCATCAGTTAACCCGTTAAACATGCACGAAACACCGTGGGTGCTTTATGGTCACTTTGAAATATAACAGTATGCTCATTTGTATTAACAGAAATTCAGCGGTGTTTTATATAGGAGTACAGGGGGGTTGTGGATTTGTTCGTGCTTGTATACATATTTATACATATATACTTTAATAAATAAACGAGGAATGCAGCTGCCCCTCGTGTTCGGGCCTTCTTTGCAGCCCTTCAGTATGAGTAGGATCATCTGAGCCAAACGTGAGGAAGACTCTTCCTCTCAGCCCCTGCTGCTTACACAGAAGAAAGCTCCGGGGATGGGGAGGAAGTCTTTTAAATTAATTCTTCAGGCTTCTCCTTGCCTAGATCTTTCCTCTTCTGATGTCCTTAGATGCTCCCAAGGACTCTGGGGGCTGTTTGAGCTCAGCTCGGAGCCGCCTGCTGGTCCCATTGGGTGCCATTTCCTTTTCAAAGAGGTGTTCCTGCAGCTGCTCCTTCTGCGCAGGGAGCGGAAGCCTTTGAAATTGCTGCGGCTTCGCTGCACGGGCTGGTGGAGCAGCGAGCATCAAAAACGGAGAGGAGGAGAAGTGCTTGTATCTGTTTAAATTAATTATAGAGGCTCCGGCAGAAATGTGAAGGCAAACAGAGAGAGGAGGCCTGATTTGTGGGGTACTTCTCAGAAAATGGGTTGCTAAGCTGTGCACTGACTTTGTGCTCCCTGCGCAGGGTGAAGCGGCTGTGCCAGAAATTCTTTTAAGAGGAAGCGTTCTCCGATGGGCCCGAGAGGCAGCACAGGAGTAGCTGCAGTGCTGCTAGGGAGCACCGCGGGGAGGCTAGATCTTCAGCTGCTTTAGAAGTGCAGAGGTCTAAAACCAGTAAACAACATAAGGAATTTGCTTTCACCACTTCATACGTGGTGCTTTCAGACCGGGCAGTCTCTGAAGCTCCCCTGACCTACCTGAGGCACCTGTCTGAGCCTGCAACAGCCCAGAAACTGCACCACGGGAGTTCCTCCTCTCACTCAGGGTGTGTCTTCCACCACGTGGGAGGTGCCACGCAGAGCAGCGATCGTGCTCGGCGGTGCCCGCGGGTGGGCTGTGGGCACGTGGGTATCTTACCGGGTGAACATCGCGCGAGGTCCTCAGCCCTGTGATGGAGACTGGGGAGTTGTCCTGGAACATGGAATGAATCAGGGCACTTTCTGGCCTGCAAGGCAGCTTTCTTGCTTCTGTGTGTGGTGGATGGGAAGCATTTTCCCAGGTGAGGCACTGGCCAGTCTGACAGAGCAGGGGACTGTTCTGATCAGGAAAGCTGGAGGGGGCCCGGAATGCAGCAGAATATCCGCAGCCTCCCCGTGAGGCTGAGGCTCGTGGCCAGAGCCTGTAGTTCTGTACATCAAATGAGAGAGACATTATGCAGCTTATACCTTGAGAGGAGTTTGAGCTGCGATGTCCTCGGGTGCGTAGTGCCAGCATCCTTCATCTGAAGTCACCAGAAGCAACGAGCTTAGGTTCAAATGTCCTGCTGAAAAGTAGGCTCACTCTCAGCTGTTAAGATTTATCAGAGGTTTTGCCTGAAAGGAACTGACTTACAGGAAGGTGCCTGGTCTGCATGTCTGACGAGAGGAGGAGGCAATATTTTCCCCTCTGTTTTTTTTCCCTTTGGCTTAGTCTTAGTCTACCTACATAGAATATCCCGTGGAAATGAGCTTAGCAATAGCTGCACGGGTGCTTTTTGGTACCTGCTGTCAGTAATGCAGCAAGACTTTGAGAAGAGATGGCTTGGGTTTGGTTGCTTCACGCATTCCTCACCCTTCAGATTTGCTGTTGCTTTGGTTAAGGGTGGTTTGGAGACACAGTGCCAACACCGGAAACTGATCTGAGGTGTCCAAAGAGGGATGGATCTTGTGGCATGAACTCGTTGGCTGCTGTGTCCTCGTTCACCACTTGCCGCTTGAAAGAATGGAACAGTCTTTTAGCTGTAGGGTCTCCAGTCCCTTTGTCCCAGCTTGGGGGCCTTGAAATGCTGCTGGGTTTAGAGTCAGGACAGAGTCAGATGCTGGAATAATGCTGTCCTGGCATTTGAGGAGCAAGGGAAGTTCAGCGAACTCCTAAGGTGCGTGCGCCACTTCAGGAAGAAGGACCCTGTTGGTCTTAATAAGTAGCTGATCTTTAGGGGACCAAAGTGGGGGTTCTGGGCTGCTCTCGTTAGAAGGAAGCAGTGGTCCAGACGCCAGGCTTGGGTACTTCTGGAGCTGATGACTGTGGATAAATTACTGTTTAGAGGAGGTAAATTCAGCTTTGCAGAGTCCTTCTCTCGTGCTTTTGCTGAGCTGGAGGGGAACGGGTTAGTTTGGGGGCAGTAATGGAGGTGGCTTTTCTCATAATTTACCCGTCTTAATAGCATATTCTGACTGCAGTGTTTTTCTGTGCCTGGTACATTTGGCTGCATGAAATCAGAGTGAATTTATAATCCTTTACTTTTGGAGGGGGTGGCGGGAAGGCAGATGACTACAGTCCCTCTTATAGAATGTTATTATAAAAGAAGTGTGAATTACCTCCTAGCCTCTCATGCTGTTGAAAAATGGATTTGAATGGCATTTTCAAGGTGTTGTTTCTAAGACATTCAGCAATTGCCATTCATCCATGAGTGCTTAGTGAGATGAATAACAAAAAGTGGTTTAGGATTCATAGGAGGAAGTGTCAAAAAATAACATTTGGCAGAAAACTACTGGTTATGCTAAATTCTCTTGTATATCTAAACTGCACCAAGGTTACCTAAGTGGTTTTAGATAATCCAGTCATTGTGAAAAAGATTATTTGAGAAACAGAAGTGACAGCATCATTTCCATTTGTGTGTGGACTGTAAGAGTCATCTGACTATATCAAACGCAACATGATATTGTGGCAACACAGCTTTAAGGGAAATAAACCAGGCCTTTCTTGCTGGCCGTTCTTTAGGCAGGTGAAATATAGCAATATTGCCTCTGCGTTAACTCACCTTTTCAGCAAGCAAGCATCAGAACGCAAAGATGATGAGGAGAGAGGAGGGAAGGGCAAGTGAATCTTGAAGGAATTCATCTTTGGGTGGTAACCTTGAGAATAATTGCCCTGCCAGGAGATACGTGTTTACTGAATGGCTCTACGTAGGCTTTACTAGAAACTTAGAGCAGATTTCTTTTTGAAAAGATCGTGAAGAGGTGTTGTGCCTCTCGAAACCAAAATTCCTTGTCAGGATCTTAAGTAGGTCCTTGTAGCTCTCACACATCCATGCTTCTGGTGAAAACAACAATGCATGTTATTTAAGATTGCTGATATCTTAGGCTTCAAATGGTAGGAGTTTTAGATATACAAGATATACCAATGCATCTATGTATGGATGCTATTAAAGTACATTATCAAGGCACATAATTAAAGGGCATTATGTAACCTGTGATGAATTTTAAAATTTTCTACTGATTAGCACTTTATGGTTGGAAGGTATTAAAAGCTAGACAGGATAATTGACAGCTATATCCAACAAAAAATAAACCTTTATCTTTAGCTAGAACCTTCTTTTTCCCAATGGTTGTTTAAATCTGTTTTTTTCATCAAAACTTAGACTTTATTGGATTGGACTTTTTGCCATTATGGGTTTTCTTCTTCCCATTTTATCCTTCTTCCTATGATTTTCCCATTTTTATGTCAACAAATGCAAAAAAACCCCATGATATCCAGAGGCTTTTCCTTATCTTTCATTCCTTCTTAAAAAGAGATTGAGAAAGAAAGAAGAGCTGAAACAGAAATGAGAAAATACTGGAAAGCTGTCTGTCTCCTGTTTGAAATACACAGCTTGTATGTTCCAAGGTCAGTCTGTGTCACCTTTCGGCTAAGATACGCACATCTTGCACAAAAATCGTGGTCAGTGCTGGGCTTTCATCTTGCAGTTCAGGTTCCCAAAAATTACATCTCTACCAAAGCAATCAGTAAAATAAATATTTTTCAGTTCTTTACAAGAAGGACTGTTCCCTTGTGCTAAAAGAGCGGGCTCCTAAGGAAATGCTAAGAGCACTTAATAAAAACTAGTCTTCTTCCACCCATCGTCTCCTGTAACGTCTGTTTACAGAGCGTGCTTTGACTCATACGTGCTCCATCTGTTCTGTTATGTCTGTCTGTCTGCTTTCGCCTCTCCCACACCCGCTCAAGATGCAAGGTAAGTTGCCCATCTCTGACTGAGAAGCGAGCAGGGAGCATAAATAGTTTGTGCCATATTAATAGCAAGAAGTGGCACCTGTGATGTGCCACTCATTGTCTCTGGTGGCATCAGCACTTCGCGTCCTCTTTATGTTCCCTGAGCTCTGGGTGCTTGGTTGGTCTGGGTTTTGCCACTGCTTCCTCTTTCTTTTTTTTCTGACCTTGCAAGACTGGGAAATGACTGCCTTTCACAGAGCTGAACGTACCAATGATGTCGTTCATTTCCTTTTCTCCACTGCACATTTTAAACTTGAGCATCCTTAACCAAGAGTGCTTTTTCTCCCGACGTGGGTCAGCTGTCCTCCTTGGAGGGTTCCAGAGCTACACTGTCTCTAGAAAGCCTGCCCCTTGCTGTGGCTGTAAATGAGGCAGGAACTTCTCTGGTGTCTGGTGCTGGAATTCTGCATAAAGAGCACAGGACAGGGAACTTCTTCCCTGCCGAAGCTGCACGGGACATCCACTGGTGAAGCCCCCGTTAACACCCGTCTTCACACCATGCAGCACAAACAGAGAGAGCGGAGGAGCAGAGCAGCATGCAGGCAATGGGAGGCTGAAACAGAAAGGACACAAAGGATTTTTGAGAAAAGACAGGTGGAAGGTAGGAAGAGTATCAACACTTCAGGTGGGGGTGCCTCTTCCCAAATGAAATCAGGGCTGGAGGTTTCCCTGCTCTGAATAAAACCAAGGCAATAAAATGGTAGTTGAAGTGATTTAGGAGTCCTTAGAGGCCAGAAAGCGTGTTATAAAATACTGAAGACTTGCCATATTACAATTAATCTAATTTTTGTTTCCTCACTTTCAGTTTGAAGGACTATTAAAAACATCTGGAATTGATTAATGAATGAATGGACTGCCGTTTGCAAATCCTCAATGAAAGAATGTGGCTTCCCATTAAATGGGAGATTACAACTGTCCCAACGTAAGCGACAGCATTAGCAGTGAGTCCAGCAGAGTTAAGGAGCTTTCTGAATGCTTTGACAAATAGAGTGCTAATGTCCTTGATGAAAAATGACTTTTAGCTAGATCTTCCAAATATTTTCCCCTATTTCAACTATATTTCAGTCCCAGTCGATACATCTGTTCTTCACAAGAGTTCTAGTAGGCATTGGGACATTTTTTCAACATCGTTGGTCAATTATTTTACCGCCCCAGCTGATCACGTATTAAATTCAGACTATGTTTTGATGAAAAATGGCTTTTCAGATTCACTCAAATAAATACTTCCAATTAATTTTTATTTTTTAAGGGGAAAACCTAGAAGTGTTGGGTTTTTTAAAAGGTAAAAAAAAGAAAGCCTAAATCCACATTGCTTTGTTACACAGAAGATTTTTGTATTAACCCTCCCTCCACACAAGCAGCTGTAAGCAACTGATTTGATACCAGATCTGCAGTTCTCAACTGTTGGGCAACTACTTGGTGACTGGAGAAGCTGTTGACTTATCACCGATGCAGGGGCGTCGTGGCCTCTCCATTTTTTGGCCCAAATAGCCCATCATCTGTAAAGTACACGGGGGAAAGCCCGGTCAGGAGCTGCCCAAGTCCTGCACGGGTGAAGGAGGCAGGCGCAGTGTTATTGCCCTGGGCACCAGCGCCCTGCTGGGCAGCAGCGCCTGGCTCAGCGCCCTCGTGCCCCACCGCTGCATCCTTCCCCCATTCTGAGGGAAGGAGCTTGCGTCTCAGCTACCGGCAGAGGAGAAGCATTAGAAGAGAAGTTTCCTGGAGGATCGCGGCGCAGTTCTGTGTGCCGTGTGCACATTCACGGTTTCGATGACTCCATTCTCTCTTTGAAACACGGGCAGTGCTTCCGGCCTTGCGGAGGCGCTGAAGGCTGGCTGGTGTTTGCCAGGTTCTCGGCTCTTACGGGAGAGAGACCGGGTGAGTGTTTGCTTAGACAGCAGTTGTGGTGCAGAGCTGTGCGGTGTGTCCACAGCCACCGGGCATCACCCACTAATGGTGCCGGAGTCGTCCAGCACCGTGATCCCATCTGAAGGCAGACTGGAGGAGGACACCAAAACGTGGTTTCTGTTAGCTTCTTTAGACCTGTGCTTATTCCCAAGTGTGTTGTGACTTTGGCTGGGAAGGGGAGATTGGAATCGGTGCAGGAACTCCTTCCCAGGTATTGTTGTGATGGTCCTGGCTCCCTAGCCTACTCCTGCACCCTTTCTGCTTCCCTTTTCCTAGCTGAAGGCGTGCGATGAATCCTTGGATCCCAACCTTATGAGTCATGGAATGAATGCTGCTAAGCCTGGGCTCACATTTGTGGTCCCTGTCTAAAGTTGCCTTGAAGCTGAAGTCCATTAGTTTTAAGCCCCCAGTTGCTCTCTGCTTTCACCGGCAGAGAGGGGTCAGAACAGGAATAAATTTCACAGGCAACAGCCCAAGTATTCGTCTGGCCTTTTTGTGTTTCCTCTAGCTTGGCTACAGTGACATTTAGGGAGGCAGATGGGCTCACATTTAATAAAAAGTTTTGAAATAATCTGCTTTGATTTGGTGCCTAAACTATTGGATTTTATCCACATGATTTTCTTCTCCCGCTGCCGTGACTGTTTGAGGTCAGTACATTTAAGCCCTCAAGTAGCTGTGGACTTTCCCACCAGGAGTCTTCTGACTGACCTCCTGACAGGGGAGTGGTGTGGTGTCGTGGGCTGCGTTGAGTCAAAGGCATCACCCACACCTGCATCCAGAACATCCTCTTGTTTTAGACAAGATGCTTTTCCTTTCTTTGTGTGCATTTCTTCTCCCTCCGCCCCCTAGAAATATTATAAGGGTTAATTGAGGCTTTTATAGAGCATGCTGACAGTGAGAAGTTATTTTAATTATTAATAAGACTAATGATATACCACCATCACAAGGAATTATACTCTGGTAATCCCTGCTGATGCCATGGTAACTGTGGGTTATCTAGGGTCTCTTCCTGTACTTCTCATCCCCGTTTGCTCAGAAGTCTGCAGTTTGGATATTTTTTTTGCTCTTTTCTTTGCAATAAAATGGCAAAATGGTAACTGATATTCCTGAGATGAGAAGGCAGTGCCATGCACTGGAGAATGTACCAGAGATAATCTGTTTAAAGTTTAGGATTTATCTAAGGACCATAATATAGTTTCAAGTCTATTTATAGTAGTTCCTCTGCTCTTGGACATTTCAGCAGTGCAGCAAGCATTTCCTTACGTTTTAATTTTGTTCAAAAGTGGAGGGCATTAAGAGGGTGGTTACAGAGACTGCTCAACAAGCCGGGCCAATAGATCATGTAATTAAAGTACTAATTCCAGCCTAGTGCCAGGTACCTGCTGCAGAAATGCCAATACCAAGTGTATCAGCGTGCTAAGAACGCACTACGGCAGCAACAGCAGCAGCAGCAGAGGAGAAACGGGAGGGCTGAAGCGCGGTCTGGCATGGGTGTACACTGTGTACCCTCTCATCCCAGTGCTGCTGCCAGTCAAACGGGCCAGGTTCTATCACGTATTCTGGCTGAAAATAACACTGGCACAAGAAACTTGCCTAGAAACTTGCAGAAGGGAATTACACACATGGGTGCCCCTAAGCAGCAGTGCTTAACTGTTTGCTAGCAGTGGCTCCAAGGGCTTAAAGCAAAGACAACCTTATTGGCAGGGGAATAAAATAGCATGAGGAAGGCAGTGATTAATAAATAAACAGCACTAGGTGAGTCTCTTCTCCTCCTGGCGTGTCTTTGCAGTGCTCTTGTCTCAGTGCTCCTCAGGCCTCTGGAGCGCAGCCTGAGTCCTGGCTGTCTGCACCGTGGGCTCCTGGCTCTGCCGAGACCCAAATCTGAGAAGTCTGTCCTTAAGCCAGCACGGCTGAGGTGGCGGCAGCTCTGTTTCTGGAGAAGGAGACCCTGAGCAGCCCTTCTTAGCACACCTGCTCTTTTTAAGAGGTCTCTCTCCTAGCTTCCAGCGCCCACCTCACCCACTGCCCCGGCTCCCACACCTGCACTCTCCTCCACCAGGTGCGCTCATGGTTCCCTGCTCTTTCCCATAGCAGTGAGTTTAACCTTATTGCCCCCTCCCAGTGGCAAATGCCACAGCGGTGCGGTCGGAGAGCTCTTAGTTAAAAGGGCATTTTCCCTGCACAGCAGATGCCATTCTCCGGTATAAAGCCTCTGTTAATCAGAGGGTCTCAGGCAGCTCAGGGTCACTGTTACCTGTCTTCGTTGACATGTTTGTAGTGGTCTTTACTGTGTAGTTCTTACGCTTGTAGTCACCCTGGGTAGTTTGGCTGCAACAGAACAATGTCACAGCTAACATTATGAAATGTGGCTGGCCAGTTCTTTCCCATTTCCATAATCTTCCATCTCACACACACATTCGCACACCATGAAATCATTAACGATAAGGAAAATGCACCAGCTACAAAATGGTGACGGTTACAGGGCTGTTGTATTTAGAAAATACTCTGAGAGTCTGTACAAGAGAGACATCTGAAGTGCATAGGGTGGAAATGCTGCAGGTCAGGGCAGTTCAGCTCTCATTTTCAGCTCTTGCTGCGGAGAACCAAGGGGTTGGTGTCCAGACCAGGTACAAAATGCAACAACTTTTCCAGACCCAGCCTCGGTAGGATGGGGAATAGAAGAAGAGGTCCTGAGGGCTGACAGGACTGGATGGAAAGACCAGCGATCCAAGAGCCAGGCACTTAGGGATGTAGGGTCATAGATCAGAATCACAGAGTTGTTGTGGTGGGAAGGTACCCTTGGACAGTCTTGTCCAACCCGCCCTGCTAAGCAGAGTCAGCTGGAGCCAGTAGCCTGGCTCGTGTCCGATCAGGTCTTGAATGGATGAGGAGATTCCACAACCTCTCTGGGCAACTGCTTTCAGTGTTTATCACCCTAACAGTTAAAACAGATATTTCTTGTGTTTAAAGAAGTGTCATGAGCCAGTTGCACATCTGGGTGACCTCCGTCCCAATACTGGCATCCATCCCCCAGCACAGAAGAAATCAGACCAGCTGAAGGATGCATGGCAAAATTTTACAGATGACCGATTGTACAGCTTTGTGAGCAGGGGCTGCCAAGGAAATTCTGTCTTGAATCCCTGTGGCGATAGGGGAATATGAATACATTTTCTAGTACCAGAAAAATGCTTGATCATACTGGGAGTGTCACCAAACTGATGAACTTCTCAGACCACAGTAACAGGGTCCTGGGAAGGAGACCAAGGGGTGCATCGCACTGACTACTTGGGACCTTAGCTGATTTGCTTTTGCTAGGAGGCTGGAGCAGGAGTACGTCAGGACTTTATTCCATGGCAGGAGTTGTGATGCCAGGCAGGGTAAGAAGCCCTCTGTCCTCCAGGGTTCTCCAGGGCTTGACAAATCAAACCATTCATCCTACTGCAACCATCCCACTCACCTGCTGCACTCCCAGGAACCACTGACCTTACAGATAAGACAGGTATCCCCTCTTTGCTAGAAAAAATGCTACGATGTGAGAAGAACATCAATCAGATCTCATCTCCAGCTCTTCTTTTTTCTCTTCTGGTATAGAAGAGCTGCACAGGTCACTGATAGCTCAGGGAGATCAGCGTGGCTGGAGACAGAGCTGCTAGTGAGGGAAGCGGGCATACCAAGATTAAGGAAGACAGAAAAAGCCAGGCTGGACTCTGCAAGACAACCTAGAGAAGCCCATAGCTTTGTTATTGTGAATATCACAGCTCCACTGCAACCTGGTTGTCTTGGAGCCCTTTGATACCACTTATGTTCAGTGTTGCTGTGCTCTTGTGGTGCCCGTTTGTTGCCTGTCACTGCAATCCTCTAACGGGTATTTGACATCAGGAAAGAGCAGGCCATTTCCCATTAAGAGATTTATTGGGCTCTGCATAATCTGCATCAAGGCAAAACTACTTGTGTTTTCAGAGTTCAAAGACTAAAAAAGTAAGGAAATGTAAAAGATAAAGTCTGTACAGCAGGGCTAACGTCAGTTTTATTTACATCCCCTATTTTATATTATTCAATAAATATGTACAGAAATACATTTCCAGATTAAGGATATCAACATCCATATTTGCCGAGGGAAAACAGGTAAATAGAAGTGTGTTCTGTGTAAGGAATGTGGTTGAATTTTGCTCTGAAAGAAAACATTGTTTCTTTGCTGACATCTGACACTAAAGCAGTATAATCTTGAGTTACGTGGTATATAGTTTGTCTTCGGCTCTCATCACTTGGTGGGGGTGGTTCACCAAAGACATGAATGCCTTCGTTCAAGCGTGGATGAAAGGCAAAACACCTGCCAGTCTGCGAATACATTCCTCCTCCCCCCTGCCTTCTCCCCAAATGTGTACCTTTGCATGCTTGTCCAAACCACACTGCAGCGTAGTTGGATTTCAGAAAGATGTGACATTATCAGGATTCATGCATATTTAAGAACAAGGGCGAGCACTTCCTTGCATACTGTACTGGTTAACACAGATCTTTCTCAGTCTAAGCATGTGATTTAATGTGATACTGTTTGTAAAAAGCATGCCACCCTCTTGAGAGCTTTGTATTTATCTGCTTTCAATTACATTTGAAGTATTCAGAAAGTCTCCTATACTAATCCCATCCAAGTTGGAAGCCACATAGCTCATGCATGAAACTGTCAAACATGAGTAGTTGCAGATGTCGGTGCACCGGTGGCAGGAATCCAGGGAGACAGATCAGGGCTTAGTGACTGAAAAACACGCACCAGCACATCTCAGCTCCATAGCATTGGAGCACCTCATAAGGAAAACATGTCGTGACAGGAAATCAATAACCACTTGGAGGCGATCTTTTTTTGAAATATTCTTGATTAATTATGCCAGGGTGTGTTTGGCAACTTTGTCTGATCCAGCATTAACCTAATGCTTTTTGCATGAAGCACTATTGTAGCTCATCTCATAAGTCAGATCCGATGGTTCAAGTCAGGTTTTAAAGGGTCAGGTTATAGATTTTGTAATGTCTCTGTGTCCGACATTGCTGCCTTTATGATGGTTTGTAGGGTTTTCCTATCAATCAAAATAACAACTGTTTTAACATGAACAATAGCGTTTAGAACCAACTGCCTTAGAAGCAGAATGATTCTCCTAAATAATAAGTATATTGTATTGTGGGTAAAATGGGTAGGGAGTGTCAGTGTGTTTGCTTGACAGAAAACCTTAGTTCAGGGTGCTTCTCAGGTTCATTTGCTTACGTGCCTTCTTTGCAGAGAAGCAGCTCCCAGAAACACACAGGCAAGGCTGCGCCTCTGTCTTTCTTGTGCTGCCTTCCTGCACGGGTTTGTTTTCCCCCGCAGCAACTCTTCCAGCTGTACGTGCTGCCACGAGCGGGACCCAGCGCGTGCTGCCTGCCCTCCCTAATCGCCCCCCACGTCTCCTCCCTCCCCTGCGGCCCAGCACCTGCTCGTGCTGTACTCACTCACAGAAAGCACGTCGCTTCTGGTCGTGCTAATTGTGGTACCTCTAGAACCTGCCTTGGCTTCTGCATCCTCAGCACAGAACGCAAGACCAGCAGCTGCTGGGTTTTCCTGCAGCAGGTGCCCCCATCCAAGCCGAGGGCAGAGCTGAGAGCTGCGCTGGTGCCCAGCCAGCAGGGCACTTCGCAGGAGCTGCCAGCCCCCAGGTGCCGCTGCGCGGCTGAGCCCTGCGCGGGCTGCAGGAACGTGGGGCTGACCACACCACGCAGCGCTTCGGCCGGGGGCAGAGGTACCCTTGCTTGAGAGGCTCTTCCCGTACCCATCTCTGCCTCACAGCGCAGCACGTGCTGTTTAGACGAGGCAGGGCAAGGCACCTCCTCAAACCTGATCCCAGACGAATCTCTGGGTGCAGTGATAAGACCATGCTCACATAAATCTGCTCCTGCTTTCTGTAATCTGAGAACAAAAAAACTTAGGGGGTTGCATCCTCTAGAGTTATTTATTAAAGGAGTTTGCATGTATTGTATAATAGAAAGAAATAATTAAATAAAGATAATGTCAATGCCTGTGAGATGAATTGTTTGAACGAAGTTGCAGAGAGCTGCAGTCACCATGTGACAGACCAAAGTCTGACCTTTGGCTACCTCACCTGCACAACACCCAATAAATCCACCTCCTCGGTAACCATTTCCAAGATTTTACATTTCCGAATAGCGTCAATGAGCCACCATTTGAAAAAGAAACGGCCAAATAATGGTTGCTTGATTTTCCCAAATGTGGAATTTCTTTCCCCAAATTCTACTGGCCCAAAGCCCAGGACAAGCAATATTCAGTCCTGGACCAGTGACAGATTCAGGGTTCAGTATCTTCAACTTAGAAAGAGGATACTTCGGCTATTATGAAGCCAAAAATGTCCTTCGGTGGAAGGCTTAGTGCTAGCCCTGGGAGACGGCCAGATATTAGAATTTAACATTTTATGCATGGATAAACTTTTCAAGTCAGTTAAAGAGATTTAGAAAACATATTGATACAAATTATTTTCTGCTTTTGAGGCCTGTGCAGTTACACTCATGATCTGGAAGGAGTTGGCTTCTCTAGGAAAGGAAAACTGTTTTCCATATGAGTAAAATTGTTTTAAACCATTGCTAAAATACATGTGCAAGCTTTCTTTAGTGACATTTGTGCTGGGAATACAGGAGACTCAATGACTTTGCTGGCACTTTTTCAGCGTGATCTGCATAAACCATCGGCATTCATTCAGGCAACTTAAATCTCAGTGATACGTGTGCATGTGTGTGTAAACATTGATTTTTAGGATAATTTTAAGAGATGAGAAAATATTTCCTTGCCTAGATAAACCTTTTTGCAAATAGTAGTTTAAGAAATTCTGGGGCAAGTGGTTTAACTGGTAAGAGGCAAATAAGGTGAACAACATGTGGAACTATTACTTTGCATAGCCTTGTGATTAGTGAGTGATCCTTGTACGGGATGCACGTGTGTGTGCAAGTTCCACATTGCGAGTGGCGTGGTTTTTCTAAGGATTTTGTGTCAAAAATAAGGACTTGAAGTTGAAAGTAAATTGGGGTTCACAGGGTTTGCTCAGCTGTCGCCAAGTGCACAGAACCTGGGCTGTATTGATTCTCTTGTAGTGCAGCGCGCGCGCGTGCGCGCTGTCGGGGCTGACCTGGGGAATTTGGGTGCAGCACAGGAGGAACAGAAGGTCCAGCTAAGGGATCCCAGCAAAAGGACAGGGGTGACTCATGTGACATTGCATTTGGCACGTGTTTAATGATATCTGGATACATTATGTGCATTAAAAGTAGTTAAATTGAATTATACAAAGTTAAAGAAAATCGAACATGTAGCAGCACTCTTCCGTTGGGCACCGTGGTTTGCATGGTTGTGCTGTGCCACGTGTGCCTTGTCCTGTTCTGTCCCATCCCTGCCATCACCTTGTTTCAAGTCCAAGTGACCAAGATTTTGATGTGTCGAGTTAAGGCGTAGCCTGTGCCTGCCACAATACTGGTGGGTGTGAAGGGAGGACCTGTGGTAAGTGGAAGAGGCCAAGACAGAAGTGAAGATGTGTCACCCTGGGAGCTGCTGAACCAGGGCCAGGAGGGCACAGAGGGGTGGTTTGTGCTGGCAGAATGGGAGCTGCAAGGGAGCAGCTTGAAGCAGCAGGAGCTGAGATGGGCAAGGAAGGCAACGGAAGAAGCCTCCAAAAGCAGAGAGGAACCAGGACAGGGTCAGTCAAGGCACCCACTAAGAGATGCTGAAAGGGCCAAGTTGTCTCAGAGCTATAAACTTGAATGAGTAGATTAGATTTCATGTCAGTCTTTTCTTACTTCTCTGTATGTGCTTGCTCATCGTAGGCCGACACCCAGGAGTGGAACTGAGGGATACCAGGTGGTTCTCCATTCCTCTGTACCTGCCCGATGTGCCCTCGAGCGAGGCGTGCCCTCTCCATCTTACCCTCCTGCAAGCTATGCAGTTAGAATATCTTGCCCTGACAGGTCAAGGCTGCCATGAGGATATGTTTAGTAATGTTTTTGAGGTGCTGAAGTGCTTCAGTGATGGGCACTGTGGAAATTCTATAGATAAACACCTATATATAACCTCCCTGACACCAGTATAACCCCAGGGGTGAGATCCGATTGACACAGCTATTTCAATATAGAGCAGGTACCGCATGCGTCAGAAACGAGAACAAGCCTGTCAACGTTGGGTGTGCGTGGAGAAAGTGACACAGTTCCTGGCAAGTCAGATATGCCATGTTCACTGTGTTTATCTACAGAAAAGAGGAAAAGAGGGGGTAATATTAAAAAGGAAGTGTTAATTTTCTTTTGGAAGAACGCTACACTCTTGCATTGATGGAAAATAGCTGTCTCTGGCTCTTGTGTGTGTTTTGCGGCGTTACAGGTTATTGGTCCTTGTTTAGATCATACAATACTTCTTCCTCCCTCCAACCTACAATAACAATTAACAAGCCGTCTGTGGCTGCCTTGGAGTGCATCCTGTGCATCAGTGTGTCTCAGTTAATAGTCATAATTTCTCATTTATAAGAGGAGAAGTGCTACCAGCGCTTTCAGTCTCAGAAGGGCTCAGTCTCACTCAAGGATTCCAATTTATTATGTACCCAGCTCTGATATCCTGCTGCTCTCTTTATGGATTAGGCTGCCTTGGTGGAAGGTATAATCCTTCAGATGACAAACAAATACTCTCTTGCCAGCTGTTCCTTTCTCCAAAGTTTTTCAATGAGTAAATTATAATCGTGCCCCTTTTGTACCTGCTTGTGATCTGATTCTCCACGTTACTCTGCTAGGAACATGCAGAAAATGCAGCTTTATTACTGCTATTACCTTATAAATTGCACGTAGTACAACTGTGGGGATTTTTAAGCCTATTAGGATTGGTTTCTAAGGGGAACACCCCGGTAGTGATTTTAAATGAAGAGGAACATGCATAGGTCATTTTCTGATCATTTCTGTGAAACCCTTAATGTCAAGGGGCTGCAGGAATCCCTGAGCAGTAAGAAGGAGATGCAGAAGGATCGTTTCACTCACTCTGCCATGCAGCAGCCGGTTAACAACACGTAATCTGATTGTGATTTCAGAAAAAAAAAGTGAAGGGTAACACCCTACCGATGGAAACTGATTTTAGAGAGGAATTTAGAGAGGCAGAAGGTGGAGGCAGCCGGCAGACACAGCAGTTTGCACAGCAGCTCGCGCAGCAGGGTGCAAAGAAAGGAGCCTGCTCCAAATTTGTGCCGGTGAAAGCCTTGGGCTGGTAGTGGTGGTGGTGTTGTGCCGTGGGGCCGTCGCCCCAGCAGGTGTTGGAGCAGCTGCCCCTGCCAGGGAAGAAGCTTCGACCCTGGCGCAGGTCTGGGTGGCGGGCACAGCCCTCCAGGTGCCAGGCTGCCTGAGTTCAGTGGGTCAAGGCCTGTCTGCAGCCTCCTTGTTCCAGGGGACACCAGCACTGCCAGGAGGTGCCCAGTCCAGCGGGGAAGATGTTGTTCACATCAGAGCTGCAAGGGCTCATGTGTTGTCACTGGGCTTTGCTGACTCTTAGGAGCGTGGGCTGGATGCCACACGGGAGCTCTCGGGTTTCCGTTGAACTAAGATGTCCTGTACCCTGTAGTTTTTAGGCTGATCAGATTGAGTCCAAGTCTTCTGTCGGCTGAAGTGAATTATAATCACAATTGCCGTGATCCCCACACAGCGTCACCGTCCCTGCAGAACTGCAGCCTTGCGCCCTCAGAAAGCAGACGCTTCTTTAAACTGAACTGCTTGTCATGAAGGTAATTCTGGTCGGTCTCTGCGGGTCAGGACCAGGTCACGGGAAGGCAGCACTGCCATGTTTGTGCTAAGGACGGAGGACAGCAATACCAAAGGTGTCTGTTGGCACCTTTTGAACAGCTTTATCATTCCCTTTAAAAAACACAGTTAAGGGAAGAGGAAAAAGCCAAGCAAGATATTGATGAAAGAAGTGTTAAAAAAAGCAGCACTTACTGGTTGGAAGATAAAAGATATAATCAGTCTCTCGAGAATGAGCACTTAATTTGCGTAAAGACTATTAGAGAACTCATTCTTAATGTACCTGATTTGCATAAAGTCTTTTTGTTTAACTACCTGTTGCAGCACACACTTAAATGGGGAAGCGCAGTCCTCCATCAAAGCTTAACTTGTCAAGCCAAAGCTACAGATGTGCTGCCCGTTTCCAGTGTGATTTTCCAGTCTCAAATGTCGTTAGGCACTCACACACCATGTGGGAGGTGGTGTGTATTTTAAAAATATCTTTCAAAGAGTCGTTAGTGAGCAGAGTTTCTCTAAGGAAGCGATGGCAGTGGTTCTAGGAATGAATCCACCTGCAGGTCTCAGGGTGGCATTTCTATGGCGTGTGCTAATTCAGCTCCTCTCGGAGGCTGATCCTTCGGAGTCTCCTGAGTGGTTTGTGGATCAAATACTCCATATGATAACCTTCCTATAAATCCACCCAAGCTCCCCATATCAGGCTGGTTTCTTTCTATTTTCATGCATCATTACCAGCAGTTGAAGGTTTGGCAAGTCAAATTTCTTCCCGACTTGTAGGTGGTGAGTCCTTAGGAAGCAGTGCCATGTGGTGGGCATAACGTGGAGGAAGCTGCAGCTCGCTGCTCTGCAGAGACCAGCACTGGGCAGCAGACCTGGCACACATAAAGGTCTGTCGAAGCTCCAGTCCCTGCTGCAGGGACAGGGGGACAGGGCACAAAGGGTGTGAGCAGGGCGATGCTGTGTCAGGGTAGCATCAGCTCACGAGGGCAGGCAAATCCCTTCAGAGAGAATTTAAAAATGGGTGTGAGGGTCACTGCCTTGGCACTCCAGAGCAGAAGGGGTTTGTGGCTGAGAGGGCACCTTGGCAGGCAGCACCGCAGTTGCAGCAGGAGAAGCCAACAGGGTGCATTTTCTTGCTAGGAGGTACAGGAACAGCGCAAGATCGGAGCTCCTGCTAACGGCGGGGGTCTTCTGCGCTTCCGCTGCTGCCCAGGCAGGGCTGGGGGATACCCCAGCCTGTGGCCACCCCGCGCGGCATGAGCAGTGAGTGTCGCCCTCCCAGCTGATGGAGAGAGCGCTTCCTGCTGTACCCCCAGCATTGCTCAGCTCAATTCTCCAGTGCCTGCACAGTCAGACAGGTGAAACTGTCTCACAGGAGCAGCTGAGCTCAGTGGGGGCAGAATAAGCTGTACAGGTAGAAATGCAGCTTTGTTTGTAAATACTTAGACGCAATAAAAGTGCCTTATCAATACGGCATTGATTGCTAGAGCTGGCATAGTTTACTACTGTTATAATGCTGTATTAGTCATTATACTCTAATTGTAAGTTTGCCCTTTTCTTAAAAGACTTTAAATGGTGCATAATAACAGCCACTGGAAAGCTGTTACAGCAGCTAATCGTCCTCACCACGGAAACCTCCGTGTTATTTGAACTTCCTCGTTCCCTTGTCTTCTCCCAAGTAAGGCCCTGAAGATGGTTTGACAAACAAGGTTAGAAATGTGCTGTCCTCCAGGCCACCAGTAAGTCAAGAAGATCAGTCCTGGAAATACCAGTTGGGCAGCTTCGATTGGCACGGCGTGATCTTTAGTGAGCAGGTTATTTTCAATGTTATTTTCTCTCTAAGCCTCAGGTTCCCATTAGCCCAAGTTTGTTCAGAAATCAAGTGGCGAAACCATAAGAGGATACGAAGTTGCTGGCTTCCTGCAGCTTTCCCAGACCTGGTGGATCCCACTCCAAGCACGTTTGACCCCTGCCCACCTTCACTAGTCTTCAGTCCACGTGCCAGTCTGAGTCAAATTTGGTATTTATAGCTCCAGAGTTCCGATTGGCACGGTTTGACAGGAGGTATCCCTGCCTACAAAATTGCATGGGTTTTAAATCAAGGTGTTTGGAGGGGCTGAAATGTAAGAAAGGGAAATTTTATCTTGGTTGTAGTTTGGGTGAAGCATCTGAAACAGCTTTTTAGGGTGGCAGTTTCACTGGGACATTTTTAACTTTAGAAGAAGTTCTGTGGACTGTAAAACTGCAGTGATTGCAGGTAGCATCGACATTTGCTGTAACAAACTAAGATTAAAGATACACATCTCTGATTTTCTCCTTACATCTTTAATTGCACTGTACTTTTGACAGGGTTTTGTACCTAAACTCTTTAGTGATACAACTCATTATCCTCTCTCTCCCTCTCCCTTACCTTTAGAAGAGAGCAGAAGGGAGAGTTTAGGAAAATAACGACCTATTTTATTATATAATCACAGGAATTGGGAGGAGGGAAAGGAGAAAAGGACTCTAGATTAAGAGTTGATTGCTGAAATTATTGTAACTGCTTTTTAATTGGCAAGCTGTTGAGTTGTTATCATCAATGAAGAGCACATCAACAAGCAGCATCTCAAGTGGTAAACATTTTAATTGAGAGCTCACAAGCTCTGGAACCATCATCCACGTAGTGAAGAGTTAAGACTAAGTGACTGGATCAGAAGAATACATCGTACAAGAAATATCAAGGGTAGGGGTTGGAGTTCAAAGTCTTTGTTGTCTTATGGTTTCTTTCTCTGAAGAGGTTTAGAGGCAGCGCATGAGACGTTTGCACAGCCTCCAGCGACCCTGCTTCGGGGGCTCTGCGGAGTGGGGTGCTGATCTCTGTCTGAAGACCTTTTTCATACAGATGGAAGAGGTACAGCTGCCTCTCCAGGGCTTGCTTTGCTGTCAGTCCCTGTTAATGGGGCTCTGCAGATCCTGCACAGTTTATAGACCTCTCATCTCATAGTGGGCAGCTCTATTGCAGACCACGTGTAAAACAGCCTTGCCTTCCCTTGACGCAGATTTATACCGTTTAAAAGTTTGGGGGTGGAACAAGTTACTAAAAGATGAAAAAATTGCAAGCTCCCCTAACTGCTGTGTTCCCCACCTGACATTCCCCAAATGCTTGTCATTAATTACTAATGCCTGGAAGATCAGAGCTGTTACTGATTCATGTTACGTTACATCTCTGAGCCCATTTCCATTATTTTATCATTTCCCGTTCAAATAATTATTCCTTCTCTGCAGTTGAACAAGACTCACATCCCACTGTTTCCTCTAATTTGGACCTGTTATCCACGCAAGGATATTTCTACTCCGTGTCTGTCCTGCCTTCACGTTGGTGAAAAATCAGTGTGGGTTTGTCAAATCTTTTTTACAAATTTGACCCTGCAGCTCCCCACAGCACAACACACGCACCTCTGGTGGCAGAATGTGGCCAGTGCAAGCCATAACCTTCTTTTCCAGTTAGTGAGCAAGAGTTGGGGCAGGATTGAACCTGGCTTAGGCTGCCCTTACAGTCCTCACGCCTGCAGATGTCCCCGTGAACTGGGCAGGAGGGTTCACGCTCGCAGTCCCACCAAGCCTTGGGGCTGAGGTCTCAAGCAAAGCAATTCCCTTGAGGCACCAGGCCCGGTGGTGCAAGGCAGGGGGTGTTGCTGAGGTCGCCTGTAGTGTTAGTTCTGCGTGAGCTGTGTATTGAGAAATTATGGAGTTTGTGCTTTGCTTATGTGTATTTTCCTGCCTGTCAGCACTCCGAAATCTGGCCATGGAGTGTTGGGGCAGGCTAGATGCTATTTTTCACGCTGCTGACATTAACTGGATGAACAGACCTCCTGAGAAGGGGCAGGTAGGACACGTGGAAAAATGACAAAATAAGGACTTTCACAGCTAAATAAAGGCAAGTGGCTGAAAATGGTCTTTACAGCTTTGGCTTTCATGTGTTTCATTGGGGATTCTAAAGCCATTTTGCAGAACAACCAACAAACTAAGATTCACAACACCTTTCCCAAGAAGGTAATTGCTCCTGTCCTACAGATGGAGGAACAGGGGTATCGAGGCCATCATTTGAAAATATGTCCCCTGCTTTGAAGTCCCCAGATTGAGATACATCTAAACCTAATTCCCAGTATCAAATACCTCCATTTATGTTAATTCATTTGGCATTCTTTGCGACCAGTGTCTCTGAAAATCCGATGTGTTGCTTTCTCACTCTTAACAGTCAGAATAACCAAAGTGACAAGCAAAGATCATGGAGCAACTGCAAGGCCAAACTGGGACTTGGACCCGTGTCCCCTCATGCCACAGCCTTGTTTTGCTCACTGAGTATCTGCCTTGGATTCCTGGACAAAAGGAAAAGCACGTTCTGGTCACTCACTTTTCCTCTGCTGTCTCAAACAACTGGACGTTATAGTGACAGTATTGTTCGGGTTATTGATCAGCTTTGTAGAGTCATTTTACCTGGTCTTGCTAAACATCAAGGAATTGTCTTCACGTTTTTGTGATTTAAGTTTGTTATTGTAAAACTGCATGGAAATGCAGTGAGCATCATTTGTATCACCTGGTTTTCCCCTGTTTTGTTTTTTTCAGCATACAACAGTTTTGCCCTTTGTATTAATCGAGATGAGAACAACACATCATCAGTATCCCAGCAGGAGCTGTGGGCTGGCTGCAGTGTGCACCTTCGCTGTTGGCTATATTTTATGGTAAGGGCTGTACCCGCTGTGTTTTCGTATTGTATTGGGGGTTTTGTACTGCTAAATTCGGGCACATATTTCATTTTGGATATAATCACTAACAGATTCACGCTGCATGCCTCGTTTGGTCCAAGACCTGGCCTTTGTCTGGTTTCCCCAGATGCTTATATTTTTAGAAAGTATATGCCAAACCTCACACAACAGGAATTTGTTGAACAATCCCATGTAAGCAGTGGTCTTTCCAAGGGTACATTTTTCAGCCTTTTTTCAAGCTAAATGTTTTTCTTGGCCTTTAATTTTATTGCTTAGGGTTTTTGTTGTATCAAATAAAATTGAGAATAGGCAAATGATTTCCTGCATCATTATTTAAGCGACAACAGAAAAGATAGAACACTGTCTTTTTTCTTTACTCGTTCATAAATTCTTTCTGTGAAATTGATTACAGAATAAGCCAGTAATTCAAACACCCTGAAGTTTGTTTTAAAAAATGCAAATGTTTGAGAAAAAGTAAACTGAGATAGAAATAACCTTTCTTACACAACATGAAATAAAATCATTGGACAGTTTCTATTCAAGCACCTGACTTACGTGACATAGTTCATTGATTTTGGTCATTCTAGAGTTTTGTTTTTCACTAAACATTTGTTTTGTTTCCAATCCTTTATCCTTTCTGCAAACATCTCATGACCCCCTGTTTACTTCTCATAGTCTTTCTTCCCACCTCACAACACCCTTCCCTCAGCTAAGAGGATATTTTCCAAAGTTGTGGATAGCACTGCTTTTTCCACCAGTCAAGTAAGATAAGACTAATGAGAGAAGCACCCAGGCTCAGGACAGCCCTGTCCTACTGCTTCAACTATGCAACCTGCCCTTCGCTCCAGTGGCAGAGAGGCCATCGCTGACACGCATCCACGCGCTGAGTGGCCGTAGAACGCTCGTAGTGCAGCTGCAGTGGGATGTTGTGTCCCAGGACAACAGTCACGTTCTGCCGTTTGCTTGTACAAACATGCGTATCCTTCTTGAAAAAGAACAACGTTTGCAATTGTAAGATAAGGAGAGGCTCATGCAAAAAGGCAAGTAATGATTCCTTCAGGAGAAGCTATTCTTTTTTAATGACCTAACTGTGGTATTTCTTGACCTTCCTCTGGCGAGTGCCAAGAGGGAGGCTGGCAGAGTTACTGTACCTGTGATCTGACCTCCTGTGGCAAACCTGAGGAGGCACACGCAGTAATGTTCAATAGGATTAGGAAACTGAAACAATCCAGTTCTGTAAGTGAAATAATAAAACCAAAGGTGTCTTAAAAGTCTTTTAAGAAGCTGTTACAGTAGCACTCCTATGGTCTTATCCTGGCCTCTACGGTACGTGTACATCCTAAGCTACAAGTGCAAAGAAAAAGGAAATTGTAGGACAAGAAAGGAAGGAAAGAAGGTTCTGCATTAAGAAATTAACTACTAAGCAGATGCCCAGTTACAGCCTATGATCAGCTCCTTCTGCTTTCTCACCGTTTGTTGGGTTTACCTGTACATACGTTATTTCCGAAACGGATAGGGCTGCTCTCAAGTTATTTGCCTTCTTCCAAGTTGTGATATCTCTGAAGGTGGTCTCAGGCAATTGCTTGTTCAGCTTAAATGTCATCCTGCTGAATTCTGCACTTGCATCCCATTTATCCTTCTGTTGTTATGAAAGAGGGTCTTTGGGGAAGACCGGAGGCAGACACAGGCTACAGTGTGCCGTCATCTGCAGATTTTGCATGTCTTCAGCTTGCAAGTCTTACTGAAGTCTCTGCCCGAGGTTTGGTTGAGGCTGCAGGCTAGATCTTACCTGAATGATATCGATACAATGGATCTGACATTCCCAGGTTGGGAAAACCTACCAGAAAGTATGAAAAGTGGAATGCTTTTCATCCCTCTCACTGAGAGTGTGCCTGCCTTTCCCAGCTGAGGTCGCTATCTTCCAGCTGCTAAGTGACCCCATTGAAGCAGAGACCTTAATCAGTTAGAGGGTTTGCAATTGCTTGATTTAGATTTGCTGCCTTTGTTGGTGCACCCTGTAGACCCTTCAGGGTTAGCACAGTGCATTAAAACGAGACTGTATCTGCAGATGACCTAGTTATGTTCAGCCTGGTCAAACTTCCTTCCTTTGTACTGTTAGTTGTCCATGGGTCCCCTGCTGGGGCTTAGTTCTTGATTTATGGTTTTTTACCTACAAGTTAGGGATCTGATGCTAGAGAATTTGTCCTTTTCTTGTCATTTTTCCCTCAGCAGAAGTGTTCACTGCAACTCTCGGTGTAAAGTGGAGACAGTTGCTAATCACATTCTCTATATTTTGCCCTTGAATTTTGAACTCTCTCCCTACCTCGGCTGAAACATTCCTACCATGCTACGTGATGCGTGGATCATGTTGCACTGCACTGCGAAGGAGCAGACAGGAGGATATTGTTTAAGTTTGATTCTGTTCATGTAATTTTTTTGACTCCAAGTAAAGAGCTTGTTTTATCTCGTATGCGACTAAATCTTTCGTGTATGGAAGAGATAGCGGAGTAGCAAGCTTTTATTATTGATATATTTGATAAATGAGAAAATAGACAAACAATTCTGAAGAATCAGAGAAGGTGGAAGAAAATAGTTAAATAACTTTATATCCCTTGCGCATTACTCAGAGACGTGTTATCTGAGAAACATCCTTTCTTGAAGAGTAAAACCTTTTTCTATCTTTCTTTGTTTTTTGCATTCTCCCCGTTCGGTCAGGAAGCGTTTGAGTAGGCACACGTAGCTCATGCACTCTGAGAGGGAGCTCTCCCTTGCTCCTAAGCAACTGTGCCCAGGCAGAGCGCTCACAGACTTCCATTGCCTGTCGCAGACCATACATGGACTTTCAGGATCAAGGCCATGGGATAAGATGGGAAAGCCGATTGGCTTTATTTAGCATGTCTTGAAAAGGTCACAATTTGTACTGAATTGTTAAATCTAGACAGTGCTAAGAAAACCCAAGAGCTTGCCAGTACTACCAGAAAATACTGCCAATGGGTGTGTGGAGTTGGTTGTCAAGGAACAGAAAAGAGCCAGAAATGTGTTGCTCCTTGCAATAAGAATGACCTCATGGTAACTAATATCAGAGCTTAATATGTCCCTAAAATAAACTGAGACAAATACGTTTATTTAAAATGGTTTTCTCTACTTTTGAGCACCTAAGGATGCCAAAAAAGCAGACCCTGAGAACCTGACTGCACTGCTGCAATTGTGCCGGGCTGTGTGTTTGGGAGTGAAAGACTTGATCTGCTGTCTCAAATCCACTAGGAGCTGCCTCCACATGTGCCAAGCTTGACTTGATTCATTTTTTCGTTCTTTGATAAATCTATTTAAAGAGCTCGGGTACCTTTAAACTTTCATTTAAAAATAAGGTTTCTCTTGAAGTGGCTTTAGGAGAGTTCTGTAGATTTGCTGAGGGGGAGCATTTTGATGGAGTAATTTGCTGATTCCTGCTCAAGCAAATTTAAAAAAGGAATGTATACTGAGAATTTGGAATGAATCTGAGATCGATGCTGTCAGCCTTGATTTCCACCAGCGATTCTCCATAGAAGGAGAGGAAGATCAGAAAGAGCAGATGTTGGCAAAGGGATAAGGGTGCAGGCTGCTAGGACAAACTGACATTCAGAGGAGAGGGCTGGAGAGTTAGAGTGAGAAGCTTGGTGGGAACTGACAGCCACAGTGATAAAGAAGGGCAGGACTGAGGAACTGGAAGGATTTCTGAGGTTGCTGGTTGCAGTGGAGCAGGTGAGACACAGCATGGCTGTGAGAGGGGGTGCTGAGCGTCTGTGGGTGGGGAGGGAATCAGCACTGCTTTTGGGAGTGAACACGGGGGGCAGGGGTTCAATAGGTCAGAGGAATCAGTGATTGGGGAACAAAACAACTGAAGAGTCCTTGAGGAAAATAAAAAATGATGAACTAGACCCACAAGTTAAAAGAGAAATGTGTAAGGAACTGTGCAGCTCACAGGTCAGCAACTTGAAAGCTGAAATCATACAAGTAAGTGGGAAAAGCTGGGAGGGGGAGAAAGAGAGAGACAGGCTTTGAAATCAGAGTGGAAGGCGGGTGGAGAGGTGGGTGATAGATGAGACAATGCAGAGGAGGAGAAGAGAGTTGAAGCCAGAGCTACTCAGGACAGGAAGGAGTAGGAAGAAGCAGAAGCAGCAGAAATAGGCCAGGAAAAGATTAGCGTCCCCTGTACCTGACCCAGAAGGAGGGTAGGAGAGCCTGAGTGCTCTCAGCAAGAGAAGGATGCACAGTTCCTCAGGTCTGACATAGCCGTTACGGACTGTTACATTCCAGCTCCCTTCCACCTCCACATCCTCAAATGTTTCAGTGAAAGCAACAGTACAATCGCAGATGACATGCATGGATAATACATTCTCACTTGCTTGTACAGCTCCTTAAAATACAGCCCAAGAAGGCATAGCAACCATTACTATATTTAAAATGAAATATTATTTATAAAAATAGATCACTTCCAAAGATGACTACACCCTGCAGAGAATCTGCAGTGTTTCTGTCATTCTAGCTACCTGTACATAAACACGAGTTTCTGCTAGGCTTTGTTCATCTCAGAGCGTGCTAGCACTGTGCCGCGCTGAGGCTCTTTGCAGGTGACATTATTTGCTGCTGCAGCTTTCCAGAACCTGTCTTCTTCTGACTGCAGAGGCCAGTCCACACCAGTAGCACAGACTGGAACAAGAGGGGATGATCGCTGTTATTTCCTAGGTGATCACTGTTTATTTGACTTATTTTATAGTCTTTGACATTTCTAAGCAATGTACATTTGCAGTGTAGGTGACTCAGGCCTGGCTGGTGGTAAAGAAGCTGATCTTAACGTGGCTGAGAGCTTGACAATTCTGATCAGATGCTGCCCCATGTTGGGTGGGGCAGGGGACAGGACCGTAAGGATTTATGAAAATATGCCTCACATCGGTCAATATGAGGAATGAAAAGCAGAAGAGATGCAGGGCGGGTCGTGGTGCGGCTGCCTCTGAAAGCACAGGCTTGGTCTCTGCTCCATAACCACAAGTGGTTTGTTTGTTCGTGCGTGGAACGACTTGGCTGCTGTAGGCCCGTCACCTCCTTTGGGAGACATTCCGCAATTTCATAGTGTTCTCACTTTCTGCAGGAGAGAAAGAGAGTGATGTTAGGAAAGATTAAGAAATAAAAGCACAGAAAATGCCCGTGTTCTGTTGGTTGATAAAGAGTAGCCACGACAGGAATTGGCCTGGAATTTGTTTGGGACCAAAGATTGGGCCTTGCTTTCTGTGTCACTGAAAACCTGAACAGCACAGAAGACGTGAGAAAGGATTTGCTGCTGCAAGAAGTTACCAGAAAGGAACTGCTATGGTAGCCCAGAGTAGTCATGTGTTGTGCCTCTAGGTGTAGCTGAAGTTAGGTGCTTCAGCAGGAGATTTACCAGGCCGTTCTGGAATAACCAGCCTTTAAGGAAAGCTTTCTTCCAAAACCTATGATGTCAGAAAGTAGATGCTTGGATCTTTTAGTCTTGATGGTTTCTATACCCTGTGCTTGTACAGTCTCCTGACTTCAGAAGCTTGCTGGAATTGCACGATGCGGCCCAGAGAAGAGGGGTGGACTAAATAGACTTCCAAACTTGTATAGGTCAAAACTTTTTGTTTCAGTGCTGGATCACTGAAAGATAGGGCAGAGCATTCCAGAGGTTGATTAGATATCATTCAGAAAGATATTTCCATGCGCAGATTTGAGTGTCTTGTCTCTGAGTTCTGTTTAAGTGTTTCTGTTATGAGGAAGAGCGTTGGGAGCTCTTCAGCCATTTTATGACGTGCATTGTTATTCCGTGTCCTCTCATTCAGTGCTCTTGAAAAGTTACGCAGCCCCTCATCTAAAAACCAGCTCCTGTTTCCAGAACACGTAGTACTGATTGTTGTTTGGCTACGGACTTCAGTGAAGGACTCGGCTTGGGCAGGAAATGAGTGGAGATCCTCAGAGTTGGGACCACACTGTGGTGCCAGGCTGTGATACCGACATATCGAGTATGTTCCGACTCCTGTGGCTGAGAGCAGCCATCACGAAGAAGCAACCATAGTCTGCAATTTGTCTCCCCTTGCAAAGCCTTTGGGGTATCATGGTTATCTGCTGTTGTATCCACGCGTTGAGCTTGCTTCTGCAAGGACTGAGTTTTACACATGCTGTTGGTAACAGCTGCGTTAATTCAAGCGACAGGTAGAGCAGAGATAAACAAGATGCTGGCATTTTTTTGTCGTTAGTTTTCCTCATTAACAGAAGTTCTGTAGCCAAAGAACAAATGTCCATGAATCTGCTCTGCATTTCCTCCTGATGACTTTGAGAGAGGAGAGCTATACAACATCTACTCTATACTAGAAGTGAAAAAGAGCTTCAAAGGCAAATTTTTGACAGATTGTTTAAAAAGAAACTATTGTGTGTTTTCAAATGTATTTTTCTGGTTTCTATACCAGCTGGCTAAAAATTTCTGAAAATCATGACTTTTTGTAACAGACATTTTATTTTGAAGATCACATGTGAATTATATCCACTCCCGTCTTTTCTTTCTTACCAGTTGTAACAATTGGCTACATGAGCTCGATGTCCTGTAACACTTTCATCTTTAAAAACACATGATTATGACTACATGCGCTGTCACGGAACCAAACTACAGGAAGGTTCAACTTAACTTCGTCTTTTCAAATGTAGCTGGTCCCATTCTAGCTTAAACTTTTTCTTCTCAGTTCATTTTTACCGAAATGACTCATTTTTATACCCGTTCAACAAGAGGGTCTTAAACTGGATCTAGATTTGCACTCCTAAGTAAATCTCCCCTGCACTTCTCTAATAATGAGGTTGGACAGGAATAGCGACTACTCGAATTGCAAGTTGAAGGCATTCATTAATGTTAGTAATCAGCAATCCTGTGTGGTAGCTCTATGCCTGCGGTTGATCAGCCCTTTGTTGTGCAGCATCGAGAGAGCTTGTATTCAAGGAGGAACAAACCTGCTAAGAAAGGCCATCAGGTGAGGTTTCCATGGCAGCAGTCATCCCTTTGCTGCTCCTGTTTGTCGTGTAGACGATGCAGGAATAGCCGGTGTGTCCCTGCTCAGTGGAGGGGACACTGATACCACCCCAAAGCAGTGAGCGGCACGGTACGGCTCATTTTAAGGAAGATCAGGGCAGCTGCTCAGGTCAGTTTGTGACCATTTTCTCCCGAGTGGTGCTCAATACCTCGTGTGCTCAAAGCACAAGTTCCTACGGTGCGGTTGCACCAGGGGCAAGTGTGCAACAGCTACGCTGAACGCACGAGCACAATCACCAAGCAATGAATGGGCTCCCATGCTGGGCAGCAGGGAGCAGAGTGCATGAGCTGTACTTGGAGCCTCTGAACCAACCAGATATCGCTGACATTTGGGAGCTCGTCAGAGACTCATTTATTGGACTTAGAAAATATTTCCTCTTTCCAGCATTAATGCGTTCTAGTAAATTCTACTTGGTTCATGAAATTGGCTATGTAGGTGCAGTTTAGAAGGTCCTTTGAAAAGTCCTGCTGTAAAGGTGCTTCATAGTTCTGGGCAGTTTCACCACACCAGAGAAAATAAGAGAAAAAGGAGCACTGACTGTTTTTCAGGCTTTTTCCTTGGAGCTTGTTTTTCGCAGAATAATCATCAGCTGAAAGCAAATGGAACTGAAAAATGTTAGGCACTACCAGGCACTCCCTGCTAAGCCAGCCTGGGAGCAAAGGACATCCCATTACCTTCTGCCCAACCGCCCCATTTTTTCCTTGATCGGGAGGAACAGGTGATCTCCTGTTACTGTGGGTTACACTTCATGTTTTCACAGATACCTTTATCTTGTCAGGTTAAATTCTGGCACAGAAGAATGTTAGGGAAAATAACTGTAAAGTCCAGAGATCGTTTTCCATATGGGAACTCATTTGGAGAAAATATTTTTAATCTGCATTTAGATTGTGCAGATTAATTTACTGACACATGTAAATTCCTACATGAAGTGTCCAACTGTTACGGGTTTGGCTGTAATAAAAGCTTCTAAGGAGGAGGGAAGCTGTGACAACCACCACGGTGATGGAGAAAGGTTAAACAGGTACTCTCTGTGTCACAGGCATTTATGGCACCAGTTTTGGGTAGACTCGTGTGGCTCTGCCCTTCAGCCGCCCACGGCTGCTGATCCAGCGATCAGAAGCCTTCCTTGAACAAACAGAAGTTTTAGCAAGTGAAGCAAATCGAATGGACGTGGGAATAAACATCAGTAATAGTCTGCGCAGCCGCTGAGTCTTCTCTAGCCATGCTTCACCCTGAGCTCCTCTCTCAGGTTGCCAGGTCCATAAGGAAGAGATTTACGTTCCTGAGGAAAGCGTGGCAGCTCGTGGGCCCCAGCCTGCCTGCACTGAGCGTGTTCCCAGTGCGCTGAGCATATTCCCAGTCGGCCACTGTGGTGTTGGCTTGGTTATTTGGCAGCATTTGCCTTTCTTAGCTTCCCCCTGCTGGAACGTGTGGACTCACTCTGCTCCCTCCGACTTCACTGCTCTCCATGTCAAATCTCAACACCCTTCAGAGGGTGCAGGTGTCCACTGCAGTCACACACAGCAAAACCACGTACCCAGAGCAGCTCTTCGGGCTGAGCTGCAGTAAAGCAGGCACCGTGTCTCTTGGATGGCTGTACCAACAATCTCCGTTGTAGCTGGTCACTGTGTCACCAGCAAAACACCGTCATTCCTTTTCCTTTGTGGTACATTGAGTGTGGAGCTGGGCAGAATTGCACTGATGAGGTGGTTTCTTGTTTAAAAAGAAAGGTTTACCCTACCTAGAGAAAAATTACTAGATCCAAAATGATATCAAGAAACTGAAAGAAAAGGAGGAGCAACCTAAAACACAGGTGATGAAGAAATTATGTTCTCAAAAAGCATCTGAACCATATGTTTATGGCAAAGCCAAAAACTGACACACTTGCCAAGTGTAGCGAGGAGAAGCAGCAGAAACACACAAATGTGTGTGAAATGAAAGAAGGGCACTGCAAAAAGCAGAGAGTTGGGCTGTGCAGGAGAGCCTGAAGAACTCTGAATGCTCTGTGGGTAAAGAACCTGCTTGGAACAGAGGGTGCTGCAGTCTCCGTGCTGCTGCATGAAGCAGAGGTGCGTGTTCCTCGTAAACATCAATGCTGCAAGAGCATACCTGCCTACATCAGAATATGAAAATTTGGCAACTGCTGATATTAAATTTAAAACAAAGCAGTAAGAATGTGGGAAGTCAGTCCCAGTTTCATAACTGGTGATGTCTGTTCTGGGTGGATGTCATCCAGGTGCTCCAGTTCAGTTGGAACTTGCAGGCCTTCCAAATAATTGCTTTTCAGGTTACCGTAGCGAAGCCTGGAGCCCAAGCTACTTCTGAAAAACAGAGCTGTAAGAGTCGGTACTTTTTATTTTTGTTTCGTTTCAGGGTGTGCTGGATTCACCACGTTACAGGAGTGTGGGTGTACCCGCTTCTTGAGCACCTCAGCCCAGGTGTCAAAGTAATCTTTTTTGCAGCTGTTACTGTAATAATTAACATATTCTACTTGGTGGGAGAAGTCCTGAACAACTACATCTGGGATACCCAAAAATGTGAGTATTGTTTTAGGAATATTAACTCATTAAACGCATCGTTGGGACTTGAGAATGCTCCCCTGAGAGCTGAGAAGGTCTTAAGCTGGCTCGAACAAAGGAGGATGACAAAAGTTCCGCTGCAGTGTCTTGCTTGCTTGCTTGCTCTTAAAAGCAGCCGTATGAGCAGAGTGGCTGCTGCAGAACGTCATGACCTATGAATATCTATTCTTTTCTATAACTTTCAATACTAATTTAAAAGCTCTTGAAAATTAACTGAGAGGTTTATAGCCCACGTGGTTTACAACCCACTTATTAGCTGATGAACCCATTAAATGCAGCTCGACTGACGTATTGTTCTGTGGGAATGCTGTAAATAGTAAAATGAGACTTAGAAATAAAAATATATTCTGTTAGTATTTTCAAGTATAAGATGTTTTCTGCTTATAAATTTGCTCAAGGAAAATGAATGTGTTTGTGTCAGTAAAATAATAGGAATGAAAGATCACCTTAGTGCAGGGTAAACGTAACTGTGGAGCCTCTACATCATCTGCCCTGCTTAGGGCACCCAGTGCTAAGTAAGAGAAAAGAGAAAATAAGGCAAACACAAGGTTGAAAGTAGGCTCCTTTAGTCTGTGGAAGAAGTTCATCATTTATCAAGTTACCTGAAATAAGCAAACAACATTCGTAATTGCCACAATGGCAAATCACAACTGGAGTGAAATCCATGTTCCATGGGAATTCTGTCATAACATTCGTTGGACTCATAACACGCTGGAACCACATGAACAGCCCGTAACCGCTTTTGGGAAACTGTGCACTGTTAATACACTGCCAATTCACGTGGTAGTTTATTGCACATGCAGTAAGCGTGAACAAGTCCTCTAGTACTGGGTAGAACCTAATGCCAGAAGTTCAGACAAGTTTCACTTGCCTTTTGCTCATGTGAGCACTGGGGTATGAAGTGTCTTTTTGGTTTTGCTCTATAATGAGCAATTGCTAGTCACGGTGTTCAGATCTGGATTTCAGTTTAATGTCACAGTCACATCTATTCAACTTTTTTAAGTTAATCCAGGAAAGAAATTTCTAAAAAAGGCAGCCACGAGCAATAATTTCGCTTGACCTGAGTTCTGTATGGAGAACAATAATGTGGTGAAAAATCACATGTTCTTACCAAGCCCATGAATGAGTAAATGGTGGGAAATCTCCCTCACTGTTCCAGTGTTCATAACAAAATCCCTGGTTCTTGTTGCGTTCCGCTCTCGAGGAGCTGATGTCAATCAAGTCATTCTCCCAGTCTCTTTCGGGGTTCATGATGACTTTCTTATCCATTCCATCATTTCCTTGATTTGGTTGAAGAATATCGATCAAATTCTTTTGTGGCTGAAGCACTTGCAAAGCAGAAGCTGCCGTGAGTCGCCTGCTGGTTTGCAGGGCTTGAAACACTTTGCTTAAACCTAACTTGAAGCGCAGTGCAGGCGCCCCGCAAACAGCAGAGACGTTTGCCAGTCTGTCACCATGTGAGACTTGGGAAAATATTATTGGAAAACTGTACATTTAAAAGGGGCTTTTGAGCAGTAAGCTCGCAAATTAAAGCAGGCTGCTGTGAGAAGATTTCTGGGGTGAGAAGGGGTTGGTTTGGGTTTGGAGTTTTTTTCCTTTCCCTCTGGAGATGCATTAAATAAAACCTCACTACTGACAAAATGATTTGCAGTTAGTTTTTCCAAGTTAAACCGCAAACATGGTAGGCAAGGAAAAATTTGCCCTTTGTACAAGCCAGTGTCTGTCCACAGTTTTGAGGGTGCCTTCATTCCTGCGAAACTATTCGATGCATCTGCAGTGCTCCAGAAGAAAGGAAAGAGGCTCTTTTAAAAAGGCAGATAAAACAGCTCATTTAAAACTATTGGAAAAGTTCCTTCCAGCAAAAAGCAGAAGACTCAAGATTGGCTGTCGAGCAGCCTTGGAAACCCACTCTAATCTTTTGGACCCAACCTCTTGTTTTGGTTGTTAAACCTTCAGCTGTGGCTCTTCCCTTACATTGGTTTGCCAGCAACACCCAGGGCTGCTGTACTCGTGCCACTGGTGATGTGCAGACCCGTTTGTTTCCACATTGCTTTCTCAGCAAGGCAGCTCTGCAGTTGTGCTTTCTGACTGCAGCTGGGTCTTATTGCTTCCCTTATTGGAACTAATTAACTACGTTTTTAATGTGACTTTTGGTGTACCTGCCGTCTATGCATTTATTGCATTAGCACGTGCCCTTACTTGTGATGGGATTTTCCTCTTAGCGTTCTCAAATATTGCTTCTTTTTTGCCTTCAGTTCTCAGAAGTCTTTCTTTTCCAGCGTGCAGCAGGCCTGAAAACCTCCAAAAGAAATATTTGTATTTGAGATGTCTGGCAGAGAGGGCTTAGTCAGAAGAACAATACCTTCGTCAGATACCAATAGTAATTCATTGTCCAGGAACAGGCATATGAAATAGCTGAATGTTTTCATTGCCAGGAAAAACACAATCTGCTGCCCAGCCCAGACTTTGCTCAGCATAGAAAAGAGACAAGTCCTGCAGCAAGGATACTTTCTTTAAGGAGCCCTACACTCAACTCAGCCGTCCTGATATTACTGAAGGACGTGGTCCTTGCAAGAAGAGAGAGGCGCCCTATCAACAGGAATTGGTTCTTCATTCTTGTACGCTCAAAAAAGGGAGATGTACTTGTAGATATTTTAAATCCACTGTTGAAATGGGAGGGGGTAAAGTTATTGAATGCCAAACCAGTTTTTTAAAGCTTGCTTTCAAATAAAGTCAGCTGCTTAGCTTCAGCTATAACGACGTCTGTTTTAATTTGCGTGTAGGTAAGCAGAGGCTGTGAGGGAGCCAGCTGTTCCCAGAGCCCTGCGGCAGTCAAACCTGAGCGTGCCGCAGGGGGCTGGGCTGATTGGAAAATGGTCTAGAGGGAGAGAGGGTTGTGCAGGTTGTTCCTGGACAACCGCTGCCATCAGGTGTGCAGATGCTCTTTTTATTCACAGCCGGCAAGGTAACACGTGCAAGGGCATGTGAGCAAGAAGAGGAGCAACAACAGCAATAGAGGGAAAAGAGGGCTTGACGTGTTAGAAGAAACTATCTAAGTAAAGTCTTCATTTTGGTTCATTGAGACATTTTTAAAAGCTGTTCTCCATGTGTTTTCAGGTATTGAAGAAGGAAAAGAGAAGCCGAAATTGGAGTGAACTATAGAAGGAACATGGAGGATTGCTTATGGCTCCATGGAAGATTTCTCATCCCCGATAGAGGTTGGCATGGAGAGGAATCTTTTGGAAACGAGGAAGTTTAGTGGGCCCTCTGCTCAGTGCGGGGTTATTTTGGGTTTTATATGGAGGGAAAATTGTTTTAGCTAAGAATAATAATAGTGTTTCGACCTCCATTCCTGTTTCTCCATGCTTGCATGTGACACACATATATCAGATGTATATTTCTCTCTACAGCATTCTCAATATGCATTTCTTGCATCAAAGAAATCATAAAATCATTAAGTCAGTAGATCTTTTTACTTCCATCAAGAAGAACGAGTCCATTCTCTGTATTGTTTGAGGAAAGCTTAACCAGATAGGCCTAATACGGGGAAACAAAATGATCCTATCTATTTCCAAATACAGTGTCAGAATACAGTAGAAGTTAATTGCATGAATGTATCTGAAGAGGAGTTCAATCTGACTGAAATATTAATGTAACACTACGTAACAGCTGCCTTAAATCGGTGATGTTAATAATTTTATCAGTCCAGTAAAAACCTTATTTACGGCGTTAGACTGTCTGAATACGATGCAACTTTTCTTACATAGGCCTAAATAAAGATCACATTGTCCCTGTGTTTCTGTTTCTTAAAGCTGAATTTTTAAAATTCTAGGTGGATTGATGGCATTTGAATGATGCATTTCCAGGTTTACCAGTGTCAACTGTAGATGATATTATTTTTACGTGAGGCCTTCTCTTCTTACTTCCCTAGTACAAGACCTGATCCTGTGTTTTCGAGTTGTCAGTTCTCAATAGATGGGCTCAGCGTTAGTGTTGTACCAGAGAGAGCATTTAAGCCGTACTTCAGGAAGGCACGTAAGCAAATGTTTAAAGTTAAAGTCTTTTTGTATGAGGAATTCATTTGCAAAATACTAGCGATCATTTAAACTTGACAGGATTCTTTTTAATTATCAGACAATCAAGAAGGAACTCTAGTAGGCAGAAAAATGATCCAGAATTAAAGTGCAAGGAATAATTTTCAGCAAGAAGTTTTCTATTAAAAAGTAACTAAGACTCAGATTTCTTGGTACTCATGTCACATAAGTATTTGTTAGTGTATTTAGGTGTATTTTAACACATACAGAGCACTTCAAAGATGTTACTCTGTGATTTTTATTAAAGAGATTTCTGCAGAATTTTAATATGACTTAACCATGTTTCTGCTCTGGACCAGTTTTAAGGGAAATGCGCAATTCATGACATGCCTCCGCTTGTATTCATGTACACATTATCATAGGAAACAGTGCACGAGTTCAACAATGTGCTTTCTGGTTGATTTCCTTCCAAAAAAAGGCGTCTGCAGTGATATTGTCTGGGATTGTCCATCCTCTCCATAATTTTTTACTTGTTGATCAGATTTGCAAAGATCTGAACGCTGGGCAGGTTATTACAAAGTCCATGGAAGTAAGTGGCCAGATAAAGACGGGAGCTGCTCTGATGGCCCATGCAGGGAGAGGACAGGACACACAAAACTGGCAGAGTCTGGGAGCAAATTAGCTGTAGCCATGTGGCCTTGCGTTGGCATCGTTGTGCTCTGCGGGGGCTGAGCTGTGCGTTGCCTACGCACAGTAATACTGCAGCGTGATTACTCTGCCCTCAGGGAACGAGGGCTTGATTGTAATAGAGGGTTGTTATTGGAGCTGGAAGATGTCTGTTATTTGCAACAGGCTTTCAAAACTCAGGAAGGAAAGAAAGCATGGATTCAGTCACGTGAAGTGAGCTAGGAAATGTTTAAAGATACTGCTTCTGAAAGCCGTGGTAGCACGTGCAGGTACTGGTGGACGATGAGTGTGCTGAGGAATTTGGCTGCCCTTCCAGCAGCAGAAGCAGCAGAAGACATCACCTCGTGGGAGGTGGCCAGCTGTGAGGTGGGGTGGGAAGCCCAAAGCACAAACCCTGCTGACTTGTTTGTCATTTGAAGAACTTGCGTAACTCATGCTCTGCTGTTGAGTCTCGGACGTTTTTGCAGTTTTCTGATTTCACGGGGATTGTTTCCTGCGCTGCATTCGAGACTTCGTTCTGATGGAAAGAATCTGGTAAATAAAAATAAGAAATGCCACCCAGCTGTACACATTATGCTAGAGCACGCGCTGTGTTTATGGCACCACTGAGTGACTGAGACCTCAAAAACTGGCTGTTGCTGGAAAGATTCCTCTTTCTTAGTAAGTTTTGCACCTGCACAAGATAAGTTTTTGTTCAAATACCATTTTAGGTGATGTTGGAAATGTAGTGAGAATATAAAGAGGACAGCATATCTGAATCTGCAGGTATGTGTCCAAGTGAAAGAAGACTCCCTTTCAGATGTGCAGCATAGGGACACTTGAAATTGTCATCCCTCGTCTCTGTGAATTTGTGAGTATTCGGCACCTCAAAAGAATAGACTACCAAGCTTTAGACAGCAGTTGAGCCCCTGAGGTTGGCAGTGTCAGCCAAAGGCACTCTGCGTGACACAGAATGTGGTGGGGTTTCTTTTGGTTTGAGGAAATTTATAGTATTCCAAGGTTGAAACTCAATTTGTCTTCTCAGATCTCAATAAGTTCTCCACTTCCTATGAGCTTTGAATCATCGTATTTAAAGTCAAAAACATTTCAGAGCATTAAATCCAGCCTATGATGTATGAACCATGATATAAATAATGTAGGGGCCTGTGTACCCAGGGAGCGCTCTTCTAGACTGTCTTCATTCCCTTTAGAATTACACAATCCGTCGTTCTTAAGAAAGATGATGGATGAATGATGACTAAAGTAAAAGTCACTTGAAAACTTGCCAGATTTCGACCATCTTGGCTGAAGTTGTCCCTTAAAGGTATTTCTCTTGGGGAAACTATTTTTTCAGTGGAAAACTTTTTGCCAGAGCAAGTCATCCGTTTCCAAGTGCCAGTCTATGAAAAAAAGAATCATGTCTGCAAAACTTTTCTCTACTTGTCTCTCGCTATGCAACCAGGTCTCTGGAAGAAGGATAGCATTTATGTTCGTAACATTTCTGAATTTATGGGTAAAATCTGTTCATCTTTGTCCAAGTTTTTAAAAAAATATGCCTACACTTCCCTGTAGTAATTCTCTAAAGTGTTTGCCAGCTTTGGGAATGATCCGTCTCGTGGCTGAACAGGATTCTCTCTGCCATCCCTGATGTGTTAACTCTCTCCAGGCCTGACTACCCCAGACACAGCAGAATGGGGCCTCTGACTTCAGCTCCTGTGTATTGTCAGTGTCTCCTCAAAGCTGATGCAAATAAACCTGCCTTGACCAAATATGAAGGAAATAAATCTTTGATGAAAATCTGAGCCATGAGAATAGGTTCTAGATCGATAAAGTGAAAAAAGTCTAACTTTTCTTTTGAGGACTGCAGTAAAATTAATGTAGTTGAGTATTAAAAATTACATCTTGAGTATGTTGTAATGATAAACCACATAGAAAACTCTCTGAGAGAATCATTATTTCTGATGGCAGAGAAAAATACAGCATGTGGTGAATAGCACAGGCTGCCACACCTTGAAACACAGGGCAAAACCAGAATAGAGTTTAATCATTCAGTGGACACCATCCGTCACGTGTTATGGAGGAGGAATAGGAAAAATACTGTGTGATCATTTGATTAAAGGCAATATCATAATTCATACTCAAAAGGGGCGAAATTAAGGTTGAACAGACAGCCTTAACTCTGACATTGCCTCCCTCTTGAATGCCTGACTTAGCAATCTTAATGATAGTCTTGGCTGGTATAGAACACAAAAAAGGGGAGATGGCTTTTTTTAAAGCTGGTTAGAAAGTTTAGCCACAGAGTTGCCATGTATTTCAGCGGGACTGTATCCGCTCTTTGGCTTTAGAAAGCACATCCTCACTTTCCGCATGCATTTAGCTACCCCAAAACATACACGCACGCTTTCTACATTGCTCTGTTGCCATAATTTGCAAATTTCTGCTACAATTTCAAAATTCAATAATTCTTTCAATAATTTTAATCTAAGATTTATCTTGTGTGTGATAAAACCATAGTTTTCGGTCTCTCTATAGCAACTGTTCCCTTATTTTAAAGGAAAACGACAAATATTTTCCTTAATTTTAAGTTGATTCTTTGCTTCTCCGCCCACATGAGTAATATTAGCTGAATTAACCACCAGTGCACGTCACAGCCACTTGGACACCGTGAGCAGACTGAAAAATGGCCCATTCCGCAGGCTCCCACGTGGCAGTTTGTAACGACAGTGCAGAAGGCAGATGCTTCTTTGCTCGTTTTTCCTCTTGAATTTGCTATTCAAAGACTTATTGCAATTCCTTATCATTTCTGCTTCACCTTTTATTCTCTTTGAAGGTTGGTTAGGCTGCAGGGCTCCGGTGCTCACTTTGGTGGCCTTTGAAGGCTCTTGATCCTGTTAGACTGAACATAGAATCATAGAATCATAGATTCCGAAGGTTGGAAGAGACCTCTGAGATCACCGAGTCCAACCGTGCCTGTCTCCCCACTAAACCCTGTCCCTAAGGAACTCATCCACCCAACACACAGGATTTGTAATGTGAACCTTGAGTTAAAGTGTAGTTCTGAAAAGCCAGCCAGCCTGCGGTGAGCATCGCTGGGGTGGGTGTGGTGTCCCTGCCCTGGCACCAAGGAGCGAGCAGTGGGAGCTGTGTAGGAGAGGTCGCCTCTGAATGCAGCCCTGGAGAAGTTGCTCTACTAGAGAGGTCATCATCCCCTTATACGCGGCACTGGTCAGGCCGCACCTCGAGTGCTGTGTCCAGTTCTGGGCCCTCAGTTTGAGAAAGATGTTGAGATGCTGGAGTGCGTCCAGAGGAGAGCGACGAGGATGGGGAAGGGGCTGGAGCACAAGCCCTGTGAGGAGCGACTGAGGGAGCTGGGGTTGTTCAGCCTGGAGAAGAGGAGGCTCAGGGGAGACCTCATTGCTCTCTACAGCTGCCTAAAGGGAGGTTGTGGTCAGGCAGGGGTTGGTCTCTTCTCTCAGGTGACCGGTGACAGAACGAGAGGACACGGTCTCAAGCTTCGTCAGGGGAAGTTCAGGCTTGACGTTAGGAAGAAGTTCTTTACTGAGAGGGTGATTGGCCATTGGAATGCGCTGCCCGGGGAGGTGGTGGAGTCACCGTCCCTAGAGGTGTTTAAAGAGAGATTGGATGAGGCACTTAGTGCCATGGTGTAGCTGACAAGTAGGAGTAGGTGTAGGTGCTGGGTCATAGGTTGGACTCGATGATCTCAAAGGTCTTTTCCAACCTTATGATACTGTGATACTGTAATCCTGTCTTCTAATGCTCCCGTGTTTCATGTGAAGGGGGGCAAACGCTGGCGATGCACATTTTCCATCTGCAGCAGCGAAAGAAGGCTCCTAATTAAAGCATAATGCGTGCAGGTACAAGAGATCATCTCGGCTGAGGCATCCCTGCTGCTCTGCTCCGCTCCTGTGGCTCAAAACTGCGTGTGCCACCGTAGCCAGGCACTTAAACTGGGCTCACAGGGGCTGCAGGGAAGGAAAGAAGCCTGGGAGTTTGGGATGTATTTGGGCGTTACGTTTGGCCCAGCGTGTCCGTGTGTGTTGTGAAGGCACAGGTGACCTCGGTGTGCCTGGCTGCAGTGTTGAGCGCAGGGTGCGGCTGCTGCACAAGTCCCAGGGAAGAAGGCAGTTGCAGGTTTGACTGGTCAGCTTGCTGCAGTGGCAACGATCGCTCCTCTTTCTGAGGCAAGAGGAGCCAAGGGGAAGTGAAATGAGCCTTCAAAGGGAAAAGACCTCGGTGTTGACGTCTGTTTAGAAAGGTACTTAGGTGTGTGCTGAGCTCAAAGCCCATACACAGGTGCTTTTCAACATGGGGACTTTCCTAAAGGGAGCAAGTGAACTTGCAGGTAGGACGTGTTTTGTTGTGTCTCTAATGATGTAATTAAAGATCTTTTCGTGCTTTGAGTGAAAATAGGTCTTTTGCACGTAGTGGCTTCCTCTTGTATTCTTAAGTAACCCTGAGAAGAACAAAACTGTCTAATTTACAGCCCATAAACATGGGATATTTTTAACATATATTCTCCAGAATAAGCAATTTTATTTTTATCAAAAAATGCACTCTGTTTTGTTCAAAGAGCAGATATAAATCAATGTATTTTAATGTAACCTGGAAGAGCAAGTTGTAATCTTATTCCCTTAAGTGCCCTTTTTTTGTTCAGACCACGGCTGTAAAGGGATTTGAACCTCAACATAATAAATGCCGGTATGGAGACTTGAAAGGTGGGCCACAGACTTTGTGGCTCACTGGAGGAGGCATCTGCTGTTCCTTAGAGCTGTGTAAATTGAGACAGAAGTAAAATAGCATCTTTTTCATATAATTCGTATTGTAGCTAGTCACGGTGTCCAGGATCAGCATTTTATGTCCATATAGCTCTTGTATTAAGAACCAAACATCTGCCATTAGGCTAGAGAGCGTCTCCGCAGTGTGTGCTCTAAATGTGGAGACCACTGCGGTACGGGCGGTTCTGGGCACAATAACAGCTCTTTGCTTTTTTAATTTGCAGATGATGGTCCCCACTGTATGTGCTTTGTGTACCTAAACACACACACAGACAGACACAGCCATGATCTTCTGTAGAAAACGATAATGACAGGGGTTAAATGGTAGTTACTTAACGTAGAAGGGAATCGGGCGCTGTCAAACATGTGACTCTTGACATGGGCAGTAGATCCGCTCTAACTCCAAACCGGCAGCTCCTTGTGCTCCCACTTTTCCCTTGGGAGTGAGGCTGGTGAGCTGCTGGCCATCCTGCCTGGAGCAACAGGGACGATGCGGGGTGGCAGCACTTTGCAGTACTGCATTTCAGGATATTTAATTTTGCAGGCAGAGCAGTGCCTGGCTTGCTTTCTACATAAAATCATCTTAGCTTATTTACTATGTAAAATAAAATCAATTGCTCTTGTTCAATAATGGTTCCCAATTTGGCTTCTAAGTTTACACCTGACAGATGAAATGGGATAAAAGAGGGGGAGGTCACCCCTCTTCTGCTACTGGCGTTAAGCTGCAAACCATTTTCTCTGGAGGTGGCTCAGCAGAACAGGAGTGTTATTAATCCAGGAGTAGGAAGAGGCAATTAAGTGCACAGTACTTAGGGAGGCAGAAAAATGGTGGACTTGAACTACCTGTGTGTATTCCACAGGACGAGTTATAAAGAAGGAATTTCTTGAATGATTATCCCTTGGAAGAAGCAGCTGTGGAGTGCACAAAGGCAGGGAGGGCTCCCAGAAGTGAGGGAAGCTCAGGAGCTCATTGGAGATGTAATCTCAGCTGAACCGTTCGTCAGTACTGACCACAACATAATTACATTCACTCTGCCTGGAGAAAGCAGGGTACCAAAGCTTTGTACAGCGATCTTAAGGATTAGAGAGGAGTGGTGGGGAGGACAGGAAGGGAGGGGGAAGATAAACAAAGCTCTCACCATCTGAAGGTGACTTTTCTCTTGTGCAAAGGAGCTCCTTTGTCACAGGCAGCAGGAGCTTCTGCCACCCAACGGGAACGTTCTGCAGTGAGCGCTCGTGAGGCAGCTCAGGGGAGATGTGTGACAAAGAGGATAACCAAGATAAACTGACCTGGTTAGAAATACCACCTCACTCAGGCGCAGGCCACAGCTAGGTTCATCTCCAGTCCAAGTGGGTTTTGGTTCCTCTCTGCTGAGGCCGTAGAGTTATGCAGGATTTTGAGCCCATTCCTTGAAGAAGGAGCTACTGAGCCCAGTGCTGTGCCATGGGCATCCTGCACAGTGGGCAAAATCCCAGGTCTCAGGAACAAATAACGCAGCCGTGTGAGAGTATATTGTGATACTTCTTGTGTCAGAACCAGTGGAGAGAGACGTAGTTAGAGGCACATAGATATATATACTGGCGTGGTTGTATTCCAACTATTTCTGGCGTTACGGAGTTTATGAAGGGAGCTACAAGAGGTGGTAAGCTTGGGAGGCTTGCTGGATGGGCTGTGATACAGTCAACAACGCTTGTAAAATCAAGCGTCAGGGTTGCAAAAGTGGTTTTACTGCACAGTGTTGCAGCGTCCCTTTTGTACTGGCCCGCGGCTTAGCCTGGGGTAACGTCCGGTACTTTTCCTTCAGTGGGAGTCCACACTGACCGAGCCATCCCTCAGCTGCAAACACAGTGTTCTGCTCTGCTTGTGAACTCAGCTCCCGCACAGGGCGATAGGAACAGTGACACGTGCCATGGGTAGAGCTGGTGTGTGTGTCTGGAGATTTCAGACTAACTCAAAGCAAAACAAAGAAAGACAAAAGATGTAAGGTTGTGTTTAATAGAGCATTAATTATGCAGATACTGGAAGATTTCTAGTTCCGTTCAGCAGCTCTGCGCAGAGTTTAGATTCTGCTGGATATACTTAATTTTTTAAAACCCTCTACGTTTTGCAGTTTACATTTGCATAGCGTAGGACTGCTGTCAGGAACATGTATCTGCAGATCTGGGGCATGAGCTGTTCTCATTTCAGTGGGATGGAGAAAACAGTTCAAAGGAGGAGGATGGGGGAAGGGAAGCATTTCCATATTTTTTTTTAAGGAATCATAAAGACGCACAGGCAAGCGTGTCAATCATGAGACATAGTTCTCTCTTTAATATTGTCAGGAATACAAAAGTTCACAGAGCACATGTGTGAGAGGGTGCTGTGCTGCCTTGGCTGCATGATCTGCATGATACATGTCAGAAGATGGGAATGTTGCTATGGCAATTCTTCCCTTTCCTGAATACTAAGTTGACGAAGCAGCCAGTCCACAGTCAGGCAGGCTCACTTATGAACTTGCCTGCTTGGAGATACTAAATACTATTTATAGTTTCTCTTGAAAGGAGACAACATTGCTTTCTGCCCTGCCCTCTTAGGGCCCTGTGCCCCAGTCCTCTTACATTCCCTCAGTTTCTGTGATTTGGAAGCTGCTGAAGGCAGAAACTTAACTGGATTTTGTGCTGAAGGCTGCTGGGTTTTTCCCTCAGCTTATACAATGTCCTTCAATTTCCAGCTTGATAAGAAGGCAACAGACGGATGGGTCTTTCTGCATTTCAAAAAGTCGTCTTCCTGGTTTACGAAGTTCTGGAATCCATAAATCTTTACGTTCAATCTGCAGAGCAGTAGCCTTTTCCCATTTACGTTTCCACCTGGCAGGACAGCAAGAGGAACTGGAAGCCTGTTGGTTCCCTCTACCAGTGTTTTAGCTGAGCGACCCTCAGAGCCCATCCCATCCTTGCTTGCACTGTCAAGCCTTTCCCACCGGGCTGTGCGGGTGCTGTGATGGCAAAAACATGCCGTTACCTCCAGCTGTCCCAATTGCGCCTGTGGTTTCCCTTAGAAATAATATTCTGGTTTGCTTCCTGCCCTATCTGTGTAGCGCCGCTTTGTGTAACCAAAGCAACTGGCAGCTCCATCGCAGAGGTGGTGAACTTCAGTACGTGCGCCGATGCCTGGACTACAGTTGTATCTTATTTTCTAGTAGCAGGCTCTGATTTCAGTTGTTTTCCTTTTACCTTACCTTCATTTCGTAGACTTGAATATTCCCTGCTGGGAAAATCCTACATGTTCGATTCAGGCTAAATACTGGGGGAAGTTTTCTAAGATGGTTCAGGCACTCCCTCCCCCCTCAAAAAAAAAAGAGTTCCTTCAAGTTAGTTGCTCACATTGTTTTTATTTGGGGCTTTTTTCTTCTTGGGTTTTTTGTTTACTCTCTTTTGTCAGGATGGGTACTGTGCTACAGAACTGTGCGGGGAGGGAGGATGCGAAACCTCATCTGATGCGCCATAAATGAGGCAGAACTGCATAGAAAGAGAAGGGTGGGGGAATCTGAAGGTTGCTCTGAAGAGCTGGATGCTCTGCTTACTTGTGTAATGCTTCAGAGTCGGCCAGTAACTTTTATAATAGTTTGAAACGTTTATTTAGCACCTGCCATGGGCTCTTAAAGTGCGAAAACAAATGAGTTGTGCAAAAGCGAATGAGCAAGGTAAAAGGTATCATTGAAAGTTTTGGCAATCTCTCTACCAAATCCCTCCAATACCCACCTCAAACAAAGAACATACTCAGCATATTGATTTATTTGATGCTTCGGTGTCCAGTTATAGATCAACAAAGGCAACAGAAAATATAACAATCTGCCATGGGGAGAAACACGACCAAAAGAGTAATAAGAGAGAAATTTTACATCAAGATTAATATGATTACATATTGATTAATCTTGATTTACATCAAGATTAATATGATTAATTCCAGTAAGACCTACTGAACCTTCTCAGACAAGTCATATATTGGTGTAGACGGAGAGGCATCCACAAATACAGAACAACTTTGGAAACTGCACAAGCAGGTGCTTACCAGAGAAATGAGCCTTCCTGATATAGCATTCATTTCGTCTCTGTAGGAGCAAAAAATAAATGGAAGAATTTCAAATTTAAGGCTTAACTCAGTAACGCGTATGCAGGCATGATTTAAACCACCTCAAAATTATCATTGACTTAATTATTTATTTTGTGTCTGGTTTTACTGCACTCCTCAAGAGAGCATTGCTCAGTTCAGCTGCTCTGAGGTTTTTGGTACCCATCTGACTCAGAGGCAGAGCTCCAAACCACAGTGGCCAGCAGAGACGTCAAATTTTCCACAGTGCGAAGGACACGGGAGTGAAAACCATTTACTTGTTTAGCAGGATTAGCACAGAGGGGACGCTTAGCAGCGTGCAGCCACCCAGACCTAGAATTTTTAAATCATGCTCTTCCTTCTCTCGTTTCCGCTTGAGCTCATTTTGTTTGCAGAGATTTAGAGAATGAACTTGAGAAGCCACCCCTGCTGCAGGTACTTTCCGTGTTTCTCAATGAGCAGGCCAAGAAAAACAGCAGACAAAGATAATTTTCCTATGGTGTTCCGCACCAGCTAGAAAAGATGATGAACTGCAGCAGAAAATTCGCTGACAATTTCAGTGTACAGTGCCTCTCACCCTGCTGCAGGGGGACCAGAGTACGCTGCTTTCAGAGAGGCAGCATCGCCGTCCGCCGGGTCACAGTGCTGTGCTGCAGCTCACCCAGGGCAGGTGTGGATCTCGTGACCTGACAGGGACTGAAAGACTGAAAAGCTTAGATTTCTCTGCTCAAAGAGCAGCTTTTCTGTTGTGCTGCCAAAAGCTGCTGGTGGCTGTGAAGCATTGTCTGGGACGTGACCGTGAGAGCTGCCTCGACCGTGCTGTTCGCAGGCTGCCTGCCTCTTGCGCCAGCACAGCCCCTCTGCTTTCCCCACCTGAGCTGAGGATTGCTTGCCTATCCCTAGAAAAGCTCCTTGGCATCCACAGCCGTGAAAACCACAAGAGCCGGAGTAAAAACAGGTTTATTCAGAAAGAGGGTGTGAATCCAATCAGAACAAAATAAGCAGTCTACGTGACACGTTTCCTTCTCACCTCTGCAGAAGCTGATCTAGCGAATCCCCTTGTGTTGTAACAGGCAGCTGATCGATGCCTCCCAGCCCCACGGCCCGGATCGAGGGCACAGGCAGCGAAGAGCAGCTGGCTGGGCCTCCAGCCCATCCGGCTCGGTGTTGGTCACCGAGAGCCGGCAGCTGCCTCTGCTGTGTCCTTGCGCTGCTGCGGTGCCCACATGCAAGCACTGATTTCGGGCCACATCTCATTTTCTTATTCCCAAATAAGCATTCTGCTTTGCCACCGTGATGCAAGTTTCCTAAATAAGAAGATGTTCTGGGAAAGAGAACTTCCTGGATGCTCTTGAGAGAAGACAGTAATTTCTTTCCGCAAGCTTGGCGTTCGCACAGACTGCACTGACATCCTGTGGCTCAATTTCCCTGCCTGGAAGGAGCATGAAGGGACAGCTTCGCCCCCGTCACCAGTCCCCTTCACATGCCCTTCTGCTCTCTCTGGGTCTCCGATGCCCCATCCAAACCCTCTGGGAGGGGAAGGGGCACCAGCCCCCTTGCTGGGCCAGCTCCTGCCTGCCGTGCCAGGCTGGTGGATGCGGGCACTGACCTCACCACCACACCGCTTGTGCAGGCACCGCGGGCCTGAGGGTGAGTGATATCCACCCTGGCCTTTTTGGCATCCCCTGAATCGCTGCCTGCGTCAGCAGGGATGGGTGAGGATGAGCTGCGGTGACCCATCCTGCGTGGGGTGTTCCTGGAAAAGTGGAGGCTTATTTAAGGGAAACTGACGAAAGTCCCTCACCTCCCCAACCTCTGCCCTGGCACTCAGGTAGAGCCCAGGCAGCCGCCGACGGCCACAGCACCCAACCCTGCACCGGGGTGCCCAGGGTCTGCAGCGAGCTGCGTCCTCCAGCCCCAGCGCTCAGACTCTGCACAGAATAGCACCCAGCTCCATCAGAAGTCGAGTTTAATTTTACATTCCCCTCGGGAGTAGCGTTAATCTGTAACTTTTTAGGCATCACTCGATCAGCTGAATAACAGCTATTAGCTTTGGACTCTAGGCATTTTTATGAGCTATTAGTTCCAGGGCTTGTGGTTTGGCATAGAAAGCATATTATTCACACACAAAACAACTGCATTAAAATAACATTAGGAATCTGGCTCAAACTGACAAAACCTAGGAAACTCGGAATTAAGGCTGAAAGAATGTCCTTAACTCACCCACTGCGTGCCTGGTGCCGCAGCTTGGGCGGTGCGTCGGACCCTCAGCCCTGCTCCCCTCCCCGCTTCCAGGGAGGCAATGGGGCTGCACTCTGACCATGCTCCCACCGCCTCCGGGGAGCAGTGACCGTCTTCGCGCCGTTGGGGACTCTCTCCACTCAGACAAGGTTTGGGACTTGGGTGTAGCGCACCTCTTTCTGTGAGTGCTTACAGAACCAGACTTCCTCCCCGTCACCGTCATCGCCGTGGTCAGAGCAAAAACTGCTAGGAAAGCAAAGTAGGCAGGGGAGGAATTTGTCCAGCGTGTGGTCAGGGGCGAGACACGAACCAGACAAGCAGATCAACGTGATGCCTGGCTCTGACCTGCCCTTCATTTGCTGTGGTTGATCAGGGTTTTGCAGCCAGCATGAAACGCAGCCGGGGTGGTGACCACCAGCTCCAGCTGCGGACGGCGCACAACTGCAGAGGCTGGAGGTCCCGCCAGCCCGGAGAGAAGCAGACGGGCCTTCCTGAAACCTGCCGGGGAAAACCCTTGGCCCAGAAAACACCTTCTAATGTGCACTTTGTGTATTGAGTTACTGCAAGGGAACTGAGGCCAAGGAGTAACACGGGGACACAGGTTGCTGTTACCAGAGCTGAAAGGAGGAGGGGAGCTCGTGGGTGACCTGTGCCAAAGGGCTCTCCTTTCACGAGGCCGGCATTCAGAGGAAGACTCAGTGCACATCAAGAAATTTGTATCATAGCATCCAGTGGCTGAAGAATGAAGGAGGGTCCTCCAAAGGGTCACGCAGTGGGTCAAAAAGCAGCAGTGCTGGGGACATTCCCAGTCCAAACATCTGCTGTGCTCCTGGTTTTCTCCCAAAGCCCTGCCCTTGGTCATGGCCGTGGTCATGGTCACAAACATCAAAATGCTCATCTGGCCACTGGCTTTCTGGAAGGTGTGTCTGAGCTTTGGGAAAAGTGATCTCAACTGCAGCGTGTTCGCTGCAAGAGAAAACAAATGAGAGCAGCATCCTGGGCAGTATCACAGCTCACATCCTCCAAGAGAAGAACCACCACAGACCCCTAGAAGAAACACCACCTCCCCTAGGAGATGCCATCCTGCCCTCTCCTGATGACAGACTGGCATGGCTCATTTTAAGATGTCTTTTTTTTCCTCTGTGGCCAAATATTTGCCTCCAGATTGCAGTTAAATCAGCTCTTCTAAAAGCATGTTTGAACTGAGCTTGACTTCTGCTTTACCCGTTTTATTTATGAGCTCTGCCATTTTGTAGGAAGCAACTCGAGATGTTCATGCATGAGGCATCTTTCAAGGATAAACCACATTAAAGAAAAAATAAATAAAAAAAGAAGGTAGCAGCCAAAAAAAAATTGTGGTCAAATTGCAAGGTTGTCACACTGCTCAGTAATAAGAGTTGCACCTTAACCATATTGGGTGTGATTTTTAACTCTCAGTGAGGTGAGAAAGACATTTGCTATTCCCATCTTGGAAGCAAAACAAATAGAATAATTATTTCCTTTCCCAGCAAAGGCAAACACAGCTGAACTTCGCTCTGTGCTTTTTACTTGTGTGCCATAAACCAACACATTCCCTCGCTGGCTGGCGTTCGCAACAGACCACAAACAGTGCAACATCTGGCTCCGAATTTGTGTTTCAGGTCAGAATTGAGATGTTCTGGTGATAAGGTAAAGGATGATTGTTCTCTGGACTCCCTGTCCCAGAAAAGCTGTAGCTAAATTTACCATAGAATAATTCCAGTTTAATTCCTAGAAGGTCTTTTAATGAAGAACCCTTGTTGTGGATCCATTCTCCAAATATAATTTGGGACCTCATTTGGGCTTTAACTGAACGGTAACTTCATGAGAAAAGGAAGCATCCCCTTCCCAACGAGCTGGGGCTGAAACACAACAAATGAACCAAGGGGGGGAAGGCATAATAAAGAAACAAAGCTATAAAAGCTATAAAAAGGCAGCTTTGCCAGGCGTGCGCCAGCACCTTACACCCTCTTCTCAGGCTTGGGATCAAAGCTGGCTGCTCGTATCCAAGGACTCCAATTAACTCTTTCCTCCCACCCTGGCTACCACCCACATCTCAGCTCTTTATCAGTCCCCTCCCTCTTCATCTGCTCTGGCTGCCAGGTGCTCTGGCATTCCCTTATCACGGCCTCAAAGGACTCAGGAGTATGGGAGATTGGAAAAACAAACCAAATTCTCCTCCTGAGTCAGGCAGGTAGGTCCCCAGGTGCCTGTCCTCATTACAGAGATTGCTTTGGGAGCTGGATCCAGCTGGCATGAGTTTCTCATTAGGATGGCAAGGCTGAAAATGTGAAGCTGGAGGGAAACCACGTAGTTGTGGTGACCTCGAGGCTGAGGTTAAAGAAGGGGTGGTAAGACTTTTTGGTTTTATTTTTATTTTAGCTTAGCAGTGTGGGATTTTGTCAGTTATGGAAGTGGCAGCGTATTTTGGGTGTGTTTGGGTTTGTTTGGATTTCTGTCCCCTGTCCAGCCCTGTTCCCCCTCCCCTGCTCAAAGGATGTTATAATCTTGCAAGTGTTAATTTTGACTAGTTCAGTATAGGCTTGGGACAGGAAAAAGCCTGGTTTAGGGTTGCTTGAGTCTGGATCTTGAGCAGCGCGTGGGAGTTGTGCTCCAGCTATTTTTCTTGTAAGTATATGAGGAAAGGCAGGGAGAGTGGGCAGAGCTCGGACTCTGCTTATTTTTGTGCTAGCAAATAGCACAGCTCTGGTAGAGGAAAAACAGGGTTTAAAGTGTTGAGCTGAAATATTAAAGCCATGAGAAGCTCCTGACAGCATTTTCTTTCTCAAAAATACCACAGATGTGAGAAGGTGGTCAAGAACTTGAACTGCTGTTACTTCACTTCTGTCTGGAAAGAGTAGATACCACCAGAAAAAAAAAAAAAAGAGAGAAAAGACTCAGATATAGGACAATTGCAGAAGCTTTGGGGTCTCAGAGTCAGCCAGCCCTGAAGAAACTCTGTTTCATTTGGTTTTGGGTGTCCCCTATAAGACAGCTTACCTGTGTGGCTGCTGAGACGCGCACTCCATGTGGCTGGTTGTGAGCTCTTACAACAGGACAATGTTTACTTGTTGGAATCCTTGGGCCAGCTGGACCACTGTGTGTACAGCCACGCGCCTTCCCAGAAGCGGGCAAGGCGTGGGTTTGTACATAAGGAAGATTTGCTTGGAGTGCAACCCTACCATGATATTTCAGCGGCTTTTCTCCCCCTTGGTTTTGTGTAAAGGAGAGGTGTTCTGTGTAACTTGGCAAAAAATGACCCAACTCAGCTCTACATAAGTTTTAAAGGATCGTTAAGTTTAACAGCTGCAGTTATTTAGTGGTAAATGATGATAAAAATTTCTTGAGGTAGCTGTCCTCTGTTCAGACAGCCTCCTTGAGCCTGCTGGCTCCTGGTGTCTCTTGTTCTGCTGTTGAAGTGATGGCATCTGCCACATCCAGTGTTGTCTCTGTGCCAGCTGCCTATGTGATCAAGCCATCCGATAGCTTCCCCGTGATAAATTGCTCTATGTGCCGCTGGCTGCATGCGGCAGATCAGTGGCATTGCCTGGTTACGTGTGGTGCATCTTCATTGCAGCTGCTTTTTCCTAAAGAACGTACCTGAGAAGAGGAGATTTAAGAAAAGAGGGGGGGTGGGGGGCGGACACGACACAATGACGCACACAAATAATATTGGGCAAAAACTAGAGCAGTCTTTTAGTCCTCAGCTCTCTAGCCTGGTTCAGTTGAGGGTGTAGGAAAGCTGGGCAAGCCCAAATGAACTGCCAGACTTCACCGTTAGCCCACCTCATCCATCCTTATTTCCTTCCGTTGCAGGGAGGTTGAAAATCCCCATGAAGAAAAATGATGATCACTGAGTCGCTCCAATAGCTGCGATCCTGGCTGCCTGCCCCTGCTAGCCTGCTGCACAACTTGTGTGCTAGTGTTTGGATTTTAGTGGTGGGAAACGAACGTCAGGCTGTGCTCTCTTCATGCACCATTGGGCTGTGCTTATGGACGCTCTTGGCAGCACCGAGTGATTGAACAGATAAAACCATCGGTCTTTTTATTTCCAAACATTAACCTAACTGCTAATAAAGTGCAGCCTGTGTCATCCTTGTGGGCGCTGCAGAGCTGAATCACACTAAAACCAGGATCTGAATGCTGGAAAAAGCCTCTACTTCCTGCGCCGAGAGGCAACAGCGCTTGGCTCGGAGCTCTTTGCCTCTCGGTGCGGTGCAGGAGCCGCGTGGGGAAGCTGTGCTGCGGAGGGCAAGGAGGCTGCAACCCACGGGCTTTGGCGTGGAGGCAGCTCTGCCCCTTCTCTTCCCCCAGTGCTCAGCAGGAATGTCCTTGCAGCCCCTTGGGGCAGATGGGGAAGGTTTGTCAGGCCCTCGAGGCAGAGGAAATGAAGTGATTTTTTTCCTCTCGGTGGACTCTGCCCTTGGTGGCTGAAGATATTTTTCCCCAAACGTCCCCAGCGAAACTGGAGGGGGTTGTAAATTCATTATGTCGCTGAGGAATCTGTTTAATCAGCTGCCTTTCCCTGGAGGCAGTTTACACTTAATGAGAGACATGATGGAAGGAATCAAAACTGGTTTACGAGAGTTTAGCCTCAAAGCCCCCGGCTGACGGAGTTGTGAGCGCGCTGTAATCCAGGGGAGCGAAGCGAGCAGCTCCCGCCCTGCCTGTGCAGGGCTGAGACAGGCAAGGCACGAAGCCTCCAGCTCTGCATTGCGTCATTCCTTTCCTAGGTGTTACCACAATGAATAACCAGTCTCTGTTACCGGGAGCCTGATCCATGCTCCTGGAACAACTTGGTGAGCACTCGTATTCCCCAGTGCATTTTGCTGATTGCACAGTAACCTATATCCTAATTTAGCTTATTTAGATGTGAATGTACTAAATGGGAAAGCAGCCAAACGAGAAACCTTTGCTGTCGGCATGGACAGGCACAGCCTCTGCTGGGTTAAAAACTGGCTGGATGGCGGGGCCCAGAGGGTGGTGGTAAATGGAGTCAAATCCTGTTGGAAACCGGTCACGAGCCGTGTTCCCCAGGGCTCAGTGCTGGGTCCAGTCCTGTTCAACGTCTTCATCAGTGATCTCGATGAAGGCATCGAGTGCACCCTCAGCAAGTCTGTGGGTGACACCAAGCTGGGTGCAGACAGACAGATGTTGCAGCAGCTCCCCACTACCACCTTACGTATCGGTGCAAACCATCAGGAAATCTCACTCTGAAGGGCTCCCTGGGGACCTGTGCATGATGTTGTTCCCTTAGAAACATGAAGTATTTTATTACTGTAAAACATAATCTAAAAACATGCTGCTATCTCGTTAGCCTTTTAGATTTTATTTTATTCTGAGTAAATAAAGCCTGAATTATTTGGAAGTGGATTTCTCTGCAGTGCAGTTGCTGTGCTAGCAACAGCCCGGCTTTTTCCACAGAGCAGGGGATCAACGTGCTCTGCCGTAAGGGAAGGGTAGTTCGTTTGGTCCTTGTGAGCTCGCTGCGGAGACAGGCTTTTCGTGATACCACCCTGAGAAGGCACCAGCACCCATTGCCCTTCAAGAGGCTTTCAAAGAGAGAGCCAAAAGTGAAAGGCTTTGAACTGGCTGACTCCTTTTTGACCCGCTCTGGGTCCCGGTGCTCCTGAAGTTGAGCTGTAATATATTATGAAGATACCGTCCAAAATCACAGCACAGGGTCATGTTTATTGAAAGAACTGCAGTTTCTCAAGGATCAACCTATTCATTTACCTGCCAGAGCACCTGTGATAGGTCCTTCCTCGGTGGAGTTCTGTTAAAAACTAGCAGTTCATAATTCATCTTTGTATAGTTTATCATAAACTTCTGTGTAATTGGGTGTGTCTTGGACATAGATATTTGGATTTTGATATGACTAAAACATGGTTTATTTGTGTTAACCTTATAAGAGATATAGCTTGGACTAAAAATAGCTCTTTCACAAAGATGAGGTGTAACGGATACTAAAGTAGATGTACATTCATCACATTTATGTTAGGCTGCTATAATTGATGGTCTATATAATGTACAAATGAGGCTTTTTTAATATAAATATGGGTTTGTGAGAGTGCCACTTACCATCAGTCTGTAACGCGTTATTTAGAGATTATTTATGGGCTGTTGATATCTTTCCCACTTTTTTTTTTTTTTAGCTTAAAAGGACTGAAGGGGAAAACATAATTTAGCATGGAATTGATTTTACATCAGCTGGTTTTACATGAAATAATATTACAGTATTGAAGAATTGCATTGTCATCTCTTGCTCTGAAGTTGCGTTATGTTCTGTAGCCTTGGCTCACTTATTAATCCTTCAGAAGCGCACGCTTAATTGCTCATCTAATGACACAACATGTGAAGAAATAATACCTATGATGTGATTGATACCTCTTTGGGCAAGGACACTGCGATCTGGATCATCTGCCTTTGCTTGATTTACTGCAACGTAGGAACAGCCATAGGACCTGAAAACTGTGGCGAGTTGGGGCACTGAGAATACGTACTCCGGAAACAAAAGGTGTGTCTGCTCTAGCAGTGAAGCACAAGTTTGAATTGCTCTTAAAGCTAGACTGGAGGCTGGCAAATGTTCCACCTATTTACAAGAAGGGTGGGAGGGAGGATCTGGGGAACTCCAGGCCTGTCAGTCTGACCTCGGTACCAGGGAAGGTCATGGAGCGGATTGTCCTGAGTGCTGTCACACAGTGTGTGTGTGACAACCGGGTGATCAGGCCCAGCCAACATGGGTTCACCAAAGGCAGGTCCTGCCACACCAACCTCATCTCCTTCTATGACAAGGTGACACGTTTAATGGACGAGGGAAAGGCTGTGGATGTGGAGTACCTGGACTTCAGTAAAGCCTTGGACACCGTTTCTCACAGCACCCTGCTGGAGAAACTGGCTGCCATTGGTGTGGGCAGGCACAGCCTCTGCTGGGTTAAAAACTGGCTGGATGGCCGGTCCCAAAGGGTGGTGGTCAATGGAATTAAATCCAGTGGGAAACCGGTCACGAGCCGTGTTCCCCAGGGCTCAGTGCTGGGTCCAGTCCTGTTCAACATCTTCATCAATGATCTCGAAGGCATCGAGTGCACCCTCAACAAGCCTGTGGGTGACACCAAGCTGGGTGGGAGTGTGGATGTGCTTGAAGGCAGGGGGGCTCTGCAGAGGGATCTGGACAGGCTGGATCGATGAGCTGAGACCAACGGGATGAGGTTCAACAAGGCCAAGGGCAGAGCCCTCTATTTGGGTCACAGCAGCCCCGGGCAGCGTTATGGGCTTGGGGAAGAGTGGCTGGAGGCTGCCTGGCAGAGAAGGGCCTGGGGGTATTGGCTGGCAGTGGCCACGAGGGCCAGTGGCATCTGGGCCTGTGTCAGACCCAGCGTGGCCAGCAGGAGCAGGGAGGTGATTGTGCCCCTGTGCTCAGCACTGGTGAGGCTGCACCTCAAGTGCTGGGGTCAGTTTTTGGCCCTTCACTCCAAGAAGGACATTGAGGGGCTGGAGCGTGTCCAGAGAAGGCAACAAGGCTGGGGAGGGGCTGGAGAACAAGCTCTACGAGGAGAGACTGAGGGACCTGGGGTTGTTTAGTCTGGAGAAGAGGAGGGTGAGAGGAGACCTCATCCCTGTCTACAACTGCCTGAAAGGAGGGTGTAGAAGGTGAGTGCTGGGCTCTTCTCCCAAGTGAGAGGTGGTAGGATGAGAGGAAAGGGCCGCAAGTTGCACCAGGGGAGAATCAGATTGCATATCAGGAGAAAATTCTTAACAAAAGGATTATCAGGTGCTGGCACAGCTGCCCAGGGAGGGGGTGGAGTCCCCATCCCTGGAGGTGTTTCACAGATGGGTGAATGAGGTGCTCAGGGATCTGGTTTAGTAGTGGACAGGGACGGTTGGACTCGGTGATGTCAAAGGTCTTTTCCAACCAAGCAATTCCATGGTTTCAAACACATGTGATGTATTGACATACACGTCCTTCCATGGAGAGGACCTTTGAGGCTCTTGATCTTGTGTATGCTGGACAGATCAAGCACAACGTGATCACCAAAGCCCAGCCTTGTTGCTCTACACTCACTATAGGGAGTAAGGATGTGCAGCCAAATAAATCCAGTCTGACTCCAGGGGGATCTGGATACTTTCAGTTGGCAGGCCTTCCATGGGAAGAGGGAGAGGGAGGGTGGGCAGAGGGAAGTGATTTTTATAGCTAGCGGGGTTTCCCACTATGAGTCTTCTTGGAGTAGTGAAGCCACCTGGAAACACAAGCATCAGCTGACTTCTAGAAAGTGGCAAGAAGTGCTGGAGAGCAGGGTATGTTAAAAGGAGTTTTTTAACAGCTAGCAAAAAGATTGCATCCCATCCAATTGAAGCTCTGGCATTCCAGACTTTGAGTCTCCCGAAATACAACATGTGTTGGAGATCAGCTACTGCAAGGATCAAGTGAAAAAAATGGAGTATAGAGACTGTGTGGCTCACTGTGATTACATTTCCTTGTGTCTTGCTCTCTACCTTGAAGAACAAAGGGTACAGATCTGCTGCTGTGATCTGCTGTGTCGGATGGAACCAGTTCAGTCTGTTCTCCTTCAGCCTCTAGAAGAGCAGAAACACGGTCTCCACCATGTTCGGTGGTGCACGGCTCACTTTTATAATTAGTTTGAACTCGCTGTACTTATTTTTCCTTCAACTCCACTGCACCCATTTCTCTTGCCTTTTCCCAAAGCAGATAATTTAAAACCAAACACGTTGTTACCAAGAGGAAGTTAGAAGATAAATGTATTGGAAATAGGACCGTTTTCTTTCCTTGCAAGCAAACCAGGCTCCCATGCGTGCCCTACGCATTTCCCAGGATCAAGGCTTTCATGATGTTGCACATTAGCGTTTTCCATTTGTGGTGCTTTGACTTTCCATATCTTTCATATTTAGTTGAATTTTTTTCTTTCCTGTGCCATTTTTTCCTACTTCTCTCTACTGATCTTTTTATTTTGTCGGGGAAAAAGATAAAACACACTCTGTAGGCCAAATTGAAATATCAGCTGGGTATTTCATAGGTTGCATGAAATGCTATCCCTGGAGGGTGCTACTCAGAGATTGTTAAGGCAGCGGTAGCCTGGTTTAGCCAAGTTGCTACGTGGTGGGGTGCTCGCACACAGCACATCTCAGCTGTCAGGGTGCTCGCACACAGCACGCACCGTCTGCAAGAGGGCTCTTAAATTCATTGACAAGTTCAAACCCTGTGCGCCACCTAAACAGCTCCTGAAACCTACGCTGTGGCCATAGGTTCAGTTCTGGAGATCTCTGAAGGGAGAAGTCCAGGCACGGTCGCCTCCTTAATGTGTGTCCAAGGTGGTCTGGACGTGTTGGGCACGGGCAGGCTGCATTTCAGCACGCGAGCACATGCAGCAAGGCTTGCCCTTTGTCGGGCGAGTGTGGATGGGCTGAAGTACTTGCAGGATAAACGGTGGAGTTAAAAGATGACAGCACAGAGGCAAGGTTGGAGGTGTGGATCATAGGGCTTGCTATGCTCTTTGTCTCAGGATGCTTTCGGGCATAACAGGGCTTTAAAACTTCTCCAGGTTCCAGTTTGGATATTCTCCAAATCCTGCTGAGAATCTTTTATGCTGATGACTTTGTTGATTAATCTGCTCGTGTCGTAAATGTTACTGCTCTGAATTATCAAGCTGTGTGGTTATGAAGAAGCAGCATAGTGAGGGGGTCTTGCTGAATGGGACTCGTGCACAACTGCACTTATGCTTCTGTGGGGAGAAAGAGTGGAGAAACCTTTGCTGACAAAATGGTGGAAAAATAGAAACTAAAAGCCATGAGGAACTGTCTGGGAACTGCTGGCAATCCAGTTCAGGAAGGAAAGCCCAGGGTGTTATGTGATTCCTGTGCGTGGTCATCTGTTGTACAAGCTATAAACCCTGTGGACCTTAAAGACGTCTCTTTTCAGTTCTGAAATCCTATAACTATAATCTGAGTCATTTGCACAGCTGAACAGACTCAAGGTCTCTTAACTAAATTGGAAATACCTATAATTCTGCAGGAAATTAGGGAACAGTTAGGTAGTCCCATAGCAGAGGAAGAAATAAAAAGAAGTCATAAAACCTCTGGTCTCTGGGAAAGCTCCGGGTGAAGATGACTTTATAATAGAATTTTCTAAACTCTTTCAGTCTCACTTGGCTCCTGTCGTACGGAAAAAATTTTTGTAAGTCCAAAGCAAAAGGGTTCCATTTCAGCATTAATTGCAGCATTGGGTTTTCTTAACGCTCTTTCTGAGGAAATAACTCACTGATGCACCATTTGCAATAATTAAATTACAGGCCAATTCTTCTGACTAATGTGGCTCAGAAGATGCAGGTTAAAATAGCGTCTAGAAAATGTCTGAACAGCATACCTTATGGCCAAAAGCTTAACGCATATCTTGAGATTCACATTAATCAGAAAGCTGCTACACAGTCTATAGGCCTGTTATTATAATTTGCTATTTTTAAGATTCTCTGAAGTAATCAGAAAATCAAGCAGCTCAACATCCCTAAAGAGAGCTGCTTCCCACCCACCAGCAGTGGCTGACTTCACTGTTGACATAAAACCCATGAAGATGTCGCTCTGGTGTTCTGCTATGTAATTGTATCCTTAATTTTGGCCTTGTTGAAAGTCTGCTGAAAAACTGAGCTTGTGTGTCCTCATTAGAAGCAATTCATATGTAAATCATTTAAGTTTGGTTTTGGGGATTTTTTTTTTTTAACTTAAAGAAAGGAAGCGTCCTTGTGACTCCAACATTCTGCGGGCTTTTGCTACTCTTGTGGCTCCAGTGTGGCCATGACTCCTGGCAAATGTGATGCAGAGCAAGAGGGTTGCTGGCCATGCTCTTGGCTTCTCTTGCCTTGCCTGCTGGAGAAGGCACCTGTTGACAGACTTTACCTTTTGCCAGCCCTGGTTTAGTCATTGAAAGGATGTGAGAAGCAATGGTGCATCTTCTACGCTTGTGCCTGGTGGGTGCTCCCCTCCCTGCAATCAGTGGTAGCCATCTACTTATCAACTTTTCTGCATATGGGAAGGCTTAGTTTTTGCTCCTTTATGTGCAAAAATAAGCTGAAGTGGCAGCTTGGCGGTAGTGGAATGACATCCTCGTGTTAAAATAGAATGACTTTGAAAAGGCATTAAATAAGCAACAGTCAGATGAGTTCTCTGGACCTCTATCAATAAAACTGATGAAGAAGCATATGAGGTAACAGCCAAGTGCTTGTCTTAAGAGAACAACTTTGATAAAGTTTGGGCACCTATTTCTTCCCAGTATTTCTGGAGTTGGAAGTGGAAGTTACCATAAGTATGGTATTGAAAGTGTTGACAGGGATTTGAAGGTGTAAAGGAATATCACATCTTTACCACAATTTCTGTGCGTTTGAGTTGGATGAGCCGAGTTCCTTCACGCTCTAAACTGTTCCTGAAATATGTCCGAGGTGTTTGTCTCTAAGAAAACTGAGTCTTTGTTGCTCATGAATAAATTTTAAACTATTGGGGAAGGTGATTGGAGCTTCCCTTTGGCACTTTCTTAGTGTAGATACATAAAAATGTAGACAAGTGGGACTAGGTAGCAGATGATGAAAGGAAGCAGAAGATGAAGTTGATTTAAAAACTGTTTATGAAAGCCCTCTGTTTTTTTTTCTTTTATAAGGAATTCTACATGGAAAGGTAGCAGAGGAAAGAAATAAATAAAGGTAGAGCCCTGGATAATCTGGGAGGCAGGTAATTGTTTATTGTTCAGTTCATTGCAAAAAATAAAAATCTCCTATAGCTGCTAGAACTCTGTCCTTGTGCCCAGAAAATGTGTAAAAGCACAGCTGGCCCTGTCTGGGCTGGAAATTGGCTTTAAGACTAATGGCAAAGATTTTATTTCAAGAGAGTATTTAGCTTTAAAAAATGAATAGGGAGTGTGCGTTCCAAATGTCATCTGTCTATTGAACAAATGGCAACTATATAAACATCTTAATGCCAGACTGCTGTTCCGTTGGGCACCTTGTGGCTTACTCCTTCCGGGGAGCTGGCGTGCTTCGAGCTAGGGCAGCCGGAGGGCAGAGGCTCCGTACCCCTGCTGTTCCTTACCTGTGCCACACAGCTCCTCGCTGCTTGCGGGGGCAGCAGGAGAGAAAAGAGGGTGCAAAATGGAAAAAAAATGCTGTTTGAGACCCCGGGGAGGCACGTCCTCGGTACAGCCGGGTTGAGCTCAGTACAGCCGGGTTGAGCTCAGCACCAGACCAACCACAAAGGTATTTTGGAGTTAGGTTTAAAACTAGAGCATCGGCACGCGGGCAAGTGCTGGTTGCTGCCAAACAGCACTGTCTGAGGGGTCTGAACTGGACAGGCGGGGGCTCCAAGGGCAGCTCTGCCACAGGGCTTAAGGGAGGATTGAAGACTTGCCCTGCCTTGACTGAGACCTGCAGGAGCAAACTGAATAAACGTTCAGTAAAACACAGCGGGGTGAGTGAGCACAGCCAGGGCACAGGGTTAAGGTAAAGATGGGTAAGAGCTGGGTCCGAGCTGCTTCACTTGGCCCAGCTCCAGTCCATCAGTGCTGCTCCCTCCCTGCCCTGTGTGGCACTGCAGCGCTGTCAGACTGTACCCCACAGGCTGAACCTCCTTGAGCTGCAGCTGCCCGCACACAAGCGGCCAGCTTTTCCCTGAAGTGCCCTGCGTTGTAAGTAATCAAGATTGTGCAGTGTCCGTGGCTGGGAGCTTTCAGCTCTCCCACTGTCACTGGCAGCTCGAGCTCCCTGATGGGATAAACACACCGACACACTGAACAGTGCACGAAACAGGCGCAGTCTGGAATGATTCATTCAGCCTGGTGCTGCCAGCACTAGTGCTGTACAGCCGGACTGGAAAGAAGTTGCAGAGGGTAAGAAAATTAATTTCGTGGATGAGTTTCTTAGGGACAGGGTTCAGTAGGGAGACAGGCACGGCTGGACTCGGTGATCTCAGAGGTCTCTTCCAACCTGGTGATTCTACGATTCTATGATTCTTAAAAAAATAAATAAATAAATCAAGTATTTGCTGTCTCTGGGGTCAGGTTTAGTAACAACAGGTTGAGGGTTTCCTTGCCGGGGAGCTCTGACTGTGTGGTGAGGGCAGGCAGGTAATTTTGTTCCCAGGCTAAACTGACTTCATTTGGTTGTGCCGCGGCATTCAGAGGGGTCGTGCTGTGATTCGTAAACCCCAAGGAATGGGAGCTACTCTTGCCCCTTCTCCCCAGCAGTCCTGCAAGGAAGCTGCTCCTGGGGGCCCTTCCCTGCTGCAGGGCTCAGGAACGAGCTGCTGTGTGCAGCACCTCGCTGGGAGGCACTGCGGAAGGGAAGACCATGCAGTGCTTGCACACCCCCCGATGTCTCGGTGCAGAGGCAGCAGCGGGGCCTGACAGTGAGTTAGGAGTAGGATTTACCATAAGTCCAGTCTCCTACAGCTCTTTTCCTGCTCAAATTTGTCAAGACTTTTTTTTCCAAGAGCAGCGTGGTTTGTGGGGAGGTAACACACACAAACATGTACTGACTTATTTCCATTTTCCTTCCATTAGGGGTGTGGAAAAAGCTGGTGAGTTTTTGAACAGGGTGCCCCTGCAGCTGGTTGCTGAAAAGCTTGCCTCTTTTTTTCTGTCATTTGGCTTAATAAAATATACTGCCTCTCCCTGCAAATCTTGTCTCTCTTATACAACACGGCTGCAGAGATAATGGCAGTTGTTTCTATCCTTAGAAATTACTGGGGCTGTTGTGGCTACCTCAGACTTCAAAAGAGAAAGCAGGAATCACAGTCACAAGGAGTGTCAGTTTTTATTCCACTGCCTCCCTGCACGCAGAGACAGCTCGGAAGGTCAGGGAAGTGCCACAAGGAGCCTTCCCTTGTACGTTAATGGGAAAACCTGACACCAAGACAACCAGTGGCCAGGCAGCTTCCCCTCCAGGAGTCACAATGGGAGTCACTTCTCAATTTCAAAATTCTCCCTGCTTTATCCGGCAACACAGGTGGCCCCCGCGAGTGCCACGGGCACAGTGCTCTGCAGCCAGAAAGCGTTCGCAAGCCCAGGACACTGCCCCGGAGAAGGGCAGAGTTAATTTCACCCCACTAAACATTCAGGTGTACAGACCCCTTCATTTTATTTTATCCCCCACTTAGGGCTTTTCTTAAGACAAAAGGAAGGCACCACGTGAAAACATCACTATGAAAGCATCACGGGCTCACTTGTACTTGCCTGCCAAGTGACTACCTAAGTGAAGTTTCACATCCTATTGGATCATTGTTGGCCATCTGTTCTCCTTCAAACTTCTCTGAATTCCTTATTTCCCTGAAAAGTTCATTTTTAGAAAGGAGGGAGGAGGAGGCAAGGGGAGAATCCGGCATTCTTGGCTAGCGCAGAGCTATTGTGAAAAAGGAAGATAAACTCACTTTGGGGCAGCCCCTTAAAAAGACAAAGAAACACTCTTTGCAAAGTAATTTAATAGAAAATACCCTGTTTCTAGATGAACTTTAACGATAGGAATATATATTGGCAGCCACAAGGCAAAACAAATAAACAGCTGCTTCTAGTACTCTTGCCCTAATTATCTTCCTCTCCCCTTCTCTCATTTAGTGTCAAATGTATTTTCTTCTGAAATGTAACAGTTCCTGCCTACACTGGAGCTGTTGGCTGCAGGCTCCCCAGCCTTGCTCCAAATAAAACACAGAAATAGATTTCCTGCCAAGCACTGGGGAAGTTTGAAGACTTCAGTTTTGAAAAATATCTTTTTATCAGTGCCCTAAGCCTGCCAAAGATAATTATGGGCCACGGCACATTTACATTAATGCATAGGACCTACAGACATTGCAAAAGCTTAATGGAGAAACTCAATAAATGTACATACTGAAAAATAAATTAATTAAATTAAACTGTCATGTAAAGATATCGCTTAATTTCACAGAGCGGAAGGCGCTCTTAATGGGAATGGAATGGATCGGTGAGCATTTCAAAACCCAAAGCTATAATTTAAATTCAGGCTCTCCTCTAGTGAGCAAGTCACAAGACATATTTATTATAGCCTTGGATTGTCAATTGTAATCGGTTTAGCAGAGACAACGCAGTGTTGTTTTGGTTCCTTGCCCTCCTGGCTGGTTCAATATATTTAGATGTCAGACTATTGACAAGCAAACCAAAGGCTGAAATAAAATTATGTTTGCCTGTGATGAACTGGCAAAAATGCAGTCCAAGGTAAACGTAATGCTGAACTCTACGTATTTATTTACAAGCAAGGCAAAAATGGTGATGTGAAGCATTTAAACTCCTTCAGACAAGCCAGGTGAATGTATTTTTGCTGCCCCTGAGGGCTGTTACGTGACAACGTAGACGCTAATAGATAAAAATAAACAAAAGCCCTGTGAAGAGGAACAGCATCTCTAAGCCGCTGCTCTGAGTGTCCTAGGTGGCACGAACAACTGAAGTTGTTGCTCTTGACACTCTCGTACGGCGAGAGCCAAAGCCTGAGACCCAGGTCCTTGGCAATGCTTCCTGCAGGCTGTGCAACCCCCCAGCCCCTGAGTGGGGTGCCTCTGGCAAGGTGCTGCAGGGCTTTGTTTGGTAGCAAGTTACATACCGAGCCTGTGCCTCCACAGCCATGAGCAACTGTCTGCTCCTTGCTCAATAAGCCGTCCAACATCAGTTCAGTTCTTTTTCTCACTTTCTTATTTCTGTATTCTCCGGTTCCTTCTGGTTAAGGAAGTTTAGTTTCTGATCTGGAGCTCTGAAACTGGTTGGCTCGCTGGGATAGAACTGTCCTGGCTGCCTCCTTCCAGCCTGAACCTAGACCTTTCTGCCCAGGATCTCTGTAATGTCCCGCGGAGCACTCAAGTTTGTGAATTCGACACTGAACAGTGCTGACGAACACAAACCGCGTGGTTAGGAAGAGCTGCAGCATGTCAGACAGGGACAGCCGCCCCAGGCACACCTCTGAGGGCAGCGGCAAGCGGAGGTCAACAGGACCAGCCTCTGTGGGCTCCTGCTGCCACAGCTGGTGCCCCCGTGGTGGGAACCCGGCCGTTTGCAGGGAGGGAGGCAGAGCTGGCTGCGCACGTGCCAGCTGTATAGATGCCACGCCATGGTTCTGATAAACAGCTTGTCTTCAAACACAAGCTCATTTCTTTCTTTTATAAAAATACCTGTGTACCTACATTTGTTCTTATTCACTAAGCAGTAGAATTTTTAGGAGGAGGGGCTACATTTTCACTTTCAGTGTAATCTTTCAGTAGTTTGTTCCCCAGTGTAGTTATTACACTAAAAAAACCACACATCCAAATGTGCCTCTTAATACTAGACTGTTTTTTTTGCTAACACATTACCCTATAAACAGAAGCATCTTTTCTAATCTTTCTGTAATACAATAGTTTTTAGCTTGTTATGCGATTCCTCTTTCGTGCCCCTTTTCCACGACGCACGTTATTACCCTTGATCACTCTTAAGACCAAGTTTTGTTTTTGTCACTCTCTTCACTCTCCTTTGGCTCTGAGTGGGGCTTCACCTGTTTTCTAAGTGGCAGGTTACCACTGACTCCTGTTACAAAATATTTCTATGCCACTTTTAAGACTGCAGAATTGGACACAGCTTTTACAGAGTGTTTTGTCTATTACCTGCAAACTTTCTACTTATTTCCATGGCTCCTACTGTCACACCATCCAAATGCTAACGATGTTCTTTGAAAGGAGGCAGTGAAGAAGGGAAGTGTTCTCAGCCACTCTCAAGTGCTGACAAATTCATGTCTTGGTCCAAAACAATATGCAGGCTCCAATTCCTACTGTCACTGATGTCAGGGACAAGTCAGAAGTCCAACATCTTCCTTTAATTTGGACTTCAGTGACTTCTTTAAGGTATAAGAAAATCGTGGTGCAGTTGATAACTGAGTGTATGTATCTGTATAGATAAATAGCTATCTTCTATCACCAGCCAAATACCATAACCACAGGTGTGACTGTTTCTTACCAATAAAGTCATTAAAAATGACCTTTTCCTAAATAGCTTTTCCAGCTTAGCTGTCTGGTGCATAAGCCCTCGCAGCTCTGAAGCTGATGGAATCTACAAACACAGTTGTAACTTCTTTTGCTTATGGAAGAGCCTCAAAGAGTGTTGTGACAGTCAGGAGGACAGGACAGGTCACAGACATCAGTTAAAGGGCTTAAGTTAAAAGAATACTATTTCTAAACTCTGTAAGTAGCTATTATGGTAAAACTTCTTTCCCACGTCACTTGGTAAATAATAAGTAAATACACAAATTCAAATTCTAAGCTACTACGAGCAATGGTGACAAAGTAATGCTTTTAATGCTCTTTTTAAAAACACTTTTGAAACTATTTATTTGAAATATCTAAAAGGCTTAATCGTATTCCGTTTTTATAGTCATACAATAGTGATTCTAATCACTCTTTTACATTAAAAAAAAGTTAAGGCATTTCTCAAATTTCTGAATATCAGCCAAATAAATGACAAACAGTTTCATGCTTAAGATAAGCACCTACTAAGAGGTATATGATCTAGATTGAACTGTACTTCTTAATTCATTAGTGGAACTGTAAGGCCCTCTTCTGGATTATAAATTACTGCACGGGCAAGCAAAGTGCATGGAAATGACAAAGCCAACCAACGCTACGAAAAGATAAACATCTCAAAGATGTTTTCTTCATACTATTACCAGTTTCATTTCCTGGTTTTCACATGCATCTGCCCATCTCAGCAACTATAATTTAGGAGTTGAGAACAACTTCAGCTTCTTAGTGGATTCTTAATGATAAAGCATTTCTTACACTAATATTCATAAGAGGAGCGGGCAGTCAAAAGAGTTTGGGAGAGTTTCTCCACAACCTTGTACGAAGATGCTGTGCAGCCAAGGGATGTTTGCTTACGCTTACTAGCAATAGCACAGACAAAGAGAGACGTGATTCTGCATAGATACCTGTCTACATATGGATCTGACTTTCAGAAGTTATGTTTGAAATTTTGGCTTATGCTAAGGGGACTGTAAAAAACAATGAAGAACTGCTAAAATGGCCTTATCTCAAATCTTCAAGGACTGTGCAATTCTTTATATGCGTTTCAATTAAATATACACATTAGGACCGTGAAGGTCTTACAAATGTAACCTTCCAAGAGATATACTTGGATTTGCCTAAGCAACGTTTACTATTGAAAAGCAAGATGATTCTCCACAGACAGAAGGAAAGAAAATATTCTAGAACGTGCTGTACAGAGTGGCATCATATTAATGGATCCATGGATCCATCTGGCTGTGAACAAGTGAAGCTGAACCATAAATATTCCTCTTTCTAAAAACAGCCACTTACTCTTCTGCTTGGTCACATGCAATAACAAGAAATCACATAGACAGAAATGCAGCAACAGGTAGTAAGTATCCTGTTAGTGAAACAGAACAGTAGACATAGTTTAATTTTAAAAACAAAGGATGCTAAAGAAACCTTCACGTATCCTTTTTTGGTGAGTCTCTGTCTCCCATCAGTGTAGGGCTACTTACGACGGTCCTTCTTCCGTACTTTGGATTTCGGTGCTGCCAAGAAGAAACAGAAAGGGAGAAAAAAAACATCAGAAGTGAATTACAGAATTACCAGTGCCGGCATTCTTTTAAATTAGGTTTGGATCAAAATAGATCCATTAATGTGAAACCTACCATTGGGATTTTCTTGTCTGTAGAAAGCTTTTAACATTTCCACTGCTTCTTCGGCTCGATAGCCAGAAATGCACTGTTCAAATCAGAATGATGTTTATGAGCACATCTAATAACATATTCTCTGCTTCACAATAATGCCTAAGTACAGAAGAACTGTCAACAACTGTCTATTCCACTAATTTAACAGGCACTTTTGACTGTTTGGAGGTCAGAAAACTTCTGTTTCAGGTTGAATACTTCATAGGTTTGAAAAATACTATGTTGAGCCTTAGCAGAGTAAATAATTTCCCTAGTAACTTAAACAAGACAAGCTTTCTTAGTAACTTACATTAATAAGAAAGAAATTGGAGATTGCATAAAAATGTGACCTGTTTCCAGCTGAATTCATATACTCTTCAAGCACTTGGAAATGCAAGAGGCATATACCTAGGTATCTGCAGATAAGATTTCTACCAGGCAATATATGGACACACACCTATTCTTTATTTCCCTCTCAGACTGTTTTTAGTCCTTCCAAAATATTTTTCCAGGCCATGAACATTAGTGACAAAGCATTCAAATGTCACCAACACTAAATGAATCACCACCCACACCAGAAAATAATGAATTACACCTATACCTCCCACTGCAGTTGCCTACAGAAACAGGAAGGGTTTATAGTAGAAGGATCTCCTCCTTTATTTCTACTGAACATAAAGAAAAAATACCACGTGCCAATGTTAGCAAATGAACACTCTTCCAGTACTGACTATACAAATGAATTCAGATGCTGGTCTTACACACACCCTCACAGGAAGACGCTTAATATGCTTACACTGGACTGCCAAACTGTATCGTCTTGCTGACTGGAATTCTTTCTGAGCCTTCAGCCTTTAGTGCTTATTTACAGTGCTGAAATATATTACTTATTTTTCACATTCATTAAATCATAAATGTTAAGTGTGGAAAAGAACTCTTAAGAACCCTAATTGGTATCTTTGTATAAGCCCCTGCTGCATATAATAAATACAGTGCTATAAATACTCTCAGTGCACATATAGGTATACTAGTGTAACGCTGTAAAACATCAGGTATTCTGCACCTCCACTGAATGCTTTCTTAAATGACAAAGGTGACTCATTCTCTCCAGACACTCTGCTCCAGTCCTTCAGTATCCTTACTGTTCAGAAAGTTTCCCAATATCGCAAGTAAACCTTCTCTGCTGCTTTTGCAGACCATGTTTATTTGGGGATTTGAACTATATGAGGTGGATCTAAGCTAATGCGTTTTACCTCGTACATGGATAGACTGAGCACAAATGCAATCATTTCCAGTAGCTCAGCTAAAACCCAGTAACTTAGTAAGTTGCTGTTGCTTGATCTTTATTGATTATGTGTTTTAACATTCTGCAGACTACAATAAATTTTCCCTTGCCTCTTCCTGCCGCGCACACTTACTGTTCTAAGTATTACACATCTTTTAGATACATTTGTGCCTTGTTCCACAAATATTCTTTCTTTTCCTCTTTGATTCACCTTTTTAAATATTTGAGAGTGTCATCAGGCTTTTCCTCAATTTTCTTTATTTTAAAGTCTCTTTTGTTACATTATTTTCCTGTAAAGTCCAGTTTACTTGACTTCTGACCATCTTTCATCCGAGTTCTCTTAAACTGATGCATAACATTCCAAAAGCACAGTAATGAAACTAGACACAGAACCCTAGCTGAAAAACAAAGGAAAACATTTTATAGCTTACTTCAAATGGTTCTCCTGAGTCTACCATATCATCAGATGAGATGCTCAAAACTGAGCCACAGCCTCCAAATCGCTCATTTCGACAGCCATATACAACCCGTGGAATTTATGTGAATGAGTTAAGGTATTAACTTAAAGTGAAAAGCAAGCGGGAAGTAAAGCAGTCTGACTTAAGTAGTCATTAAATTTCACTAAAATGTGCTTGTATTTTTCAAACTAAAGGAGTTTGCACTACAATTCCTCCCTTAGAAAATCAGACCTTACTTCTGAGTAACGTAAGATGCATTGCTGAAGATGCACATCCAGCCTTCCTCAAAAAAGGAGAAGCACGACCACCAAAGCAGAGGTACACAAAGCCGTGGTTCACTCTTTGTTACAACACTGAAGAATGAACTGAGATTTGATAATTTTACATAGCAGATATCTCTGAAATGTGTTTTTACATCCCTAAGAGAAATTGTCATTTGTCGTAATTGCAGCGTATCTCTCTGATCCTTGAGTCTCTCACTATTTGCCAGGCAGTAACAGGAGGTGGCTGCAGACTCTCAAAGATGGTTTGGCTTTGCCTGATGGTGTCAAACCCTTCTCTGTGTGCTCACTGCCAAAAGTTACATTTTGACATTCGGTTTCCCAGCAGGAATAAACATGAAAGGATACTCATCAGGCGCAGGGCAGCTGCACACATGATACAAGGCTCTACAGTTACATACAACACTGAGTGTGCAAACACTTCTGTGTGGTCTCGGTTGTGTTGCTTGCACCAGTCAAGGACCTGATCGATTGCCACCATTTCTGCGTGTCGAGTAGCCTAGGAGATAAAAATAAACTTTTTCTTAGAGTTCGCATTGGTTCACAGCTTTATGCTTCTCACTTGTACAGACAAAATGAAATAAAATGCCATGTCATAAAATTATTCTTTCAAGTCAAAGGCACAGTGGCCTGACATCTAATTTATTAATAACACAATTATTTTCAGTTCTGTTAAAGAAGGTAATGTAATGCTTCTTGAGGAGTCTCTTTCAGTACAGCTCTTTGCTGGTTCAAGTTGCAGAAGAAATTTCACGCAGCAAAAACTGCAGAAGAAATACTCAACTCAAGAGAGAACGTATTGAACCTCAGTCTTGCGTGCAGCACACACAAGGTCCACAACCACAAGTCAGTTCTTATTTCTACCTGTTGCCAGGCAGAAGCCTCTGCTCAGCAGTCCCTCCTCCCTCTGCCACGCCAGCAGAGCAAGACAGGCCAGGAAAGCTCTCCTTGGGACTTCAGGGACAGACAAAAGAGCTGATGCTGCCCACTGGGCTTCCAAAAGCAAGAATGCCGGCCAGGTTAATTTCTCTGGAAATACTGCGAAACTGCTGCTACCTGGTACCTTTTTGTTCCTCTGACAATGTTACGGTGCCTGCATGGACTGAATATGCTGTGGATGCGCAGTGGTATTAGGCTCGATATTAGGAAAAAATTCTTCCCTGAAAGGGTGATTGGCCATGGGAATGCGCTGCCCGGGGAGGTGGTGGAGTCACCGTCCTGGAGGTGTTTAAGAGGAGACTGGATGAGGCACTTAGTGCCAGGGTTTAGACGAGTAGGTGTTGGTGTTGGGTCACTCGATTATCTCAAAGGTCTTTTCCAGCCTTGTGATGCTGTGATTTCAGTGTGTTTCTGGAGCTGCTCCGCCTGCTGTGCAGACAGTATCTTGGGTTTGCATCAGGTTTAACGCTGCCTGGGCATAGCACACGCACAGCAAGTCCCTCAAGCAATAGGCAGCAATTGCAGCGTATGCCTGATTACAAAAAGACCGAAAAATATCGATTTCTCTTTTTGTAATCCAGTATGACTGCATAAGCAGTATTTCAGAGGTCACAGCAACAGGTATGGCACAAAAACTTGAACAGAAAAGAAGTGCTGACTTAAATTGCAGAGAGACAAAACCAATCAGTAATGTCCCAGGATCACTCTGGAATGTCTGCAGCGATGTCACAGCAGAAATATCACAAAGTACTGGTTATGGAAGGACTCTCCAGGAACAAAGCCTGATGCTTATTTGAATTAAGGCTGTTAGCATTTTCCTTCTTCTTAATCTATTCTGGAAAAAGAATGTTTTTGACACAAGCATTAGACTAAGACTTAATTAATCCAAATTATACTTGTACCTCTGCTACCTATGTCTTTAGGTGACCTTAAGTAACTTCCTCTCAACCTATATGCTTGGGTTAATATTTTAGCTCTGTGAAGATCCGTGGTGGTAACTGTGGGAAGCTCTACAATTATATGGCAAAGGACTCGTATAAGTAGGTCAGTGGTAGGTTTAACACTGTTTAAAACTGTTCTGAAACTCCTACAGAGATCTTCATTGCCCATGCCTCCACCAGGGCAGCGCAAGAGGAGCGTGTCTGTAGGGCGCAAGAGTGCTAAGGACCCAGCACCAATTCAGAGGAGCTCACTCTGGCCTAGCTCCACGGGGTCCCATGGACAGTATATTCCCAGCAGCAGCTGGAGGGCTTTAGGTGTGCTCCCTGAGTGCATCTTTTCAGTACAGTTTCATCTGAAAGGGAGACAGTTTGCCATCTCCAAGACACAAACCAAGGCACAGTAAGCAGGCACAATCAATAAATGTGTTCTGTCTGTGCGCCTGTGGAACTAACGTAGTAATGAACACATTTGGAATAAAAACCCGGATCCGAATCAACATGCAGACATGGCTCCTCCAGACCTAGCAGGGAAATGCTGCCATGAAGGTTCCCTAGCTGAAGTCTCTGCACACACCTTGTGGAGACACGAAGCACAGTGCCCTGTGGAAGGATGATGCCTCAGAACTACTATGGCTGCCGTAACTCACAAGTGTAGCTTGTGGCTGTTCCAGTTTTGTGCCCCTCAGATCAGAAGAGACAGGAAAACCAGACAGGCTTTTCAATTCCTGAGCACAAATCGAAAACGTGTAAACATTAAGCCTTCATACTGGAAGAAAACACGCCTCTAACCTATGACACTGCTTCATACTGAGTATACCAAGTCATTTTTAGGCCTCTGCTGGTCTTGGGAATTCAAGTTAAGAGAAGCCACGCAGCTCCTGCAAGTCATACCTGCTCTGTGGTAACAGAAGACAGCTGCACAAAAGAGATTATGCTAATACAGAATATTACAAAACTCCAGTGCATCTACATCTCAAGTAATACATGCCAGTTTGGTCATCTCACCTCATGAAGACGTGGGAACACCAGGACAAATTTATACCACAGGGTGAGAAAGGATTATCCAAGTTACACAACAGTCCGTACAGAGACTAACTAGGCTACGGCTTTTAACTCACCAGGTATGGTCATTAGTCTTCCAAGTTAAGATGACTACATCAGAGATTTATAAAAATCAACAAAAATGTGGAAAAGCAAACAGCAAATTGTGATTTATTATTTCTCATAGCGAGCAGGCACCCAATGAAATTATCAGGCAGCAGATTTAAAACAAACAAAAGGAAGTACTGTCTCACAAAGCACATAATTAAATTGTGGAACTCATTGCCACAGGATGCTATGGAAGCCAAAAACATAAATGAGTTCAAAAAAGGTTTAGACAAATGCATGGAGGATACGTGCACAGACAGCTATCAGGAACAAAGAAGCAGATACGGGCTCGGGAAGTCCCTAAGCTATTCACTCTTAGAAATGGAAAAGAGACACAAAGGGAAGGTTTACACTTCTCTCTTGTTATTTCTTGAGCTCCTTCCTTAAGAATCTGCTAAAGGTCCCTTAAAGACAAGATATAGGTGAAAAACTGACCTTCCAGATAGGTTTTTTTATTGACTCACTGTGTGTAAACTACAAAAGAAGTTCATTTTCATTTTGAGTCACTGACTCAGTTCATAAGCTTTTATAAACCCCTGTTGTTTAACTCACCCAATCTTATACATTATTTAAAAGCCAAGAAAACAAAAGCAGTTAAGAGTAGCAAGGGAAAAAGACAGTTTTTGGAGAGTGGCAAATGATGTTCCAAGGACGAATCATTTGAAGCTGATGTCAGTGGTGAAAAAGCCTTGACAAAGCCTTAAAACAGTGCCCCAAACCATGGCAAGCACTTTATAAACAAATAAAGATATCATCACTGCCCTGACAAGCTTACCTTACCTTACTCTTAGACCAGAATTAACAAGTGAGAGTAAAGGGGACCAAAACTCAAAGTTTTATATTATCTTGTGCCTTCATTACTGATTTAAGAAGGCAAACAATACTTCATTTTCAATTATCACGTAGTGTACCTGCAAGGCAACCTGGGCAAAGACATGTGCTACAGTGACCAAACAAAGAAGACAACGGAGGAGAAGTCTGTATGTATTTACAAAGGACCTACGACAGACAGCATTTGAGTGGGAAGTGAATGATTGCATCACACATAGGAATAAAAACGCCCCCAAAAAGGGTTCTCGTTGGGAAGGGTGACATATAATGAAGAAAATTCTCAGGCTGGTCTGAGGCAAGACTGTGAACAAGCAAACACGGGAGCGGCCAGAGGGAATACAGTCCGGGCACAAGCTTCTGAATGTATCAGCAGGCTGTTGAAAACCAGTGCCTGTCTTACACAAACATTTGTTGCACTGTTGCCCAATGAATACAAGTAATGACATGGCTATAACTATTTTGAAATGCTGATGCCACAGCCATGCTCTCAAAAAAATAAACCAAACCAAACACAGATGTATATAAACTCCCTTCTTGCACAGCAACCTTTTCCACAGGAATGTGATGATGATCAATAATTTTGCAAATAACTTCTCCAGACTAAGTGGCAGCATCTCTGACATTGACGTGTTCTGCTCTGGACACGCAGGGCAGAACCAAAGTGTGCAGGGTAGCAGGAGACAAACTGAAAACATGGGAGAGCTCTCAGCAACTAAAGCTTTTCGCCAAAACGACAGTTTAGGAACAGAACGAAAGAGAACACAAAGACGACACCACCTGCTCTTAACACCAATCAGTTAGATCAGAGGATGTAGGGATTACTTAAGGAGAAGATGGAATTTATTTGACACAAAGCCTAGTGGCAAGTTGATTCCCAAGCAAGGGCAGAATCATAAGGAAGAACTGCAGACAGAATTGGATAAATGATCTTTTTTTAAAAGCAGGAGAAAAGTTTTCAAGGAGTGGAAGAAGCCAACATATTGTAAAGCTACATTTTAGAGGTCAGAAAGTAAAGGCTGTCTGGCAATATTGCAAAACAAATTACATAAACAGTCAAAATACCTTGAGACAAAACATGTGAAAAAGGAGTTAGAACTACTACAGTTACCTTAGATTGAGATGAGGCTCAAATATCGTTACAGTACTACGCCAAAACAAAATTAATATTTTGCCTTTTCAATAAACATTATGCAGAGAACGTGGCCAAAAGGCAAGAGTATGAAGGCATAAATTACAGAGTACGAGATACAAAATTAGGACTTTCAAATAATGAAACTACTTAAGGCATGGAAGAAGGATGAGGGGGAAAAACCCCAAGTTGATAGATCATTTCCATCAGAAAAATACTAAAGAACTTGTGCATGAGGCTGCCAGTCTCATAGCAATGCTCTTCCTACATCCAGAGAAAGTATCACATGGCTGAAACCTGTCAAAGCAAACAGAGTCGCTGTAATGAAAAATAGGAAGGACATAACAATCCTGACATCTACAGATCCACAATGGTCTCAACAGCAAAACAGGCAACAACACAAACCTGGAAGGTAACATTATAAGGACTATTCTATAAAAGGAAAATGAATCAAAATACAATGTGTAGTTGACACTAAATTAGTAACTTTCTTTGACAAAGGTGTTTTCTAGGCAAGAGAAACACCAGTCTCATCCCTCTGGACTCCTACAATGCATGTGGCACAGTGCGATGTGAAATTATCATCAGTCTGGGGAAGACAGCATAGCACAAGGAAGTAAGGTGAGCAAGCAAAGAAGAGAAGTTGCATTGACAGGGGAAACATAGAATCACAGAATGGTTTGGGATGCAAGGAACCTTGAAGCCCATCCAGTTCCAACCCCCTGCCACCAGCAGGGACCCCTCCCACTGGATAAGGGGGCTCCAAGCCCCATCCAACCAGGGAGAATGAGCAGTATTGTTATTAAACAAGGCACAAGAGAAAGCCCATCTGGAATAAAGTATACAGTTCTGGTTAAGTGAATTCAAGAAAGATGAATCAAAGCTGGAATGGATATATAAAACAATTACTAGAATGAACATAGAAAGAAAGTCTGTCTTCTGAGAGGAGACTAAACAGTTGGCTTGGGGAAAACAGGGAAAAACAAAAGCCAAAAGGGAATATGACTTTAAATACATCCAAGCTGTGTAAAACAGAGGATGATGTTGGCACTGGTATAGAAAGATATAAACAGACCATAAAAGTTTAAAACTGGAAATCAGATATTTTCTAGCCATCTGAGGAATGATGTTCTGGAGAAGTCCTCAAATATGAGGCGGGACAAGAAATTAATTTTAAAACAGACCTTGACAAATTTATGATGTCTGCTGGAACTGCCTCAATGGTTCAAGAGGTTTGGGGTTTTTTCCTTGGATCGTTCCTAGATAACGCCAGAAATTGTTAAGAGAAAACTAAAACCACTTTCCTGTACTCACATTTCCCAATAAGTGTCTCTTGCAAGCTCACATTTTCTTTCAAACTATACAGAGCAATTAAGCATCCAATACAAAATTTAGAAGCACTGAATACCCAGCATTTCCAATCATTATAATACAAACAACTATGAAAATTGAGCCACAAATAATTGCAACTTGAGCTAAACAGAAGTTGAAAAAAAGGCTCGGCTTCCACAGATACTAATGGTTTATTTCCAAAATACAGCCAGTTTTTAAAATCAGGCTGTGTGGATTTAGGTACCTACCTTCAGACAACCATGATTTTAACACCAAAAAAGTCCGAAATCTTCCTGAAAAGTTGATCCTGATTTTGTTATCAGTGTTGTCAGTTATGTTCTGCCTGTTTATTAATGTGTGAATTTTACACAGTATCAATATCTCTGGCAGAATTTTCCCAAGAAGTGTCTGCTTCCCTGCAGTGTTTACACTCATTTAACTTGAGATACCCAGCTCCTCTGTCATCTGGCTTTCTTGAGTTGTACTAGAACTAATTAGTACATTATGGATTGTCCTGTAGCACAGATTTGAATGATGATTCATCTTTTAGATTTTTGAGCTTAAAAGACTCATTTGCACTTTTTATTATCTTTTCAGATTTGAGACATCTAATATAAGTTACAGCCAGATCCTGCAATCAGATCCATTTATACAAAACTTCCAGTTGCACAAAATCCCTCTTGGCTTTAACAGGTCTCTCAGCATGTGCAAGATCTAATATGATGGCTAAAATTGCAAGCATCAGGTCTAAAATTTACAAGCAATATTTTTTAGAAAGAACACCTCTCTCTGTCAAAGAATTTTTGTAATCTAGACATGTGATTTTGTTAACCTATATATTTTGTAACTCTACACAACTTACCAGCTCCTTGCCTTCCCCCTGCCTCTTCCAAAATGAGGCTATTATTTATTTACTCCTTTATCTGTACAGCACTTTTCTGGGAAGAGCAACACAGCTGGATTTTCCAATTCATATTTCAGTGCTTTTCAGAGAACTTTACAGCATGAAGTTATGCAAGTAGGAAGTACGAAGTTATAACATGAAATTTATGCAAGGACAGGAGCTGGACTCGATCCCTGTGGGTCTCTTCCAACTCAGTACATGCTGTGATTCCACGACTCTCTGGAAGTGTTGGTTTGCTACCGATGGAATGTGTTCCCAGAGCAGCTATGAAAACAATTTCCACAGCAAGGCTGCACAGGTCCCTCGTCTCACTCTTTGCCCCCAGGGGACTTCAAAGGCCTCCCGAGAGCGCCGGAAAGCCGAACACCTTCCAGCCCCTCTGACTTTGTGACCTTCCCTTCTGGGCTTTCTGCCCCGGGCGCCGAGATGCCAGCGGGCACCCCCCGCCCCTCCTGGGGTGCGCGGCGGGACCCCCCGACTCACGTTCTTCGTCTCGTTGACCTCGTTCCTGCCCCTGCCCAGGACCTCGCCCCGGTGCACCAGGAGGCAGCCGACGGGCACCTCCCCGTTCTCCAGCGCCTCTTTAGCCTGCGGGACAGACACACAGGGACAGACAAACAGAAAGCGACGTGACCATGAGCCAACCCCGAGCCCTGGCAGCCGGGAGGGCCACCGTGACGCGGGGGCACCCAGCGCGGCGCCGCCAGCCGGGACCGGGAGGGGACGGTCCCACCTCGGGCACTGGGGGCCGCTTGGGCGCTGCCGGGCAGGAGGGACACCGGGCCTCTAGGGGGGCCGGGGGCGGCACAGGGCTGGGAAGGGTCTGGAGGGGAAATCATATGGGGAGCGGCTGCGGCCCCTGGGTCTGCTCAGCCTGGAGGAGGCAGAGGGAGGGCTCATGGCAGCTCGGGGCCCCCTCACACGGGCAGCGGGCGCTGAGCTCTTCTCTCCTGGGCGCAGGGACGGGGCCCGAGGGGCGGCAGGAAGGTGCCAGGGGAGGGTTAGGGTGGGTGTCAGGAGAAGGTCCTGTGCCCTGGCACAGCTCCCCAGGGAAGCACTCACAGCCTGGCAATTTGGCCAAGGCCCTCAGACACGGGGTGAGTGGGGGGGGTCCTGGGCAGGGACAGGAGCTGCACTCGATGGTCCCGAGGGGTCCCTTCCAGCTCGGGTCGTTCTGTGACAACGTGGCCTCCGGGAGCCGCGAGCCGGGCTTCAGCTGCCCCCGCTCCCCCGCCCGCACTGACCATGTCGAGAGCCCGGTCCATCCACACCTCCACCTCCACCTCCTCCTCCGCCGCCTCCGCCTCCGCCGCCTCCATGCCGGGCCCGGCGCCGCGCGGGCGGTGTTTCCGAGGGGGCGCGGGCGCCGAGGGCACCGCGGGCGGTGTTTCCGGGGGCTGGGGCCGCCGCTGCCTCCGCCCCTTCCGCCGGCGCGGGGAGCGCGGGGCGGCCGGACGGGCGCGCAGGATGCTCCGGTCCTTCTGGAGCTTCCTCAAGCGGCACAAGAAGAAGTGCCTCGCCCTCGGCACCTTCCTGGGCGGTGAGCGGGGCCGGGGAGGGGGCAAAGGCAGGGGCCAGCCGAGGGGCCTCCCCGCTGCCGCCGAGGAGCTCCCGGTCCCCACGGAGGCCCCTGAGCCCGCCCCGACCAGCCCGGTGGCGGCCCCTGCCGGGCTTGGTGCCCACGTGGGCGTCGTTGCGGGCCGGGAGCCCCGCCGTGGCCTGGGGCTGCCCCTTGGCCGCGCTCGCGGCACCGCACGCGCCCCCCGGGAGAGCTGGGGGGGGAGGGGAGAAGGGGTCTCGGGCATGGGGGGAAATCCGCGCCTCGTCCTATAATTTGTGAAACGCGGGGGTTCAGGCTGGCCGGGGCTCCTCGCGGCGGGTGTTGGTGCTGGTCTGGGACAGCGACATCCCGTCCCGTTAGCTGAGACCAGCGGGGGAGGCTCAGCAAGGCCGAGTGCGGGGTCTGCGGTCACAGCAGCCCCGGGCAACGATACGGGCCTGGGGAGGAGCGGCTGGAGGGCTGCCTGGCAGAGAAGGGCCTGGGGGTGTTGGCTGACAGCGACTGAACACGAGCCAGCAGTGGCCCAGGTGGCCACGAGGGCCAATGGCATCTGGGCCTGTGTCAGCCCCAGCGTGGGCAGCAGGAGCAGGGAGGGGATTGTGCCCCTGTGCCCAGCGCTGGGGAGGGCACCTCGAGTGCTGGGGTCAGTTTGGGCCCCTTGCTACAAGAAGGACCTTGAGGGGCTGGAGCGCATCCAGAGAAGGGAACGAGGCTGGGGAGGGGCTGGAGAAGGAGGGTTATGAGGAGCAGCTGAGGGAACTGGGGTTGTTTAGTGTGGAGGAGGCTGAGGGGAGACCTCATCGCTGTCTACACCTGCGTGAAAGGAGGCTGTGACGGGGTGGGGGCTGGGCTCTGCTCACAAGTCACAGGTGATGGGACAAGAGGTAGTTGTCTCAAGTTGTGCCAGGGCAGGTTTGAATTAGACATTAGGAAAAATTTTTTCCCCGAAAGGGTGGTCGGGCACTGGCACAGCTGCCCAGGGAGGGGGTGGAGTCGCCATCCCTGGAGGTGTTTAACAGACGGGGGGGTGGGTTTCTGAGGGACAGGGTTTAGTAAGGGGAAAGGTATGGTTGGACTCGGATGATCTCAGAGGTCTTTTCCAACCAGATGATTCTACAAACATTGAGCCGTGCAAAGTGCATGTGATGTTTATATTATTATTTTTAGGATGGAGGGCGAAAGCCTGTGCTTTTCAAAGTGACTTGTGTGTTGATGTGCATTGTTCAATGTAAACCAACAGCAGACACAGAACTTCAGCTAAGAGGACAATTTAAATTAATTATTCAAGCCATTCCTTCTCTCTTAAGGCTCTTGTCTAACCTGTAGAGTGCTGGTAAGCTCCTCCTTTCCTTGGAATTGTTATAGGGTTATCTTTATTGGAATTGTATTTAAAAGAACACTTTGGTCCTGTGTCTCTAATAGTAAAGTGCATATTTGTGCAGCTGGAGATTAGATAACCCTTAAAAGATATAGCTATGTCTTTGCATGCTCAGTCATCAGACCTACTTATATATTATGCCGATGACAGAACTAAGGAAAGTTTGCATTTTATTTTTACCCACTGAACTCTCCTGAACAGTGAGAGCTACGGGGTTTCTGCTTTATATTTTGTCTCATATTCAAGTGAGGTCTCTTGTGAAGGCAAATTGTAAACAGTTCTGGCTTATCGTGGTTGTTGTGCCCTCTGCATCCTCTCAGCCTGAATTCCTTCTGCATTTTTCCAGTGTGCCTATTAATGCATGATAATAGGTTAGGTGGTGGTTACTGAAGTACTTGTCAGACCGCTTCTCCAGTTCACCCTCTCCCCTCCAGGTTTTCTGATTCTGCCATTAGAGTAGAACATTATGTTTACCAGTTTCGGAGCCACCACACTTACAGCCCATCATGTTAAGTAAACGGATTTACTTTAATATACCAGGCTGTAACCTGCAAGCTGTTCCCTCTCCCTTTCAGCTGCCTTTGTGAGAGTTGTGGGCAGACAAATGGGAATAGTAAAAACATCCGTTGTCCCAGTTTCAGCTAGTAAACATGGATCAATGTCCGAGTGGGAAAGCAGATACTGGGGAGCTTTTGGCTCTTGGCAGTCTTTGTAGCCAGAAATCCTAAATTCATCATGTATAAACAGCCCTCTGCCAGCCTGCAAACCCTCCTAATATCACTGAAATTACAGGATATTTTCTTATGGTTGGTGCTGTTTGTGCACTAAAATGCTACTGACTGGATGAAGTACACATAAACAATAATCAGCGACTAAAGTCATTTAAAGTATAACCAATACAAAAAACCCCAAGATGCTCCTCTCCTAACAAGCATTTCAACTTCTGACTTAAAATACTGAACTGTGCTCTTGTTGCTTGCAGCGTGAATCGAGTACCTCTCTCCTTAGGCACTGCTGTATTTGGGGACTCTGTAGCAAATCTCTTCTTTTTATTGAGACCCTGTAGTAAATCAGGGTAGCTGTGACCAGAACGTCGCACCGCGGTGTTTTCGGGTAGCCTGGGAGATGTAGGGATTTGCTGCGGAGTGCTGTGCTGCCGTTGTCCAGTGGCTGAATCATGAGGGCTTTGGCCATCTGCATATGAGTTATGGAGCAGACCTTAAAATAGCTCCAGGAGCTACAGTAATGCTACCACCAATCAACCGGAACATGGACATCCCCAACGGACTCATCAAAAAAGTATTTTCTGATGTTGGAAGGTGGAAAGAACTTTACATCCCTGCTTTTACTTGAAGGCAGAATATTTGAAAGTGCCTGAATGATTTAAGAAAAGCATGAATAATCTGCTGATTTAATAGCAAAGGCTGGAATCTACATCTTGTGTGTGTTTGTTGGGGTTTTTTAGAGCTGTAGGTGCCTTTTCTGGGAAAGAGGATATAACAAGGGAAATGGGACATCACAGAGTTTAACGGCTTTAAGTCTTTAATCTCTGACAATGTGCCAGTTAATGTGAATATTTGAATGTTGGTTAGATGGTACAGAAGAGTCTTTACGTTATTACTGTTACAGTGTTGTATCGTTTGTTATGTTACCAAAGAATGATTGCACTGAAGTCTGAGTGGGTTTGTAGCCTCTCCTCTATTTACTGACACTGATTCCTGTGTTATCAGGGGCTGTCACGCTTAGTCTAGCTTCTGTCAATCCCAGCTCAGCAACAGATTTTTCTGCTTATGAAGATACAGAAGCAGTAAAATAAGAGCTCAAACTGAGGGAAAAGAGCCTGAAACAGGTCTAACTTTCCCTTAACCATAGAGCAGAGTTGAGAAGACCTCAACTTAGCAAAGGCTCTCTATAAACCCTTTCTTTAGAAGTCTCTTTTTTAACAATATGAAGCAAATTGCGTACTGAAAAGATGTAAATCTCTTCAAGCAAGTAAGATCTAGTGTTCTGGGATCAAAACCACTAGAAATACTTGATGTAGAGAGAGAGCCAGCATGACTGAGCTGCAAGGATGTTTTATAGTTGCTTTTTCTTATTGGGTAGGTAGATTTACCTTAAAATGGTTTCTGTCTCAGCGTTCATTGTTCAAGACGGATTTCAATAGATATTGCAAAATAATTCACTGTTGAAATTATCTCATTGTAGCAGAAGAGCAAGTTCAGGGTGTGTCTGCAATGTATGGTCCTGATTTCAGTGGTGAATGAATTATTGCTCGGTTTCACCTGTTGCAACCTTTGGCTTGCAGAAAGAGCGTTTCAGTTCAGATGTCTGTCTGCTTAACAATGAAAGTTGTCTTGTTTTCTGAGTTAGTGCGGGGCCATTAAATTTTTGTGGAACTCAGCAGTGCCAAGAGAATAAGGCTTTATTGCCTTGTTATTTTAAATATGTTTTTTAAAAAATTGCATGTCAGTTAAGGACAGCTTGCTTCAACATAAGGGTAAATCACAACTTACAGAGCTGTTGATGTTCTGGAAGGACACAGGCTTCTGTGTGTCACTGCAATTTCTATGTAATAAAATTCTTAGAACTGAATATTTTCCCTTAAATTTTTTTTTTCTGAGGCAAGTACAGCACTGAGAGTAAAGGTTACATAGGGTTGTACAGAGGTTTCCCGAAAACTTGATGCTTCTTTGTTACCTATCCCATACCTCTGCTCATCTCTCCATTCCACCTGTGAAGAAAGGAAAGGTCTGAGGGAGAGGTAAGGCACAACTGATGTGAGAAACATCCTGCCTGTTTGAGGCCACTGGTATGAATGTGTAAGAGCCCGCAGATTTTGTAAGCTGCTTAAATTTAGATGGGAAGAGAGTGTACAGTGCTACAGCCAGAGAGGGCTACACAGACAAATTAGAGCCTATTTGTCTCAATTCACTTTTAACAGATGAATCAAGGTGTTGCTTCCACAGGATATGGGTATTGTAAACCCTGGGTGTTGTAGGGCACTGTTGTGGTTTTACTCTGGCTGACAGCTAAGCACCACGCAGCTGCTCACTCACATTCCCTGCCCCGGTGAGATGGAATTGGAAGGGTAAAAGTGAGGAGATTCATAGGCTGAGATAAAGACAGTCCAATAATTAAAATAATGATAATAATTATGGGGGGGGGAATAAATAAGATAAAAATAAACCCCAAGAAAAACAAGTGATGCAGTTGAAAACAATTGCTTACCTCTAACTGACTGATGCCTGGCCAGTCCCTGAGCAGCACCCTCTCCTACCAGCCTCCCCCCTGGTTTTATTGCTGAGCGTGACGTGTGTGGGTGGAATATCCCTGGCGCCAGGTGAGGTCAGCTGTCTCACCGGGAGGGATGCTGGGGCTGCGCAAGAAGCAGCAAAGGCCTTGGTGCTGTGCAAGCACTGCTTAGCAGTAACTGAAACATCCCTGTGTTTCCAGCACAAATCCAAACGCAGCCCATACCAGCTACTACCAAGTCAATTAACTCTGTCCCACCAAAGCCAGCACAGACAGCCAGTACAACAGTAAATGCATTTTACTTTGTAGATCAGTTTTAAAGCTGTATGAATTGTGGTTCGAGATCCTTACAGAGGTTCCTGTACCTGAAGGTTCTGGCATCAGCCCATGTGGAGTACTGGAGCAGTTTACACCACTTATCTGTTCTGAATGCTCAGTGAATCAGAAGTGCCGGTACTGTAATTGTTTGTATGGTTCATGTTTCAATGAAGGCAGTAAAAAGGTTTACGTTGAAATTATCTTTTGGGCAGTCTCATTATTGCAGAATTTCCTTAATTCCTGGTTTTGTACAGAACACATGGGAAGGATTCAGTATGAAGTTCCACCTATACAACAGTTTAGCTCATTAGATGAGAGTAAAATGTTTCTGCTGCCACTTTTTGCAAACTTCCCGTCCCATGCTGAGGGGTGAAATTGAGCTATAGTAGCTATTGTAAAAAGTTGGTCTTCAGTTTGCTTGTTTATAACAGGGGTTTTCAGAATGTCAGTTTAGGTTCTTACAGGTGTGTTAGCTGACTTGACGTGGCAGTTCTTGGGATGTAGCTTTCTCTGGTCCCGCTTCCGGTGCCAAGGGACACTGTCGTCACGTGATGCTTTCAGCCTTCTGGGAAGTCTGTGTTGTTTTCAAGTCCTCTAAATTAACGCTACGTGTTTCAATCGATGCACAGGGTGGTTCTAAAGTAAAATGTGAACACGCATGTGCACCAATGCGCAGCAGCTCCTTGAAATGTCCCGCAAGCTGGAGACTTTTGCAGATGCTCTGGTGCTGTGTTCAGGCACGAGCGGGCAGGAATTCATTGTCACAAAGCTGGCAGCAGCCACGAGCCGTGCAGTGAGTGACGGAGCCAGCCTGCTCCGCTTAGGTCAGGGCAGGCAGGGATAAATAAGGGTCGCAGTAACTGGTGTTGCATCATCTTAGATGGTGTTTTTTTCTGGAAACTCCTTGTTAAATCTGAGTGACTGCTAAGGCAACCTTGGACCCTTGCGAGGCACAGGAGTTCTGGGTACAAAGTAATTACACAGCTTTAACAATCGAGTATTGAGGAATTAGCTGTCTCAGTCGTAATTATAGAGGTGCTGCTCCAGCATATCACTCAAGGGCAAGCATAGGGTTCTTCCTGAATTGTTTGCGTGTCTGCCTGTGTTATGTTCTGGAAGTCATTTTTTTATACTTATGGCTTTTCTGCCACAAAACTTGGAGTTAAAGAACTTATTTTTGGGGGAAAAAATAAAGCAAAAGTAATCATGTGGACAAATGAGTGTGTGTGATTGTAATGTGAGAACTGTAGCGCGATAAAATGATTGGAAAAATTTTGTGTTCAAAACCTTTTTGCTAACATTAAAAAAAAAAAGTTACTCTTTTGGTATGTTAGCTGCAAAAAAAAAAGAAAAATGCTTTGTCAGTTGTGTTCTAAATATGTATTCTTGGCAGGCATTGATAATTTTTTAGAGAAAAATAATCTAATTGTTATTTTTGAAGTCTCATTTTGGTTAGTAGTTTTAAACCATAATATTAAAGTTTGCGTCTAATGGGGTGACTCTTCCACGTAGCAAATGGTCAGTCTGCCCAAAGGCCGAAGCAAGAGAGTGTGACTTTCCCATTTTTATTTCACGAGGCTTTTGGGAAATAAATGGATGCAACTGTCATTGTTCCAAACTGGCCTGGCTCGTAGTTGCCTGTTTCAAAACATAATGCTGATATAGCCAGATTTTTTGTAATCATAAACATTAAGGCACAAAGTTGACAAGGCTTTTGAAATACTGATGATAGTTTGGAGAATGTATTGAAAGCGTTTACTGATCAAACTCAAAATTTTGGGGAGGTTTTTTGGGGGAGGGACTGTGGATTTCAGGACCAAACAAAAGAAGTGCTGGTCTGTAACATTTTTCTCTCATGTGGTTTTTAAGACTTGAATTTTGAGTTTTGTCTCTAACGTCTCCTAAATTTAGAAAGATATCTTTTGAGAAAAATTAAATTTTCATCCATCTCCAGACCTGTACATTTCAGTTTCTTCCATCTGTTCTTTGGTTTTGTTAACTTACATTTTTTTTCTTCTTCCCAGTATTTGATTCAGTCTCTTCAGCGCTAATTGTTCATATTGCAGTAGTACTCAAATCGCCTTCTCTGAAAGGGAAGCTCTCCTCAGGAAACTTTCTTATACTGATGCGAGTAATTTTCTTCGATGTTTTAATTAATTTTGAAAACTTTATTTCTGAGTATTACGTTGTCAATCAGTTTTAAAATACTCAAGACCCACATATCCCCAAAATTCCATTATGCACCCTTACAATTTAAAATCAAAGAAGGGGGCTGAAGGGGCCTTCCTCACCTGTTTAAAGCAGCTTGTAATATGAAAATCTCTCCATAGGAGTCTATTTACTGGGAAAATATGGGCAGAAGAAAATCAGAGAAATCCAAGAGCGAGAGGCAGCTGAGTACATCGCCCAAGCACGAAGGCAGTATCATTTCGAAAGTAATCAGAGGACGTGCAATATGACAGGTGAGATAAGGAAACAGCTGCTCTTCTTGATAGGTGGAATTACGTGATGATTTATAGTACACATTGACAGGATGGAGAAAACAAGAAATGTGGGTGAATTCCAAATCTTTGGTAATAATATTAGCACGTAAACCGAGTCATTTTGCATTACAACAACAGAACCTGAAGAACAGAGGATTGAAGGGATTTCTAGGGATCATCTTAACCCTTGGTTTGAATATGTGCATCTACAATGCATACGAATGTGCGTGCACGTTACAACTGTTTGTCCCTTCACGGCCCTTTGTGTGTTGCCCACCCGGTTCAAATGGTACTGAATTTGCAGCAGGATGATTTTATTCCTTATAGATTGTTGTTAGTAAGTTACACAGAGACCTTGGTGGGTACTTTTTATTTACAAATAAGAAGCACATCAGGCTGTTAGTTCCCTGCATTTTAACAGTTGAAGGTACCTGAGCAGCTGGGGAGCAAAAAGGAACGGTGTTTATATTGCAGCCGTGGTCTTCGGACTGTTTGCAGAGGAGATGATGCTGCAGAGTTTAACAGAATCCTTGTTATTCTTGTAAACATGGGCCATTCAAAACTATTTCTATAAAACAAATCGTGTGGCATTTTCTTACCCTGTTGAAATTTGTAACGGCTTCTTAGGTTCCTGCAAATGCTTTCTGTGCACTGTGTTTACCCTGACGTGAAATACCCTGGTATTTAATTTTCACCATTTCCATTTTGTCGTGCTGGGATTGATTTTACTGCAAGGACTTAGTTTTTCTTTGCCCTTCATTGTACAAAGTACCTTCTGTCTGGCAGCATGCATTCTCGTCAAGATTTTTCATACTTTTTTTCTTAGTATTTATTATGTTCTGTGCGTGCCTGTTATCCATTTCCTGTTCCCATCCTGTAACAGCAGACCCAACACTGAATATTCCAAAAGTAAAGGATTTTTCCCCCCCAGCTTTCTTTTGTTTAAAACTTGCCGTTCTCTGGTTCTCTTGTTGGGGCAAAAAACAACCTCAGATCTTTTTTCTTCTAATTTGGAGAAATGCAGCAGTGTCCCAGCAAAGACAGGATGCTGCGTACAGGCAGCGTTGTGCCCGGGCTCCTGAGGGGCAAGCAGGTAGGGGTGTTCTGAGTACCCACAGGACTCCCTATTTTCTGTTGTCCCCCTCAGCGATGGGATTGTATGGCAGGCATTGAGTGAGAGCTGGGGATAATTTTATGATGGGTTTTTTGTATTGACAGATTTTTTCTTTTTTCCTTTTAATAACAGTGCTGTCAATGCTTCCAACATTGAGGGATGCCTTAATGCATCAATTAAATTCTGAGAGTCTCACATCTCTTCTTAAAAATAGGTAAGATTATTGTGTTAATTGCGTTAAAGGTAATTTGCTTTGATCACAAGATAAGTTGGGATGCCTTTTAAAATTATATATTTATAATGTAGAGAGCATACAGAATTTTGGTTCTGTGTCCCATCGAGTCTCTACTATTAAAGTATTTTGAAATCAACTATGTAAGTATTTTGTGTTATATTAGATGTATTTTGATAGATATGGCTGGCATTTTCCAAAGATTACGAGACATAATAGTTCCTTTAAGATGCTGCAGTGAGACCCATGATTTTTGTTGAAGCGCTTGTAAGATAGGCTGATAAAGTACTTCCAGGATCTAGTTCTCTCTTAAACAGGACACAGTATCTAGACTGAGTTGTTGATGTGTTGGTAAAATTGTTTGGTATCTTACCAGGGTGAGATGTGAACAGTGGTGAAAAGTATCCAAGATGAGATTGCAAATGGATGTAAGCCATGAGAAGTCATTTTTTTCTCCTTTTTGAAGCAGGACAAATAGGGACCTGTCATATATTAAGAGAAATGCTTCCCTGTCAGAAAATGCCTTTGGTTTCCTTATAACTGCAGGAACGGATAGCATAGTTTTAAATAGCATGACGTGTGTAACAGTGTGCCTTAGAGGAAAGTGAGCTGCACGCAGCGAGTGCCGTGTAGGCAGTTAACACAGCTTTTCTGACTCACTCCAGACTGCCTTTCTAGTTTACCTCCCACGAGCTTATTTATATGGCTGTAATTTCAGCTGTCCAGCATTTAATAGATTACCTGTCCAATCATTGTCTTTTTTCAGTTAAAAAACCTCCCACAATGGGGCAACAGAATGTGCAGAATTATACCCTGAACAATGTTTTTATAACAAATTATTTGAGAATTTGCCACTATAATTGAATATTATGTGCCCCAAACAAGAAGGAATTAGGAAAAGTTAATTTTAGTGGAATATTTAATGTATTTGTCATACTAAGAAAAAAACACCCAACAAAAAAATTAACCTGAATGAACAAGAGATCTTGTGGGTCATCAGATTTGTCTTCTGGACGGTAGAGTGACATGGTGTGCGAAGGCCTCTCATCCTTCGTTCAGTGATGGAGTCACCTAGTGCCGTAGTTTGTCTCTGTAGCATGTGTTCTTTTCTCAGAGTATATCTGGTGTCTCTAACTTGTGTGAGGAGATGGAACAGTTTGTGGGTGCGGTGACGTGCTGCTGAGTTCCAGTAATCCCAGTGAAAACAGAGACGAGACTTTTTGATATTACTGCTACACGTTTCTGAAAACAAATCTTTTGTGGATGCTGGTGACATGCGTTGCGCTGGAAGCACGGATGTCCATTCAGAGTTACTTACAGTGGAGTTTCTCTCTTCATGTTCAGACTGGACATATGGAAGAATTTCTTCACTGAAAGGGTGCTCAGGCCCTGGCACAGCTGCCCAGGGAGGGGGGGAGTTCCCATCCCTGCAGGTGTTTAAAACACGGGTGGATGAGTTTCTTAGCGACAGGGTTCAGTAGGGAGACAGGTACGGTTGGACTCGATGATCTCAGAGGTCTCTTCCAACCTTAGGATTCTATGATTCTATGTTTTTGACTTATGCTGAGAAAGTTTTAGCTCGGCGCTTGAACCTTTTGAACTGAAAAGGTAGAGAAGGGTTTGGGAAGACATGGACTCACTTTGAAGTCTTTGAAGCAGCTTTGCAGCAGCATTTGCATTCTTGTGCTGCACATGGAGGTGGAGATTTGTTTTCTTTCTGCTTTGAGCAGATGAATGAAGGCTCTGGACCTTGGAGTGCTGTTGTTTAATAAACAAAAGAATTGATGTGGAGCTTTACCTTTCTTAACACCCCTGAAGATGTATTCTTTATCTCGCATTATGGATCTATCTTACAGGTGATGTTATGACTTAGGTAAGCTCCTTTAACTTAAAATCTATTTGCTTCCTTAAATTCAAAATATTTTTTACATTGTTTTAGTAATTGGAGGGGGGCAGTGGTAGCTTGAGGGTGTGAGCTGGCTGAACTCCTCAGTCTTCCAGAGAAACTTTTAAGGAGGGAGCAGCACTCAAGACTACAGATGTTCTCTCTCTGTTGGTCCTCGTCTTTTCAAAGCAGTGATTGAGATGAGGAGGAATGCCTGCTGCTGTAGCCTTGCAGGTGTTCCGTATCTCCCACCGATTTAGCACTAAGCTTTATTCCCAGCCTTTGGGTTTTTGTTTGCACTGCTTTTTGCTTCCGTAGCAGGTAGTGGTTTTCCAAATAAGTAAATGTGAAATAAAAGTTGAGCAGCTGAGTCTTAGTAAATTGCAGCAGATTGTGGCTGATAAATCCATTTCCACTGTTAGGCTTAGTACTTGCAGACTTAAACTGCTACGTAGCTGTTGCCTTGTGCTGCCAGGAGAAACTTTTCGTAAACGTGAGCTCTAGAAAATGTTTTGACGTAATAGGTACAAATGTAGTTGGCTGATGTTGATGCCTTGGCTTTTCTTTCTCTCTTCAGTTGGCAGGGAAAACTTACCACTCAAAAGGAACAAATGTGGTTTTGAGATCCATTGAGTGTTTTCTCTACAGAATTATTACTATTTTTTATAACTGTCTTTCCCTTGTTTTGCTCTAGAATGGCTTTTAAAACCGTTGCTTTAGTTTGCAAAAAGTGACCTGTGTCAGCTGTGTTTGGGTGTGCCATGGATCCTTGTATCTCTTGCAACTCTAATCAGTTTCTTTACCTTTTGGAGTTGTAGACTCTGCAGTTCATTATATTAGTACATTCGCATAATTTGATAGCAGTGAGCTTTAAAATTCATTATTTAAGTGAAAGAATGGTTAAACTAATGCCAAAGTGCATATGTTGTGCCTATAAAGAGAAATTATTTCTGGTGAAAAGCGTATTATTTTTTTTATGAACTAGATTCCTGTAAAGGCTGGTTTAGTCTGAGCTGTCTGCCCTAGATATTTTAGTGTTAATTCTGGTCCTAGTAAATTACCAGATGTTTCTCTGAGTGACTTTCACAAATTATTTCTTCCACAATAGATGCACAGTAGCTGTAATGGCTGATCCAACCTTTTGGATGGTTGACTTGCTCTTATCTCTGGTTCTGCTGCTGTGTTGCTCACATGACCCCTGGATGGTCATTAGAGATGCACACGCATGTGCCTCAGGCCGCTTGGGTATAGCTGTGCGATTTATAGTCTTGCTCTTTTGACTGCAGAATATATAACATTTTAGGAATCGATCACGTCAAAAAAGTAAATGTACCTCCACAAAAGAAGAAAGATCAACTTGGATTTGTGTGCATGGCGCAAGACTTCTTTTCCACAGATGATCATGTTCTCTTCATTTTTTTTTGTTGATTAAATCTGAACTTTAAAACCAAGTCAGGCAATGCTCAATCTTGCAAGAAAGTAAGATATAGAAATTCTGATCCTGTGCTTATTTTGCCCAGGTAGATACAGGAAGCCCTACTGAACAGGGGTCTACATTAATTATATGCTGGGTCAAGGCCCCCAGAAAGACCACTTTGTACCATCAGAGGGCTTTTTCTGACTGCTTAGTATATTAACTAAAAAGTGATAATATGTGTGTGTACTTGACATCACTAAATACTACTTTTATACATTAAAGTTTGAATATCTTTTCTGTGACCTTGTAGTGTATTCCTTCTACACTGCTTTCTGGAATGAGGCAAATCAGTGTAGACGTGAACCTGATGTGAATAATTATAGTACCAAAATGAGCTCAGCTGTTTCATTGAACGTATTTATTAATTTCCAATGAAATATAATTTTTCATGTTTAATATTTCCATTTGTTTCCTACAGGCCAGCAAACAAGTTAGAAATATGGGAGGATTTAAAGATAATAAGTAAGTGGAAATGAAAATTTAAAATGCTTTTCACACCCTTTAAAATGCACACTTTACACCGGGCGGTTGTTTCAGAAGCTGTGAGGATGGTGTAACATGCGATGTGGCAACCTCCTCCCTGCCCCCCCTCCCAAAAGCTCCTCATGAAGGAATTTTTTGTAGCCCTGGGAGAAGTTAGAAGCTCAGAGACAAAGGTGAAAAATTTCATTGGCCTTCATGTTACCCTACTCAGGAACACTTTGTGAGATCTTTCTGTGCCATCACAGAAAAATTACACTATTTTTTCAGAAAGTTCTGTGTTGAACAGAAAATGTCCATCGGAAATGGAGCTGGGGAGGTGGCCTGTGGGAACCTCATGAGGTTCAACAGGGCCAAGTGCAAGGTCCTACACCTGGGTCAGGGCAACTGCTGGTATCAATAGATGATGGGGGATGATGTGATATGGGGTAGTTGACAAGTAGGTGTAGGTGTTGGGTCATAGGTTGGACTCAATGATCTCAAAGGTCTTTTCCAACCTTATGATGATACTGATACTGTGATTGAGAGCAGCCCTGCCGAGAAGGGCCTGGGGGTGCTGGTTGCTGAGAAGCTGGGATGAGCCAGCAATGTGCACTTGCAGCCCAGAAGGCAAATGGTGCCCTGGGCTGCATCAGAAAAAGCGCTGCCAGCAGGGCAAGGGAGGGGATTCTGCCTTTCTGCTCTGGTGAGATCCCACCAGGAATACTGTGTCCAGCTCTGGGATCCCAAACACAAGAAGGATATGGAACTGTTGGAGCGGGTCCAGAGGAGGCCACGGAGATGATCCGAGGTCTGGAGCCCCTCTGCTCTGAGAACAGGCTGGGAGAGCTGGGGTTGTTCAGCCTGGAGAAGAGAAGACTCTGGGGAGACCTTAGAGCAGCTTCCCAGTGCCGGAAGGGGCTCCAGGAAAGCTGGGGAGGGGCTCTTTACAAGGGCTTGGAGTGACAGGACAAGGGGGAACGGCTTTAAATTGGAAGGAGGAGATTTAGATCAGACATTAAGAAGAAAATAATGATGGTGAGGCCCTGGCCCAGGTTGCCCAGGGAAGCTGCGGCTGCCCCCTCCCTGGAGGTGTTCAAGGCCAGGTTGGATGGGGCAGTGAGCAGCCTGGGCTGGTGGGAGGGGTCCCTGTCCATGGCAGGGGGTGGCACTGGGTGGGCTTTAAGGTCCATTCCAACCCAAACCATTCCGTGATTGTATGAAATGTAGGCCAGCCCGTACGTGGCCGGCAGTGCCCTCTTTTCAAGCCTGACGGACAGACCCAGCGTAGCAGGGGTTACTGTTGCCTGGCTGATGGCAGCAGGGGAAGGGAGGGAAGAACAGTGAAGTCAGACAATTAGGTAGTGAATACTACTGAGTGGTTTTTCCTCCTTTGGGCTGTGTTTTTTTTCCTTTTCACAACACCTTTGCAGATCCTTCTGATCCAGCTCCTTCCTCCCCATGTCCTTTCTACTCAGCAGTCATCGATATTTATGTCACTGCTTCTCCCCATGCGCTGTTGCTGAGCGGCTGGTAGCTGACCCTCATTTCAAGTGTCTTTCTTTATGTACTGGGTTGTGCTGCCATTGGTAACTTTTTCCCCAAGCTGCTGTTATGCCTTCTGTGTCTTAATTGCACGACAAGGGCTGACGTACCGTGTGTGTTTCATGGCCTAATGAAGAAGGATGATTTGACAGAACGTCCGTTTTCCTTCTGGAGCAACTCGTATAATTTTTATTTTTCCCCTAAGTAACGCGTGTAAGGTGCACAGTGATGTTAGTAGAGGACTTTAAATGGGCCACTTCTGATGTAGCTCCAGCACATATTGGACTCATGGCCATCTTGGGGATGTGCTGTCAAAACATGTGTTATGGCAACCAAGGAGAGAAATGTGACTGGGTATTTAAAAATCAGCACTTTTTGAGTCTGGGAGGGCACTCTCCCTCTTTGACTGTCCCTTATCTCTTTGAAGCTGTTTTGTTGTCTCTTTTCAAGGTTTCACCAGAAGCATTGTAGCTGTGTACAGCACCTGTATGCTAGTGGTTCTCTTGCGAGTCCAGTTAAATATTATTGGCGGTTACATCTACCTGGACAACGCCGCACTCGGCAAAAACGGCACGGTGAGTTGCTTGTTTTGTTTCAAAGGTAGAGCTTCCATTTTCTTGGAAGTGATAGAATTATTTAGAGATAAAAAGGGGATAGCTCGGGAGTAGTAGGATGAAAGCAAGAGTTCTTATACGAGTGGGAGATACGGAAGTGTTACTGGAACATATGTAGATGTGCCTTAATAGCCTTTAAATTCAGACAATTTGCTGATACTGTTGCTTAACAAAAGACTAAAATATTGAAGGATACCTGTTTTCTGTGTTTTTATTGCCTGAAGAAGGGTACTTCATATCTGAACACCACCATAAATTAATTTCTTTGCTTTCTTTAATATTTTTATGACAGAGTAAAATGTGAGTAATCCAATGCAAATGTATATAAATTCTTAGGAAATCCTAGCACAAACATTAATTTTCCCAGTTAAATTTTCCTAAGATTAAAGAAAAATGCTGGTTTTGCAGTTTTGACTGCTTCATTTAACCCCATAAGGCCACCTACCTTAAATTATTGGTGGGGCCAAGCAAGGTAGAGTTGGTTTTTTTCTTTATATGGTATACGTATCACCGCTCAGGAAAAGTAGCTCAGTCTCCCAAAGCAAGTACCCACTGTACAGAGTAAGGCTGCAAATAGTTGGGCAGTTGATCTAAAAATAATGGACAGAAACTTTGATAAGTTGTCATAGGCCCCTCTGAGACAGGTCCTGCTGAGAGTCAAGGAACAGCATGTCAAGGGAGGTCTGAGAAAAGCTTTCATTGGGGAGGCCAGAGTTGAAAGGGGTCGTGTTTCATTTTGTAAAATCTGAAAAAGCTTGTTTAAAAGAGCAAGATGAGTCTGGACTAGAAGCACGTTTCCTTTCTCTATTGGAAAAATAGAATTGGGTTGAGAGGGCCAGGTCTGAGGGGCCCCACAGGAGCAAATCGGGATCGCGTCTCAGTTCCTGAATGCCGGAGGACAGAGCTGATGGCAGGAACAGAGTTGGAAGCTACAGAGTTGCATGAGAACGGGGGAATCTTTCTGCAGCAGATGATTATAAAGATGAAGGAAACTGGTTGCAACTGGTTTGAAATGATTTTTGCGTTGTTCTCTACTGTTGATTTGTCACAGAACTCTTTTTCTTTTTCCTAGACACCACTAGCTCCCCCTGAAGTTCAGCAGCAGTACTTATCGAGTATTCAGCACCTTTTAGGAGATGGTATGGTGCTTATTATGAGCTAATAGCTACATTTATAAAATTCTACTTTTTTATGGACTTGAGCAAATCGTTAGAATAACTTTGACACTTTCCTCCTTCTAGGACTGACGGAGTTAATAACTATTGTTAAACAAGCTGTGCATAAAGTTTTTGGAAGGTAAGAGTTGATGTTTCTCTGTCGTTTGTTTTTAAGTTTTATTGTGCTGACTGTTACCAAAACAATGAGTTTTATTAGAGTTAAAAAAAAAAGGCAGGCATATTAACTTTTTCCAAAACAACTTTTTATTACGGCAGACCACGTCTGGATCGGGTAACTTGTGAACATGTTATCGGTAGGAGAACAAAGCATCATTATTTGCTGTGCAATCAACACTGTAGTCTTTTTCCTTTCCAGTATTTCCCTTAAGCACACCCTGTCTCTTCTGGAGCTGGAGCAGAAACTTAAAGACATCAGGAAAGTAGTGGAACATAAAGATTCAGATCAGATTGCATCTTACTCTCCGTTATGTCATTATCTGATGCCAGATGAAGAAAACCCCTTAGCTGCCCAGGTACTTGTTTCAATTTCTTTCATCTACCTTTTTTCATTCTGCTTAACTGGGGCTTGAGCTAAATTGTACCGCCTTGCACTTGTGCACCTGCAGGCAGCTGTAGCTGTTTGGGTTTTAGCATCTTGGCTGATGCACAAGAAGGTGATGGTGTGCTGGGGTCCAAAGCAACAAAGCTTTGGGCTGGAAAATGAACAGGAATCAAGAGAAAGGTGAAAGGTTCATCTCGGTTGAACACCAAAGTAATATCCTAGATTTTGTAAAGGTGTTTGCCTTCATCCCCACCACAGAATGGAGAAAACTCATTCTTGACTGGATATTATACTGCCATAAAGAAGAAACGTAGGCTTCCATGTGTGAGTACATGCACTTAGCCCTGTAACCAGCTGATTGTAGGATTTATTTCAGGTTTGGAGTTCAGAAGTGGAAAAAATGATTTGCTCGATTAATCTGGTATTTCCTGCTAATACTGTTTTTAGTAAAAAACAAAACGGCAAACTGTAGTGACCATTTAAAAGGAAAAATAAAACACAAATTATAAAGAATCCAATTTGCAGCAATAAATAAATAGTTTTGATTCACACAACTTAATTCCATGGTACAAAACTCTTCTATTTCTACTCTTATTCTTATATTTGCCAATGGATTTCTTACTAAATAATGTCTGTCTTTGCCTTTTCTAGGCCTGTGGACTCACAGAAAGAGACATTGCTACAATTAAATTACTTAATGAAACTAGAGATATGCTAGAAAGGTATGGAGAAATATTCTGTATTCATATTAAACTCCTCATGTCTGTTGTTTATGTGAGACAGTTACTTTCATATAAAAAGCTGTCAGCTTTCATTGTGACCACTCTGCTGCATTGAATTTCTGTGTTCACTAATTGTAGGCTGGGATTTTCAAAACTGAGAGCTTAAACTCCTTTATTAGAAATAATCCTGCCTTAACAAGATGACCAGGATGTTCCCCAGTCAAACCCCCTTATCTCTTCCTCACCTTTTCCGTAGTCGTGCAGGAACAGCTGAATACTTCTCTCCTGCTAAAGCAGGGTAAAATGAGAGTAATTTTATTGGATTTACGAGGTTTGATAAAATGAACACCAGTTCTGGCTTATCAGGATTTATTTTTAATGCTTGGTTTTCAGAATGGTGGTGTTTGTCCCTTTACCAGAGAGAGCTGCCGACGTGGGGCTTCTGTGATAAACACTGAAGAGCGGCGAGCTGAGCCGAAGGCCAAACTGCTCTCATAATTTAGCTGCTAGAGATCTGGGGCATTTTAGGGATAAGTCCCTTCTATGTTATTACCTTGTAAGAAACAGAGAAGTGCGGAATGTTTTGCGCTTTATGTGGGTTTTGGAAGGCTTAGGGTAGAGCGTGGTGTTGATCGGTTTGCTGTGGCGGCACTGCAGAGCTGGTCTTTCCTGAGGTTGCCGTACTAATGGCCTTTTGTCTGCATCACACAGCTTCTCTGGCGGGGAGACATCTGTACCCTGAGTACTTGCAGTGGTTTTCAGTTTGAAAAGATAAATCTCAGGAATCAAACCCTTTTTCTTTTTTCCCCAGTCCAGACTTCAGTACAGTCTTGAGCACGTGTTTAAACAGAGGATTCAGTCGACTGCTGGACAATATGGCAGAGTTTTTTAGACCTACTGAACAGGACCTCTCTCAGAATGGCTCTGTAAATAGGTAAATCACATTTCTTTTGTTATGGTTCTTGTGTGACTAAACTTTAGGTTCATAGTGAATTCCAAAAAAAGGCTGCTGGTTTTCCAGTCTACTTGAAGTTCTCATGCTGGAAAGGATTCTGTTTCTTGCTTTTCAAGAAACACTCATGTCGCTCCCGAAGCTGCTAGAACTCGCGTGAGGTGTCTTTCCCACTGTTACTTGCAGATCTAAAAGCAGAAATCGGCAGAGCTGTGCTTGCCGCGTTTGTCACGGCTGTGCAAGCAGGGTGCCTTTCTGGCTAAGGAGGAGTCGTCCCCTGGGGGGGCTCTGGGAGAGTTACGGCAGTGCCTCCCCTTCCCTGGCAGAAAGACGGCGTCCCCCGCACCCCACACTGACTGGCTCTGCTGTGCTTTGGGGGAAGGTGCGCGCTGCCATGTGGCTCCAAATCTGTGTAGCCAGAGCACCTTCAGAGCTTCAGGTTCTTGGCTGGGGTGCTGGAAAAAAAAAAAAAAAACCACTTGCACTCAGACTCTTCTGCCTTTTCCTAGAAGACTGTTTGAAAACAGCCTTTATTCTGAGGTTGACTTTGGTTTTAAACAGTGCAGCGAGAGTGTCACAAACCCAAAAGCTGAGTTCAAATCCTTCAAATGTGATTTCTGAAATATTAAAACCTGTCATAGTAACTGGTTTTATGCAGCTTTATTTTAGTAACTGATGGCTCTCAAAGAGTGTATACTTAAATAAAAGCATTACTATTTACATCACTTAAAATACCCCCCAGGCTGTAGTTTGGCTGTCTGTCCTAAGCCTGGTTTAGAGTTTGGGACAGTGTGAGCTCATGAACTGGCAATTCTGTTTACCCATGCAGACATGTCAAGGCTGGCTAACCCGTATTTCTCGTGCATGAGAAGCGAGTGTGAAACTGTGTAATAGGAACACCACCTGGAATTTGCTCTAAATTAAAGGCTCGACAGGGAAAACTACTTTGTCTACATTGTAGTTTACAGTCTTTCAACTCTTACTTTTGAAATAGTAATAATTAGAAGTGTAATAATCACAGTTTGGTGGCTTTACTAATGTCAGAGCAGGTCTAGGTCAGTGTTTCTGTTCTGTTCTAGTCTTTCCAGTGTCAGTCTTCCTTTAGCCAAGATAATTCCAATAATAAACGGACAGATCCATTCAGTGTGCAGTGAAACACCCAGTCACTTCGTTCAGGTAAGAATCTTCCTTGTTTAAAACAGCCCAAGTAAAATTTTGAAACCGATGTCCTATGTTTGGTTTGTTAACATTCTGTTTAATTTCTGTGGCTTACAAAAAAAAGAGAAACAATTGGTGTAAGTTAAATTTTTTGTAAACTTGTACCTTCCAAAAATAGGCTGGTTTTCTAGAACCTCCTCCCTCTGCTCACCTGTGCAGAGGCAAAAAACCATCTGGACTTGGTTCCGCTTGCAGTTCTGCCCATAAACCTTCCTACAGAAAAAAACCTGAGTTGGATCTCTGTGGGAATGCCAGGTGTTTTTCTCCTCCTGAATTCTCTACTGCAGCAAAACCAGAAGAGTGATGTGTGTGTTTGAGCAAATTTATTCTTTAAATTTCTTCCAGGACCTGTTGATGATGGAACAAGTCAAAGATTTTGCTGCTAATGTTTATGAAGCTTTTAGTACTCCTCAGCAACTGGAGAAATGAACGCTACATTTATAGGAATAGACGGTGTATTTATAACGGATACTTGTGACTACTGATGAGACCTGGGTTAATTTTATCGTGGTGTAGGAATGGCAGACCAGCAGAAAGAACCTTCTGAAAAATGTGGGAGTGAGCCCATATTTATTCTAATAGAATTCTGTTTCAAACAACCATTAAAGATACTCTTGGTGAAAGAAGCACTGTATGTAAAGACTTTTCTATTAAAAAAGTGGTTGAACTCTTCCATAATTTGATTATTTTTATTGCATCTGGAAGGCATCTGGTGGCAGTATTGTACAAGGTGCTCAACCCACTTGTTTGCCTGGGTTGTCTAAGTTTGGGAAAAACTAATGATGGTGATCTAAAAATAGCACAAAGTAATGGAATTAAGGCAGTGGCTTCTCCCAGATTTTTCTTTTTATAAAGGAAAATTCCTTTTTTCCTTATTCAGAAAGCCTTTGCCAACTGATGCACGTTCACCTTGAACAAGCTGGGGGGGGGAGTGTGTGTGTGCTCTGTTACTTAATACAAAAGGAATGTGGATTTTTAGAAGTTCTCTTGTTTATGCTGTTGAAACAGCCACACTGTACACATTAACTTGTAAATATTTTATCTTAATTTGTATTAATTTTGAGCCCAATTGTCTGTATTGTAATAAAATATTTTAATGTAAAATTTGTGCATGTATTAACATTACTGGCAGGAAAGGCAGTAACTTCATTTGGCCCAGCACTTCAACTCCTGACATAGGTGAAAGAATAAATTATCTGATGCAGTCGCAGTTTTGTACTTACTAACGTTACTCAGGAAAAATAAACCTTTGGTCTCTACACTGAAACAATTCATGCTTTCTGTTGTCCTGTACCTCCCCCCCTGTGCAAACATCACGCTGCAGGGCTGTCCCTGATGTGGGATGAGTTTGACCTGTTTTCAAGTTGGCTGTAATCTATCCTCTGCTTAAAATGTCGTCTCGCTGCAAAAGGTAAGGAGCTGTAGCAACTCCTGATTATTTCTCTTTTACAAAAAAAAGGTCATCATTGAAGTATGTATTTTGTTTAACCGTCCACAGAAGGCACCCTCGTAACTGTGAAAACAATAGCGGGAAAGAAGAGTCAGCTTTAAACACGGGAAATCATACAAAACAGCAAGAAAATCCCTCCCACTTTACTTTTATCCCAATAATGGATAAAATTACTCAATAGCAGGAACAGGTACAGTGAATGTTTTTCATAATGGGACACAAAGATGTATGTACACCTTGCCTCCAGGCATTTGCGATGAATTCCCAACCCTCTAGGACCCGCCCATTGTTGCACACAACTGGAAAGTTTATTCTCTCTAAAGCTCAGGTTTTACTGTCCAGTCCTGTTTAAGTCAGTTGTCTGCCTTTTTTAGTGCGAGAAACCTAACGTCTGGGTGTTTGACCGCTGGCTTCAGCTACCTTTGTTCTTGTGGAAAGATCAGGGTAGATGCTCAGTGTTTCACGCAAGTTCAAAGAAACAAATTCTATGCAGAGACTCAACTATCCAGTGCTGCGTTCCATGCGAGGTTCAAGCCATTCCATCCTTTAATAACAGCCCGTCTTTCAGGCAAAAGTGAAATTACCGATGTTTTTCAGTCAAGCAAGAGTTAGAAACCAATGATGAGAAACTGGGTGAAACGTGAGCGTTTGGTGGTACCCAAGGCTCCTGCAGCACGGGGCTCAGTCGGTGCCAGTCAGTTGCAAAGTCCAGCCCCACTGACACGGCAATTGCTGAGGCGTTAATTGAGGCAGAGCTATTAAAATCCCCTTGTCACCCAGCGCAACCCATTTCAGTGGTTCCTTGTAGCCAACCAGCTTCACCTGAGATGAAAACACACACTATAATTAGAACAGTCCATTTTCACAGTGCAGAACGTTGCAAAACTAACAGAAGAAATGTTCCGTGCCTACTTCGCTATCCAGTTATCTTTAAATGCCACTTATCAACCAAATGCACGATAAACCAATCATTAAAGATGATAGAAAAAAATACTTGCAAAGTAGATATGGAAGTAATAAAGCCAGGATGTTGGGTCTGGAAAAGGTACATAAACATTTGTGTATTTGGGATGGGATTTGTGCCTAAGCAGGGATCCAGGTACCACAGTACACAGCTTTGTGTCACTCATTTCTGAAGTGCCTGTTTCCCATGGTGGAACTTGTAGTGTTGAACAAGCATCCATGTTTCTTACCGAGTGTAGCCAGCTGGCTCACACAAAGCTGACCTGAAGAACCCCTCCACTAAAAACACACAAATAATGTGAGTTTATGGTGAGATTCTTACACCAGCTGGTGGAATGTTGGCAAAGAGTGGAGCAGCTAAGGAACATGACACTTGTGCATGTATAGGCTAGATGCCGCTCCAAAATTCAAGCTGCATCTACATCGTTTCTGAAATTATTTGTTCTTCCTTACCACAGAGCTGTCTTGGCTCTAATAAATTAGATTATCTTCATATGGGATCAGACCTGAAGGGACAATCCGGAAATGCAGCTTGCAGACATCCACTGCATGAGACCAAGCTGGAGATAACCCAAAAGTGAATTCCTGAACACCCGCTGTTCTGCTCTATCCCTCCGCTTCCATTGGGTTACACTACTTGCTGGTGTCCTCAACTTCTGGACCCACATTTTAGGCCACACCAACTTACATCCCTGGGCAATGAAAACCTCTGTGGTTTCCCTTTGTGCACAGGCTTTGACTTGAATCTACCACACCATTACAGCAATTACAATGCCACCAAAGTTATGAGGAGGGATATTTATAGAGAGAGTTTGGAAGCTAAAACATATCCCAGCAACAATTTAAGCTAACTTTTGTTTGTTGGCGATGAAACAGCCCACTGGGAGGACTACGACAAGGAGGTCCCAGAATGAAAACATTTTGCTGGGTCTCTTCCAACGTACTCTGTTCTAGGAGTTATGCATTCCCAAAGATGCCAGAAACTAAAATAAACACTAATGGAACATGAAATCCTAGACGTGTTTTCCTTCAGAGTACGTTCATTTCTTGCCTTGTGTCAAACGCCTTGCTGTTCTAAAGTGGGTGAGGCATGTATCACTTACCTGTGTTTCTCCAAGCTTAGCCTGTGGCTCACCAAGTTCCAGAGTCCCAGAGACCGGCCAGTTAAGGAAGATAGCATTGACTTTGCCTTCTTTAGGGCTGAAAGTGTACCTGGTTGGAAATGTGCAACAGAAACATGTTAATTTTTTCCCTGCAGATGTTCTGAAGTGATCGACAGAGTGCTTTCAAGACTGGAAACATGGATTTGAGAAGTCAGCATTAATTAAGTTTTCACACACATAACGCTCTTTTCTGACAATTTACACTCTTTAATACCGTTCCTTGAAAAATATATAAAAAAAGAAACCCTAGAGGTAATAAAGACTATTAAAAAGAACTGAATTTCTAGGTAAACATTGGTAGTATCTTTAGAAAGCATATGGCTCACTGCTGCCCAGTCTCACAGGAAGGAGGTACCTGCAAGGCCAGGGTAATTGTGGGTTGTATGCAGAAAAAAAAATAAAGTAATTCACATCTGTACTCAAACATACCGACATTCCGCTAAAAACAAAATAATTCAATGAGTACTTGGTGACAGCAACGCTTCCTCCTTGCATAGCTAGTTTTTCAAAAAATTCATTTCATCAGGCATTATCTATGTGTATCCTTGGAAATCTCCTGGCATGCATTTGAAACATTCCTCCATCCTTGCTTCATTTAGTTACAAGGTTTTATTGCTCTTGGAAGCGATGTTCCTCAACAGCCAACAGTTCAGCAGTTCAAGGCGAAAGCCTGACAGCCAAATCTTACTGGGAACAGGAGTAAAAAGGCCACTGAGGCACAGAAGAGAGTCAAGACCACAGCCCTGATGGGTCGTTAAGGCATTACAGCAGCTCTGAAGCAGAAAGGCAAAGGAGAGTCCAGAGACTGGCTGAATTTAGTGACCAATTGCTGTTATCATCCCATCTGTTTTATCCTCAAAAAGAAATGCAGAATATGCTAGACTGATTTAGAATCAGAATCCTATTTTTTGGGTTTGGGTTGGAACAGACCTTAAAAATCATCCAGTGCCACCCCCTGCCATGGGCAGGGACCCCTCCTACCAGCCCCATCTAACCTGGCCTGGAACACCTCCAGAGAGGGGGCAGCCACAGCTTCCCTGGGCCAGGGCCTCCCCACACTCAGCACGAAGAATTTCTTCCCGATGTCTGATGTAAATCTTGCCCCTTCCAATTCAAAGCTGTTCCCTCTCATCCTGTCACTACTGGCCCGTGTAAAAAGCCCCTCCGCAGCTTTCCTGGAGCCCCTTCAGGTAGTGGGAGGCTGCTGTGTGATCCTTCTGGAGTTTTCTCTTCTCCAGGCTGAACCAGCCCAACCCTCTCAGCCTGCAGAGGTGTTCGAGCCCTCTGATCACTTTTGTAGCCCTGATTTCTAGTTTCTCTCTCTCCCCTCTTGCTCTCCAAACAGTGACATCAAGTATAGCTTTGTAAAGATAAACACCCTGTAGTAGTTTTATATTTCTGGATTTATATATATATTTGTATAGCTTCTGTTCCCAGCTACACTAAGCATAAGATCACTAAAGAAATGCCTGCAGCCTCGGCATCATCCCAAAACTTTGTTTGCTGACACCCATCACCTACCTACAATTTTATGTGCAGTTATTTAAACTGACAAAAGGGTTCATTTCTTCACAGCACACAAAGTAAGATGCAGGATCAAGTCAATAAGAATTTCAAAATTTCAAATGCACTGCTGCTGCTTTATGCAGCCTGCACTTTAATTAGGTAGCCTTACCACACTTGGGGTGTGACTGTGTCGTTCTGTGCTCGCCACGGTTTCGTTCCATAGATGGCTTCTCCGTTGACTTTCAGCCAGGCCCCCATCTGCCTCAGGCGCTCCTCAAATACAACAGCGATGCGACCATCGTGAGTGGGCCCAATATTCATCAAGAGATTTCCTCCACAAGACACTGTTTCTACAAGTTGCTGAAATGTTTTTAAACACATACACAGAACATATGGTTACAGCTAATGAAATCATATATTTGAAGTTCTTTCCAAAGCCAGGCACACTGCCTTCGGAACAATGAACTGAATAAGTTATGTTACTGCTGCACGTTTAGACTTTGGGGGTCATCCCAACAGTTGATACAAAATTTAAGCTCCCATCAAACAAACCTCTGATATTAATTTTTACGGCAGAAAACAGCCTCAAACACATTTTTGCACCAATATATCTGACAATCTACATTAGAATCAGACCCTACAACCTTTTAAAATTTTGACTTCTTCAGGAATTTTATGAGAGTTTTACTGATGGAAGCAATGCATAATTTCTCTGTACAAGAGGAGAATAAGGCTAAGAGATGCCATTTAATTTTTACTGAAGCTGAGAGAAGCAACTTGCTGCTTCTCCCTCTATTTGACACCCTCCCTATTTTACAGGGACATCTGTAAAACACTAAGAAACCTTCTGTAGAGTCCATTTATATTTGTGTTCACATCCACACTGCCCTCCAGAGATCACGGACTGAGATGCACAACTCTGAGGAATGGAAAGCTGTAGCCAAGCTACTGAATTCAAACCTTCTGCCTCTGAAAAGAGGTTACTTCAATCTGAACTCATCTGACAGTACTGGGAACAGATTTGGATTAAGCAACAATGGCAGTCTTCCCCTCACTAGCTGAATTTTACAATTAAATGCATTTATCTGAAAGATAGATCACTCTTCCTTTTATTCAGTTTTCCTTAGCTGCAAATCTTTTTTTTTCATACCTTAGACTGCAAGGGGAATCACTGCTGTATTAATACCAGCTGTCTGCGTCTGCCATGGTTATCTGTATGTCTGCAGCAGGCGTGTCCAGCTCTCCTCTTTATTTAAAGTAGAATGAAAGGAAAGTTTCTCGCTACAAGGTAGAAATCTTATTAAGAGTTATAAACTGTTTCTACCTAGAAGAGGAAAAGATGCAGCTTTCAGTCAAGAGTTCCTAAACAGGAACTGTGAAACTGCAACTGTTCACTTCTCATCAGCTTAGAGGCGCAGCTCCTAGGAAAACTTAGTAGAAAAGGTAAGTGTGAGACTGCAGGTCTGGTTTTGGCCAGTTACTCACAGGGGAAATAACTTCTCAGAAACAGGTTGAATTTCTACTAAATAATTTTTCACTTAGTCATTTCTATAAAATTAGTAACAATTACATGGATATTCCATCCTGCCAGTGTTAGGCTGCAAACGAACAAAATTATTTGTTTCATTGATTCATTATTCAATTAAAATAATAAATTTTCTAAAAATACAGACATAATTGAAATGTTATAGAGTGTAATAATGAGGAGGGAGAATTGGAAGTTGCAGGCAACGCCTTTGTCCCACCATACCTTCACCAAGTCCTCGACTGTGAGGTAATCGTCAAGCTGTGCGTCCCTCCTGTAGCCCCATGACCTCATGTCAATGGTCATGCAGTTCTCCCACTTGTGAGGCAGAAGGTGGCCAGGGTTGTACCTGTCACTACAAGTGTAGAAGCCACCATGTGTACAGATGCTGCCAACTCCCCAGCGGTCATTGGTCACAACTGTGTCCCGGACTGGACTGGAAACAGACAAATTCCATTATTATTATTCTAAAAACTGCAGACACAGCCAGCATAATCGCTTCCCACACACACCCCACCCAGGGGTGACATTTAGGATGACTTCTGTACTATTAATTTATTACAATTAGATTAAGTGCAATTTCAGGAATCCTGTTCTCATCCTTTACAAGTAAAAGGTCTTGGGGAAATATGCTGCAGATTTTTATAGGTCTGCCAGAAATGAGCCTGCACCTCACGTCCACTGCCAGATGTTCAGTCTGCAATAACAACATACCCGTATTCTTGAATTATCCTGCTATGCTGTTTGTCTGTGCAGTAGACAATACTTAGAGAAGAATACGATTAGGTAGAATAGCCAATGCCATCTTAACTGAGACAAACTAGACACAGAGCTGAATTTCAGTTCAGGGGCTAAACCAGTGCCGTCACATACCTGTCATTATACAGCCAAGCCAAGAAACCAGTGCTGTTCCAGTAAGTATCTGGTGCATTTCCATCCCCATCAGACCAAATTATTTCTGGTTGGTACTTGGTCACAATTTCATAGAGTTCTGGTAATGATTTACTGGTTGGAAACTTTCTTGTCTTAAAGCCATCGGTGGCATCCTCAAGGAAGAGAGGATTGAACCATTCAAACAGGGAGTGATATAACCCAAAACGCAAGTCAGTCGTGTTTCTAACAGACGCTGCTAGTTCAGCCACAAGATCTCGTTTTGGTCCCACTTCAACAGCATTCCAGTTCCAAGAATATTTGGACCCCCACAAAGTAAAGCCTAAAAAGAGAAAAATCAAAGTATAAGAAAGGGAAGCAGAAGAAGGAAAGTTATAGTTCCTCCTTCTGGAAAGTAGTTTGCATGTGTGTTGCAAAAACCAGATAGAAAATAATAAAAATCATATATGTAATAATATTGTTATCATGGTACAAAGTATGCCTATAATCTGTTTATGTACAATAACAGTACTCACAATATCAGAATACCATGCCAGCTAGGTTTACGTATTTTTTTATACATACACATATGCATTTATGTTTTTATCTATATATATAAAAAGTCAATTTATTAGTTTCACACAATTTAGGATAATTACTCCTTCTTCTTAATTATTCAATCCATTCATATGTCCCAAGGAAATTAACCAATTAAACAGCAACTTTTGAGACATCTACATTTTCACCAAATATATCAAAAGAGAACTGTGAATGCACATTCAACTGCTGAAAGATAAAATGCTTCCTCAATTGCAGAATGCACAAACTATCATTTCTCCTCCCTTCTGTTTAGATCGTATGTAGATGTTCCCTTTTCGTTTGTGTTGGCATTTATAACAGCTCAATCTATTCCTCGGTACACGTATATAAGCAGAGGCCCAAAACTCCTGAAACAGCTTTTAAAATATCAGTGTTAACTATCAGGAGGAATTTAATGTTTCAGACATCCAGCAATCCAGCTCAAGCACTTACACATACTACTGCACTGCAGACTCAGACCACTGGCACAGGAGCTCCACTCTCAAATCTTTTTTGTGAACTGGATACATGCAATTGTATCAACCAGGCAAACAAGCTAAAAATTCATGGCCAAGGCTACAGGACAGACTAAATGAATCATGGTTCTTTTGAAGTCACTGGGAATTGTGCTACAGATATCATCAGGATGAAGATTTTATGTGTGTTAGAGTCGAGATTAAAATTACAAGGTACGAGTTGCCAGTCTTGAACCCACATCTCCCCGAACACCAACAAAACTAAGACAAACACTCACTAGATTGCATATCGCAATCATTTTGCATTTTAGCGTTTAATATTTTCTTTGCTACCAAGTTTCCTTCCAACCACTTCCTTTTCCTTTACTTGGCTCTGCAATTACAGTGCCAAAAATCAATCATCAATCATGTAAAGTTCGAGATCCGGTTCGAGGTTTTGGCATCTATGCACTTCATTGGGAAGAGCTGTACGCTGAGCATGTTTCTCACCCTGAAGCTGACCCCTGGAACATACTCCTAAAGCCCTTAGAGAAAGCCAGTGACCTCATTAACTGCACGCAGCAGCTCTCCATACATGAAGCAGTGTAGAATTTCCTTCTGTGAATTCATTTTCTTGAGCAATAAACATCACAATACAAAAGAGAAACTGTGGCTACAGCACGAATCTCAGCGGCCCCCACTGCTTCAGGCTGTATTACCTACAGCAAGAGAACAATGGCACAATCTGTTTCTCCTCCTGTGCAAGCTTCATGCCACAGTGTTTGTTTCTTGGGTGGTTTGTTTTCTCTTTGGCTGGGCTGGAGCAGGTAAGGCTGCCTGGCTTTCTCTGTCTCTCTGGCAGGCAGGAAAGTCACCTGGATCTATTTTTTTTTTTTTTTGGACAGAAATGGAGTAATTACTAACATTCACAAACCTTCCACTTACCCTCATGATGTTTTGAAGTTAGGACAACATATTTTGCACCTGAAGCCTTCAGAATATCTGCCCACTGGTTGGGATCAAAGAATTCTGCTGTAAACCGTGGCCCAAAATCTTCATAACTGAACCCAGGTGGGTAATTTGCTTCCATAAATTTCACATATTGCTCTCTCTTTTCCTTCTGCCAGTACCACCTAACAAAACATAACATAGAGCAAAAACACATCTGCTGGTGTATTTTTAGACAAATAAAAGAGAGTTGAAATCATCAGCTTCTATTTGCACTCACACTGAGAGGCACATGCACTGGAGGCACTGGCAATGGGATAAAACTGCTTCAGAACATAACAGTACTAATTATCAAATATTTCCTTTTTTCTGTCTTCTTTCCCCACACTCTGCTTCTTTCAAGCACTCCACTTCAGAAGATCCCAGGATTTCATCTGGAGCAATGTCACAAAGCAACTGTACTTGGCAGTCTAATTCAGTACCTAAATCCCAAAGTCATACTAGAGAGCACAGGTACACATAAGCGGCTCAGGTGGCACGAGGAATGCGCTTACCATCCTCAAGATGCTACCAGGCAGCTCTGCCCTGCCCTTCACCCTACAGCTCCTGCAGCCCACAAACACGCGAGCCAGCAGCTTTACCTTTCTATGTCAAATGCAGCTGAGTGACCTGATGTGTGAGCAGATGCCCATGGTGCCACTGCAAGAAAGCTGTGACTAAAGTGCACTGCAGCCACTGTGCACGTGAGTGAGGCTCTGGAGCAGAGGCACCCTACGAGAAGGCATGTCCTCCAACAACAACCCACCTCTGCAGGAAGCCCACACACTTAGAAATGCACCTCCGCTGCAGGCTCTAGCATGCAGGCACACACCTACCTCAGTCCACTGCACACAGATTTAGGGACCAGAAGGAAAAATAAGCTGATGATCTCTTTTTGCATCCCACCTAGAAAAGGCAGGAACCATTTCGGTCCTATGTTTCCCCACCACATCAATTCCTGATGCAGTGCTGTCACTATTCCATCTGGTCTAGACCACAGCAAGGCCTGGAGCTCCACTCTGTGGTCTGAGGGTGGTCTCTCACCCTCATTGTGGGCAGAGACCATAAATCATCAATACAGCACTATTTATTTTCAACCTGTTCCGTCCCTGCCCTACCTAGCAATGAAAGAGAAACAGCAAGCAACTGTTCTTTACTGCATAAACAACCTTATTGCTGGAGACCTTGTCACAACAACATATGTTGTGACTGCTAATACCGGACAAGGGGCTGAAAGCATTCACCTTTCTATGAATGAAGCCAAGCAGCAAAAATCCTGCTGGAAAATTTAGACATAAATGAAAAGAAATTGAAAATGAAGGAATAAACCAGGCCAGAATCTGACTGTTTGAAATGTGTTTCTCTCTCCTGCCTTGAGCTAGACTCTAGTACTGTAAGACCACAGTAACCTATGGATATTATTGTCACCTTCTCAAACAGACTTCAGCATAAACAAATATAAACAAACCATCAGAGCAAAGCTTGAGCCTAAAGCCAGCTTCCCGCCGATACTGCCTCCGAAAGTCATGAATTACGGAGTCCATATTAAAAAACTCCTGAAACCCTTGAACATAATTCTGAAAAGAATAGGCCAACTATAGCCTTCAGAAAACAGCGGATTGTGTGTATCAACGTAGGTTTATTTTACAAATATTGCATTGAAAGTTTACTACAGCTCTGCCACAGAGCTACTATTATCGTCATATTGTAAAGGGTAACATGACTCAAAGTCATATAGAAAGTATTTGATAGACCAAGGAAAGCAGATAGCAAAAAAAATGCTTACAGTCAAACGGCCTCAACCAGTGAACACTTACAAACCAAAGCTTTTGTTCAGCCTCTGAATCAAGATTATTTGAAGGGTCATAGCTTCAGGTTCTTTTAAGTGGAAAGTACTCTTTACTAAAAATAACAGTAATAAAAAAGAAGAAAATCATCAACAGCGCAGGATGTCTACAAGAAAACTGCAGTCAGTGTGCCAAGCAAGGGCAGCGATGGAGGGAGGGAGCAATAGACTCCCATGCTTCCCACAGTGGGAAGTGGTGGCCTCCCAGGAAGGGCTGCTCAAGGCTCTTTGGGGGGAGCTAAGAGATCCCCAGTGCCCATCACTACAGAGCCTAGGGAAAGACTCTTCACCTGGGCCCTGAGAGCTCATAGAATAGTTTGGGTTGGAAGGGACCTTGAAGATCATCCAGATCCAACCCCCCCTGCCATGGGCAGGGACCCTTCCCACCAGCCCAGGCTGCTCAAAGCCCCGTCCAACCTGGCCTTCAACACCTCCAGTGACGGGGCAGCCACAGCTTCCCTGGGCACCCTGGACCAGGGCTTCACCATCATTATTTTCTTCTTAATGTCTGATCTAAATCTTGACCCTTTCAATTTAAAGCCATTCCTTCTTGTTCTATCACTACAGGCCCTTGTAAAGCGCCCCTCCCCAGCTTTCCTGGAGCCCCTTCCGGCACTGGGAGGCTGCTCTAAGGTCTCCCCAGAGCCTTCTCTTCTCCAGGCTGAACAACCCCAGCTCTCCCAGCCTGTTCCCACAGCAGAGGGGCTCCAGACCTCGGATCATCTCCGTGGCCTCCTCTAGACCCGCTCCAACAGTCCCATATCCTTTTTATGCTGGGGTTTATAGAATCACAGAACGAGCTGCATTGGAACAGATCCACAAGGATCATCGAGTCCAACTCCTGTCCCTGCCCAGGACCCCCCCGCACTCACCCCGTGTCTGAGGGCCTTGGCCAAATTGCCAGGCTGTGAGTGCTTCCCTGGGGAGCTGTGCCAGGGCACAGGACCTTCTCCTGGCACCCACCCTAACCCTCCCCTGGCACCTTCCTGTCGCCCCTCGGGCCCTGGGGTTCCAGAACTGGACACAGGGCTTCAGGTGGCCTCTCGGCCACCCCTTCCCAGCAGCAGCGGCTCCCTCCGAGCGACCCCCCGGGCGGAGGGGCTGCGGGGCGGGGAGCTCACCAGAACCACTCGCTGCCGAAGCTGGGCACCGCGAACACGCCCCAGTGGATGAAGACGCCGAACTTCGCCTCGTCAAACCAGGCGGGCAGCGGCCGCGCGTCCAGCGAGCCCCAGGTGGGCTCGTAGCGCGGCGGCGGCGCCGGGAGGAGCCCGGGCAGCCCCAGCAGCAGCAGCGGCAGCACCAGCGTGGCACGGCCGGGCAGCCCCGGCAGCCCCCGCAATCCCCGCAGCCGCAGCGCGGAGCAGCCCCGCAGCGCGGACATGGCGGCGGCTGCGGGGAGGAGCCGTCTCGGAGCGGGGACCGGGACGCAGGGCGAGCTCGGGCTTTCCCCGCCCCGCTGGCAGAGATGGCCCCGGTTCTTGGCGCGGGGAGGGGGGGAGGCTCAGCCGATGGCGTGTCCGTCATCGACCCATGGAATCGCTTGATTGGAGAAGACCTCTGAGATCATCGAGTCCAGCAGTCCCTGTCCATACTGAACCAGATCCCTGAGCACCTCACCCACCCGTCTGTTAAACACCTCCAGGGATGGGAACTCCACCACCTCCCTGGGCAGCTGTGCCAGGGCCTGAGTTCCATTCAGTGAGGAATTTTTTCCTGATGTCTAGACTGAGCCCTCCCCTGGCACAACTTGAGACCATTTCCTCTCGTCCCATCACCTGTGACTTGTGAGCAGAGCCCAGCCCCCACCCCGTCACAGCCTCCTTTCACGCAGGTGTAGACAGTGATGAGGTCTCCCCTCAGCCTCTGCTTCTCCAAGCTGAACAACCCCAGTTCCCTCAGCTGCTCCTCATAACCCTCGTTCTCCAGCCCCTCCCCAGCTTCGTTCCCTTCTCTGGATGAGCTCCAGCCCCTCAAGGTCCTTCTTGTAGCAAGGGGCCCAAACTGACCCCAGCACTCGAGGTGCCCTCACCAGCGCTGAGCACAGGGGCACAATCCCCTCCCTGCTCCTGCTGCCCACACTGGGTCTGACACAGGCCCAGATGCCATTGGCCCTCGTGGCCACCTGGGCCACTGCTGGCGCACGTTCAGCCGCTGTCAGCCAGCACCCCCAGGCCCTTCTCTGCCAGGCAGCCCTCCAGCCGCTCCTCCCCAGGCCTGTATCGCTGCCCGGGGTGAGCCAGGGGCGCCTGTGGCTGAAGAGGCCAAACACAAAACAATAGTAATCACCAAAGAAACCACTGGGCTATAGCCAGCCCACTTCTAGGGAGAAACGCTGTCTGGAAAACATGCAGGTAGCATTCAGAAAATGAAGTTAGTTAGACAAGACTTAGCTGAAGTTATAAAACTGATTCTACCTTAGCTCAAACCAGAACATAAGGATTTGAAGAAAGCGAAGTACCTGACTTCTGTCTTGGACGACATCTCGGAATGCTTCTCCTGCCCCAGGCCCTGCCGGCAGGGCCCTGTGTGGCCTCTTACTGCCCTCCTCATCCTGGGGAGCGCTGCCCGTCCCAGCGCCTGCCTGACAGCTGCCTGCTGAGTCTGCTGGATCTGTAGCCTGATCCCGGTTCGAGTCTTGGATCTGCAGCTGAAGTCTGCTTCAGAGGTGGCCCTGGCAGCCTGTTGGTTTTGCCCTTCCAGCCACAGGCTCGGCTTCCCTTCTCTCGCCAAGAGTACAGGGTGTAACATTCATTGTTAAGCACCTTCCAGCGCGCTGGTACATGATGGCTCCCAGGGTGGTGAGGTGCCCCAAAGCCTGTCAAGGAGATATTTCCTTGGCCATTAGAATGGCTTCAGAGGAGGCCTGTGCTGAAGCGGCCTCGCTTCAGTAAATGACACATAACATTTTTGCTGCAGATCATGGGTGGCAGGCACACACTCTAAGAGATGCATCTTACAGCATCTTTGTAGCCTGTGCTGATGTTTTCCTTGCCTTTGCTGATGCCCTAATTGTGTATTTTTGCATCAGACCCTAGCAGCCATAAGATGGCCTTTGTGAAATAATTTGGTTTTGTCAGCAAATACTAACTTTCCAAAATCATCACCACAAATGGAAATGTCTTTGTCAATCTTGTCAGAACAGTTAAAAATTGATAAGCAGGCAACTGAATTAATTTCTCTCCACCTGGGACGGATGTATACTTTACTCTCATTCTATGGAAAGAGAACTTCAGTTTTCAGAGCCATTAACCACAGCTGTTACACTTCATCCAAAAATATCTAAAGGACTGGGAAGTGCATAATTTTTTAGTGTTTTCATATATATACCTTGATGAGTGTATTAAGTTACAGGCAAATAAAAACCATTGTAACTTCCGTGGTATCATTCTTTCTGACAGTTCACATTACTCTGATTTCCAAAAGCATTTTGATATCACAATAGGACCCTCTTCATATTTCTTTTACATTGAATGTTGACCTACTTTCCCTATGTCTTCTTTTACCTTCACTCCTTTAGATGTCATTGTGCTTCCCAAAAGGAATCCTCAAAAGCCTTTTCTAGTTTATCTTTGGATTTCTTCATGTTCTCCCTTTCTTTTTGATCACCCCGAAGGACTGCAGGCACCGAGTAGCTCCTTAATGTGGGAATTTTGAAGTAGATGCTGAAGCTTATTCTGTACAGCATAGCGAAGTTACAACTGCTCTGTGACTCAAAATGCTTTGAAGGAAAAATGGTTTTAAAAAAGCTCAGGGCCCTGACCTGAACCCTAGTGACATCAGTGACCTGCCATCGACTTTGGTGAGGTTTGGAGCAGGAACTGTGTATTTCAATAATGAACTTGACCACATCCTTTAAATTAAAGAAAAAACAAAAGGAAAAAGAAAAAAAAAATAAGTAGAAAACAGTTCAATAAATAGCAGTCATGAATGCACTTCTGATTAAGGCATAAACAGGTTCAGAAAATGTCACCAGCCCACACAGGCACAGCTACTGAAATCTCCAGTGAGGGGAAAAGGTCCTCAGTGCAGTCACATCTGTAATGATGCCAGCTGCAAAGGGTATATAATAAAAACAGTGCATTGTAAGATTCTGCGAATAATGCAAACCCAGGGCCTGTGATTGCCAGAAGCTCCCCAAACCTGGCTGCCTGTTTGCATGACGTTGGAGCCACTGGGCCCACACAGGACAGTCTGTAAGCATGGAGCTCACTGCTTTGCCCTGCAAGAAGCCCCTGCCTCTCGCTCTGGCAGCGCAGTCCCACTGGGAAAGCTCTCTGCAGCTGGGGAAGGAGCAGGCTGCTCTATCAGAAGAAGGAAGGAGGAGTGGAAAGAATGAAGGCAATTCCCTGGGAGATGCTGAGCAGAAAAGACCTTTTGACCTGACTAATGGCTGACACATGAGACTCTTGTGCTGCATCAATTGCTTGGGCAAAGGGTGCCTGAGCTGAAGGACTGGGGAGCTGAACAGGGCTTGGTATTGAGAGGAGGGCACTCGGTTGCTTGGTGGGAAGCAGAGGCCAGTAACTGAATTTCACATGGACATGTTTTAGACTTGATAGGATTTGATTCATACCCCGGGGGATGGTAGTTGCTATCATGTTTTCACACAGAGTGAAGAGGGCTTTCATGTTTGAAACCTGGATAATGTGGCTCCGGATGTGTTAAAAATGCAGGGTGAAGCCCTATCTGTCTTTGCTATCTTGCCAGTGGCTTCAGTGCAACAAAGATTTAAGACAAGGCAGACTATAAAACAACTTGCCCTTAAAAAGCAGTGAAGCCATTAATTATCCTTTTAAAGATGAATAATCATGTCACAAAAGCAGATCTGTAATGCAAACACCAGAAAATAAAACCCCAGGGCTTGATTTTTGCGTGTGCGAGAATCATGAGGAGCACCTTCCTCCAAAAACGTTGAGTCACACGGTGGTAAAAACCGGTTGTGAAAAGCCTCTTGCCTGCAACCCAAACCTGAAGAAAGATGAAGGCGAGGGGAGCGGGGCAGGAGATTTGACTCATCGCAGGGGGTTGATGCCTTGTGCAACCTCCCGCGTTTGTTGAGGTCGGCCGAGGGAGGGAGAGAGGAAGGAGGGCAGCCTGTTACACAAAGCAGACGTGGTGTGAGTTGCTCCGCTCTATTTTAACCGAGTCTAAGTTGTGGGGTTTTTTTTCCCGAGGGTTAGAAATGATGGGAGAGGGAAGCACAGACACCCCGAGGGAGGGCAGAGGCGCGGAGGGAGGGGACGCGGGGATACCCTTCTTCCCCGTGTAAACACAAACCTTAACCTCCAACAGACCCAAAAATCCCCATCTCGGTCTTGGCGGGGCGGCCCCGCTCCGGCGGGGCGGTCGGAGGCGAGGGGCGGCTCTTCCTCTGCAAACTTTGCCTTCGCCCTCCCTCGCCGCCTCTTTCCCTCCTCTCATCTCCTCCCGTCCCTGCTCCTCTCGGCGATGGCTGAGAGGCCAGGGAGCACAGGGGGAGCACAGCCACCCGCCTGGTTCTTGCCTGGTCCCCGCGGCCGCTCCCAAAGCGATATCTCCTCCTTCTCCTCCTCCCGGAGAACCTGCCTGCTCAGGTCCAACGTGGGCGGCTCAGGTAAGGGGGAGGAAGGGAGGGGAGGGTCCTCTTGTCCGAGCCTGCCGAGCCGAGCTGAACTGAGGAATTTGGGAAAAGACATCCACATTCTCATTCTCATCCTCCTCCTCTTCCTCCTCATCCTCGCCCTGCCAGACCTGAAACTGTCCCTGCTTTGCGGGATGTTTGATCTACCCTCGAGATGATGTTCATCAAGTTCCCAGCTGCGTTTTCAGGCTTCTGTTTCAGGTTCAGCTGTGTTTTCAGTTGTGTTTTCAGTTTTTTTGTATGTCTTCAGGTTGTGAGGCTGGTGAGGGGGCTGGAGAACAAGGGTTATGAAGAGCAGCTGAGGGGATTAAGGTTCTTTAGCCTGGAGGCGAGGAGGCTGAGGGGAGACCTCATCCCTGTCTACAGCTGCCTGAAAGGAGGCTGTGACGGGGTGGGTGCTGGGCTCTGCTCACAAACTGACAGGGGATACAAGATGAGAGGAAATGGCTGCAAGTTGAGCCAGGGGAGGTTTAAACTGGACATCAGGAAAAATTTTTTCCCTGAAAGGGTGGTCGGGCACTGGCACAGCTGCCCGGTGAGGTGTGGAGTCCCTATCCCTGGAGGTGTTTAAAAGATGGGTAGATGAGTTTCTTAGGAACATGTTTTAATAAATGGACAGGTACGGTTGGACTCTGATCTCAGGGGTGTTTTCCAACCAGATGATTCTGTGAAATGAATCTCAGTAGAGTCGTGGGTACCCCCCATCTGTTCGCCAGAGCATCTCTGACTGCAATGGCAGAAAAGCCCCAGGAAGACTTCAAGGTGTGTTGGGGGGTCATCAGAACTCGGCGTCCCGGTGCTTCACACGTTACACTTCAATTGTGTGCTAGGATTTTGCTTTACGCATTTATATTGCTTTTGGGTTTTTCATTAACAGATGAGGCAAAAAACTGAGTCAGTATCCTGCTGTCCTCCTTCAGGAGGTAACCACTGCAAGCACTCACGGGGTGACTTGGGGATAGAAGCTGGCCCTTTGGGATTTGGAGTAACTTTTGTGCGTAAAACGAGAGGAACTGGGGGTCTGAGTTTACAGTGCAGATATTTGAAGGTGGCCAAATACAAATAAATGCACGCTCAGCTGGGCTGTTGTTTACTTAGACTATTTCCTCAGATCAGATATTAAGGAAAATTGAATTCTTGTATCCATACTGCTGCGGTCATTTTGAAAATGTGTGCTTGCCCAGTTGTAAATCGGCCCTGTTCTATGGACTAAAAAAAGACTGTAGGCACATACTTCTCTGGCAGTGTAGGTATTTTATATGCACTCGTATACTCCACTGGCCAGAGGTACACATGCACCGCAACGCCATTAGAGAAGCTCCAGAGTGCACTGAGGGCCCTCCTCTGCTGCAGCACAAGTAGAACGGTGCAACACGTGGTCGGGCCTGCAGTGGACTGCAGTGTCCTCTTATGTTTGCTCCTTAGGGAGTGTTGAGATCAAGCTCCATTTGCCCAGGGGAGCTAAGATATACAACTATGCCTGCCTGATGAGAAAAGAGGGAGTGAAAACTTTCTTAGTCACATAGGAACAAGTAGATTCATCTTGTGGGGCCAGAAGCTGCAAGAAAAACAACGCTACATGCCATTCTCTGCACCATCTTCTGCTCTACTTTTTCCCATGTCTACTTAAAAGTTACATTGAAGGATAACTGGAACAGGGAAGAGGGAGGAGGTTCCAGTGATTTCTCCAAATCAGAAGGGACTGCTTTTGGGTACAAGGTGCATTTTAGCACCGTCTAGAAGAGTGCTGCATGAACAATGCCCCATGACTTAGTGTATACTCAAGATGCTTTAACCTAGACACAGAGGGATTGCCACAGAGATTGCCAAGACTGAGATTATGTCAAAGTGAGAATGTTGGTTGTTAGTTTAACTACACAGACTACTAACAATGAGATGGGTTCATTACAAGAGACTGGCAAATCCAGTAGAGGTAAAATGATGGCGTTTTCAAAGTTATGTTATTATTTATAGTTTCTTACATGCAAAATTTAGGCCTACTTGATTGATTTTTTTTCCTTTTAATTTTGCGCACATGCCTCCTGACAGCAAGTGACAAGACTTCCTTTCTCTGATGTTTGATTGGGGTTTTTTTGTTGTTGTTGTCATCTTTTCTTTCATTCTATATTTTCTCCATCACTGCTTTCTGTTTATTTTTTTCTGGCTGCTCATTTGGCACAAGAAAATTACTTGCATGCTGTACACAACTGTTGATTCCCTCTTTAAAAAGGAAAGTATCCATTAAAGATGCAAAACTGTTTAATTTTTAATGTGGTGGTTAGAGGATTGGTTTTATACTGAGATGCCATGAAAATAGCCTGCTTTTTCATTCCCCTACTAACCTGGAGAACAACCATAATGGGGACAGAAAGGTAAAGCACTTAGTGAAACAATATGAGCCTTATTATTATTATTATTATTGCTTCTACCTCTTTCTCCAACTGTACCATTTGATTAATTTAAAGTAGGTCAGCCATTTACATCAGATGTTACCTGTGCTTCAGCTGCTCCATTTTGAAAAGAATAATTTGCCTTTTAAATAATCTGCAAAATATTTGCTTACTCTTTGTTCTTAGAGTGATTCACTTGCAACTGCTTAAGTCACAAGTTGCAGTTTCTGTTGCATGTTTGTCTTCATTTTCTAGATCCCAATGCCAGTTGTGCTGAGAAGATGATATTGTCTCCTCACGCTCCATCAGTGTGATGGATTGGTACCGCTATAGACACTTCACACTGTCATTTATTTTCATTCTCAATGCAGGATCTGTTAACAGGCAGTATTTGTGGAGACCCTTCTAGCTAAGGTGACTATAATAGCCTTTCTAAAAGCAGCTTTGGAGTGGCTCTTAGGATGCATCTTTGTTTTTCTAGATCAGTGCTGTATGCATCTTGGTAGTACAGCGTGGCTGGTCAAGTGGTCCTCGTGTTTGTGCTGCTTGTGCTTTCTTACCCCCGCTCCTTCCTCTGCTGTTATCCTATACCGAAAGCAGCAATTTCCTGTATCACTTTACGGCATCTCATCCCATCAACTGAGGTCCAGTTTGTAAGGACAGTATATTTTCATAATTTTTGCTATTTTTCTTCTTTAAGCTGCCTTGTTCTTTCATGGCTAGTTTAGGTAGAAGATTACTTAATGTCTCTGGGCTGTCACCTCACCCGTTGTTATACCAGGCCTGTACTTTCCAGCTCTTTCCTTACGTCTGGTAACCCTGGCAGGAATAAAGTGATCTTCATGGTGATTAAGGTGACACAATCTAGACTTTTGATTTAGACCCTGAAAAAGTGCAACGTCAGTGCAGTTCAGAGCCTCTGTGTAGCAGGCAGAGCCCGTGCGTCTTTTCAGTGTTATGGTGCTCCTCACCTGACAACTGGCCAGTTCCTTACAGTACATCTAGGAGATTGGTGAAGAAAAAAAATATTCTCCTAAAATGTCAGAGCAGCACTAGAGCCACTCCAAGAATGCTGGTTGAATTACGGACCTTTAAGAAGCCTTCCATGTTTGGTCACTATATTTAAACCCACCTTAAAAGTCAATCAAGTTACCCAGGTTTCGTGATTTCCCCAGCACAGACGGGGACCAAACTGCCTTTGAAATAAAGACCCTGTTCAAATGCTTTCCCAGAACTTCTCAAAAATACAGATTTGGTGGCCATGGTGCTGAGGGCAGTTCTCACCATGAGCAGTGAGCCCTGGGGGTGCAGGGTGGAGGGGGAGACTGCTGTTTCGTATCAGCCACCTTTGTGTTCCGGTTGTGATGTGGTGCTGGCAGTTCTATTCGTGACAGCCCTCGGGCACCAACCTCAGCTACACTCGTGCCCCCCGTTCTTTATGTGCATGTCCACGCAGACAGTTTTCAGTTTGCTCTTTTTTTAGTGTTGTGGTTTTTGCTACGCAGCCTTGCATTTTGTTCCGAAGGTGGTGAGGTTTGTGGTGAGGTACATCTTGGTGAAAAGGGAACTTTACTGCTCAGACCAGAAGTCAAAACCCCCACTCATTTCTGCACTCTGGGATTGACACTGTCATGTTGTTGCAGTTCCTCTTGGGGTCTTGCTCTTCAGCAAGAGGTAGAAGTTTGAGATAATTTGTTCCACTGCTAAGAATTGCACATTTCAGGTAGAAAGGTGAGATCCTTGGACGTGTTTCTAATATTTTCATGCATTTTTTGGTGCCTTTTTGATAACAGATAGAACCGGCCCCCCCACCGAGGAATTCAGACAGCAATTCATTAGTACCTCAGGCTATACTCCAGATATTGAGTTGCAGCAGAGAGTGAAAGGCTGAGTGCAAATGACAGTCCTGTCTCAAAATTTGTACATCCTGGGATTTGGGGGATTGTTGGCTAGCAAACTGGTCCTTCACAGGTTAATTTATTCAAAATGATAATAAGTAACAGTGATGATTCCATTTGCTGCTGATTCCAGAATAGGGTGGGTGAAAGGATGGCTTAAAATAACTCACTGAAGTGAAGAACTGGGTAAGATTTTGTATAGTGTTCAGAGTGACTGATGTTGGATGGGAAGAAAATTGATGATTTTGGACTTATTGGAGTTTTTGTTATGAGCGCCCCGTTTTGCAAAATTAACAAATGTCAGATTCTCTTCTCAAAGAACAAATTTTCTAGCTGATGCAAAGGAAATAGTATATTTTTAACAGCTGAAGATATTCGAGCATCTAGAAAGACAGCAACCCAAAAAACCTCAAACTCTGGAGATTGACTTGACTGTCTTAGGGCTTGGAACCTGTGGAAAACCAGAAATTATGGCTAGGTAGGTAGGGAGCTGTTAAGGTTGGCCTGTATCTCCCTCTGCACTTTTATTTCCCCAAATAGTTAGATTCCAGTTTCTTGGATCTAATTTCCATGTACACCAAGCAAGAATTCTACCAAGGTCTATGTTCAGTATTTGTGAAGGAGACATTAAATGTGCTGTGGGAGGGTGGTTAGAAAGGTGGTGGGTTTCAGTCATTAGATGAGTCTGAGGAGGGAGCGACCTCATGATGTGGAGGAACACTCATAACTAAAGCAGCTGGGTTTGGTACATTATATGAACGTACGGGGGTTACAGGGAAAAGTGATTCTCCATTTTATCAAGCAGGACTTGTTTGCAACATAAACCCAATACAGAACTTCACAAGAAGCCCAAGGCAGATAATTTGGGGTAGAAAACTATTGTAGAAGTAAAGACAAATCACCATTGCTGGGGATTTAGAAACTAAACTCAACATCACTGTCCCTAAGCCCACATTAGTATTGTCCCATCAGTTTGGGAATTTGAATATTCAGAAAAAGGCAGCAACCAAAACAATATGAAATTTGACATATGCTTCTAGAGTTTAAGCATCTACTTCTTTATCATGGTCTGGAAACACACTTAGGCCCTCATCCCGTAATGGATCTCATTTCAGTTGTCCTTATACATAACTTGTGGTTTCAGAGTTGTGCTGAGGAAAAATCCAGGAATCATATAACATTTTGTACTGCATATGTTGAAAAAGTTTAAGTTTGCCTGAAAACTGGTTTGCTTTATAAGATTAGATGAGCTTGCAGGGAAGAAGTGTGGGCCAGAACATGGTCAGCCAAGTCTAATATGAATTTATACCATAATGAATAGGAAACAAGAATCTGCCTGTTTTATACTGGACTAAAAGGTATTATTCCACACCAACTCTGGCAGAATAACTGAGGTGGACTCGGTATTAGCCCAGCCTGATTAAGTGGGATAGGGGGAACAGGGAGAACACTCACTATGTTTTACAAATACAGACCATGTATACCATGTGTTATTTACCCAAGCCCCAGTTCCTGGGACAACAACTTTACAATCAAATATTCAGACTTGGGCTCAGGCTTTAAAAAAACCCCCGTATTTTCTAAATGTGGTAATAATCTTTGTGGTTGACTACATAGAAATTGGACTGCAAACATGTACAGCATAGGATTTATGCATATTTTGCAGCAACTAATCAGTAGCTGACTGTGGGATCTGTTCGGCGTTTTGCTACTGTGTGTTAGTTTCTCGAGGCCCTTTGGCATTCAGCACTTCCTGCTCATGTGTGGCTTCTAGCGAGTAACCATTTAATATCAGATTGTGTGTCAAGTATGAAGCCTGAAGAAGTGATCTAAGGAGAAGCTGAAGAAGGCCTTTTACTCCTTCTCTTACTGAATGCAAACAACTTGTTCCAAAAAAGCTTTTTTTTTTTGTTTGTTCTAAAACCTAAACATTTCATCACTCAAATCAATCCTTAGCATAAATAAGATATCTTTCTTCCCCTCCCCAATTCTTACTGAAAAATCAGGCGCTATTTAAGGTCAAAGGGCTGCGGATGGTTGACAGGTTTTTTAAAGGTTGGTGAAGAGTTTACATTTTAATTTCTTTTGCTTTTTGAAGTTGGAATCTTTTCCGTGCCAGAAATCCCATAGGATTTCAGTTTTCAGTAATACCGGTATTAGTCTTGCTTCTGAAGTTTTAGTAGTTTTCATTAAATATGCATTAGCATAAGGCAAAGGCATCTTCTGTGGTAATATTTCCTTTTTTTCTCTTTCCCCTCCCCTAGCATTTTACCTGACATGCCGCTGTTTTTAACAAATGCAGAAGTTAGTTTTTCTCAGGTACAAACCAAGTGGCACGAAAAGAAAGATATCTAGAAGAAAACAGAAAATCCTGCCTTCAGTGTTCCCAGTTCTGTCACTTTTCACTTTATCTTTGAAATTGTCAGTCATAAAGCCCACCACAACAAGAGACTCTCTCACTTTTCATTCATGTGGAAAGCACTGAGATCTTCCTGAAACACAAGCAGAGTTTGTAGGCAGCCAACACTTCCCTTGGTGGGGAGCTGAGAAAACCTCTTCCCTATCACACAGTTTGTGTTGTGTAAATTCTACAAGTGCATTTAGTATTGTCAGGATTTTTGAGTTTTGAAAGGCTGAAGCAGTGAAATATCAGTAAATTATATCAGAATCAACTACTTAGTATGTGATCTTGGGTCACATCATAATGAAGTGGAGCTAAAGAGCCTGCTTTGGTGGTAAGACACTTTCTATCCTCTCTTAACTCTCTCACGTTTCTTATATATTTCTGGCACGTTCTGGCCTTATTCAGAGAAACACAGGGCTGAGCAGTGGGAGACTGGGAGGGACGTGTGGAAGAGGAACAATTCTACTGCAGATAGCAATGTGGTGACTCTTCACATGCTGAAATACTTCTATGTGTGGATGGCTTCAGAAAATGTAGCATTTAATGGTTATTTTTAATTAAATATGTATTTTACAGCTCAACCTACATTTTTTAACATTTGCACAATTTACCGTATTCAGAAGAAAAACTTGTTTGGAGAGAGTGGAATCCTATTAAAAGCAGTTACTTTTTCTTTCCCTTCAGCTTCAGAAATGTCTTCAGTCTCGCACACAGACTGTGTTAGCTCTGATACGGGGGATTTGCCCAGTTGCCCAGTACCACACACTATTTCTGTTAGCTGGACGCATCAGTCAGTAGCTCTGTTTCTGTGCCTTTACCCAAGTTATTCCTGTCCAGATTATACTGGAGAGAAAAGACACTCATCTCTTGCTTCCTTTCTCCTTCTTCCCACTCTTTCAGTCCCCACTCTCCTGCTAACCTCTTCTCTGTATTATCCACAGCTTCAAATAAATCTCATTTATATTGTGTCAATAGTCCACCCACAACTTTGGATGATCCTTTGTCCAAGTTTGGCTGGGTACGGGTTAGGTTGTGTCCTGTCCTGATGCACTGAGATGTGAATGGACTAGGAACCTGCAAATACTCGGTTTATTTTCTGACTGTCACAGGGAGGTAAAGGTCAGAGTTGGTACAGGCAGAGCAGAGATCCATTCAATTTTAGGAATTCCTTTGGAGGGGCAAAAAGGTCACCTAATAATCCGGAAAACAAAGAGTTGCTGAATGTTAGGATTGGAGAAGTCATTTAGAGCCTTTTTCAGTGCACAATGGCAAGGATCAGGGAAAGGCTGAAGTCTGGCACGATTCCTACATTATTTAAAGATGTTATGCTAACTAAAATTTCTTCGAATACAAATGCACTGTGACGAAATAAGCATTTTGTAAAATTTACTTTTTTGTAGACACAGTCCTGATTTCAGTCACATTTTTAAATTTTCAGGAGAAATGTCTGACTAAAATTTAAAAATGGTAAATTGTCGCTTCAAAAATTAGTCTAAGGGTTTTAGAATTATTTGTCATATGAAATTTTGGAGCTTTATGAAATTTAGGAGGGTTTTTTTCTTCTAGTTTGTGGAGCAGAAACAGGAATGAAGGCAGCAGAGAGGTGCTGGAATTTCTCTGGCATAAAAATGTGATTATCCCGTCCATCTACACAGGGCAAGTGTAATCACTACCAGTTTACTTTGTTGTGGCTAAATTGTTAGATATCAACTTCTTTAAGGGTTTAAATGCCTTCTTGAAAGAATCAGGATGTACAAGGATGTTTTCCAGGGAACCAGGCCCTAAAGAGCACCTTGAGCACGTCCCCTCCTCCAGGGCATGTGTGTTTGCTTTATCCATTTTTAGAGGGACAATCACAGCTTTTAAGATACTTCTGTGACTGATACGCACGGTGCTAAAGAGAACTGCAGGCACCCAGAAGAATTGATGTGGAAGTATTGTTTTGTACCTTCTACAAGCACAGTAAGGAAGGGGTTGTGGTACATTTGCAGATGAACTTGTCCTGATTGCAGCAGGCCTTCTTTCAAAAACAGGCAGCTATATTTAAACTTCGTGAGCAAAAGGATAATTAGCAGTCATCTGCGTGCCACTTTTTTATTTATTTCCTCTGTTGCCCAGTGTCAGGGCTGACAGTTAATGTTCGTGGTTTAAACCACCGATGAAACTGTGAACTTCTTTATCTGAAAAATGATGAGTGCTACCAAAAGCAGCATGAAAAGACAGTGCTTACAAGACATAATTCTGATTTTTTTTTTTCTAATTCAAAGTAGTTTTGGCAAGCTCAGAAAGGTTGGTTTTGAAATACATCATTTTACTTACACAGCCAGAGCAACACATACGTGCATACGTTCATATCATGTATGAAGAAAACGAGACTTGATCCAAAATGTTTTTATACAAGCACTGATTATCTTAATAATGGGAGAAAAGGGAAAAAATCCAGAAAGAACTCTGTAAATGGTAAATAATGCATCTCATCGGACTCAGGATTAGGTGCTTCAAATTACGCACATTTATAAGAAGGACCTGGGTTTTAAAAATACCCAAAAAAGATTTCTGATTCTAATCCTTTTACGTGTCAATAAAAGCTATCAAAATACGCAGACTTTTTAGTAATTCTAATCTCCATTTGTTAATGGGAGCTTAATCTTTTAGAAACAGAGTTTGTTTAAGAGTGGCTTTTATGTTTTGTGGCAATTTGAGATCACAAAGTGATTTGGCCGTTGTAATAATTATATAAAGGAGAAATCCAAGGCCAGGCTCAGTGGCATCTGGTAGATGATGGTTGTTTGTGGGACTCACTCTGATGTTGAAGGCTCCTGCATAAAGGGTGGTGTGGTTCAGGGAACCAAAATTCCTTGCCTGTCTTCTAGTGGAGCATCTTCCCTCCAGGTAGTTCTGAGGGTCGTAATGTCCCTAAGTGGATTGCTTTGAGCCCAGGGATTTCTGTAACAGCACTGAACATCGGCTGAGTCCTGTGGAAACTGGGCATTGGAATGCTCTGCTGTAGAACTGCAGGGCAGCTTTTAGTAGGGTTGTATATTTTACAGGTAAAATTGCAGTGTGTGTTCTGCTGTTGAGAATTCATGACGTGCAAGGAATGAGAGCATATGCCTTGTCCACAGGCATTGGTGGGTTCTTGGCTATGATGATGTGTATGTATATGAAAAAATACATGACCACCTTCAGTTCAGTCCAGTTAATTTCAATTATGGTTTTTTAAATGACTGAAATACAAGCATCTAGCTATCAGACTACTGGAGCCTTGCTTTCTCTGCTAGAAAATACAGGTCCACAGCCACAGGGAAGGAAGGAAGCAGTTGGTAGCTATCAAGCATCTCCAAGAGAAGGGTTGAAGGCTGGCCACACGGACCCTTGCTCTGAATATGGCAGTAGGTTTTGGACACTGTGCGTTCAGATTGCCATAGAAGGAGAAAGGGCTGGACATCCCCATCCTTTCCCTTTCCGCCTGTGCTGACGTTTTTTCTCCCATTTCAGTGTATTTGGTATAGTGCTCATAGATTATGTGAACATTTTGATCTCAGCAAATGCATTAGCTTTGAGAAAAAGGAGGAGACCCAGAACTGTTGTTCGGTGGAGCGTGCAGCTTGGGTTATGCCAGCATGGCCCAGCCAAGCCTTTGCTGTGACTGCAGTGCTCCTGAGCTTCACCTTCAGCTGCTGAAGCTCTCTTCTTTGAAACACATCAGTACACTGCTGCTGAAGCCTAATGCAGTGCTTCTGGGCTTGTGATTCATTGTAAGTTTCCTGCATTAAATACTGGTTTGTTTGGCTTTTATAGTCACAATCTCAGCTGGTCTTTTTTTCAATGGCTGCCAGGCTTCTTTGGTGGTGAAAACTTTCAAAACCATGGTTGTGCCATGCCCAAGCATTCAGAAATCAGGAGAAAGGGACAGAGACATTTGCTGGTTTTTTTTTTTAACAAAAATTATTTTAAATGAAGTATAATACACTTGCTATGTTGACCTCTTTGTTTCTGGAGGCCTGAGTCGTGATTTTAGTGCTCTTGTGGCTGGCAGTGCTGCTATTGACTTCAAAGGGGATTGGCTCATGCTGAAATACCTCGCTGCAGCTTTTGTCCCAGGAAGGCCTCTTCACAACACTTTACAAAGATGAGGTGACCTGAAGTTAAATATCGCAGCCCTTTGGAAACCACAAGTCCCTTTGGGACCAGTCTGGGGTTTTTTGCAGTTCCAGCCTCTTAAAAAAAATCCTGCTGTAAGCAGGTATCAGATGCATTAACACATTTTGTGATTGCCCAGGCTCAATAATGATCAAAATAAATGTGAGAATGTTTTCCAAAGGAAATTAAACGAGGAACAAATAGAGAGCATCTACAGCAGTTTTGTGGTAGGTAACATTATACAGCACTTTCTACCTTTTTCCCATGAAAGCCCTATGAAGGTGAACTTGATGATGTGAGGGTTTCCAGGCAGCCTCACTTCATGTGAGAGGGTCTCCCCATGGGACAAGGAGAGCTCTGCCTGTGCTCCTTGTTACTTGGGTGAGGACAGGAAGACGAGGGGATTGTTCGTGATGTACAGAGTTACTCCAACATCTTCCACTTGTGAGTGGGAGGAGCTTTTCTTCTCTGATGTGAGGGATATTATCTCCCTCCATGTAACTAGTTTTATTATGGTATCAAAAGGAGTAAGAAAGGCAAGGGGAAATCCAGTAGGAAAAAAGTACTGACTCAGATAGCAAAGGAAAATGGAGAGGGTTTAAAATGTGAAAGATCCCCAACAGGAACAGATGCAATTACTTCATTCCAGTTTTTGATAGGGGTTTTTTGTTAGTCCCACAGATAGATCCACAAACAAACCACTGATCTGCCTCTTCCACTTTATCTCCAGAAAACTACCTCTTGGCTCAGCTCCCTTGATTCCTGTTCAGTGGAAAATCTTTATTTTTTCCAGATCTTTTGCGTTGCAATGCCCACCAAGTGTGGAAAAAGAGGGGAAGCTCTCCATCCAGCATCAATCACTGCAGGAGCCCATCTGCCTGTGGTGGCCAGCAGAGCTGACACGCTAGACCCGTAATTACCGCCTCTGCTCTGTCCTGCTGTGAAGATCAGGAAAATTGTTCATAGGCTGGGATTTTCCAACAGGTCTGTGAAGGAGCCTAAACCCACAGACTTATACAACAGAAAACCACGAGTAGACTGGTGGCTTTACACAATTTGTTTGCATTATAGTAATATCTCAAAGAAAGTCTCAGTCATGTATAATATCCCCCTCTTCTTACTCCAGGTAATAAATGTATAAGGTAATGGAACTTTCTTTTGCCTGTGTTCATTATGTTTCCTGTCCTATAAGGCCAAACAGTTTCCCTGCTCTTCTTGCTGCAGGAGGAGAGAAATGGGAAAAAGTTGGAAAAATTAGGCTTTTTGTTTTTTGTGACGATGTTCAGGTTTATCAGTACACAGTTAAAATGGGATATTTTGCTGAGCCATAAAGAAGGATTAATGTTCCTGTTTTGTTACCTCTTACTCTGGTTATTTTTGGTAGGACTTCAGAGCTAAAAGCGTCCTTTTGATTGTGGTGGCATTCGGCGCTGTCATCACTAAAGCAGCTTTCCCTGAAGCCCAGTGATATGCCGTGTACCCTGTGCTGCCAACTGTCCCCACAGTCTCCTGACCCATTTGCTGCACCTCCCGTTGCCTGTCACCTCCACACATTTTTCAGCTGCCTTCCCCTCTCCAGCTGACTGCCAGGGGCTGCTGGAGGAAAGTGCGGAGGGTGAGAGGTTTCATGTCAGAGATGCTGCCGTGTGAGGTTGGTGCGCTAGGTGGGGTGGTTGCAATGCTGATCACGAAAAAGCGTCCCTCCAGAGCCGGATTTCTGCCTGGATCACCCACCTACCAGCAGGCAACTGGGTTTGAAATACAGGCTTGTTTACACGAAGTGACCAGCCCTCCTGCAGCGGAGCTGGTAGATTGCCCCGAGCTGGTTTCGGCTGGGTTCTGCTCCTTCCCAGATGAAGTCATGACAGACTCATCATTAGTTTCAGTGTCTATAAAAGGAAACTCAGCTGCCTTTGAAAGTGCAAAGCTGGAGTGGGATGGAATGGTGTGGCAATGTTTTAAATTTCCTGAAGACCCCCTCTAGTTTTTTAAAAATCCATAAAATGTATATTTGAACAACACAAAATGTTATTATCAGCCATTGTTCTTCCCGCAGCCAAGGCAGTGCTGCAAGCTTGACGTTACTGGTTGTACTGGTGAAATTGGATCTCCTTGTACTATTGATTCTGCTGTACTTTGGTCGGGGCTTGTGGGGTTTGTACTGATTTGTCAAAGAAACTGCTGAGGAGCAGGTGAGCAAGATCTGTTGTCTGTGTTGTTTGGCAGCTATAGAAGCTCTTATTCTTTGCCAGCAGCCTATTGCACACCTGGACATGGATTTGTTATGAGAGAAGTTAGCTTTAATTAGGGTCAGATTTTCCAGTATTTGTACAGAGTGCTTTGACCCTGGTCCACAGCAGACTGTCCAAGGCAGACTGTCAGGCTGAGTTGTTCATTTATTAGGTAGTCTTCTGAAAAAGCAACTGTTACTATAATTGGACTGAAAGTTTTGTGTGTGCTGCGCTTGGAGTAGCCTTTTCTAAAACAAAACTCAATGGATCTATAAAATGTGTTCTGAAATACACATCTAGACCTCCACTGCCCTTGTGTGTTGCTCAAACTCATGTTTTCTTGGTCTGCTAGAGATTTAGATTTGATTTGTGCAGCTCTAAGGGCAGATACAGAATCCTTTGGCTGGTTTGAAAGTCTGAAAACAGGAATTCCTTCTCCCAGCCTGAAACTCCAGCATTAGAAAGACTTTCCCCGGAAGCCTAAAAAAGAGAGACATCGCTCATTCTTTCCAATCTCAAAACATTTTTATAGCAGGAAAAAAAAAATTGTTTTCCTTTTCACTTTCTTTATTCTTGGAGGAGGAGGGTCTGGCTGGATTTTTGCTTTTAGACTTTATTTCATTAAAAACACCCTGATAATGTTAAGTGGTTCATATACAATTGTTAAGTATCAAAATAACATCAAAGTGTTCAGGTATGCTGGTACATATGCAACAGAAAATTTTTCTATGTGAAATAATAAAAGTTTAGACATTAGATATATGACTAAAAGTAGGCTAAAGCAGTTTTTCCAATGCATGTCCTCCACATGAAACAGGAAAAGAACATTCTTATTAAATTATCAAAACATTTCTCAAGTATTTATTCAATGCTGCCTGAAATGATCATGAGAAGTGGCTCATTGTATAGAATGTAATCCATGTCATGTGAAATTATAGTATTGAGGTAGTACAAACAAACCCAGAAGTCCACTAAACCGCAGCCGTACGTTGTAGCCGCCTCCCACACGGATGTGCAGGTGAATATAAGGCTGGGGGGGTCGGGGACGCTTACAATCGTGCTCACTAGCCAGGTCCCAGCTCAGTACAAGCCTCTAGCAGTCATACTCTTCCAGCAGCCCCCAAGCAGCCACTGCAGCATCTGCCAGACTGAGAAGCCACAGCTCCCCAGCTCCACAGCACCCGCAAGAAACGCTTGGCGCGTTTCAGCCCCTGTGGCTCAAGAATATCCCGGAGTGTTGCAAGCTTTCTGAATGCTTTGGGGCAGGCAGTGTTGCTGGTGCAGCATGGTGGAAGATCTTCATGTCCTGGACTGTGTGGGAGGAGGTGGCTTGATGTATTATAGTTGCATACGGATCTTGAAATATGTGGTAGATAATATCTTTATGTTGGGATAAAAAGTGTAGGTGGGGTTTTTTACCAATTTGAAAATTAGGCTCTAACCGATTGGGGATTCAGATACAACATTGACCTAAAGATGCAGTAAATAAGGTGGCGTTCTTCACTCCTTCTTGCAGCCACAGGATCACATGGTATCTCAGGATCACAGAGTTGTTCAGGTTAGAAAAGACCTTTAAGATCATCTGCAAGTGTAACACTGCCAAGTCCACCACTAAACCTAAGCACCACATCTACACGTCTTTTAAACACCTCCTGCATGGTGACTCAGCTGCTTCCCTGGGCAGCCTGTTCCAATGCTTGGCAGCCCTGTCAGTGAACTCATTTTTCCTAATATCCAGTCTAAACCTTCCCTGGTGCAGCTTAAGGCCATTTCCTCTTGTCCTATCACTTGTTATTTGGGAGAAGAGACCAGCACTCACCTCACTACAATCTCCTTTCAGGCAGTTATAGAGAGTGATAAAGGCCCCTCTCAGCCTCCTTTTCTCCAAAATAAACAATCCTGGTTCCCTCAACCGCTCCTCATAAGACTTTTTCTCCAGACCCTTCACCAGTTTCGTTGTCTTTCTTTGCACACACTCCAGCACCTCAATGTCCTTCTTGTAGTGAGCTGAAAACAGTATTCCAGGCGCAGCCTCACCATCTGAATGCATCCTTTTAGGTTAACTGTTGACAGCACTTCCAAAGTGATGTAATTCTTGTTCTGGACATAAAAGCCTGTGGGAGATGTGCAGCAGAGAATCTGCATGTTCTGGCTAAGCCTGTTAGGTTTCCTATTGCACTTGACTTTTCTTTCGTAAAATAGAAGTTTAATCATTAAATCTGTAGTAGGAAAAGTCTCTTTGTGGCCTGGTCTAGTTTAAAAATTTAAATATTTTGCTTAGTTTTCTTCAAGTATAATCTTTTTTTCCAAAGAAATATGGCAAAATTAATACAAAGGCTCTAAACATCTTAAATTACTGAAATGTTATAGGATTTGTATAACTGTGCAGAGAACAACTGGGCTGCACAGCTGATTTCTCACAGGGATGGGCATTGGCGGGATTGTTCCTTTCATTTATATGGGCTCATTGAAAGACGTGGGGTTAGCACAACCTACTTTTCAGATCAGCTTCATCTCTGCCATGTCTTCCTGTAAACCACATGACAGCAGCTTGAGAGTAGGTACCTCCTTAACTGATTTTTCTTTGGGCTCATCATAACCACTTCAATTATGCTGGTTTCACCCCCCGTACTTGCTGGGCTCCTGTGGGTTCTTGTGCTTAGTTTGGGGGGTTCCACCATCCTATACAGTCCTTGCTCAGCTGGGCGGCTGCCTTGGCCTGCAATATTTGTGCCACACATGGAAGAAGATCTTTCCTTTTGGTGTAGCAGCACAAGCCTTTGTTTGGAAGCTTCTTTTTCAGAATCACATAGCAGGGGGTGGAGATGGGTTGGGCAGAAGGAATGAGTGAGTGTACTATGCTGTCTCCTCTGCCTTCATCCCTGAAAGCCAAAGAGGAAAATGAATTACCTGGATCTGCGTTCTTGTTTCCACGTAGGGCTTCTCAGAGCAAGCCATGACGGTGCTGGCAGAGCTGCAGCAGAACACCCTGCTGTGATGGGAGAAGCTGAGCTTGCTGCATGCCCCAGGGCACCCGTGCTGGTGGATGAACATAGCTCTTTGGGACGGTGTTTTGCAAATCGGCATTGCTTTGCAGTGTACTGGTCTCAGTGCAGTGCTTTATAACAGAAGGTGGAGGCCAGTTAGACCTTCATCCCTGTAATGTTCCAAAACTAGTTATGTTGAATGACTGGCAAGTGCTTAGAAGACAAGTCAATAACTAAATGAGAGCAAGTGTGTAGTAAATCCGTTTGATTTTCTGCTTTTGGAGGGCTAGTGAAGGGAAAAAATGAGCTATCTCTTGATTTGATGTATCTTGATATTGAAAAGGTTTTGAGACTGTTCCACAGGACTGTGTTTTAGACATAAGCTAAGGAAACACGGCCAAGATAGAATCTGCATGAAGTGGGTGTGCAACAGTTTGATAGATTGTTCTCAAAAATGCTTATCAGTAGTTTCTCTCAGACTAAAAGGGCATCTCAAGCAGGATCTTGCAGGGGGCAGTCCTTGGCTGGGTTCTACTCAATACTTGAGTTTTGATTTGAAAGTCAGGTTTAAGAATACCTTTGCCAAATTTATACCAATTACCATGCCAGGGAAGTTGCAAGCACTTGGGAGGGCAGCACCATCTTCACAATCTTCAGTCTTCACAAGTTCAAAAGGGTAATACAGCTTTCTCTCAATTGGCACGCTCCTCTTTCGGTCTGGTTTTCATATAACCACCGCACGCAAAGAAAGAATTATTGAAATCCAGGTAAAATTCCAAAGCACTTGAGAGGTTAATCGCTGTCAAGTAATTTATGCCCAGTGCTAAGGATTTAAAATAAAGATGTCTGAAAAAACGCTTTGGAGAAATGCTGAGACTACCACATAGAAACAAACCACTTATCACCAAAATGCATGGAGTTTTGAGATTGTCAAACTTGAAGATTGTGGCCCGAGAGGGCAGTAGAGAGCAGAAGGTTTGAGGGGTTAAGATTGCATGTGTTTGTGCCATATACCCACACTGCTAAACTGAAAAGCAAATTAGAGGAAGGGAATAATCGAAAGACAGTATACCTGTACTTGAAGATCAAGATGGGAAATGGGGAATAAAAGAGGAAACAATCTTCATGGTTCTCCTATTGTTCATGCTGACTGCAGTGACAAAAGAAAAAGATATCAGCAGTGAAATAATTAGCTATTTCAAATTAATTCCATTTTAATAATTCAAACACTATTAATAATGCAGGTAAAAATATTTCAAATATATTTTTGTCAAGGTCCTTCTATAATATTCTTCTCCTCATTGAAGCAGAGAAGCTGGTGCTTCTCACCACCCTGCAATGTAAAGAGAGGGGCAACATAGCTCTAAAATACCTAACTGCCTTTTGTAAAGCTTTGATGAGCTTTTCCATAGTGCTCTCAAGAGGGCAGCTTTCCTTGCATTTCTAAATACGTTCTCTGGGCAAATTCAAGCAGTGTGTTCCTGATGAAATTTTGTTATTTTTAGAAAAAAACGAAGCAGGATGCATCATTTCCCCTCCTACACCTTTGTTGATGCTTTAACATAAAGACCTGTGTTCGGAAGTTAATTACAGCATCCCAGCTTGCTCAATAAATAGGCACTGCAACTGTAAGTGGGTGCTATTGTAAAGAGAAAAGAAAAGGAACAATGCCATAAAAATGTCCTTTTGGAGTTCTTTTTACGTCTGATTACCACCCCAGGAAAACAGTGCTGACTTGTTTGCCACAAAGGGCATTAAACTGCCTTGTGGGACACCCTGGGAATGGATGCCCAGGTGAAAGGCATGTTACAACAAACAGAGTGTTTTGGGAAATAGCTAAGGAAAGAAAGAAATACCACAAACCAACTTGCCGTGCATATTTGACCCCTTTTGAACCTTTGCTTAATCTTATATGCGGTTTCACTTAGGAGGAGAAATTGATAATAGAAACAGGAATGTCTTTAATTTTTTGTTTGTTTGTACATCAGGTTCTGTTTCCCTGAAGACAGAGGAAGTCAAATGAGAGAACAATTTTGTTGCCCGCAGCTCAGTCTTTTTCAGCTGGTGTTTGGTCCCTAGGTTTTTCTTGGGATGCTTTTGCAGTGTTTACCTGGCTTCATTGTTGCCTCCTCAGTCAGATTCTCTGGTCTTTCTACCCTTGTTCCTCAGACATGCGTGCTTCTGAGCAAAGCATCCAAGTGATTTGAACCAGATTTATTACATGTCATTGAGTTCATCGTAATACACCTCAGCAACGGAGGTTTTTATGTTGCATTAACAGTATTCTACCTTCTGGCTCTGTGCTGGAATGGAGCACTCTTAGAGTTTTGACTCAGAATAAAAAGTTCAGGCTGCTGAATTATCGATGTTATTGCTTGAAATGGCTTTGGGGTTTCATTTTTCTTCTGCCCTACTGGCCGGCTGTGATCTAATGGAAGTACAGCCTGTAGTGACACAGTTGCATCCTGAGCTGGAAAATATTTACCTTGACTCTTTATTCAGCAAAAGCCAACGACCCCTAATGCCTATTTCCCAAGCCCTGCACACAGCACGTCTCCAGCTTGCCAGTTTGTCTGATGAGCTTTGCCGACATCGGTTCGGCTCTGTGCTTGTCACACACATTTTGCAGTAAATCCTGGTGAACAGACTCATTGTCAAACCACAATAAAAATGAGTGCTGTTAACTAACCTCTTTCAGGGCAATTATATATTATATAAGAATTAAAATATACCTGTCCTTTCAGTACCTTTGAGGTGCATTTGAACTGCTGGTTTTACAGAATCACCAAGCTATACAGGGTAAGGTGATGGTCTAAAAGGAACTCTTCCATTGCTTAAATCTTCCTTCATGCATTTTCACTTGTATTACTGAAAACAATCTGATGTGCCCAGAATCTCCTCTGTCCTTAACATAAGTCTAACCAAATGTTTTATGTCTGGAGATTAAGTCCTGGCCCCACTGAAGTAGAAGTTTTGCTGTTGGCTTCACCATGAGTGGGATGTCACCTCAGATCCTTAGGCCAGGATATATTTTCTTTCCTTGTTTTTTCCCTCACTAAATTATCTCTTAGCAGGTTTTAAGGCAAAAGAGAAGGAGATCTACAATTGTACCTCTCAGTAAGGTTGAACTCCCTCTCTTTTCACTGTACATAGGATTACAAGAGGAAAAGCGGTGGGCAGAAAACAAGAATTAGATATAGATAAGGAGCAGGGAAAAATGTTTTGTAAGTTTGTTATATGCAGTCATTAAGGCATTATAAAAGTGTGGGGTTTCATTTCAGCAAGGATAATGAAGACTGGCCTTTTTACAAAGATTCATAGCACTAATGCCAGAAGGGTTATTAGGTCTGACTTGTGTGATACAAGCACTTAAATTAACTCTCATTTACCCTTTTGTTGAGCGCAGTAACTTACATTTGATTGTTCTCATACAGAGACGTCCAGTCCCGATGTGATGACCTCCAGAGATAGAAAACACATGATAGCCTTGGTAGCTTCATCACATTTGCTGCTGCAATAAATGCTTGGTTTCATTTGAAACTTTCTGTTCTCAGTTTTCAACCAATATTTCTTGCTGTAACTTTCTCTGCCAGACTACCAAGCCTTTTGTTGTACTCGGTGCTTTATCCCTTGTGACTCAAACACGTACTCACTTTGTACATTGCAGTAGGGGCTAAAGCGTTTTTGCTGGCGTTGGTCGTCCTCCTCAAGCTGAACAGAGAGCGAGGTGTTGCTGCACCAGCCACAGGATAACTGAGCCAGGGATCCAAAACTGGCTGTCCTTATCCAGAGCTTCAGTTTTGCCTCTTTATAGAAAAATCTGTCCAAACACTGCATTTAGCCAAATATCATGATGGTTTCAGAACATGCAAAGATGTTGACAGAGTTTGAAAGCCAGAGCATTTTATAACCAGGCTTTATAACTGTCTCACCCAGGTGTGGGAAACCTGCAGCCTGTAGAATGGGGTTTGAGTCTGGGACTTCATTTCACAATGTATATATGGATACAGATTTTCCATTCCTTGTTATTGTCAGATAATGCTGAGGATTATACCAGCCTGCTACCTCACAGTTACGCTCGAGAGTCTTTATTTTGCCCTGATGTGCCCTGTTCCCTCTGCCCGATTTAGCCTAGCACTCTGGATAGCAAAGGCTGTGCTCTGAGGTAAGGTTGCTGTTAGAGCCCATCTCTGTTTCCATAGGAATAGTAACTCATTTCAGTGTACTTGTTTGTGATATTAGAAGAGAAAAGGAGAGAGGTTATTTCAGTTTACTTGACAGAATTAACTTATGTGAGCAATATGTTACAGTAATGAATGAATACTCATGCCAGGGGTTGTAAATGGCTGTCCAGGTCTGGTAGCCTTTGTCCCAGAAGAACACTTAAGTTGTTTTCCATAACAGAGAGGAAAACTTCTCATCTGCAGTTTCCCAGCTCATATCCCTAATCCCTTTCATAGCCATCTCCTTTTTCAAGTCATTTCTTATTTGGGGAAACTGTGAAAAGCAAACAGAAGGGTGCATTTTGTTTCTGAGGACGCATAGGTGATAGTTCATAGGAGTATGTGTGGCATTTTCGGTTTCGTACCCCTTCCTGCTCTTCCAGCCCCACATGAGTCTGGTACATGACAAGAACTGAATGTTTACCTTCAAGTAAGGACGAGTAACTGCAGCCCAGTCTGTGTGTGTACGTGTGCCGTGAGCACGAGAGACGGGGTGAAGGGGAAGAGCTACAGGCTGTCTAAGAAAGGGGAGAGCATGGATGAGTCTAAGACTTAGGACACTTCAACCAGCATGTCAATTAGACCTGACTCTGAGTAGATTTAATTGTATTCTGAAGGCAGCCAGCCTGCCAGTAGTTCTGATGTGGTTTAAATAGTAGTGAAAATACTTAAAGCCATGAGATGTCTGGTTTCTGAGGCTCCCATTGCCAGCTGTGCAGACGTGGTCATGGTGGCACCAGCAGATATTTGGTACATATTTACTTTTGGTGATGTCAGGGCATGGCATAAATCATCCAAGCACATCCAACTCGAAGATCTCCAGGGCTAGACAGGCAATTAGACACGTGTGAAGCTGCCTGACTCCATAGTGGGGTCAGTGGGAAAACTAAAGGAGAAAAACAAGTGTTTGTTTTTTCCAGCTGTTCAAAGTGTCCTGTTCATTACAAATAGCTGTTCTCTCGGGCAGAGTGACATCGAATGAGTACCACACCTCTGTCTACATAAGTTTGTTAAAAGCAGGGATTTAGAAACAACTTAGAATTTACTTAGATAATGAGCGCTTAGAGGTGTTTTTCTTATCCTTGCTTTTTTTCTCCCACTGAGCACCCTTCTTCATGATATGCTGAAACCTCCTTCTTGACCTCTCTCCACATCCTTGCTTCGCCCCCAACTGCCTCCATGCCTCCTCTCACTCAGCCCTGCCACTCTTTCTGCTCTATACTCAGCGTATGCCCAACGCCTTCCTGCTCCCTCTGAAAACCCATCTGTGCTGTGAAACTCTCTACCTACAACCACCACACATTGCTGTCTGGATCCCACTCTCTTCTTGTTTTCTATCAGTTTAAATCAGTTGACTTCAGTGGTGTTGTCTCCCCTTGCAGCTTTCAACAAGAGTCAGAACCTCTGCATCTGGCCGGGCCATTCAAGGATAAAGTCTTTCCAGGGAACAAAAGGCTCCTGTTGTTTGCTCAGCAAAATAAAGCTGGATCCTCCCCTTACAGAGGTTTATTAACTCTATTTCCATATTGAACTGTAGCTTCTTTCCAGGCAAAGGGCATTTTTCTTAATGTCCAGCTCTGAAACTCTTCTGCCTCTGTGAGGTAAGGAAAAGGAGTTCGACAAAACCTTGTCCTGGTGATGTTGGGAATTGTTGCTGAGGCTTAGGGAAGGCTTCTGCTAGAAGTCAGCCCTGCCGTATGCCAGCCTCTCAGCCCTAACCCAGGAAAGCTAATTCCATGTTTACGGCTCAGGACTTCCTCAAGAGGCTTTCCCTTTTGCCTGGTGGTTTTCAAGAACATGCCAGAGCAGAGATGGTTTCACATTCCTAAAGAATAATGTGCATCTAACAACTTTATATTTGTGGAGATGTTACTAATCAAGTATTTTGGTGCATTTTATAAGGCATCCTTTTGCACCAAGTAGCAATCTTCATTACTGGCCGAAAAATTAGCATTTGTCTGTAGCAGAGCCCAGACCGTTTGCTTCCATGCTCGTGTCTTTAAAGTATCCTTCCCTCCCTCCCTGTGAAACCACTGCTGGAGGAAAAATGTACTTCACAGAAGGAAGCATCTTTTGGAGGACCACACATCCCTTGCCCTCAGTACCACAGTTGTCCTGGGACTTGGTGGATATTTAGAAGAATTGCGTGAAGCTGTATATTTAGAGTGTTGGCGTTGATTATACAAACCCACGGCATCTAAAAACAAGTACAGCTTCTCCCAGAGACACCTGCATGATGGATTCTGTGTGGGAAGAAACAGACACAGTGAAAGGGAAGCGAAACATTTTGCCCGAAATGGCATCTTACAGAGTCGGATCTTTGCAGTGACAAATCTGTGCTGAGCCGAGCCAGATTTCATTTTCTAAATGTGTTCTTGGGCATGTTTGTCATGGTTGGAAACACCACAGCCGAAGCTGTACATTGATCCTGCGGGTTTGTCAGCTCAAAGTGGGTTTGATGACTGGATGCTGAGGTCTCTGTTTACCCCGCTTTCTCTATTTGTTCTTACCTGGGCGCATTGCTGGGCTCTGTGAATCCTCATTGATTTTCCTGGGAGTGAAATGTCATTACTGCAGCGGGATGTGCACATCAGGTACACTGAAGAACAGGATCATTAGAGTTCTGTGCCGTTAGTGGTGCTTCTAATGTATCCCATAATGCTTCTTCTCTAGGATGTGGCACTGATTATCCGAGTTAGCTGCTTCATCGGCTCTTAACGCTGTGCTGCCGGGGTCTTGCACAACCTCCAGGGTGTTTATCCTCACACAGCTGAGGTGTGGGGGGTCAGCATGGCACGAGCCGTTCCTGCAGGAGGTCAGATGTTGGAGGAGCTTGGACAAAACCGTTCGGGAAGTCTGTGGCCGAACTGGGAATGGAACCCAGGTGCTAAGTGCAGATGACCAAACTGAACTGTGGCTGAAGAAAACTGAGATACGGGTTGTTGAAGTGTGAGACTCTGGGAAAGGGAACACAGAGCTTTGGACGCGTGCAGACCTGATTTTCTCAATCCTTACTCAAAATTGCACTTCAACAGATTGAGGTATTTTGGTGTCGTGCAACTATGGATTGTGATGGGCTTGCTCTGTACTTGCAAATTAAATCAGTTTATGCCTGGTGTATGTGTATATGTATATTTAACTTTTAAATAACAGTTCCAGCCAACTGCTCAACGCCACTTAATATCTATATCTTTCTTTTGCCCATATGCAGTCAGGGAGACACCGCTTTAATACTTTAATAATGGCATCAGATCATAACCATATATTAATTATCATGTAATAATCAAATTACCTACAAGAAAAAAAAAAGTTTTCTTTTTCTGGAAGGATGCTGATAAGATGTTTTCTGTTCAAATGGAAGAGGTTTAGGTCGTATATCATGTTGAGTTTCCATTTATAGTTAGCTTTCAAGAGTTAATGAACGGTTACCTGTCACACAGCCCTGATGAAGCACCCAGACTCAGTGCTTATCCAGCTGCTCTGACTGATGCTTTCCATACTCTTGTTAGTGCCTTACAGTCCGTATTGTCAGCTGACTGGAAGCTGTGACTAGGTTGCAAGTGCACGTCAGGATGGGACCTGGGAACACATTGCCATCTTCCAGAGATTCTTTAAAGGCAGCTTGTGTGTGCGGGCAGGGTGTGAGTTTTCGTATGGTCCCAGAGCGCTTCTCATCTGCTTGGTTGGGGGACCAGCGCCCTGAAGGACACCATGAAGCCCATCTGCCCCACAGATGGGGTTCAGCCACGCTGTATACACTGAGACCTGCCTGCCACATAGAAATAGTCGCCTTCTGGAGGTCTTTACTGTGAGGTCTAAGTAGATGTAAATTTATGTCTTCTCTTGGGCTCTTTGGCACAGGCTGTGTCTCCACCTGTATCCCCAGCCACAAGGGTCAGTACTGGTTTCTTATAGCTGCATTATGCCTGGTGGCTGCTCGAGTGAAAGTCCCCTTTCCCAGCCCAAGAGAAACCCAAAGCAAGCAGAACAGATTCAAAACCAGTCTCTCTTATCTTTAATCAGCACAAGACATTGGCTTACTTACTAGAGTTTAACATATGCCTGTGTCCTTCTGCCCTGCGGTGGCTTTGTCACTGTCCCTCAGTGTTGTTTGGGCTCAGTCAGACACCCGTAGGTCTGCAGCTCTGCAGAGCCCCATCTCCAAAACTTTCTTCTACGCAGGCAGCCCTTGGTTGGCCCCATAGTTAAGCAGTAGCATCCTGGCACAAAGGCGCGGTTCTCTGCTCTTCTCTCCTGAGCTGTCTGTTGGTGCTACACTACATCCCCCAGCTCTCTTCAGGGCCTGGGGGGCTTTAAGGACTCACCAAGAGTCCTCCTTCTCCTTCTCCTTCTCCTTCTCCTTCTCCTTCTCTCCTTCTCTCCTCCAGGAACGCAATACTCTGCAGGCAGCCACCTCCCACAGAGGGGTTGGAGAGAACTGGTTCCGTCTCTCGGATGGCCATCTCATGGCCTCCATGACAGTGCTGCTGTGCAACCAGATTTCATCAGATTCACATTAACCAATTACCTACATTGGAACATGAATCAATTGTCATTAACTGATACAGGATATAAGAGATGAATAAGCTCCTTGATGAGCATTTTTAACCCTTTGAACTGATGTAGTTGTAGCTCTGTCACGTGCTAATGCAACATGCTTATGAAAACTTCTGTTTTATATAAGCTCTTTATAAGCCACTTATAAATAGAAGCTTAATACGAAGTGTGACAGATTTCTAATCTTTAGTCTCTCCTTAGCCCTCCAAGTGCTTCCTTTCTGGAAATGCAGAACATAGTATGCCCTAGATATTCCCCATTCTTGCTGATAACTTCAGCTTTCAGCCATTGATTCTCTCTGCTTCTTAATCACTGTAAATAGATCAGTGCTGCAACTGTCTTTTTATTTAACATTTTGAAAGGACAAATAAGATCAAAGGGGCAGTGAAGAGGTGATGAATGGAAAGCGTATTTTGTTGCTCATGTGATGCTGTGAGGCTGAGGGGGTGTCATGTCAATATAATACAGACACAGAAATCTGTATTTCTTTTCCGTTGCAGTAAAGAGGATTGGAGTAGCTGAGGGAATTATTTTTAGAAAAAGGGAAAAACTATTGAGAAGATACTGTGTGGCATTTATGTAGTGTCAGTGTTTGTGACGTTCTTTTTCACCAAAGGCAGTGTGTGTTATGGTGCCCCTTTAACCACTGGGCAAACACCGTGGCACAAAACGCCGTGTTTAGGGTTACACGGCAAATCGGTGCCAAAATGGGGGACAGAACCCAAATTTCCTGGTGTCCTCCATGTACTGCTGCGTTTCACCTGCTGCTGCCAGGGGACAGAATCTTCTATTTGGAAAGAAGAGATTTTCTCATTCATAAGGAAGAACCTGTAGAAGAGTAGAGAAAGGAAATGTTTAGGAGTTTATACTCATTTTGTTTGTTACTCCTAGAGGGTGGAAATCCTGTGCACCAGAGACTCGGGTGGTGTGGAAATTCTAGAAGTGATACCTGTTCATCTCAGCGTATGCCATTCAGATTTTGTTGAGCCCAGTGCCTCCAGCAGCCAGTGTCTTTTTACTTCACTTTAAAAGAAGTGAAGCTTTGTAGTCACTTTTCAGCCTTCATCCCTGAACAGTCTAATAATGAACTACTGCAGGCAGTGAATATATCGACATGCGTTTGCAGGTAACACATCTACCGTGTGTCTCACAAACCATAGGGAACATTGGGTGCAGAACTTGTAGGATTTAAAGCACAGCCAACGCCGATGGCTGCAAACTGTAAACTAACCTAACACTTTCTCAGCCACAGATTCCTCCCCCCTTTTTTTCTCCTTCAAACTTTTGCTGTTGCGTCACTGATAAATCTCTGTAATATATCCCGGTTTTATTTAGAATTTTGCCTTCCTACTCATTAAATCTTTCCTCATTAGCGTTACTTTTACATTTCAGAAACGTATATTCAATATTATAGGCTCGGAGTTCTTTTGTTTTCTCCCCGAAGAGGTAAAACCCTGGGGGATTAAAGTATCTACTTGATAGGCTCGCACAATCTTAATCAGCCTATAATGGAGCTAATGGCTGTTTGTCATCCTCGGAGATATAAATTTCCTGGTGATGTCTGCTGCAGTCAGTGCATGAAGTATGCTCCCGCTGCCAGCAAGGTCTAATAACCAGGAGCAGGGCAGCCAGCTTCATTAGCGAGAGCGAGACAGACTGTACCGGCTGCCTTTCTGGGGAGCTCTTCTTTTTTGAGTACCGGGGGGGGAGAATGGATAATGCTGGTAAGTGAAATAAAACAGATCTTCTTCGTGGAGCTGCAGGGTTTGTTTGCATCCTGTCTCATTTGCTGCTGGAGATGTTTCTTTAGCCTTTGTGGCTTCTTCCTTTTCAGTGTCCTTTATTAAAGCAAATTTCTGTGTGTAAAATGTGACACACTTAAGTTGTTAACCCTTTAACAGTCTGGTTTTTTCTGTTTTAAGTCTGTGTTTCCTGGCAATGTGAACCTGATCCGTAATGTGGGATCTGCCTTTTTAAGGTTTTCAGTGCTGTTTGGGAAGCTGTATTCAGGAAATGTGGCAGAAGGGAAAAATACATCTGCTTTAGTAGGGAAATAGCTCTCGTAGATTGCAGTAGGTGTGGATAGGTAACTAATAAAGCTAACAAAAAGTAGATAGTGCATGTCTCTCATATGTCTCTTTCTAAGCTGTTACTATTTTCTCCATACAGTGCCTTGCTCTCTTTTATATTCAGTCCATAAAATGCTGAATATATTTACACTTTTTATTGTTTTCTTTGATGTTCCAACTTTAGATCGTGCATTTTCATGCCAAATAATGCACTTGGTTTCTAAGGAGGCGCGCACGATACCGATGTTTCATCTATGATGAAATGCATTATTTGCATTTCCCTTTTAAATTACGTTGTAGCACTAAGCAGAGTGAAAATGCAGCTCTTTGGGATCGGTATTTTGCGTGTTGCTTTGACTGCTGTAAAACTTGAACACGTCCTTGTCTCACTGATTTATTGGTAGCACTACAATACATACGAGGACACAGAATCTGCAGTGGATTCATTGCCCTTTGAAACTTGCTCAGATCATCGGAATTGTCTAATGTTGACCTTAAAAGTGAACGTCACCTCTACAGTGTCTGAGAAATATATTCCACAGGAAATTTCAGAGGCAATACTATATTTTTGTGGGGTTTTCTGGGCAGTTGGGGGGTGTGTGTGTGTGTTTTAATAATAATAATAATAATAATAATAATAATAATAATAATAATAATAATAATAGCAAAAATCTTGCTTATATCCACTAAACTGTCCAGGTCAGCCTCATCTCAAGTGTATTGCTATCAACTTCTGCAACAAACAGATTAAAGGGTCTTGCTACTTTTATTTCTATGAAGTCCAAGACAAAAAAAAAAAGAAAAGGTGTTTTTCTGGAAATTAAAATGTGGGAAAAAAATATGGAAAATTACATTGGCAATACCTATGAACTTAAAAACTGATACGGTTCTTGTATAGAGTTCATTTCTGTGAGATAAATAAAAATAGGAATATATTTTGCTCTTGGTGCTTTGGCCAGCCTTTAAGAAGCCTAAACATAATAAATGATAGTGACGTGTGTTCGATATTCCATGACAAGGCAGAATTTTCTGGTCAGAGACGAAGGATTCTTGTTCTCCAGCACAGAACGCCTGTGGGCAAGAGATACCCTGGCAGGCAGAGCTGCTAATTCCTCCAGTTTTTTAAACTCCCCAGCATCAACAACTAATGCTATTGAGGTCTTGACAGAGCTATCACTTTAATCCAGCTATAAGAATATGTTCTGGAATGAGTCACGGTTACTTGAAAGACCAGTTTTGGGAAGTGAAGAGGGAAGCTAGTAACCAAAACCCATAGAAATAGGTTTTCCTGTGTGTGTGTGTATATATTTTTGCCTTAGGAAGATTCCAGTTTGGTTACTATCTGCAAAATTTGGGAGCTAAAATTAGTAAAGCTTTGCTCTCTGCACAACTTTACCAGCTACTTTCAAAGCCTCTTAAGACACCAGTTTGCTGATATGTTTTTCATGCAGAAAGAGTGACTGTTGATCAGCTTAGAAAACAATGTACATAGAGCTGAAATTAGTTAAAATAATCCTTTTGGAAGGAGAATTAAAAACTGGTTTTAAAAAGCAAAACCAAACCAACTTAGCGGATGGGATTAAGCCTTAGTGGGGACGTCACAGCCGAGGGCAAGGCCACGCTCCAGCTTCCACCGTGGTTCCCCGTGAGCTTTTTGCTGCCTGAGGTCAGCCTGCCTGAGCCCCGAGTGAGCGTCAGTGCCACGTGGGGCGCGGGCACGCTCCTCTCTCCAGGCAGCTTTTCCAGAAGTCCACGCGCTTCCAAGCTTTGAGTGGTGTAGGGAATACATGGATTTTGGGTAAGTCTCTGGGGAGCTGGGTAAGCAGAGCGGGATGTGCTGAGGTATTTTTAGGGCTCTTGTTCCCTAATTGCAACCAAGTGCTGCCAAGGTGGGGGTTGTGCCGTTGGATACCTCTGGCTTGTGCACTCGGACGTCTGCAGTGGTGTGAGGCACCTTTGAGAACCCAGACAGTGGAATGTGGGCACTTACAGGCTCAAACAGAAAGAAGCAGAATGTTTATGACCATAAAGCTAACTGCCTAAATAATTGGTTCTTCAGCAGTTCGACAATCGAAATGTAAACATGCTAATCTATACGAACTGGATACCTGCCTGAATTCCTCCTAAAGGGATGCTATTTCTGGCAGCACAGAACTGGGGAATATTAGCACAGCTGCGAGTTTCAGCCACCGAGTGTTAGAAATAACGATTTGATTATCAGTGTCAGTGAATCAGGCCTTTGTTATTAAATTCATCGTGCTGCCAAAGAGACTTTCAAAGTCAGACCATGGATAACTGTTGGGCAAGACTCCATCTTCTGCTCTGCATAACAGAAATATCTCTGTAATTCATCACGCATCTTCTGTGCCATCAATAAAATAATTTCCTGGCCAAAACTGTTATTTAAGAAGATGAGTGTTGCTAACAGGTCACCTGAATGCACCCTTTGGCTGTTTTGGTCCCTGCTTAGGCTGCTTGTATTTTTAATCTGTATACTGAGACAGTTCCATGTAGTCATTGTCTCGTGTGTTCTTTTAAAAATCTTTCCTGGAATAACAATAAAATATTCATCCATCTGTGTATAGCACATCAAGACAGTTCTAGCTGTACTTTTCGCCTATTTGGCATCAGCTGTTTCTGGTGGGGTGGCTGTAGGTATTCAGCTGCAAGAGTGCCTGCTGCCTCCACTGGCAGGTTGTGGGCTCCAGCTTTGCTGCACACGTCTGCTTTGGGCCAGGCACATCAAGCCGTGGAAGAGTAATGATGTAATAAAACCGGCTTTAAAAAAACAAGGAAGGGCTGGAAAGAACTCACGGGAAAGAAAGCAAATAAAAAAGCAGCAAGAAACTTGTGGCAGCAGGAAGAGAGGAGCTGCGGAAACAGACGTGCTCCCAAGCGGTGCTTCTTGGGGGGGATTTCCTGGAAGGAGGAGTGAGCTCAGCATCATTCCTTCCCCCAGAGCTTGTAGTCAGCCGTGTCCTCTCACCTTAAGTGGAGAAGCCTCACACACTCATTCGTACCCGAGGAGCGTGCCAACGTGAGGTGCCAGACGCTGGGGGGATCCCATTGGGGTGAATGGCACCATGGGAAGGTGCTGGGTCATGCACACTCTACTTGCATTGGAAAACACTGGGAGGCTTTATTTCATGTTTCTTGGGGATTTATATGACTTTTTTTACACGTGGGGTATTATTTTAGCAGTAATGAGCTAGCTGTGGCTAATTGCTACCCTGAGTTCCGTAGGCTCTGTGGCTGTGGCTGGAGCCTGTGCCTTCCAGCAGATCATCCGGTGAAAGGGACTGGAGGTCTTGCGTGTTGAATTTTCTGTCTCTGAGGACTATCCAGTTGTACATCGAACTCCGTATTTGGCCAGCAGTGGAACTTGGAGCTTTCCATTGGAGCAAGACTGTTTAATTTGAGGCCTGAAATGTTGTGGGACAGGGTGAACAGCAAGTGTCAATGACAGGAAGGTTAGGAGACACAGGAAGCTGTTTGCGGGCTGTAATGCCCTTGCTTTTAAAGTAATTGGTCATTTTTGTCTTTCAGCAAGTCAATAGGACTTATTTAACATCCTTTAAATACAAGATGGCTGGGATTGTATGCTGGTTGAGGATTTGACCTTACAGATACTTTGTAGTCTCTTATCTGAACTTGAGAACCTTGTAAGGGAGAAAAATAATTCAGGTATTTTTTTTAAGAAGACCAATCTGGGAGGTGGGCTTCAGATGATGGTTCTGGTTTTCTCATCAACTCACTGTGTTCAAAAACCTTGAATGTGGCCCAGCTGAACTGTGTACAGAATTAGACTGGATAACAATCTCACAGTGTGGTGTCAGGTTCACTTGTTGCCCATAAAGGGCTCTGAAATTCTTTGGTCATCCAAGGCTTAAGCTTGGCTGAATTGTCCCTGCCAGTGTGGGAACCTGAACAAACCCGCTTGTGATGGAGATGGCAGCAGTGTAACAGCAGGTTTGTCAGCCCTTGGGACACAATGACAGCTCCAAAACCCAGCAGCAAAATCAGTCGTGTCCTGCTGGTGACTTCTGTTTTGATCTTTGGTGGTGCTTTGCCTATGCTCTCCCCAAAAGCATGAAGATGCTTTTGGCACAGACAACAGCATCTCCTTTCCCTCCTTCCCACTTCAGTGTGTACCTTCACTCATTGGCGTGCAAACTGTGGTTATCAACAATGCCATGCGCGGTTTTGCTGGGTTCATATGGATTGTTTTATAGATCACAGAACGGGTTGCACGTAGGTAATAAAATGCAAAGCAATGATCAACTTTTTAATACAACATTGTGTGTCTTTATTTGCCTCCTGTTTGCACTCATGGCCTCAGCTGAAGCAGATGCCATAGTGTGTCACAGGTCACTGTCTGATAGAAAGTTGAATTTCTTCTTGTTGTAATTTTAGAATAATATTCATAGCTTATGCCCCTTTGCCCAGAAGCTGGAACAGTGTCCTTATAAAGCCATGATCTTGGGAAACGTTTCTGTGAAAATTAAACTTCCTTGTGATGCTGCTGTTTACATTGTTATTTTCAAGTGTGTAAACATGTACCGTGGAATAACTGTACAGGAGCTTGCAGCAGAAGTAACCAAGTACCGTGTAGGATTAATGTGACGGTGCATCGTCTAATGCAGTGACAGCTCCTCCCTCCTGCTTCCAATGGCTCTCTCTGGCTGGAAGTGCTGTGCTTGCCCTGTGCTGACACTGCCCATGATATTTTAAGCAACTCCCAGTTGCTACAGTACCTCTTATAAAGGAGCATCATGAAGTCCAACTGGTTTGGAGAGATGGTGTAATATAGATTTTATTTTCTAATAAGTTCTGATTCTGTTTTCTGATGAAACTAGCAAGCATCAGAGCATCAGTTGCTGAGGTTTCTCCTTATATTTATGATCTATTGGTTGTGTCTCTTCTGGCAAACTGCCCTCATACCCCTGTTCTGCACTCTGAATCATCGCTGCCTCCTGTGGTGAAGAAGCGAGCGGTGTGTACAGAAGCTGAAATCCAAATACGAGGCATCGCTTCCCCATACACTTCTAGCAAGGACCGTGCGTGGTTCCAGGAGCCAAGCTTTTTGCCAGTGTGAGGGAGCAGTCTGGAGGAGGAAAGTTTGTGTTAAGAGCAGCACCGGTGCAAATCGCTCCAAGGAAAGCAGCCTGCACTCCAGGAGCTTCAAACACGCCGAACTGAGGGCCTTGAAGTGATCTGCTGGGGGGGATGTAAGTTTGTGTGACTGAAGAGCAGGCAGCTGATAACGAGGATTTAGTCTGCTGCTGGTTAGTCATCGTTCATTGTCTCTGACTGTGAGATTTTTAGGATGCTTTAATTATGGGGTGACGTGCAGAGGCATTGCTTTGGGCTCTAGAAGTAGACTTTTACCAAAAGTAAGAAGAATTTTAGAAGTAGAATTTTACCAAAAAGTCTTTTTTTTGGTGTTTTTTTTTTAAATTTAATTTGTTTTAAAATATTTTCACATAAAACATTTATGAGACTTCCTCCTAAAGTATAACTGGAAAATATAAGTAGCCCAGGACTGTAAGAATACCTAGCAGCCTTCTCCTGGCAGACTGAAGTAAATGCTGAGTAAAGCAGCTGAGTTGCTCTCTGATCACCCCTTCTGACAGGTGGGACCCAGCAGCCACTGGGTGGGTGTGGGGGAGTCCCAGGGCTGAAACAAGCAGCCCCCACCGGTGCCCTGTGGGGAGGCCGGGTGGGTCACCTGGATTTGTTATCCCACACCCGAGGAGCCGCATGTGTTTGGCTCTGAGGACAGCTCAGCACTAGAAGGGATGTCCCATTTGCCGTTGGAGATGCCAGAACAAAGGATTAGCCATCTTAATTTGAATAAAACCACCACCTTTTCTGCAGCTCCCGGGAGGCAGAAGCTGATGTGGTTTGTACCGATGGCAGTACAAAGGCATCCTCCCCAGCAACCCGTGGGGGCAGTGGCACCAGCAGTAGGACTCCTCGCAGGTAACAGAAGTGGGGATGAGGTTTATGGTGAGCTTCTTTCCTCCTAAAGAGAACGCACACCTGTCAGCAATGGGGCAGCTGAGCTGCTGGGAACACCTGTCTCAAACAACAGACCTGAGTGCAGAATTCGGTCCCTCATCACACCAATTTTCAAGTAAAGCAAAAGGCCCGGGAGAAGTTAAACTGGCCAGGGCCAAATATTTGCATGACCTTAGATTGCTCAGCATGACCGTTCCTGTAGCGTAACAATAAAAAGTTACTGTATTCTTGTATTTCAGAACTTATTGTATGCTAAAACCTCTTTAACTGTCTTTCTGAATAGCAACGGGCTGGTTCATAACCAATCCCACACCTCTAGAGAGAGGCGGACACAGTGGGAGACAATCCCAGAAACAATCTTTTCATCCATGGCTTAACCATTGCTGGGGGAAGCCTTGCGCAATGGGATTCAAACACAGATCTGACAGCAGCTGGTGTTTCCACAGGAAACAAAGTTGGGATGGATTCCTGGCTCCGGCTCCTGCTGACTCATGAGTCCCTTCTGTGTTTCTCACGGGGACGCGTCTTGGTCCAAAAAGCAAGGGCTATTTCGTTATGGAGGTACGCGTGGAAACCATGTGGAGGGATGAACTGCAAATACGGTGATCTCACACCAGTAGAAAAGGCGCATTGGTGGGGGCTGGTTATTGACTTCAGACCATGGGCTTTGCAATGGCCTCGCTGCCGAGGAAAAGGGTTTGGTAATGTAGGAAGCCCAGGGAGTTCGTGCGTGTGTGTTTTTTCCAGAAACGCCTGTATGTTTGAGCTGCTTTGTTTGTAGCTGCGGTTATTATATAAGTCTCCTTTTCTTCTCTTTTCTGTTTCTGTTTTTGTTGTTTAATATTATTAAAATAACCAACATGACACATTATTCTGTTTTAATTTGAAGTGAAATTTGGCAGCTTCTAGCGGTGGGATAAGGTTTAATTGCTCTTGGCATTTTAAAAAGAAATGCAAATGACAAAGATATTAAACTGACGAATTATGACAGCTCACATAACACTTTTTTCAATGGATTTTTTCCATGCATTTTTTGTACCCAGAATAGTCAGCCTTAATACTACCATATTTACAATAAATCATTATTCTAATGGAGACATTCTCCTTTGTCAGGCAATACACGATCAGCAATTTTCAATAAAGAATCTGAAAACTAACGTTAATTCTGTGACACAAACGTATAAATTCCAGAGAATTTGAAATTGGGGCCAATATGCTGCCCTTAAATTGGGATATTAAGAAATAATTAGAGCACAGTAAGGGCAGGTTGCCAAGTGTAACTTTTAAATTCCCTAGTTTGCATCGCTTGGAACGGTGATGGCAATGTATTATACGGCTTCTGTAAGGCATAAACAGGCATTTCCTATGCCACAGCTTAAGGCTCCGAGTGGTGCCCGCGAGAGGTCGAAATGCCTGGTTGCTCTGGCAAGACAAGAGACTCCAAGCGTCACAGAATTTAGAAGCAAGGGTGGCTTTGGATTAAAAATGGGAATGAGAAGCAACGGTAGGGTCCACCTTTCCCATTTTTCCTACAAACCTCAGCAACGGGTTTGTTGTTTGTTTTCCTCCTTCAGCAGCCCACAAAGGCCATGCGTGCTCTGTGCCACCCGTCCCTCAGCTGGGTCTGGGCACATTTGTGCAGTGCCTTTCGCCTGGCAGGCGTTGTCTGAACCAGTAAAGAGCAAAGTCACACCAGTACCGGTGGCTGCACCCAGACTGGGTGCCCAGCTTGTGTTGGATGGGAGGCAGTCTTACCTCTGCCTGGCAGCCAGCTCTGGACACGGCTTTTCAGCTTCCAGCTGGAGCATCTTTGACCGCTGTGATGTTCATTGTTGCAAAGGCTGGGGAGGGACTGGAGAACCAGTCCTACGAGGGACGTGTGAGGGACCTGGGGTGTTCAGCCTGGAGAAGAGGAGGCTGAGGGGAGACCTCATCACTGCCTACAACTGCCTGAAAGGAGGCTGTGACGGGGTGGGGGCTGGGCTCTGCTCACAAGTGACAGCAATGGGATGGGAGGAAATGGCCACAAGTTGTGCCAGGGGAGGTTCAGACTGGACATCAGGAAAAATGTCTTGCCTGAAAGGGTGGTCGGGCACTGGCACAGCTGCCCAGGGAGGTGGTGGAGTCCCCATCCCTGCAGGTGTTTAAAAGACGAGTGGATGAGTTTCTGAGGGACACAGTTTAGTGGGGAGGCAGGCAGGGTTGGACTCGATGATCTCAGAGGTCTCTTCCAACCAGATGGTTGTATGATTCTATAAATAGGCCTCAGAGCCCAACCTTGCCCATAGTGTTTGGTATGTCATCCATGCTGATGAATTACCTGTCTTATTTAGAAGCAGAAGGTTGTACAGTGCTGTGTGGGGGCAAATGTGAGGAAAAATACTTTCTTGCCTATATGTGGGAAGTTGTGGCACCAAACTAACTGTGATGAAGTCTTGAGAAAGCTGTTGAGGTCCCTCAAGGTGAACAATTTACTTTGCAGCATCAGCAATGCCTGAAGGTGATGATCATTCTATTATTTTGTTGTCCTTCAGTTCAGAGGAATGTTAACATCTACTGATGTTCATTGCTTTATCTCTGAAAGATGATTTTTCAACATGAATATTAGAGGTGACAGAGTAGTTATACACATAGCTCTTCATTTTTGTACATGTTTCTCTCACCTTTGTAAACTCTAGAATTCCATAAGTGTTGTGTGTACTCCTTAATACTGTAGTTTGGGAAATTCATCTGCACAGTCGAGTGGGCAGGTATAATATTAGCAGAGTAGACACACTGCTTAGCACCATTTAGAGTCTTGTTTTGAAATGCCAAAGGAAGAAGAATAGCCAGTGTCATTTGTGTCTTCCCGCTCAAAAATATTCCCTTCTCCTGAGGAGGAATAATAAGGACAATGATGGGGTCCCCTTAACCTAAGTCTGAAAACTTGAGAGCAAACTCATTTGTTTTCATGTGGTAGAGCAGGTGGCTCCCAAGCGTTAAAGTTTGTGCAGCTCTTCGGGGTGCATTTAGGTTATGCAGCCGTTTCAGCCTGGAGGGTGGATGAGGTGAAGGCAGAAGTTTGCATCATTTCTATGATCAATGTTTCACCACGGTTTTGTGGCATCGCTACCTCTTGTCTGTGATCTCGTTTTCCTTTGCTCTGCCTTTAAGCTCTTTCCCAGACCAGTAAGTGCTTCTTCACGCAAAACATCCGACAGCTGGTGGAGAAGAGGGCTCTCATCCTTGTGAGAAGCAGCCGATATGTGCTTGCCTGCAAAGCAACGTGAATAAACGTCTCAGCGCAGCACGGATGGACATATGTGCTCTCCTTTTCTCTCCCTCTGCCTTTTGCACCTTTTACAGCTTATCAGGAAGCACCTAAGCGTCCATAGGATGCAAAAGTGGTGTTTCCTACAGCAAAGCATCTACTGCCTGCTGCTGCCCCACTGGATCAGTCCCGGTAACTGCGGTGGTCCCCTCCACTTTGACATTTCCATGCTCAGTGTGAACTTGAGATTTTTTTTCCTGGCCATTTTCACAGTCATAGTGTGTTATGGGCAAGGTGAAAAGGGAAAGCAGGTATTTTGACAATATTAGTAGCCTGGCAACCTTAAGGCTTTCCTGTGGCTTTGCGGAGGAATTTGGGGTGCCTGCTATCTGCACTTGCCCTGGTTGTGCGACACACTGTGCGCCAGAGCTCCAGTTCTGCAACTGATGCCGTGGAAGTTGGTTGCTGTGCTGAGATCCGGTGTTTGCCTGATCTTCTGAGTTGAGTTTTAGGTCTGGTAAGACAGCGTGTGTGCTGCTAGTTTAGACTGCTTGCACCATGGGTCATTCGTTGGCTGCCTCATGCTATTTGGAAGAGGGAGCCAGGGAAATCTTAACAGCAGTTTGGTTTCTACAAACACAGAATAAACAAAACTGATAAAAGAATACCTACCTGTATCAAACTGGGCTTCTTCTCAGCTGAGAGAAAAAGTAAATGAAGTTTTCCTGCACTTCATTATTTCCTTCCTTGGCAACTCCCTGGTCACACTGGGTAGACCCGAATGTTGGAAATTGGAGCTTCTTTACAATTGGTATAAAAGGACTTCCCACGGCTGAGAAGTGGTCCCTAAGTTATTTTGGACGTTACTGTGTCAAAGACGGCCACGCCAAGATTTTTACCATTTTTGAAAAGCCCGTCAGCACTTCCACTTTGCTCCCAGTTTTTTCCTCCCATTTCAGCAAACATTGCATTAAATCAAATTCTGCTGCGTGTTCATTTATAGAACAAACTGTCATTTCATAGGATTTATGGATGACTGCATCATCTTCTTCATGCAGGAGGCATTGCAAACACGTGGGAGCAAACATGGTTCCCAAGCAAAACATTGCAGTCTTCGGCGCGCGGAGGATTGACCTGTGTGGGGGATACTTAGCCAGAGCACGGAGCCTGTGGGACGTCTGCCTTGCTCGGGGACACCGTTGGAGCTGGAGTGCTGGGCTAGGTGGGCATGTCCTACGTGTGTAGGAGAGATACGAGCAGGGCAGGGAGGCAGAGAGGTCCCAGGCTGTTCCAAGGGGCATTCATATATAGTAGTGGCCGGGACAGTGGTACGGAAGAGCTGCAGACAGTTGGCCACACAAAGGCACGGAGCTGCCCGTTGTTTCGTGGCCCAGAGACAGAGCTGGCGGAGCCTTCTGGCCTTCTGTTTGTGGGTTGGGGTGAGTGACATGGACTTGGAATCATTCCTCCTCTGAGGGTAACCAGGTAGGGCACACATTGTACCCCCTTGATCTCCCTTGTGAGACAGTTGCGTGCTTCAAAGGGAATTATTATTAATCTGCATTGTAACAGTTTTTAAAGGATGCAAATGAGGTAGGCTGGTAATCATTAGCTGGTGAGGCTGACATCAGTCCCAGGCAAAACCAGGGAACAGATGATACAGGGACTGAGCCAGAAAACGGAGACATCAAATACAAATAATTCAGATTAACATGGGTTGGAGGAAAAACAGGTTTGAGGGAATTATTTCATACATCTATCTTGCTACATTAGAAGATGTATGGCTTGGTTCTGCTGTGTAGAACTTAAAATGATATAAAATCAATATGTTATGCATCAAATGGGCCACTCCATGCCTAAATGCCAGGCTTCAAAATACAAGTATATTTGGGGAAACACTGCCACCCATCAGGTGTGATTCAGGAAGTATCCAGCAAGAATTGGCTCTTTGCTCCAGGCTGTGTGGTGCTACCAGTGCTGACTAGCAAAAAATAGAAAACCATTTCTAAATGAGAAACCAGTGGGTTCAGTGTGGACAGATAAAAGGCCATATAATCAGGGGGGATATTAATTAGGTCATAGTTACAGATTGGGAGGCTCAGTGTTGAGAAGCGGTGATTTTGAATGATACTTGCATAATAATAGCATCATGCTGCAAGCACACATTCAGCTGGTGAGCTCTGTCCCAGAGAGCTAATGCGTTCTTTGTATGTATTTGCAACATTGAAAGATGTTGCCTTACTCTGTTTTGAGCCCTGGAGTGGCTGCTCCTGGGGTGTTGGGTAGTCTTTGGCATCCTGTGTCTTGCTTGAAACAGGAAAATACAGAGAGGATTCAGGAGAGCCTTGTAACTAAGCAGTCTGAGTCACTGAAAGACTGATAAAAGCAAATGTCTTAATATTCTGAACCTCCTTTGCACCTGGCTGTAAAATCCATTTCCAGCTTTCTAACTATAATAATCCTTCAAAGAAAATAGTTTCAATGTTTCTTTCTGGAAAATACTAGTTTGGACCTCTTTATTCCCACTTATGACTAAATGTCATCACGATCTACCTGTAGAGGTACCTTGTTGGGAACTGTGATGTATCTATGTGTACACAGAGATACAAGGTGTGTGTATATATATATTACATGAAAATACTGGTACAGGGTGATTCTGAATATAATTCAGATTAGGAAAAGGAATGTAACCATCACCTACCACCAGAGAAAAACAATATTGTACAACTTAGACTGATAAAAAGGCTGGAAGTCAGAGGTCCCAGGTGTTACAAAGCCTCTAGAAGGATGCTTCCTAATCAACACCCAGCATTCTTCCTTCCAGGTTTAATAAAGGCTGTGTTTCCACTGGAACGAGCTGCATCTGCCTTAATTGCTGCCTGTCGGGCACCAGGGAACAGCAGCACTGACACACACGCCCTGGCAGCCCTGCCTCCTCAGCAGGAGAAAAGCTTCTTGAAATAGTGCCCATTGTACTGTTTTTCAGTGCACATGGAGTTAAATGAAGGATGCTCAGTTCTTTCTCAATCCTCCCAGACTCGGCATCATCCAGGTTCCTGTCCAAGGCATTCACTCATGGGTTTTTATGTGGTAAGAACTAGCGAGCGGGGCTGGTGGGGGTAAGCCAGAACCAATTAAGTAATTTATCTTGACTTGCACCAGTGCAGGGCAGATTTTGGTGTTATTCCAGCAGCTCTGAGACCAGGCACCATCTTCATTCCTCAGTGTGGGTGTCAGCCTGACGATGTAGCTGGAACTCATAGGGGCTGCAGCGAAGACCATGGTTAAAAACTGCTTTGGTGTTTTGCCTAACAGGAAGGGTTACTGCCTGGATCTGGCTGTTGAAGAGACAAATTGCAAGGAACCGCTTTCCAGTCTTATTTGCATTGCTTTATGCAGGTGGTGTGGGTTTCTCCCCTGTGCAATGGTGACAAGTACTTTTCTCAAGTTTTATTTTTCAAAAAAACTTTAAGAGGATGTCCCGTCCTTCCTCAAGTTTATGATATCTTTCTCTGGGTGGCACCTGGGAATTCAACACCACAGGGCAACCCCTGCCAGGAGAGGTCTCCTGGGACTAAAGAGTTGGTTGCAGCAGAACAGGTTGTGATGAGGATTAACACAGTGGTCAGGGCATGCAGCCAGGGTTTGCAAACTCCATGGTGCCTAAAATAACAAGCAGTTCATTAGGCTTTAAATAGACTATATATGTGGTAATACAGCCTGCTGTTTAGGGCACTCACCTGTCCTACTCAGCAGCTACTCAAAATGCTGAAACACTTCTGTTTTTTTGGAAGGAGGACTGAAGAGGTCAGCCCAGTAGCGCCGTGTTATAGAGAGGTGCCGGCACCGCTATATTCTCTATGCAAAAGCTCCAGTGTTTCCCCCTAATCTCAGCTGGCAGGACAGAAGTCCCCAAATACTTGTACTGTACCAGCAAACAGATCTCGGTTTGTCCTTTGGGAGAAAGGAGACGCAGGAATTAATCCCTTCAGGCAGAAAAGAGGATTGAGTCAGGACCCTCCAAACTGTTCTGTGTGTTGCTGAAAATACCTCTTGGCTGGACAGAAAGGCTCTCCTCCGTCTAAATGCTGATCTTGTGTGGGATTTGTTACCCACTACTGTGTTGTCTAGGCTTATCTCTTGGGATGGGAGACCCCGAGGAGAGAAGATAAGCTGCTTTCCCCCAATGTGCATTCTTCTGAAAGCCCAGTATCACCTGAAAATGCACAGGCTCCTCAAAACGTGCAGCCTTCAGGCTGCTCTCGCCAACTCTCCAGAAGGGACCGGGCACCGTTTACCCAGCAGTGTGAGGGCTGAGAGGGCTTTGCTGCGGTGCCCAGAGCTTGGGGGCACTCCTAGGCGCCCGTTTAGATACTAAGGATGAAAGCGTCCACGCTATTCTGGTGCCTGTGTGGTGGGTGGCACTGAAGGAGGGGGCTGGAGGCTGTGGAACTGAGTGTTTGTGAATCCAGCCGCAGTTCTGTAAAAGGGCATCATTTCTCCCATGGCTGTCCTGTTACCCCCAGGTTATGCCTGAGGCAGGTGCGTTACCTGGGCGCTGTGTGTACTCAAAAGTTGTGATGATGCCCAGCCTGAGGTTTGCTTTACGCCATAGCTGATCACCTCCCATCAAGCCACTGTTCCAGCTACTTGGTGTTTCACAACAAATGTGCTTCTGCTGTACCTTGTTCTCTTCCAGGCTGCAAGAAATGGCAGGAAAGACTTTGGCCACCATGGAAACAGCTACCACACACGATCTCACACAACGTGCTTTCCTCATAGCGAAGGGAACAAGAGTCAAGAAGTCAGGCCTGGGTGCAGGCTGCTGTCGTAACCTTTTGCTCACATTCACAAACAATGCCCCATTGTGCGGGTGTTTCCTGCAGATTATCCTAATCCTGGCGAGCAGTGAAGCACGAACGTGTGTTCAGGTTTCTTAGATTGAATTCTAATGTGACAAAATGTGCCAGTTTTCTAAGGGCTGGTCGACAGTGCACAAGAAAGCAGACTGGATAAAACCGAGCACATGGAATATTGCTGTAACCCTCAAAATTTTCCTGGAAGAAATGGATTTTACACCTAAGGACACACATGATGCTTGGGTTCTTTTACAGCTCTTTTATGATTTGGCAATTATATCCATAAATTCCTTCTCTAAAAGGGCGTTGTCGGTGCTGGTAGCAAAGCTTCCATAAAGGCTTGTTTGCAATTATAATGGGCGCAGGATTTTTCACATATGTGAAAAATACACAACATGGGGCCTCATGTGGTGTGTGAGCAGATACAAACTCTGGCCAAGCACCGTGCTAGGGAAAACTGGGAGACCTGGAGCTCCCACGTGGCCATGTGACTGCACACGTGCCCAAGTGTTACAGTTATTTACTGCACCAGCAAGTTCATAATATATTAGGTATAAAATGGATTGTCTCTGAAATACATTTCAGCAGCCACAGTGGAACAGCACCAAAGAGGAGCTGGGTGCCGTCAGGTCAGTGTCAGGCGATTTGCCATAGACTAATGACGTACGCGTGGAAATGTTCTCTGTGGAGCAGGTTGTCCTCCTCATATTCTGGGTTTTCTTTGGTCCTGTAGGCTGGCTCAGCTTTTGGTGAGCGTCAACCCAGGAGGTAGATAATGTCATGGTTCTTGGAAGGTTTTGCAGTCAGAAAGGCCCTTCCAGCCAGACGAATTATGTTCAGTGTAAAAATTAACACAGATAGAAGTTTAAAATAACTTCGGAAAGAATATGGATTTTTCTTGATAAGGCGTTATGGTCTATTAGTTAACCAGTGTTAGACAACTTATATAGACAGAAAATGCCTTGCATGAAGTGTGGATCCAATTACCTTATATTAGCTTAGTCAATTTGATGGGGAAATTTATTAATGCGATCACTTAATGTTTATCAGATGATAAGGAAATGACAGATTTGTATCAGCTGCCTGCACCATAGTTTTTCACCTACTACTTTAATAACAGAATACCTTAAAATTCAGATATTTTATTCTCTTTAGACTGCTAAATGGATGTCCTTGATACATCTTCCTTTCTGTACCTCTTCCAGTCCATGGATTTGAACTGCACCAGGTCTCTCTGCTGGTAGTCCTAGTCAGACTTCTAAAACCATCATAGGATTAATAGGATGTTTTAAAATAAATATCTGTGCACTGAGAAAGTTTTCAGCGGTGCTGGCCACAAAAGAAAACATTCAACTAAGTTGCTTCAGTTGAGCGTATCTGTACACAGGTAGGCAGGAGGCTTAAATAAATCCGCTTTATAGGTGATTTTAGTTAAACTGATCCAGCCCTTGTCCTGCTGGTGAGGCTGGGAGTTAGGAGGGGGCTAAGTAAGGGATAAGTCTCCATACCTCTGAAAAAATTAACTTTGTGTGTGTTGTGTGTGTGTGTTGCGGGGATCTGACCTCTGATAACGTAATGGGATTTTAACCACGCTTTGTCTTGAATTGAATGGGCGTCTGCCCGGTCCAGGTGTCACACCCCGTGCTGAGACATCTGGCCTTTGCATTTGGCTGGGCAAATGAAAGTGGCCCAGTTTCGTCCCTTAACCAAAAGGAGGTCTCTCTGAAGGGCTCCTTTAGAAAGGAATAAATATTTTCTCTGTATACCTTTTAAAAAAAAAGGCAAGAAAAGCAGCAAGCTGCTGTGTGCTTTCCTCAGCTGCTGCCTCTGCTCTCTGCTTTGTGTCTTGGTGTTCAGCAGGTCAGGGTGATGGGCATGGAAAGCACCACACACACTTCTCAGTCCCATAAATACAGAGTAAAACATCCTGAAAGTTTGCGGCGTGGCTGCAGCGACAGGTCATTAAATAAGAGAGACAAAAAAAAGAAGGGACCACCCACCCGACCTTTGCATAATGCACTCAGTGACTGCCCGCTACATTCAGGAATTTGCGGGCGCTGGGTTTTATCCCCGTGTGTGAATCGAGGCTGCGGTTCAGATTCACTGTGCAGTTCATGGGAAAATGAAGACTTTGACATCTTGTGTTTTATTTTAGGAGTGTGAGTGAGTGGGATCTGTGCTTGAGAATGCTTAGGACCACCCTCCCCTCCTGGTGCATCGTGTGTGTCGGCGAGACTTTATATAGACTTTTACTTACTGTTTTGGGAGAAAACAACTATTTACTGTGCTACCCAGCTAACGTGCAAGGTTAACGTCTCAGCTTTTCTGGAAAGGGTAACTGGTTAAAAAGAGGAATTGAGTGGGTCTGGTTGTCATATGTAGGGTAACTTTTTTTTCCTCTTCTTAACACCATTAAGACCTATCAAATAAGAAGGCCAGCATTTGCATACCCCAATGATAGGAAGTTCTACACCAGATAGCACTGTTCTCCACGTGACTTAACAGAAGCATAATGCCAAGCTGTGCTTTATGGATCGTACTTCACAACCAAAGGCATCTGCCTTGCAGCCAGAGAGCCCAGCAGATACTGTTTGCAGAGCCCAGGGCACCCTCACTGCCTCCTCTGCAGGTCATGTTTTCAAAAACGTGTATTTTTTTCCTTTGGCAATGGGTCTTCTAGGGTTATTTTTTTTTTTCTACACTCAAATACTTACAATAAGCACTGTAAAATTAGGTCCTTTTTCTCCCAGTAAGTAACATATCAGTAAAGGTCTTATTACTGGCTCTCCCACATCAGCTTTGCAGCTTCTATACAGGAATGGAATTCAGTGAGCCGCAGAGCCATGAAAATATCTGAAGTACTGTTTCTTTTAAATGGATTTACAGACAAGTTATCTTCCTGGGCATTTCTGTGAAAGCTCCTGTCAGCCCAATTTAATTGGATTGTAGCTGAAAACAATCATGCATTTACGATATCTTTAAAAGTCTCTGCATTTTTTCCCCTGCAGCCCATCTGGCTTTAATGTTGCTGAATTTTAATCTAATGAAATTTGTTCATTTTAACTAACTAAATGTGCTGCATTAATGATTTGCTTTATTAAGCAGGTAGTTAGAAAAAAGTGTAATATTGATCTTTATTGTTGGAAAAAACACTAGCGTGGTTAGAGCACGCTGGTTCCCCTGGCCACCAGCAAGCAGAAGAATGACGCACAAGAATTTAAAAAGCAAAACGAGACTCACAGATTTGTCCTTTACTTAAACAATCACCATGTAGAGACCAATGTCACCCATATGGGAGGAGCCTGAGGCAGAGCTCACCAGGCTTTCTGCCTGATTGAAAGCAGCCTTCTCCAGGGAGAGGTTAGCAGATTACTAGATCAGAATTCCGCTACCTCGTGCCAGCAAGGGTGCAAGACCTGACCCTTTGTAACCCTCCACATCCACAGCAGCACACTTGGTAAGATGGAAGTTAAACAGGGATGATGTGTCTCAAGCTTCATCAGGGGAGGTTTAGGATTGATATTAGGAAAAAAATTCTTCACTGAAAGGGTGATTGGCCATGGGAATGCGCTGCCCGGGGAGGTAGTAGAGTCACCGTCCCTGGAGGTGGTTAAGAGGAGGTTGGATGAGGCACTTAGTGCTGTGATTTAAACGACGAGTAGGTGTTGGTGTTGGGTCATAGGCTGGACTTAATCATCTCAAAGGTCTTTTCCAGCCTTGTGATGCTGTGATACTGTGATACTGTTTCCCAGTACCAAGAGTGGTTTTAGAAAGGATGCTGTGTAAAACCCATCAGGAAGAAAGCTACTCCCAGTTTGGAGAGTGAAAGGTCATGGCTGATTCTGAAGGTGCAAACCAAAACCTCCGAATGAGTTGGGGGTGAAGGAGAGGGAGGAAAGTGGTTGGCATGTATATAAGCATGAAATTGGATCTACTTGTGTCTTTGAACCAGCCCTACGTTTTCAAAAATACATCTAAAGCACAGGTCCCAGTCACCAAACCCATCCGTGTTCACCAGCGTTTGTGACCCTCGTGACTGGCTGCTCTTCCCCAGCAGAGAGGTCTGCACGCTTTGCCAGCCTGGCTCGCCTGTTTGGGAGCCCCACAGACCCCACCACCCGCCTGACCCCTCAGCCCTTGCAAGGAGCCACAGCCTGAGTGGGCACCACAAAGCCGGTCTGTGCCACGCTGCCCCTCTTGGACGCTTTTGGGAGGAAGAAGCTGATGGGCTCAGTGCACAGAGACCCAAGGGATGGCTTTTTCTCTTTTGGCCCCCCTTCCCCACTCCCTGGAGCAGCCGTTGTCTGTCCTCCCAGATCTGGGGAGCAGTTGGTCATTCCTGGCTGAGTCCAGGTCCTTCTCGGAACTGGCAGGCAGATGCAGCCACAACCACGTGCTTGGAGATGCCAAGCCGGAGATTTTGGTCTGCCTTCCCAAGGGCGATGGGCTTGTACAGTAACGCTCTGGTACTGTGGCCTCTCGTGACAACTCTTGAGCCCCGTGGGGAGCTGCCACCAGACCTGGCAGAGGAGAACCAGCTTGAGTCAGTGCTCTGCAACCACTCGTGTGCCTCTGCAGAGAGACGGACAGACTGCTGGCGAGACTTTCAGTCAGGGTTTGCGTTTTACTGCAAGGCAAAAATTGTGAGCAAAAGCCACAAAGCTGCGGAAAAGCTGGGCTGCACACGACCATCACAGTCATTTTATGCCCTTGATTAGGACACTTTAGCCAATTGTGGGCTTTTCTAATGAATTGGCAAAGATAACGGGCTGAGCACAATAATCTTGGTAGGTGCAAAAAGGGTTTTTTACATGACAGAAAACTGCCCATGGCCTGGCCAACTGCCTTGGGGCAGCTGGAAGAAGCAGACCGAAGGCAGCAGGAACAATCTGCCAAAGAGGGGTGCAGCTGAGCAGGAGGCCCTCCTGCCTTTTGTAGCACCCTCCCTTCCCCCATCAGTCCCGAAGTCCTACCTGAGGGATACTAATGCTGCTCGCGTGCTGCAGTAATGAACGCTGTTTAAGTGCTGCAGATGGGAAGTGGATATTGGCTCAATATTTGCAAAATGGCGATAAGAAGCCTGGTCCTGCAGAAGACCATTCATGGAGCGCGAGACACAGGAAAGAACCTGACACAGCGAAAGGAAAGCACCTCCACCACCAGCCCCTTATTGTGTTGCTCTGCTGACACTGATGAATTGTGTAGCGTCATGCTGTGCCGAGTAAGTGGAACAGACACGGGGAGATGTCTGACATACATTTTGAGGTGTATTTAATATTGTAGTGCTTCTGGATTCCACCAGCATGCTCGGGGTTTTGGCCTCAAACCAATGTTTGCCCCAGTACCATGTGTCTCTGGAACAGCAGAGCTTACTTTAGAGCTGGCTATGAAAATAGTTTCCATTATAACCTCTTGTTTTCACATGCTGCTTATATTTAATTTTATTTTGAAAATCCTCTTTTGAGTCAAAAATTTCCATTCTCTCTCTTTGCCAAAAGGTGAAGTTTTGCCCCCTTCTTAAGCTTGGAGGAAGAATCTTTCAGATGTTTTTGAGTCATGAGAGAGTGGAAAAAATGCATTTTCCCAGTAGGGTTAAAAAAAGGTCCATATTTTCATAGTAGCAGAAACACGGGGAAATGAAACCAAAGGCTGAAACTTGTACTTTGATTTAGAGATTTCTTTAGTAAACCAGCACCATAGGGAATGACTTTTTTTTGCCAAAGGCAGAGATTATTCTGGTTTTCGGCAGTTAATCAGGCACAGGTCCAGGTTTCAAGCTTTGCTGTCATTCAGGACATCGTTTAAGGTAGTGCCTTTACACTTAAAGAGGCAGCCTTTTCCTCAAAGAGGAAAGAGCCCTGTGCTTTTCTGTCCTCCAGAGTTATAGTCCAGCAATACATCCAAATTCATTCGAAAATCTGATTGAATGGAGAGGAACTAGAGGAACAGTCATGCCAAACACTTCCAAAACTTCTCAGTTCTCACATAGCTCAGCAAGAGCAAATGAACGCGTTGAGGTCATGGACAGGCTCAGGCACTTTGAAGGGACCAAGGTCCATGCAGGTGTTTGCGCACACAGTTGGCTCAGGCAACTGGGAAACTTCATTCAGTTCTGCTGCCAGATTTCTCATTCGTGTCTTTCGCCCTTTACATAGGCTAGGAAGCATCAGTATGAAAATCTGCTGTGCTATGTGTAGTTTCACCGCATCAATTAATAAGCAGAAGAGGAAGGACAGAGGCAGGCATCTAACAGTCACATTGATGAGCCGTCCTGCATCCTTATGCTGCTTTCTATTACCTTTTTTTCCTGGTAAGAGCTGTAGCTGGTACCCTAGTGACATCCCCCTCCATGTGTTCTAGAAAACATACAAAATGTGAACAGCTACTGGGCTAACGGAGACTCTTGTGACCTTTAGATTCACATTTTCTGGCTTTTCTTGCGACTTTTAGCTACACAGCCTACAACTTTCATTAAACCTTTCGCTTTCTATCATTCAAAACCTGCTCTAAGTGTGCGTACACTTGGCAAAGGCATCCAAAATTATGTGTTTATTTTGCTTCAGTGCCAAAAAGCAGTGATTCATTAAGGAACTTGGAGCTGCAGAGGGAAAGCTGCAGCCAGCAACTACCACACATGCCCTGAAGAGGAGCAAGCTGTGTTTCCGTAAGGAAAACGGTTAGTGCGGCTGGACTGGCATCACGGTTGGCTTCTCTGAAGTGAGGAGGCACTGCTGGACAGGCTGGAGAGTGCAGAAGTTCTCCTAGATAACTGGCCTTGGCCGCAGCAGCAACCAGGAGGCACCTGGAGAGAGAGAAAATGCATAAGGGGAGCCAGTCCATCCATAAGAGCTGTTCCTGGAAATGATGAACTAGGGGGCTCCAGTACTGTGCCCACCATGGCGGTGAACAGCAAAAAAGGCACAACAGGCCTTGAGAGAAGAGGTGGAGGGGGAAATGTGGTGTCCCCCAGTATGCTCCGGCTGCTCTTGGCTGCTCTATTTGATTTTCTCTGTTGGGGATGTGGCAGCTTGTATCAGTGAAGGGGCCAGTCCACTCTGTTTATTGAAACTGCTGATAGGAACTTGCAGTGGCTAAAACCTGTGAAAGCCTGGCAGGAACCCGGCTCTTGAGGAACTCTACGCTCTGGCATGTCGGTTTTATGCCATCACTTTCTTCTTCCCCAGTGGCTTGAACTAGGACAGGCAGAATGCTATTTATAATTTTTAATGTAGTCCTTTTTGTCGTTCGTCATAAATCTGGAACCCTGGACAACAAAATTGATACCTGGTGCAAACACATGCTTGATTAGAACATTTCTGATGGTTTTTTTCTGCCTGGAAGGGAAACGCTGTCCAGCACTGTCACAGCGCTGCCACAGCACACCGGAACACAGTAACAAAAATGTAGGAGAGTTTCTTAACATTTAAACCAGGACTGTAGCATTTACATTATTAAGTAGAATCATGGAATGGTTTGGATTGGAAGGGACTATGGAGGTCATCTAGTCCAGGTGTTATGGACCTTACTGACTTTGGATAATATGTCATGCCATCTACTGGAGGGTATTTCAGCTTTTCTCAGGTGTATCTGATCTAGGGTTAGGGACGCAATGTGATCGTGTGTTAGTTCCCCGTGTGCTTTAAACAAAAACAGAAGGTAGATAGTTTTTTCCAGTATTAACTGCACAGTGCTTAGCTCTTAAAAGAAGACAAGATCCTTGCCCTGAAGAACACACGTCTTATAGCACATTAATTTTCAGTAAATTCAAAAAGCCCAATGTCGTCAGTGGCAGAAGGTTCTGATTAATCAGGATCTGAATCTTTCATTTGCTCACACAATCTTGCACAAGAAGTTCTCTGAAACCTGGATGACACCACTTCTGTTGCCATCGTCTTTAGGCAGCCAGTAACTTTTAAAACAGTAGCTATGAAAGTAATAATACCGCAAATAATCAGTGAAATACTCTGGGTATGCAAGAAAAAGAACGTTCCTGTGTAGGACAGGCTTGCTGAAACAAAGCAAGGCAACAGACTGCAGATCTTTGCAAGCGAAGTAAACAAACTGTAGCAACAAACGTGGGATGGAGAAAAAGTCAAAGAACTCAGAGGGACATAAAGTTTTAGAATTTGCCTTTGAGGAACATTAGGGAAGGAACACACTTTTGAAAGATATTGTGGAATAGAACTGGGGTGGAGAAGCGTGTAGAAATTGAAATGCTAGAAGAAAGCACAGTGCAGTGAGGGAGCGGGGCAGTTTCTGAAGCTGAGGAGCACACAGAGGAGGTGAGTAGATCTGCTCTCTGTGACTCCAGAATGTTTGTGTCGGGACCATTTCCTTTCTTATTTTCTGCCTTTCAACCACATACATTATGTAAATTACTTTAAAACCTCAGCTAGTGCAGTTCTACAACAAACTATAAACTGTTACTAAAATGAAAATGGGAATTTTTCAAGATATTTACGTTTGAATCCGTAGAAGTCTTTCCTAGAATAACTTGCCAAGCAATTACTTAATATAGGCAAGAGTAGGATAAGTTAAAGGGTTCACCAAAAGTCATAGAGCACATGATAAAACCATGTGAGCAGATATATAAGCATTCATTGCTTATAATTTAAAACCATATCGATGCAGCTGTTGTGAAAGTTTCCTCTAGATGCAGATAGCACCACCAGGTCAGAGAGCACAAACAGAGCCCCATGGCTGCAGGTACCTAGCACGCAGCCTGCATGATAAATTATTGAGCTGTGGTTGCCATGAATTGTTTACCTGCTTCCCAGAGTCCAAAATTGGCTTACAGACTGTTATGGTGAATAATTCAGTGTAGCAAACAAGTCTGCAAGTGTATAAGCTTTTTGTAGATGATTTGTGAGCAGAAAGAAAACCTTTCTGTGCCAAATCACCGTGAGTTTGCCTCGCTGTGGTGTTCTCCCTCCTGCGATGGCAGATAGCTGGTGAGGAGAAATAACAACACCTGGACACTAAACAGCTCTGAGCTCCTCAGATCTTCCATGGGTAGGGGTCTCACTGCCTGTCTCCCAGCACAGTCTTAATGTGAACAAGCAAATCAAGTTATTAGAAGGAGATGGCCCAAACTCCCAATACAACACCAGTACGATTAATCAATATGGCCTGTGATTTTATTTTGACAGTGCCTATTTGAAAACTGCCTTCAGTTTCCCAGCAAACAGATTTAGTTTTTCACTCAACCACAGCTGATGTTCTATCCTTAACCAAACAAACTAATTTTGGTGGCACCCTCCCCAAAGTCTTCTTTGTAACTGCAAATTTAACGACATTGTTACAAACCTTAGCGGCACCCATGACTAAAAAAAATTACTTAGCTTCATGCTCATGTTTGCTCCTGTCATAACCTTTGCGTTGGTCACTATATTGTATGGCCCAGCCATATTTTATGTATTCAACCTAGTAATTCCATGTTTGGGATCAAGAGAAAGTATTTATTTTTGCCCACTTTGTAAAACTTGAATAAAGAATCTGTGGTGATGGGACTGGGTGTTCTCGGTATCTTGGCTCTCATGATTAAAAATATCCTAATAAGACCTTTCAGTTCTCTAACTCAAGTAAATTATTTATTGTTTACAAGTTGCCCTTTTGGGTAAACTTTTATAATTAGAGGCTTCATTTTCTTATTCTATGTAATATGATGCCTACCATCTGTTAGTGCTGTAAATTAACATTTATCTTCCATAAGCTAGAATTGACATCACCTGTTAATCATTTTCTGCAATATCCAGCGAAGCATTGCTGAGGTATGAAGACAGAACCCTTAACAATGAGGTGGCTGCAAAGAAAACATACAAAAGTGAGCGCCATCTGTTAATCTATGGAAAAAAACCCAACCTCCAAACCAAAAAACCAACAACCAAACCAAAATAAATTGACAACTTGTTCACCTGCACTGGAGGATGTGATAACGATGCCCATTTTATCAGCTTATGGATTGATCTTGAGGAGTTTATTACCTTCACAGGAGCTACTGCAGGCAGATGATATACACTTTGGCATTGTAAACTGGGCTTTTACATAGCAGGGGAGCACAAATTCCTTTGATAAAATTAATGAGATTAACTAGAGGCAGACAGGAACACTTTTATGTTCCTGTTTACAAATGACTCCAAAGAGGTAACTCAAGTTTCTCAAAACAAAACCTTTTAAAATAATTTTTTCCAGGTAAGATAAATAAATGTGGGAAATACTGCAAAAAAAAAAAATAGCCACAAAATAAATGACAGGAGTCGGTTGTTCAAGAAGCCGCCCTTCCAAAAGCTTTTCCTCCAGTGGAGGAAGGGAGGACCAGGCCACTTACCTTCCCTTGGCTGCTGCTTCATAATTCAGTCTGCTGCCTCTGTTCTTGCCCCTCTCACTTGTCTTCAACACCGTACTTTGCACAGGGCCTGGATTTGGAGGCATCAAAGAGCCTTGCCTTAGGTGTTTCAGCGTCCAGGAGTGATGCCGTGCTATTCTGTCCTCGCATGGGCACTGTGGGGTTAACGTGTGATGCATCGGTCTTTCCCAAGCACACCTGCACCAGCCTTCTCCAGGCTCTTTGACTGAAAACACTTTGTGAACTTCCCATCTCTTCCTGTGGATCTCTTCCGAGCTGTCTCCCATCATTCAGCATTGTTTTAAGGGGCAGACAACGACACTGGACACAGGACAGCACTTTCTCTCAGATAAAAAGCGCAGTGGTGTGACCGGAATTCTGCCTGCCCCTTTCCTACCTGCATACCCGTATGTGAACATCAGCTTCCCTGTGTACCAGCACTAGCTCACTCAGAGCTCACGTTGAATTTCTCCGAGCCCCTGCATGGAGCAGCTTTCTAACACACCTTCCTCGTCCCTGCAGGATTCATTGTCCCATCCTGCAACCCTGACTTTTTTCATCTTTTGGCCCTGTTAAAACTGTCTTGTTTGAAAGAGCTGAGCTTATTAAATAATTCAGGTAACTCTGTGACTGCCTTGTACTCATTGTCACTCTGGTAATATTTTCTCCATCTAAAATTACTGCCGGTGGTTATTTATTTAGTCTTTTAAAGCTGTTTGAAATAATTAGTGTCTAGGTTGCTGATGAAAACGCAGAAGACCCTCCCCACAGTTCCCCAACAGAAACCCTTTAATTAAATGCTAGGGTTCCTTGGACAATTGATCTTCATTTCATTTAGTTCTTCATCTGCTTGTGTTTTATTAGTTTTGTGTTGTCCTCGCTTTTTTCTCTCTTTCTAAATCAAGTGCCCAGCAGAAGTCTATTACACTCAAGTCCATTCCTCTGGCAATTTAATGTGTAATCATATAAAACGAAGAAATAAAAGACCTGTTTAACAAGACCTATTTTCTATAAAAACATGAAGACTGGCATTGGTTGTACCGGTCTCTATTCACTGCGTATTGGCTGATGACCACGTCTCTTCTGCTTGGAACTGATGTCAGGCTGCCCAGACTGCAGCTACCGGTGCTCCATTTGGTTCCTGAGTACGTGCCCCGCGTGAACACAATTCTCCATCTGAAACATCACCACAGCGGCCACATACATGGAGATCCGCAGGTTAGAACTTTCTTCAGCCAACCCCTATACGATTTCCAGACCACTTAAAAATGGAGAAATTTCACCATCTGTCTCACTAATAGATGTTTTTAGCATGTTTTTCAGATGAGCTTTGAGTCCATTTGCACCTCCCTGCTTGTTTGTAGATACTGCATAGTGACAGCTATTAGGGAGCCGAGGCTTTTTTTACCTGTTTGCTCTAGGATGAAGCTGGTCACTGCTTGGATTGTGCTATGCATTAAGAAAACAGAAATAAAACCTTTGTTCCTTTTGCGCTTGTGCTGCGCACAATCTCTATTTCTCCTCATCTTCTCCATTAAAGTATACAATTAATTATGTCCCATCTGGGCACTTACTAAGGGCTCATAAGGGCCCCATGAGCTGCCCTGCCCGAGCATTCCCTGCCCACCCGTGAAAAGCCCTGGGAACTGCAGCCAGCAGAGAAGCGCGTCTACGCAGGGCGATGAGCTCGCGCGCTGCAGCTGCCACACGTTTTCCCTGTGCCTTTAGAGGAGGGGTGGAAGTGATGTTATGTCTGTTTGCTCAGGGTTCTGGTTTAGTAGTGGACAGGTTTGGTTGGACTCAATGATCTCAAAGGTCTTTTCCAACCATGTGATTCTACGATTCTATGTCTGGATCAATGTTTTGGACTTGGCAGAAAAGCAGGTTTAGGCTGGAGCTTGGGACGTTAGCGGTGCGAGAAGGGTTTCCAGTTCAGCGCTGTCTTTCCCAAGTGCCGTATAATTAAGGGTGAGTTTTGTTTCTTTTTTTTTTTGAGTCTATTAAAGACCCTCTACTCAGGTGTGTTGGTCTCTTCTCTCAAGACTCAGGTGTTGGTCTCTTCTGCCAGGTAACAAGTGATAGGTCTGAATATGCATCAGGGGAGGTTTAAGCTAACTATTACAAAATATTACTTAACCAAAAGGGTGGTCGGGCACTGGCACAGCTGCCTGGGGGGGGGTGGAGTTCCCATCCCTAGAGGTGTTTAACAGACGGGTGGGTGAGGTGCTCAGGGATCTGGTTTAGTAGTGGACAGGTACGGTTGAACTCGATGATCTCAGAGGTCTTTTCCAACCAAGCGATTCCATGATGTATGTCAGGACCAGCATTTTGGACTTTGAAGCAGAGCAGGGGTTGGGCTGTTAGCGGTGCGAGAAGGCTCGCCAAGTAAGTGCCGTGTAATTAAGGGTGGGTTTCCTTTATTTTGTTTGAATCTGTGAAAGACTCGGGTGCCTGTCGTCCCGAGACCGAGGAACTGGTCTCTTTACCAGGCAACAAGTGATAGGCCTCAAGCTGCCTCGGGGCCGTGGGGTGTTAACCCGGGCGTTGGGAAATATCACTTGACTGAAAGGGTTGAAAGGGCTGCGCGGGGAAGCGGTGGAGGCGCCATCCCGGGAGGGATTTAAAATCCGTGTGGATGCGGCGCTGAGGGACGCGGGTGCGTGCCGGGGCGGCGGCGTTCGGTTTACGGTTGGACCCGAGGATGTTAAAGGTCTGTCCAATCCAGTCCAGTCCCATCCCACCCTGTCCCGTCCCGTCCGTGACTTTTCCGCCCCCTCTTGTGCGCCCCCGCCGCGGGGTCTGGGCAGGCGGCGGAGCCCCCTCCCGCGGTGCCGGGCGGGGCGGGGCGGGGCCCCCGGCCGCGGGTCCGAGCCGAGCGGCGCCCGCCCGGCCGCAGCCTCAGCCGCCCCCCGGCCGGGCGCGCGGCCCCGGCGGGAAGTGCGATGGCCCCTCGGGAGCGGGCGCGGCGGAGGCTGCGCGCCCGGCGGGCGGCGTGAGCGCCTCCCGCACGAGCCATGGGCCAGACCTCGGTCTCCACGCTGCCCGAGCCGCCCGGCCGTGAGTACCGGCGGCGCCTCGGCGGGGCAGCGCGGCGGGCGCGGGCGGGCGGCGGGGCTGGCGGGGTCCGAGAGCGGGACGGGGCGTCAGGGAGCGGGGCCGAGGGGCTGCGAGGGCGGGAGGGGAGCGGAACGGGGGCGAAGGAGCAGGACGGGGGGATGGCGGCTGCGGGGAGCGGGACGGAGGCGAAGGAGCGGGACGGGGCGCGGCAGGGGCACGGGGTGCTCGGCAGTGGGAGACCGGGTAGCGGCGGGGGTGCAGCGAGCATGGAGGCGCTCGGCAGCGGGGAGTGGGGCCCGGGGGCACCGGGGGCGAAGAGGGGGAGCGGAGCAGCCTGTGGTGCCCGAGCCCTCGGAGCGCAGCGGCGGTGGGAGCCGCGCCGGGGCACGATGGGCTCCCTGGTGCCCTCCCCCCCCGCCTCGGGGGCTCCGGGCTCCTTTTCCCCCCGCTTTAGTAAATAAGTACGAAGAGAGAGGAAAAGGGGGCTGGGGGCGTGGGGGGAAGGAAAGGAGCTCTGGCACCTCGCCCGGCAGCACGTAACCCGCCCATCTGGTTGCTTGTGCTCCGGGACATTTTCTGTGTGAGCTGACTATTGAAAATAAATACGTAGCGTGTGAGTGGAACTCCCCGTCCCCATCCCTCCTCGTCCCACCCCGGTAAAGCAGCCCTTGCTGTTCGCGAGTTGTTGAGGATGGTGTGGACTGCTTGTGGATGCTCTTTGGTGGCGAGTTAGGATGACCCGGTGTGTTTTAGTTCCTGAAAAACAGAGCAGGTCTCTTCCCGCAATAATGGGATGTAGAATCTAAATTAACTCCAGCGAGGTTTGAAGTTTCCTGCAAAAATGTCACTGCACGCATGCTTTTCCTCAGTGCTTGTTTCCTTCGCATCCATTTAAAAAAATGAGCAAATCCTGTTGTGGACTTTAATTCTGAAGGCTGAACTCTATCCTTAATTTGCTTATTGCTATTAACGTGGGAATGTTTTGTCAAATAGGAGACAGTGCCACATAGTTTCTTTTTTCGCCATTTTTTTCTTCCTTCACGGGTGTTTCAAATAATAGTTTTAGTAATAACACATTTTCAGAAAAGTTCCATTATGTTGCTGGTGGTACAACTTTCCAGTCGTACCATCCCAGCCCAAATCTTGGATGATTTCTTCTCCTGCCAAAGAAGAAAGAGAAATTTGCCCACTTCCAATATATTTCACCACTCTGTGGAAGGTTTCACCCAGCACATTAGAATTATATCAAGGTAGGCATTGGGAAACAGATGTAAGGAAACAGATGCACCGATTAAAAGCTTTTGTTAGACTTCCTGTACAAAAACGTGTCCGAATTCTTACGTGCAAAAGTCTGTTGTGAGGGTATTTTGCCTGGGAGGAGGGCCAGTGTCTTGACTAATGGTGTCTGTGGTGCCTGTGTTCCCTCGGCAGACACTAATGGATGATAATTGGACTGGCTTTCTAGTTTTAGCTAAAAGGAAAGAAGTCATCCTTTAATTCTTTCCTAACTGAAACCAAGGAGCAATAAAAGATAGCTCTCTGAGGATGTAAGTTATCGTGAAGCTACCTCAATATTGCCATATAAATTCTAGTTATTACCATTTTAAGAGTTACCATTGTGGTGACACATGGTAGTAGTGCCTCTGGCCGGTTTCACAGCAGAGCAGTTCCACTGCACTTTCAGCCCTGTTGAAGATGTTGGGAGAGCATATCCTCAACAAGAAACCTCAGGGGCAGGAAGTGTTCTGGGTGGCGTGAGTTCTTGGGGGTGCAGTTACTTATTTTCTCTAGTCTGTTTATTTTCTCTAGTTACAGTCTGAATGCTTCATACACCGCAAAGTTGGAGGGACCCTGTCCTGCTCTGATTAGGGCAGGAGAATGACTTTCATTGGTTCTTCAGTTCACACCGGTTGCTCCTTAAGGCGAGTAGCCCTAAAACAGAGGTGTCAAACTTGCAGCCCACGGGCCGAATCCAACCTTCCCCCTTGTTTTATCGGGGCCGGCACCTTGTTTCTCCCCAGCGGCAGCGCTGAGCTCCTTGTCCCTATGCTCCTGGCAGCGCTGGGCATGTGTGCAGTGTGTGACGTGCGTTCCGCTGCAGGAGAACGGCAGGAGCCGGGAGTTTCACACCCCTGCCCTAAAATCTTCCTTGATTTTGACATGCCAGCCAGCTACACGCCACTGAAGTCTTTGACAGCTGCTAGAGATTAGAGTTGAAGGAGGTCCCTGTCTTTCACATGCTGGGGCTACAAATCTGGTTTAGTGCTGTGGAATCAATAGTGCATTCAGATCCCCAGTAAGCCACACAGAAGCAGCTGTGAGAAGTCACTTGCCTCTTTGCTCCTTTTTTTTCCCCAGCCATACCAGCCTGCAAGAGCTCATGTCTTGCCCCCTGGTCCCTGCTGTGCCCGTGCAGGGTTCAGAGGGGCTGTTGGCTGGGTGTGGGGGGACACTACTAGTAAATCTCCATGGAGCCTTCAGGTGGACAGATAGGTAAACATGGTTTGGTATAGAAAACTGAAATAAAAGATTTTTCCTGGAAGTTAGAGTGTTAGAAAAGATAAAATACTTGCATAATATGATACTCAGTATGGACCCCAGCCAATGTACTGCGTGTTTTTTAAAATTTTATTTTACATGAAAGATTTTCAGTCCTGCAAAGGGAGGTATATACTGAAGTACTTAAACAGACCATGGACCTAGTGGCACTTTCCCATTGGGTTAAGTGCAGGACCGAGGCCTAATGTAAAACTCAGTAGTCCTTCTCGACTGGGCGAGCGTACGCTCATACCAGTCAGATTAGAGCGCCTGTAAAGAGAGGAAGAGTTGGATTTTCATGCCCCATTGGAAGTTCAGTAGCGATGCTCTCTGGCTAGAGTTTGCCATCAGCTGCGGATGAGTGGGTGTTGAAGTATTTTGGACAGGAGGATCAGGGCTTTAATCACCTCCCATAACTGTGAGGGATAAATGGGGGGAGCAAAGCAGGTCTTAGCTGCCTTTGGACACCCAGGAGGCAATCCTGTGTGCCTTCTCAGCTTTTCAGTCATTTAGATGAATTTTCTAAAGCTTGTTTGTTATTCATCGTGGTTAGGAAATGTGAACAAACAGTGATTGCAAGAGGATCTTCAGAAGACAGCGTAGATAGTATGGATATGTGGAAAAGGAGAAGTGCGTACTGTCCTTGTTCATCTTCCTTCCTCTTCTGTGATTTTTCCCATGCTCCATGTGGAGCACAGCGGAGGGGATGTGGAGGGGAAGGACAAGCTGCACAGGGAAGGTTCCGCGAACCTCTTGCCCCAGTGGCCAGGGCGCTCAGCGGGGCCACTTGAAGGCTGGGGTCAGATTGCTGTGCTGACCCGCAGCACCAAGTACATAATCCATAGGCCTGTTTACTCTGGGGTGGGTGGTGCTTCCTCTCGTCGTATACACTTTACAGAAACAGAGCACAATTGTCAGACTTGCATTTCATCCTATTACAGACCCAAAGTTTTTTTCAAGGACATGAAGATGTACTTTGACAGCACAGGAAAAGCATTTCCCACCCAGCTCCCCCCATGAGATGAAAGCAGTCACTGGTAGGATCCTGTTGTTTATTGAACTTGGCACTCAGTGAAATGGTTATCCTAGGTCAGAAGTGAGCATGTTTCTCAGACTGTTCTTTTTCATCTCTCTTGGCTTTAGGGGATTTCCTGTTCATTGACAAGGAAACAGTGGCTTCACCTGTGTCTGTGCAGAGGGATTGTAATTGCCTTAAATGGGCAATCCTTATCTTAATCCTGAAATTAAATGGAAAACTAATATTTGTTTCAGTAGCTTTAGGTGCTGGTAAACAAAGTAATTGGTTATCAGCACAACAATTTCAGGACTTGTCTGGGAAGGGAAGTTATTCCAGTAGGGACTCCTCGGCAGTAGCTACTTGTGAGCCTTACTGAGGGTGCTGTTTGGAGCAAGCAAGCGCTTCTGTTCCTGAGGAGCTGCACATGGAGGTACTGAGCCAGAGATTTAAATTCTCATCCTGACTCAGTCCATTATGATTCTGAATGTGCAGACAGGCCCTTACAGTAATAGTTCTTAATAAGGAAAAAAATGAAGTTGATTTTTCTCCTCCAGCTTCTCTTGCTTTCAAAAGTGGAAGAACTTTGACATCATTGCATTTTACAGGAGGGCATCTCAGTGCTTTTACAGGTATGGTGAGCTACTTGCAACACACCTGTTAGCTGGTCATTTCAGTTATTTGTACACTTGAAAGAGTGGAAAGCAGAGATACTGAGCTGAAGTGTCAAGTCCCATTTGATGTGAAGCCACAAAGGAAGATCTGGGCAGAGAGCCTTATCTTCCTTATTTTTTCCTGAGGCTTAATTTGATCGAGTGCTTTGAGGCTGAACCCTTCTAATACTGCACTGGGAATCCTATTCCTTTTTTCCCCCTTCTTTATGCTTTTGTAAGTTATGCAAGACTTGTAAATAAAATGTGAAGGGAAGTCTTACTTTCAGTTGCTGCTAAATTTACATCTAAAGCTTTTCAGTTTTCATGGATCTTCAGCATGGAAAAGTTTTTCCTCATCCTACCAGTGTTGTCAGATGGGGCTACAATTGTGACAGCTTCAGAATTTGGATTAATTAAGTAGGCAGTTTGCCCCAGACTTTTGGCTAATTGAATGGATATTTTAGATACCTAGTCAAAGGCATAACAAGCCCATGTTTTCAGACAAAATAGGTAGCCACTAATGGGAACTGTAAAAGCTCTGTTAAAATAAGTTGGTCCATGTGTGTCTTGAGATGAAATATCAAAAGTAATAGCAACTGCTGAAAATGTAGGTCTCAGCACCCAAACCCATGATTCTGATTTGTGCTGTTGGTGAGAATCAAAGTGTGAGCATGTGGAATGAATCAGTATTTACAGAGAAAAAATTGTACACACTTTAAAATATAACACGCTTATAAAACATAAAAATGTATTTCCGTGGTCGTGGGTGCTGTGTGTACTGTGTGATTTGCCAGAGCAGAACTGCGCCCCACATACCTCAGCAGTTGCTGCCGTTTGGCCCAGAGCGGCCTCCTGAGCTGCAGCAGTAACTCAGTGCAGGGGGGGGGGGCTGCAATCTGAGCCCTCACTAAGGCACGGCCAAGAGCTGAGATCTTGTAAGGACATGGAGGAGCAGCCACACTGCAGGAACTGCGTGTGAACCACAGGAAGATGTGTGTGTGAAAATGAAGGCCTGATGCTCAACAGGTCCCAGGTCAGTGTCTCACCTCTTCTCACTGTGCAGATGACCAGTTCTCCTTGTTTAGCTGCCAGGGTACATGACCTTTCATTTCAGGCGTGCTGGCTGAGATGCCTTCACGCACTGTTGTTTGGTAGCCACTAATCACCTGTTCCCAGTGTTAATCACCTTCCTCATGTGCCGTAAGGAGAGCAGGAACCTACTCCTGGGAGATCACCGTGGGCAGGGTTTGTGTAGGATTGTCTTCTCAAATGACCACTGTGATAATTCCCTCAGATGAAAAGCTCTTGGGAGATCTCGTTTCCTCCTGAGCCCCCTGTGCTAAGCCCCACTGACAACTGATCCCACTCCGCTGGATCTCAGCCACCCCTTGGATCAGTTGTCCTTCTTTCCTGTATTCTCATCTTTGGCTTTCTTTTTGCTCTTGGATAATATTGCCATGTCCTTGGGTAGTGTCTTCTGCTATGGATTTCAAAAAACTTTCCGGTCCTTTTTTAAATATTCTGTGATTTAAATGGGAAAACTGAGCACAAGGAAGTGGGACAACAGCTAAGACACAGGCAGGAGGAAACCAAAGAGCCCTCAAGTCCACATTGGTGTTTGAGCCACATCACAGTCCTGCCTATTGGAAGCAGAAAAGACTTGAAGGTTTATATTTTTCTTTATACGTTCTAACCTGCTTGAAGTTGTCCTTTATTCATTTTGGATGCTGATGCTTTTTGAGACTTAAAAAATGAAGAAACAGTAACATTGCTGAAAAAATACTTCTGAATCAGTGCTGGGCTGGGATTTATTTTTCACTTTAGCTTATTGTTTTAAAACGTAATTATGGTGATTAAAAAATAGAGTGCACTTAATGCCTTGGCTCAATCACTGATGGGTCTTTAAAAAATACTTAGACAAACAGACTGCTTCCAGAACTTGTTTCTGCCCATTGTGTTTAGATTCTAACAGCATCTAGAAAGATATTCCTGATCCAAAGCAGTGCCCCAACCAGCTGTCGTTCAGTCCCATATGAAATAATAATTTATGACCTGCCCATTTTTTGCCTTCTGTAGTTGACATAAGGGGGATTCCTGCTCCTGTGCTTTTTGTAATGGGGATCGTGATTATGTGGCAAAGGGATTTTAATTCAAGTAGCTCTGGGCAGGGCCAATCCTAGGCACAGGGAAAAAGAGAGGGAGGTTGTTTGCTGGTGACAAGAAAACGGCTCAAGTAACAGGCAGCGGTGGCTCTGGTCTGTTTGGCCCGCAGCAAGTTTCCAGAGAGCTGGGCTCGCTGCTGCTGCCCCTGCTGGCACAGCAGCCAGGGCGTAGGTGCGTGTTGGGGAAGGGGCAGCTCAGTTCTGTCTGTGCCCTGAATCAACAGAGTTCAGATTTGTCATCAATATAATTCAGTTTTGTCAATGTTGCTGCATAGCCATTGATCAGGTCAGGGTTCAAGGTGCATAAAAAAGATACTGTTGTTAAAAATATGTGCAAAACTGAAGAAGGAAGAGAAAGAAAATATGAGTACAAACCATCAGCAGAGAAGGTGGGCAGATATTGAAGGGGTTTTATTTTATTTTATGCCTCCAAAACAAAATCAAAGGCAAAGAACTGAACCAGGTCGTTTATACCCCCTCTTAGGTGAACTCTACAACCTCTACACTGTCAAGTGTTATTTTGGGGCAAATGCAGAATTGCAGTGGGTCTCCAGGGTGTGTTGTCTCCTACAGTGTTGTATGATAAAAATCATTCAGTAGGAACTAGGTAGGAAGGTCACTGTGAACATCAAGGTGATGCATGGACGGTTTTCTGAAGATGGACATTTTTATCTTCTCACTGTCTCTGATCAGAATCAAATGGGTAACAGTGACCTCTCTTTCGGGTTTGCTTTGTTCTGAATTTAAATATTATGATACATAAACCTTGTCGTGAAAAGTACAAACAATCTCTAATGTTTGTTGATGGAAGCTAAATAAGTAATGTGCACAATTAGAATAACTGTGATATGCTGTGAAACTTGATGTTGTCACTGCAATTGTATAATTTACTTTTCCAGTGTAAGCCGTTGCTGACAAGACTTAAAGGTGCACAGGGCTTAAAATTTTTAATACTTGAAGCTTCAGCTCAAAAAAAATTGACTCTTGACTCTTTTTCCCTGTTGCTTTCCTTGCTCCCCAGAGATGACCTGAAGCATTTATGTCATAAAAAGCAATATAAAGTTACCCAGGCTGAAAAGCAATCTCCCATGAGCGTTTTTTTTTATCCTCTTCCCCCACCGCCCTGATCCTGCGTGTATCAACGAAGAAATGACGCTTCTATTGCGTGCTTATGAAACATGCATTCGGTAGGGTACAGTCAAGTAGTTTGACTCATGGAACCACTTAAAGTTGTTGTAAGCTGGTGGGAAATGGTCTTTACAAGGAGAAAAAAACCCAAGCAGTTCATTGCCAAGAAACTGGGCATGTTTAAATTATACGTAAATAATGTGTTATAATTTATTTCATTGGTAATAATTCAAAACTGGCTATGGATTTCCTTTCCTGTAAATTCATTCAATGTGTCTGAAGATTACTGGTTTGTTTCTTGGAGTTTTATAGATTTATTGCATTTCGAGGGGAAGGAAGTGTTGGTTTTGGCACGGATACTAAGAATATTCTTGTTCTGAAAATGTGAACCAGTGTTCTAGTGCACTGCTAATCTGGCTTCCTTTATGTTGATAGCAAGAAGGGTATAGTGGTTTTCTTGTACTACACGTTATAGCACCATGCATGGTTCTCTTCTGATGATTGGTTCCCCTTTTCAAGGGACTGGTAAAAAGAAGGAAAAAAATCAGTATTAATGATTAGTATTAAAAATCCATATGTGATTTAAAACAATTGTACTAATTACAGAGTAGCTCCTATGCTTAAATTATTGAAATGAAAAATTTTGGAAAGGTGATCTGACTCTTAAAAGAAGACAGCAGATTTGATTTCTTGGAAAGAAGATGCTATTGTTGTTTCATACTTGAATGTTGCTGCTTTTGATAGATGGAAATAGGGTATGAAAGAAATATATAATGCCCAATGGTGAGACTTGAAAGAGTGTCTGTGCAAGGCAGTAAACACTGAAGTGGTCAGCTAAGACTGCGGAAGAGCTGGACAAGGACCAAGCAGAAATGAAAAATAACGTATGTTTTACTTGGAGGAGAAAGGCAGAGAGAGTAGCAGAACACAAACCAGCAGGAGAAAGAGGGAGATGTTACCTACAAAACACTGCAGAAACTACGTGACCACGGCACTTGGCTTTTAAAGCCTTTTGTTGGACAATACCTTCATATAACCGTGTTGTGTTGTAGAGGGAACAGGATTCTGAAGACAGGAAGAAGGTTTTTATTGGAGGTGTTTGGGTGAATTTAGATACCTGAAACTGAAAGAACAAGTATCTTGGACACTTACAGCAACACAGTGCCCCTCTGGCACTGCCCCTCCTGCTGATTTAAGTTTCCCATTACTGCTGGAGGCAGCCGGGAGAAGAGGAGGAGGGCGTATTTCAGTCAGACCCAGCGGGACAAACAGTTTGCTTCTGAAACATCAAATGTAACTGGAAACTGTGTAGGTTAGTGGGAAATGCATAATACAAAACGTGTTGGTGAGAAAAGTATTTAAAGTCAGTATTGGTTCTCTCGGATCATATCTTTCTGAAAGGAGAAGAGGAAAAAAGAATGTACCTTTCTAGCTGTCATCCATGAAGGATTAAGAAACCCTTGGTAATACAGAGCTAGAGCACTAGAAAGGCTCTGGAAGCTAAGCACTATTTTCAATAGATTTTAAACCATTAAGCAAAGGTTTGGGACTTTGCAGATTTCTCTGGTCAGCAGGAGAAGCCGGACACAAAACTCCCAAGTTTTGCACTGCACGCTGTATCTAATGCGTAGATTGTTCATTGTTCTGAGAATGGCTGCATTGGCTGAAGATGCACCACGGATGCTTACCTTCCCATGGGTAGAAGTTACCCCTCCCTCCGCTCGGTCCTGCTGACATGGAAGCCTTTCCCAACTGCTTGGGCGCAAAATTGGCAAAATCTGTTAGTGTGTAAGAATAAAGGCCACAGCTTCTCACCCTCGTGTGATTTCTAAGGGTTTGTGTCTCAACTCTGAACTCCCCTGTGAGCATTAATTGGTCCTGGGAATGGTCTTGTGTGATAATTGCATACTGTGATGCCCTCGCCTCGGGGATGGCAGTGGCAAACCTGAAAGCCATAGACCAGGTAACCAAGTGAACACAAATGAACAAAGTCATAGAATCATAGAATGACCTGAGTTGGAAAGGACTCAGAAGTGTCAGCAAGTCCAACTCCTGTCCCTACACTCCCAACAATGCTGGCAGAGTCGGTGCCGTGACTGCTTCCCTGGGGAGCTGTGCCAGTGCTCCACCACCTGCTGGGGGAAGAACCTCTTCCTGCCATCCCTCGGGTCTTATCACAGGTCACAAGAGAGAAGAGGTCAGTGCCTGTTTCACCTCCCTCCTATTTTTTTTTTTTTTAATTAAATTAATTTACAAAATTTGTAACCCTGGCTTTGCAGGAGTTTATTTTCAAGTGCCCTACAGATGCAAATGGAATGGGGGCTACTTTTCAGCTGAATATAATTTATTGCACATTTTACATTTGATTTCAAATCAACACAACACTGGTCATAAGTGGAAAAAATCCTGCACCAGGAGATGGTCACCACTGAAGAGTTTGGGGTTGTTTTTAATAAAACCAAGTCAACACCCCTTCATTGTATGAACTTGCTTTTTAGAGGGAGAGAGCATCTCTTTCAGATTGGTTCAAGAACGTTTTTAGATCAGGGTTTGGATTATTTATTTGTACTTTTCAACCAGCCTTAAGAGATCTGTTTGTAGAGAAAACCTCTCTCACTCAGCCTATGGTGCATTCAGATTTTCCTCAACCACAGAAGAAAAACATTTCAAGAACCATCCCCAGAAGATGAGATGAACAAAAAAACCCTTAAATGATGACCTTTGTGAAGCGAGTTGGCTGTGGTGGAGCTGAAGGCAGGTTAACCCCAGGCTGTGGCTGACTACTCATTGAGCTTGTTGAGTGGAGCAGCTTCCTCACCCCCTGCCTGGCTGTGGTTTAGCAGATAACGTTGCTAAATCTGACAGTGGGAGCGGGAATGCTACTGGGGAGCACGCTTGGAGCCTGGCTTTCCTGCCAGGGGTTGTCTCAGGGGATGCGTGACAGCAGCAGAACTGAGCACCGGGATCTTTTTGTAGGCACACAGGTATCTGATGGCACAGGTCATTTTTTTACCTCCCTAGGAATTCATACTCCCTCTGTATCTGTGAGGCCAGATGCTTCTTTCTTTCAGTTTAACTTTTTTACTCTTTATGCAGTAAATTCCACGTAACAGTGAGGGGAGAGTGGAGGAAGAACAGAGGCAGCAGAGCTAATGGAATCAGCCTTTTCTTAAAAACAAATAAATGCCAGGCAGTTCAGTCTCCTAAAAATAATGCCACTATGGACCCCATTCTTTCTGGTTTAAGCAATTACTTACATGCCCTGATGTCAATACGGGGAAAAGTGGCAAACCTCGAGAGGTTTATTTTGTCCTACTGTGTATATTTTAGTATAATTCAGTCTTTGCACTTAACATTTTTGGCCTTTTTCTTTTTTTAACAAACGTTTTGAGACAAAATATTCTTGAGGGGTGGAAAAAAAAAAAAAGGAGTGTGTTTGTGGGAGAGAAGGGAGGAAAGTAGGGAAGTTCAGGTAGTGCTGAGGCAGTGCAAGAGGTGACTTTGCAAGGAGACAGGTAGCAAGGTGGAGAGTCTTTATGAGGACTTGCAGGAGCCCTCTCTAGCCCAGCAGCTTGCTGTGAGGTTATGTGAGAAAGCCAACCTTCAGTGTATCTCCATGCAATTATTGTTGGTATCGTACTGACTGTTTTTTCCTGACATATGTACAGGAATATTTTTTTCTCTAACCCAATAATTATGACTGAAGTCCCACTGAGAGATCCAAATATGTACACAGTCACATAGACTTGCAAAAATTTTCGCATCAGATTATTGTTTACGTCATATTTTGCTGTAAATTGCTGTAACGCAATTTTCAGGAACACTGTGACAATTTTTCAAAACATTTCTTGTCTGATCAGTTAAAATAGAGAAGTCAGAGCTCTGGTAGCAGAAACTGAGTTTAGACCTAGAGAACTGTTTGCAATTGGAGGATGAGCACAGGAAGTCAATGGATGCGAGAGAAGAAACGGAGCAATGCTCCCCAGAGCTCTCTGGTGGTACAGTAATGTAGGGTTAGGGTGGGAGTAGGTTAAGAGCCCCTTCAACAGCAGAGATTTGCTCTGGTCTCCCCAGTTCTGGGCAGGTGCTGTAAGAGGTAAATGGGATGCTTCGGTTTGGTGGATACAGCCCTACGTTTCCTCCAGTGTTGCTGCAAGTATTGTATTAAAGTGTGGATCTGTGAAATTGTTAATGAGAACTTTTCTTACACAAAAACTTCCACTGTTTTTTACTTATTGTCCTTCCAGCGTTTTTTCCAAGTACTCACCTGTTCCTCCTGGCAGGCAATTTTGTGCTTATCTCCAAAAAAGTACTTTGACTTCATAAAAAATTATGATAATATTCTTTTCAAAAGCTTGACTGAAGCATTCAAAGGACAGTATTCTGCCATTGTATATTTAGCTCATATTTTGCCACTGTACATTTAGCTCTGGATTTAAGCTCTAGCTTGTTAGTTGTGAAATAGGTGGATTTATCCATGTATTATGTGAAGGCAATGGTCTTTTCCAAAAGCCAGCATGTAGGGCCTCCAGAGTGGTTATGGTAATGAGGAGCTTTCATGTGCACAAAGAGAAAGAGACGTGGTTTAGTCTGTATTTTTGTTTTCCTGCGCTCTGTTGTCTCCCCAAGGACCAAGTGCTGAGCTTGAGGTGCTGCTGAAGCAGTGGGGAGAACTGCACGTCCCCGTGAGCGGCAGCAGGAGCTCACTGCATCCCTGTGGGCCCGCGTTCCTGGCTACCTCCGCCTGCCCTTCCTCCTGCCCTTGCTGCCGTGCTGGTCTACATAAAAGTGTGCAGTATTATTGATAAACCATAGTATTCCTCACGCATGAGCAAATTAAGGTATAGTTGTTTGTCTGCCTCTGTGTGTGAAGAAAATGTATGTGCCATAGTAACACATTTTTTTCTCTTAATTATACATTATATTTTCCTTCTTAAATTTTCTCCAAGATAAACTTCCCCCAAAGTGCAGATATACCTTAGAATTCTGTGTTAGGATGAAAGATAATTAAAAATCCATGTAAACCTTTGATTCCCAAGTGGGTTAAAAGACAGAAGTTTAAAGTTAGCGTAGGGGCTGACTGGAGCAGGAAGGCACTGTCGGTGATGGCACTCGGTGGGAAGGAGGCTGTATGAATTGGAAGCTTTGAGGTGGCGTGTGAAGGTTCTTCCTCCTCTTCAGAGGTAGCGTTGCCTGAAATTGGGTCCCGTTTCCCCTGGGACGCCAACACAATTCCTGGACCCTATCATTCAGTTGGCTTCTCCAGCGTAGCCAGTCTGCTCTGGCAGGGGCTGACTCACAGTGGGTGCTCGGTCAGGCTGCTCCTCCTCATGCCAACACCTGTCCAAAGCCTACAGGGCAGCCTTTAAAATGTCAACGCGACGTATGGCCCTGTTGATAGGGGCCGTGTGCATGTTCATAAACATGAAACTGAAAGAGTTGTGGTTTAAGTGAAAATTCTTACAGAACTGGTTGCCTGTGACCACTGTGAAAGCATCAGGGGTCATAAGGTTTGCCAAATAGTCTTTGAGTCAGTTACGTCGTGCATATCTCTGCTGTTCCAATTTAGTAAATTATTCCTAATCTTATACAAGAGGTTTTTTAAAAAGAGAAGAGCCAGTTAACAATTGGTTTTAATTTAATTTTATTTCTCTTTAGAACAAGAAAATATTCAGTGGTGGGTAGTGATACTTTTGTAGCAATGTTTTTAACCTGGGCCAGGCTGTACTGTTGTGCTTACGCACAGCCCTTGTGTTCTACATCTGTACTGATGTACAGAAAATCTCCTACCACATATGGAAGCCACTTCTGTATCTTTTTGTCATGGTTTCAGGTGGAATACCTTAGCTTGTGTGAAAGATTCCTGTGTGAAAGGTTTGGTGTGAGCAGCCAGCTGTGTCCTTCTGTACCTGCAGCTTGGGAGGGAGAAGACAGACCCCCCCACGCTGGGCTGCTGTTGGTTCATGCGAGCAGGAGCTGGGCAGGTGATGCCCCAGTCTCTTTTAAGGTCCCTACAGTGGTGAAAATTGCTGCTTCTTCCCAGAGCTCAGCATCCAGCTAGGGTGAAAAGTGAGTGCAGGATCTAAAAATGTTCAATATGTGTGCTGAGTACTTGAATATTCGCAAGAACGGGAGGGAGCTTTAGGGAAAATTATAAACCTTTTTCAAAGCAAGAAAAGTGACTGAATCTTTTATCGCTTCTTTTCACTTCCAAAATGTCACAGGCGCTCCCCTAAGCTCAGCAAAGTTGCCATCATTTGTTTGTGAGCTGCTTGAAAGCGCTCTTCTAAAGGGTAGTAATTAACCTCTTTCTATTTCAAAACCTGCTCTTACCCATAGAATGTTTTGCTGGAGATGGAGTTACACGGCAGCTTTGTTCAACGTGATAAAGAATATTTTTGGGAGGTATTTTCTGAGGGGTGTAAATTGCTGGGGGATGCAGGAGGGCCCTCCACTCCTTCAGTTGAGGTTGGAGCTGAACTTGGAGGGCAACTGTGAAGACGTCGCACCTTGCAGAAGTGCGTGGGGATGAGATTGAACCCCTGGTTCACAGTATCACAGTGTCACAGGTTGGAAAAGACCTTTGAGATCATTAAGTCCAATCTATGACCCAACACCAACACCTACTCGTCTAAACCCTGGCACTAAGTGCCTCATCCAGTTTCCTCTTAAACACCTCCAGGGACAGTGACTCCACCACCTCCCCGGGCAGCGCATTCCAATTGGCACCCATTGGCACAGGGGTGAGAGCACCCATTGTCTCTGGGCTTTCTACTTCCCTTTCCCTTCTTGGATCCCTGCAGCGATGCTGTTTTGGGGGCTGCTGAGCAGTGAGCCGAGTGAGCCCTGGCTGCCAGGATGGGCTGCCAAGCTCTGAGCAGACCTTTGGAGAGAGACCCCCATGGGAGGACCACCAGTGGAAACTCAGCATTTGCTGATTTCTCTGTGGGACACCATCCAGGTATCGATTCGTTGTTAAATGAGCTGATAAACAGCCCTTTCTCTCCCTTGCTGGGTGCATCAGCTGCTGCGGGAGCTGCACAGCGCCCAGGGTGAGAACACAAGGAACGGTCAGCACAGGCAAGAACTGACAGAAGGAGTTCCTTCCTTTCCCAGGGACCGCTGGAAACAGGCGAGTGCTCTGTCACATGATGTTCCCTCTCTAGGAAAACATTTGGTAGCAGTTTAAAAAAGAAAACTTTATAGAGCTTAAATAAATCCCAAAATTAATTTGGTGCGCCCTGATGCTGTACGTAGTTTGCATAGGAGGGTTTTGAATTTCCAGTGCTGCTTGGAGTTGCTAGTAATAGATGCAGGACTTGCCAGTCATATTTAGGCTTTTGGGGCTTTTTACATCAGCTTTTATTTTTTAATCAAGTTCTTACTATGGCACTTTTAAGCACATAGCTAACCCCAGCTTTTGTGTTCAGTTCATCTCCATCAGCATGGTCATGGCACTCGCAAAGATACCACAGAATCTGTGGTATTTGAAATCCTGGTAATTAAGAGAATGCCTTCAATTTCATTCAGTTTTTAAAGCAAACCGTTTTGGTGTTTCCATTTGTATTCTGGCTTGTAATTGCTCAAGGGTTGTTTAGCCTGGCTTACCTCTGCAGTCATAACTAACAAATTAAAAAAAATTCTTTTTAAGGAAAACTGTGGTTTTTTAGAGTTTAAAGAGAGTCTTTAAGGAAATATGAAGTACAGTGTGGGAGTGACCTCTGTCAGTGTTAGTCCAGCTAGAGTAGGCTAAATTATTCTTGATGTCTCTACAGCATTTTTTACAAAGTAAATACTGTCTGATTCAGAACAAGCTTGAATACATCTTAATGGTAACTGGAAGGCTTAAAATTTCTCATGGGGCTACAATGACTGCTAACTCCTAACTATGCCTGGCTCCGTAGGAAGAGGAAAGATGTTCTCAGACGGCAAGTGCAGTGGTGTGAGCTGATGTAGCTGAGTGGACTCAGACCCCCCTGCTGGGCAAAAGAGCATCACTACTGGCACCATTTGAAACTCTTGTTAGTGGTGCATGTGGAAGATAAGTACTGGGTGAATGTTGTTAGGATCTGTGATATTATAGAGTTGAAATGGCAGGTGAAGGATGGCCTCTGGTATTTCTTCTGTGAGTAGTTGCTTTCAGACTCGAGGGATGCTCATCCAGTTCCCGCTAAAACAATCCCATTTAAACTGGCACATAGAAGTTCAAATTGGCATTTTATTTTAGCCTACAGATGACAGATATATTTTATGATTGCTTAGTGCCAGTGTCTGAATGAGAGAGGTGTTAGAAAAGGACATGCTGTGAAGAAAGTCCTATGGAGTTTTGGATAGCTAAAAACTCTTAAAAATGCAGCAGCTGAGCAGGTGGCAATGAAAAGTAGGAAGTCTGTTGTTCAAGCTGTTCTCTTTCATTTTGTACTTTGAGCTGGAGCAAGAGTGGTCTTTATGGTTTTTGTTTGTACAGTTCTGATCACAAAGAGGTTCTGATCTATGACCAACCCTCCTAAGCACTGTGATAATATTCATTATTGAGAGCAGAGGAGAAGTGGAGACCTCACATCCAGCGTGAGACAAGTGGGTGGCGAAATGAAGGGATCAATTAGGTATCTGCTGTGTTGATAATGCTCTTACAGAGCAGTTGCTTTCCTCTAAGGGAGGAATCTGCTGTAAGAGCCAAGCGTGTGCTCAGTGCTTCTTGGACAACAAAACGATGTCTCCCCATCCACAACCTCGCCAAGCTCTTTTCTTTAGACCTTTTCCCTCCCAGGAGAACTTGTTGCTGTGCTTAGTCCTGGCCCCAAAAAGAGAGCACTGCTGGTTCTCCCACAGGGAAGTGGGATCCTGGTTTCCAACCCCACCTCTATGAGTGCTCGCCCAGCATGGCATCCTGGTGCGCTGAGCTGAAGGGGAACAGCTTTCTCATTTGCACTTTGTTCCAACCAAAGCTTTTTTCACTAACTGTGCCTCACCTTCATAAACACTGATTCCATGGTATAACTGAACTCAAAGTGTGTTTAAATACAGCTTTGAAATCTACATAAAGATAGTACTATAATTCCACCGGGGGTTTCTGTAGTGATTTATGATGCCAGCAGCTTGCTTGATGGAATTAGTATTTTTTACTGAGTAGGGAAGGGGACACACAATTTTTTTAAAGTATAACTGAATCCCATCACAAATTGCACAAAGACCTGTCCTTCTACATGAACATGCTTCTGAGCATCCAAATTTAAACTGGCAAAGGAAGAGCAGCTGGGCTGACAAATATGTCAGCTTGTGTCTGATTTTCCCCACCCTGACCCTAATAAAGAACAAGATACAGGGAATAAAACAGCTGTTTGCTGTGTGGCTGGGGATGGAGAGAGTAATGTAACATGATGCGGAATGAAAGTCAGCTGCAACTTGGCAACTCCCATTTCTTCATAGCAAAGAAGATGACTTAACGCATATGCAAAGTTGTGATTTTCTAGGTACAGAGTGATATGAACAGTTTTTACTGGCTGTGGTTTTAGAGTTGACAAATTGGCATTTGGACTGAGAGGAACCGTGTTTAGTGATTAATAGTTTCTTCTGAGCGTGTTAGTGTTTTATTGTTATTGTTTATCCAAGCTGGTATCTAGGAACAAAGACAAACGATTTAAAGGCAGCTAAATACTGAACTTAAAAAGAAACATAGTTTTCTCTACAAAGACTGGAAAGCTAATAGCTTGTACAAACATTTCCAATGAGAGCAACACTCAGAAATTTGCTGCTTGGATTTAAAAGTGTCCTTGACCTCCCCAGCGGGGTTTTGAGGCCAGCAGGGTTGCAAAAAGAAACTATTTGCTTCGTGTTTGACTTACACACGTTTGGACAAGTGCAATGTGCTGTTTCCTGTACTAGAAAAAAGGTGTTGAAGTGATGCCAGTATAAAAGAAAATGTCGCTTTTAAAAGGCAGCAGAGTAAACTCCGGGCTGTCCCATATGGGGGCTTTAATTACATGACCAATTAAATTGCTCGTAAGGCTTTTTGTGTATAAATATTCTGGTTTTTGTAGATCACAAGCTCCTGTTGTAGTACTTCAGTGCAAGGAAGCATTGGGATGGGAGCTCGCAAAACCAAACCTGCTCTCAGATGTATAAAAATGTTAATTGTGAAAGATTTGGTTAAAGATATTAATAATAAAGGGAAAAATACATGTGTAATCTTCGTACAGAATTGTATTTAGTAAGGTTGCTGGGTGGTCTGGAATGAGCTGGGGTGGGATGGAATGGGGTGGGGTGGAGGGAGTTTGGGATGGGGAGATGTGTAACTCCTTCCCCAGGTTCCTTCATGCAGAAGATGTAAACAGCTGCTGGTGTTAGCAGCTCCGGTGGTCATTGCTGCAGCATGGGATGTGGTGACGGGGTTGGAGTGTGCTGCTGTGAGGAGCAGTCTCACGCCTGCTGGCAGTGAGCTCAGGTGCTGACTTCAAGGCAGAAGTCTTCCATCTCTTCCCAGACGTCTGCCCGTCACGTTCTGCTGTGTGCCTGCCCTGTGGCACAGCAGCCAGCTCAGTGTGGTCAGCAGAACTGCTTGCCTGACCTTCCTGTGTCAGTGGTAGGAACTGACTTGGATTTAAAAGCCTGAGCAAAAGATTATTTTTCTTCTGGCTCAGTGCAGTGATGAAGTGCAGCCTGACACGTGGTCCCTGGCACAGTTAGTGGTTCAGCTGATGTTTCCACTGTGGGGGTGTGAAAACACAGGCTGAGATGACCAGGAACACTCTTGTGTGGGCAGCGTCTCTCTCAAGCTGTACCTCTGTGCTGCCTCCGCGGACAACAGCCGTGGCCTCTGGGGCCACATCTGTGAGCCGTGAGCTCTGTCTTTCCTGGTGCACCAAGGGAACGGCCAAAAGGCGTTGGAAAGGGATCAGCAGCTGGGTCCTTTAGCTGCTGCTACAGGGAAGTGAGTTGTTGGCAGAGTGAAACCCTCCCCTGGGATGACGTACACCTCCAGGGCAACCGGCCAGCTGAGGTCGGAAGCATCCCCAAGCCTGCAGAGAGGAGCTGGAAACAGCCCAGAGTGACTCTGGCTTTGGCTGCTTTGCTAGGGTTTTGGCTCAGCTTGAGTAGCAAGTGAGCAAGGGCGGTCTGGGAGTCAGCAACGTGACGGCATGGGGCAGAGCTTGCAGGGGATGACAAGGTTTGCGTTTCCCTTCCCCCAGGTCCCTGTGGTCTGTGTTTTGCATCTTGTCAAGTTCCAAAGAAGGCTGGGGATGGGATGTTCCGGTGGGGCAGCGACGTGGCATACCTGTCACCTTGGCTTTCTGGATGGGATGAGCCAGCATAAGGAAACTGCCCCCACCTGCCCTTCCCTCAGCAGGTGCTGCTGCTGCACAGGGCATCCAGGGGCTTCTGGCCTCGTTGGGGCGGATGGAGAGTACCTTGCCGCTTGCAGGAGAAGCTGGAACAGGGCCAAAGGCTTCCCTGTGACACGCTTGGTCCAGTTTCATCTTGGCATCAGTATTACATACCTATTAATTACCTCAAAAATGTCTTCTTTTAATTCCTATTTATTACCGCACAGGAGAGGGGCCATGTACTCACTTCAGTTTGTTTTCACTCTTCTAGCCATGATCTGCTGGAAGGTTTTACTGCTTGCCTGTAGCTAAAAGTATTTATTATAAACTTATTGTAGTTACTTTTCTCCCCCATATCAAGGTCAGTAAGGAAATATTTCTAGTTCTGCAGTTCTGGTTTTCAGGTGTGACATTTTTGAAATATCATTATAGGATTTAACAAGATGAGTATGCGCAGCTTACTTTTAGGTAGAATTACAAAGTTATCCAAAAAGATTTTTAAGCTATAAATAGAAATCTCTACCATTGTACTCCAAGGAGATTTATCCCTCAGTATTCTGACACAGGAAGCATTAATTTTCAGTCCTTAGCTGTTCAAAGTACCTTGGTTGCTCTTTTATGTACACTGCTTTTAGTTGGTTTTCCTGTCCTCCCTCATCTCTGTTACTGTGCCTGGGCTTTTTTTCCACTGTTTTTGTGGAGAAGTTGCTTGGATCCAGAATTCGACCTTTGACCTGATGTTTCATATGGCAGGAAAATGTAACTGTCTGGAAATTGTCCATTTGGTGCTTTTTGCCCAAGTGTTGGGGTTGAGAGAAGAAAAGAATAAGCAGCCCAAATTATTTCTACAGGTCCTTTCCTTCTGGTCAGAGCCAGCTGTGTTTAGTTCAGACGGGAGCTAGCGAGAAGATTTTTGGCCAGATCACTTTTAAACCTTTGTAATGGGATTGCTGAGCATTCTCTTATTCCTTTCTTAGGAAACCAAAGGGATGGAAGTTAAACATTCAGTTGAAGAGGAGCAAGTAGTGCAGGTGTTCTAGTAAGGACTGCATGATGCCAAAATTTAAATAATTAATTTGCAAACACAGGCTTGTGGGCATAGTGCAACCATAAGGTCAGGTCCTTACATTTATTCAAACCTTAAGCAAATCCCTAGTGTGTTTTCACAAAAGAGACAGGTGAGAGGAGAGGTGGTGTGATCGTAAAGGTGTAACTGCAGTGCTTAATGCGCTGTAAAACTCCCCTAGCTCACGTACCAGCACAGATGTAGCAGACAAAGAGCTCTGCACAAGTTCCTGCACGAGAGGTGTAATTTAGTCGGGGAGGTGTGATTTTGTTGGGCTGGGTAGCCCTGACTGGCTGTATTGCCTGTAGTATTTCCAGTGTCTCTACCCTACAACCATCCCTTTGGGGGTTTTTCTGTGGAATTCGCCCCATGGGAGTGAAAAAACTGTACTGTGAAAGTAACTCTGCATGTTACAGGTGTTTTATCTGCGTTTGGGTTGTGTTGGCAAGAGACATCTTGCAGTAGCTAATGCGATAACGTGATAGTCTGTGACGTGACGAAACAGCCAACAGCACCTAAGTTGATAGAATTATCATGACCAGAACAAAAAGGAGCAACACTTAAGGTAACTCTAAAGCAAAGAGGGCCTTCGTGCTTTACCCCAGTGAAGCAGCAAGCATGTCTCAAGCCCTAAAGTTTAACAGTTTTATTTCCTGTTTCTTGTGTAAGGCAGCAGGAAGCCAAGGTAAAGTCCCCTTCGTGCTTGCTAGGAGCCCTTGTTTTGCAGGGTGAGCCCTTCCTACCTAAGAGACAGAGCCCTCCCAGGCTCTGAGCAGGTTCATACCAGGTGTACAGGTGAGGGACTGAGAACTAGAGTAAATGCTTGTGGGAGGCAGCACCATTGCTTGGGACTTTACTGATGTTCCTCTTTGCGCACTCTAGAAGACGATGGTGTGGCTGGGCATCCCTCCGAGCCGTGCGGCTTTTTCTCTGAATTGGGGAGCATCTGTGATCCCGCTGTCAGTATTCGAGCTAAGGCTCTGACTGGGGATTAGAACTGATCACAGGGGGGAACAGAGCGTGGCCCGTTGTTTCCAGGTGTTACAAAGTTGGATTTTCCACCCCTTGCAGTGTTTGACTTTCTGCAGAAAGGTAACTTTGCCTTGTGGTGAGGTGAGAGTTACGGAGTTTGGCCTCCTGGAGCCGTTTTGGGGCTTTATCACTGCTGATGCATGTGTGACTCTGACAACCCAAGAGGTGTTTGCGCACGTGTGTATCCTTGTAGAAACATAGAGGCATTCAGGCAGTCGTGTCCATTCCTGCTGTGGTTACCCTCGGAGGATCTGCTCTGGCCATTTCAGGGTGGCAGCCAGAATCCCTCTGAAGTAGCTGCTGCCCCGCCTCCTTAGCTCATTGCCAGCAGGACGTCCAATTAACATTTTGCAACACTGGTAGTTCCATATGGAAACTACCATTCGGCCGCCTACATCTGAACTTCAGCTTTTTCCTTTCATTTAATTAAAACACAGTCAAGTCAGTTAGCTCGTGACAGAGTTTCCTCAAAGTTAAACTCCAGATGTATGGCAAGGCAAAAGCATTCAGATGCCAATTCATTGTGCTGCTTGAAGGCAGCTCTCCCATTTGCCAGTTTATCCACTGGGGATTAGTTGCATTTTTTGTCTTCCAAGTAGAAGTTAAAATGAGAGAAAGAAGAAAGACCTTTCTTTCCATCTGGTTCTGGTCAGGAAAAATCAATATAACGTTACAGAATTTGAGAGATTTATTGAAAATTACATTGATAGTGTCAGAATGACTTCTGGCTTTTAATGACCATGTCAAACATTTTACCATGCAGTGTCTTGATTTTCTTCCAGTAGATTCCAGGAATAAGCAGCTTACCATACTCTATAGCAAGTAGATGAGTTATTGTTCTTGTCACTAAGTGGGGATAATATGCAGCTGCATAAACATGTTGATTTTGCTGGCATAAAAAACCATGACTTCCAACTCTGTGCCCTTTGCCAAGACTGTATAGAAAATCATAATGCTGTCAGAAGAGGTTTTGAGGTCTCAATAAACCAAGATGCCTATTGCAGCACATCCCTGCAGGGCAGCTGGGGGCAACGAGAGGAGGGGAAAAAATAGCTGTACTAGCTAGCCGGTAGTTAAAAGGAATGAAGTCAGTCAGACCTAATTTCACACGTAAGTTAGCTTTGAACTGAAGCCATGGCATCTTCTGTTGTGATTCTTAATTAGTTTATTGTTAGATGTGGCAATACGCCAAGGCACTTGTGTTACAACAGAAAGGTTATCCTTACATACTTTCAGGGTGGTGTAGTGATACCATGGGGATACTCCAAGATACCCAGTGCTAGTGAAAGTATTAGATGCCACTACTACCGTAGCACCTCAGTATCAGCAGAGCCTTTGCCCCTCTTGGTTGCGTGCCCCAGCGGTGGAGGAGGCGAGGCTCGAAGCAGGTCATTCCTTTGTCTGGCCACTCTGTGCCGTGCTTTTCTTGACGAGGATCCAGACCAGAACTGCAGTGCAGCTGTGTGAGTCTTGGGAGGTGAGTGAGTAGGAGAAGGAGTTGCAATGTGAAAGGTGCAGCCCCCAAAGGGGTGGAGAAACAATTTTTCACACTGCTGGTACCATCTTGTACTGAACTGCCCCGATGTGAGAAAGAATCTCTTAAATATATATCCCAGTGCTCCAGCAAGATTGGATCAATTGTGGAAAACAGGGCCGGTGAGGGAAGTAGAAAGACAGTGGAAAGACAAAACACTTGTGACTACTCATTTGGAAGATAATAGCTTTGCAATTTTGTAATATTTATTTATTTATTTCAGTATGAGAATGATTCAAGTGATACTGTACATTCTTATATAAAGTACAGCCACTGTTTTTCTTGGAGAAGGCCCGTACACGTCACAGCACCCATGATGCGTGTCTTTCTGTGTATCTTTTTATTTGTACCTTCGAATTCCTGTATCTTTGTAAATGAGTCAGCGTAGCTGAGTGCATCACCACATTCCTCCCAGCCTTCTCTTTTGCTCGTGACTAAATAGCCCGAAAAGTGCTTTCTGCAGAGGTCCGTGACTCCCACTGACGGACAGGGTGTTCTTTTTTGGGAAAAGAAGGGTAGTAGATTTCAAAGCTATTTGTTTGGGAAGGGTAAGGAGTCCAAGTCTTCCACCTCCGCTATGGATGCTCTAGGCAAAAGCGTGGTCACTTTGTGGACTCAACCCAGGTTCAGGCTTGTGGGATGTGCCGGGCTGGATGACGCTGCCGGATTTGTGGCTGAAGTGTTTTGGGATCCTGGCTGCAGCTGTGAAGCTGATTTGTGCTGCCTGCCCAGCTCCTTCCCCACGCCAGAGCCTTCCTCACCCAGCCCTGACGCTTTGAGTGTTTGTGGGCTTGTGCTGAAGACTAATTCACTGAAGCAATGCAGGTTAAAAATAACCTTTTAAAACAGGAAAGGAGGATGGGAAAGGGGAGACATTTTTGGTTGGGGTCATTCAGAGATCTACTTGCAATGAAACCCAATGAACAGTTGCATTTTTGCAACTGAAGGGATGGCGAATTTTTTAGGGTTAGCAATGAGCAGATGGAAGTGCAGAGAAGAAACTTCCCAGGCTGATTTCATCACCAAAGCCGTTCTGCTGTGGAACTCCAGGCTTGGATGCTCTTCTGCGTACAGAGAAGCAGAGATTTCAGTGAGTTTTAATGATGTGAGTTACAGCATCTGTGCCTTCAGAGTCAAGGAACATCTGATGAGAGTTTCTCAGGCTCCCCATAGCACAGCTTTTGACATACACACCGAATTTATGCCTTATTTCTTTTCTTGAATGTCACCCTAAGTGCTTTTTACTCCAGGATCTCAAGAGTTTTTGTGAGAAGAATAAACTAATTAAAGTTCATTTATTAGCATTGATTCCAGTGTACTTGTTATCATCTTGGAGTCTCTGTAAGATTACATTTAAATGATTCACGTTTTTCATATCATGTGGTGTTGTTGGCCACACAACATAAAACTCCATTTAAAACACCATTTAGATAAGAATTATTAAACAGCAATTTTATAAGACATTCCCTACTAAATTACAACAAAGTTAATCTAATAAACTTTTTGTTGTTGGGACTAAATGTGAACGTGGACTAATGTGAAAAAGAATTTTAAACTATTCAGATTCATTAAAGGATTCTTCTACAGAAAAATCCTTTGAGTGTATATATGTACTCATACTGTAGTTGGCTACTTAATTACTCAGGTCTGACCTTTTTTAAATCATCAGTGACTCAAACTACTAGTGGTAAACTACAAGCAAGGAATTTTGGTCTGTTAACTGTTGAAATATGGTTCTGTGAGGAAAAGAATAGCATAGGGACATCCAGGTGTGGGGTTTTGTTCCCATATATCTTGTATTACACCGAGTATTCAGTCATGAGTTTAGGGTCTTCTACTGGCTTTCCACTTTCACTGCCAAGAGTGAAAATATACAGAAGTGAAAATGCAGAAAATCTTACGGCATAATTGTAGCCCTCTTTTTCTGATCAGAATTTTTCTTTAAGTCAAAAAAGTTAAAAAGATGGTCTGACTGCATTCCAGATCGAAAGGCCTGGAACCAGCAGAATCCTAGCTATTTGATTCAGAGGAATTTATATTAGACTTTCTTGAAATGATCTGATGGATAGTTTTTTTGATGCATATTGTTTCTGTGGAGTTAGTTCTAAGTTCTCACCTGAAGAAAGGTGTCAGCACGTGTTAGTGCTGAAGTGTACCATGCCCCAGGCAAACTGATGAATTCACACACCTGCTTCAGCTGCGCAACCTCTCTGGAGGTGATGCACAGCAGAAAAGTGTCTCCTAGGCAGCTGCAGAGAGCAGTGTTGCTTATTGCAAGTATCCTTCCTAGGATAAGATGTGTTCAGGCATTTCCATCTTCGGATGTTCATAGGAAAAGTTGAGCTCATCCATAAAGTGATCTAATCTTTGCTGACTGCCTACGAGCTTGGAGACAGGTTGTCCTTTTGTATCCTTCATCCAGTTTATGGCCCGTGCCAGCATGATGTGCTTTTGCAGTGTCTCAGTCAGCGTTGTTCTTTTACAAGAACATCTCTTTGTCTGACATCAGCTTGCATGGCTCATATACTTATTTCTTATCTTTCTTATGTACTCTTTTTATCCATCCAAAGTAAAGTCTACACCTAGGGCAAAGGACTGAAATGTAATAACTAAACTATGCCTCTGGTATAGTCAGAAGTCCTAATGTCAAACTTAATAATGATGTTTATTGAAAGCAATGAAGTGACTCACTGGCTTTCGGAAGATGGTGGGAAGAAGGCAGGACTTCAAGAAGCTGTACAAATAAAAGAATAACACAAGTGACCAGACGCTTCTAATCTTGGAAAGCTAAGATGTTTCCTTTCATCTCAGTGAATATGTATAATGTTTATAATGATTAATAGAAGGTACATAAGCTCTCTGGGGTGAAAAATGCACTGCTTTATTCTTAAACAGTACATGACAAAGCAAACAGTTTAGATCTTAAACATCAATTTCCTGCTGAGTGTTTCAAAGATGAGGAGTAATATCTTTTGAAAAGATCTTTCCATAAATGCTCTGGAATGTCATTGCTATTTTTTTTTTCCTAGGCAGTTTATTAGTTCATAAAATGTGCTACCTTATCATTGCTTTGGAATAAAAATAACTCCTTTTTCTCTAGAAAAGTTAAATTTATCTTAGATTATTTCTGAAATTATTCTATGATGTTTGACTGTGCTTATTCCTTCTTTCCAGATACATATTTGGGTCCTTTCTTCAAATGAAAGAACTGATGCAAGGTCGATGTTTTAGTAAATTCCCAGTTATGAACACTTGTTGAACTCATTTGATAAGTCAACTCATCTTTTACTGTCAGAAGGAGTTACTGTTGAATCCTGTTTTCACAAGTTGCAGTCTTCCTGAACAGAATTGTTCACCACTAAATGGATCCCTTTTTTCATGTGTTGGCTCCTTTGAAGCAGTCAGATTTCTTTAGCTAGGAGGAATATTTCAGCAGAGGACAGGGCAGGGACTGATGCAAATCCACGTTTCTCTGTGGGGAGCTATTTGAGCCATAATCCTCCTCCATTCCTGCCGGTAGACACTGGAGGAAAAAATTTAGATGAGGCTTTTGTGAAAGCTGTTGCCTGCAATAGACTGGACTCTGTGGCCCAGGAGGATTTGAAAAGATCTATGTTTATAAAGACTGCTGTCTGTCACCACTATGCAGGCTCTCCACATCGATAACCAGCCTTTCTAAGCTGGTAGAGACAAGAACATGGGTTTTGTCCTGCTACCTCCAAGTAGTGGCCAGCCTTTCCCTCTGATGAGTTGAGGGATTGCCTCTGCGAGTAGCGTAATGCTTGGCTCTGGTCCCAGGACAAAGCTCTCCAGGCACCAGATCCTGGTCCCCTGTCGGCGTTTCACTTCTGGTTCTTTGGATTTATTAGCACAGGTTTCACAGAGCAACTGTGTCTTTCCACATCCATGGGCATCACTGAGATATCGACTGGGAGGAACCTCGGGAGGTCGCTCAGTCCAGTCCATCACTCAGAGCAGAGCTATTGCCTGGCAGTAGGTGAGGTCAGCCCTGGCTCACATGGCAGAGCCTCCGAAACCTCCCAGGACCTGCTCCAGTGCCACCCACCTCCTGGAATGTTTTCCTTTTGTCTGAGCTGACTTGCCCCAGCTGCAAACTGTGACTCTTGCCCCTTCTTATATAACCTTGAATAACCAAGATAAATTTAGCCCTCTGATCTTTGTAACTACCCTCCAAATAAATGTGTTGAATCCACAGTTTGCAGCAGAGGCTTCTGCATTCCACAGGGAATTTTGCAGCACAGGCTGTGACTAGACAAAAGTGTTATCCCTAATTCCAGGTCTCAGCTTATACATCCGTGCAGATCGTTCTGTTACGTTTCTGGGATGCACAAGTGAGGAAGCTGGGGTTTGGTGCTCGTGTAAGGAGTAGACGTATCTGGGTCCGTACCAAAGTCTTGGCTATTTACATGTAAAGCCCATTTTAATGCCTTTGTTCCATCTTCTCTTCATGTTATAGACTAGAAGGTACCCAAGGAAAATGCGTAGAGAAAAACTTTAAATTCCAGTGCGTCTGAATAACAGTAATTTACCCTGGAGAAGTTTCCCATATCTCTGTTCTATCTCTCTGACAGTACAGAATTTATTGCATTTTATGGCATAACTCAGATTTATTGATTTAAATGCTATCATTTTCATACAAATTTATCTCTTGTTTTAACTTCATAGACTTCAATGAAGTTATACAATGGATCTTTTTTCCCAGTACTTTATTTCAAAACATTGGAAATAAAGTTTCTTGGACTCTGCTTGCATTACATCAGCTTTCTCAAAGAAAGGTTTTTGTTTTAGCATTCTGGATCTGGATCAATCTAAAGCCTAGGACAAATATAGGACTCATTAAATGCCATTTATCTGAGAAACAGAATAGTACGATTGCACCATGATGTTCTTTGTCTGAATATGTGTGTTTTTAGCAGCTAAGACACAGGACCAGGATTCAGGAAGCCATTTGGCAAACATAAAATTAAGCACTTAACAATTCTGTGCTTCATATTTTCCATCTGTAAAATGGGGACAGTGATATTTTCTCCTTTGAATAGCACTTTCTGATTTAATGATCTATGATTATCATTATTACTGTTGACAGTGGCATCAACTCTGTTCCAAATTGGTTATAATTAGACTGTTTAGATGAATGAAGCTGTTAGAGAGCCCTTATGCCGCAAACATTTAAGCCTGTGATTAATTTTATGTACATAAGTAATCACAGTTACTTCAGTGGAGCTGCTCACGTGAAAAAAACTAAGCACATTGGAAGTGTTTGCAGGCCACGAATGGAAAGCTTTAAGTAACCTCAGTTCTCAAGTAGGAATAAATAATAGTAGACTTCTCAGGGAAATTTCCAGGAGATTTATTCTAGCTCTGTGCTATGGCATGTTGTGGGATGAGTCTTAATTTTGTTCACAAAACTTGATGTTACAGCTATCCATGGTAAATATTGACTTTCATGTCACTCAGTATGGTTCTGTAGAAAAGTAATCCTCCTTTAAGTTTTGGCTACAGTCCAAAAGATTATTGTTCAATGCGTTTTGTTGATGAGAAACCTGACTCACGGCGGGGTGTGCTGCGAATGACTGATCACCAGGGATATCAACCAGACCTATTTCCATTCCACTGCCAGAACAGTTATCATTAGAGCTTGCTTAAGAAAAGATTTGCTTTATTCAGAAGAAGCAGTTTATGTTTTTCTGTTGTAAGGGGTTTGTTTTCTGTACGATGACAGCTAGTTACTCAGCCTGACCAAAGGCAGGGAAAAAGTCACCCAAATACATGCTGAAAAAAATTCTCTGGTAGCGATGGAAAACCACAGCCGTGTGCAGCCATGCCAGACACACGTTGTGAGGAGCAAGTTCTGGCCTGCTGCAGCTGAGGTGCTGAGGAGCAGTGGGGACCAGGGCTAACTGGGGTGGGGACCAGCGTGTGACCGCAGGCTGCAGCCCAGTGCCCTCCGGCTGCCATCTGGAACAGAAGCACAGAGCCCGTGGTCTGACAGGGGAAGGGGTGAACTGTCGGGTACCGTTACGTTCTCCATCCTTCAGTTACTTTTGCTTCTTCTTTATACAGTTGATGGACTGGATAAGGCTTCAATCGCTAACTCGGATGGACCAGCCCCAGGATCTCAAACTCCTCCCTTCAAGAGGAAGGGCAAACTCTCCACCATTGGCAAAATCTTTAAACCTTGGAAATGGCGGAAGAAGAAGACAAGTGACAAGTTCAGAGAAACATCAGCAGGTATGTCTGTGGCCCTTTGGTGGCAAATCATAGAAAACACTGCGGTGGCTTTGCAGAGTAATAGTGGAAAACCTCTTGGAGCTTCTTAGATGGGAGGCATTATTTAGGCACGGTGACACACAGGAAAACAGTTCGATCCTTGGCAAGTTAAAAACAAACGTTGTTCAGCTTCTGCTCTGAACCTATCACCAAAAATACACAGTTCATTTGTTTACTGTACGTTAGTAGAATATAGAATATAGGAATATATATGAATATATTCTTTTGATTTTGACAGTACTTTTTTTTAGTCTAAGAAACACTAGACTCTATATTACATATCTACAAATATCTTGGAAATGTCTTTGTCCTCCTAATACTCAATGACTTTGATCATGAAACAAGCCTTGCCTTCATGGGGACACAAGTTTGATCTGCTCAGAGTGCAAGAACAGATGTGGCTGTGCCCAGCAGAAAAACAAGTATCAGCTATGTTACCACTGCCTTCATACAGAGTGCTCTGCCTCTTCGATCTCCTGTTGGCAAGGCTTGAAGAATGATCTGAAATAACATACTGTGATTGAATTCTGTTCCTTCTGAAAGAGAAAGATTGAGGGCTGGGATCCAGTTAACTAAACACAGTTGCTTGGTGCCACTGAGATGCTCTCCCAGAAGGTTCTGCATTGTATTTGCCATCCCTGTGCAGACATCTCCGAAACCTTGGGTATCTCAAGTAGCTGTAGATGCCCGTGTTTAGGAAGCTGAATGTGACCCTGGATATATGTGTGTGCATCTCTGTTTCTCACAGCTCTGGCCAAGTTTTCTCCAGAAAAATTCCAAACTTCTGGTTTGGGATTCAAACTTTTGATGCTGTGCTTTTCTAAACTTGAGCCTAATCAGGGGCCGGGTAGAATCTGAGCTCTTCAGATTCGTCACCACAGTGCAAGCCCTGTGTCCGCTGTCTTCCATGGCTCTAGGCAGTGAAACCAAAGCTGATCTCCTAGAGCATCCTCAATAGGCTCTCCTTTAACTTTTGGGAATACACTGCTTGACATTTTAAACCCATAACAACCCCTGCCAATTACAGCAAGGAGCTCTGTGGTTTTGCAGTGCAACTGCTGAAACAGGCTTTATTTATACAAAGGCAAAGAAAAGCCACCTTCTCTGGTGCCATGATCACAGCAGATACCAACTGACATTTTGGACAATCTGAGATCCTCAGATCCTTCTCTCGGTCTCTATCTTCTTTTCTTTTTTTTAATTTTCCTGGATACCCTCCAACAACACCCCCCACCCACCCCCCCGGCCAATGTCTTCTACTTCTGCAATCAAAAAAACCCCCCTCAGTCTGATATCTCCTTCATTGCTTCCAGTTTCCTTCAGCTACTCTGGTATTTTTATCGTATTGCTAGAGCAAAGTTGTTTCTGGTTAATGACTCCTGAATGTTCTGTAGGTACTGTTGGACAGATATGTGATTTTTTTCTGCAGGGAATTCTCCAGAATGATGACCATTCATAAGCTGTGTATACAGACATTCCCCAGACTGTGACAACATATTAGCATGCATTAAATGATTAAAAATTAAATGATAATGCATGTGTCGTTTTGCAGAAAATTCATGTTAAATACAGTATTTCTTGTATTTTACTGTTTGTCTTTAGAGGCCCTCAGTCCAGTGTTACGAGCATGATACATCAGTTCTTACAATCCTAAGGCAAAGCATGTGTTTGTATTTCTTTTACGAAAGGAAGAAATTTGGCATAAACAAATCAAGGTCAACATTTCCAGAATTAACTCCCTCGTTACTTGCTTGTACTTAATTTGACTGTTCTTGTTTGTGATGGCGTGGTCCCTCAAGTCCTTTCATGTGTATGGGGAAGCCACAGTTCCCGTTGGCACTGACTTCAGATGGAGTTATTAAAGACAGTTTATCACAAGGTGAGCATCTGAAAAATGCCCAACAATAGGTTTAATGGCAAAAAACATTAATTTCACAACTGTAATGAAAATCCTGCTTTAAAATGATGCTATAGATACAAACAGACAAACTTAGAGCCACAAAATATCTTCTCCAGGTGCTGTGCAGCTCCAGTAGTTTGTAATAAGCATTGTTATTTCTCTCCCCAAACCTTGCTACACTCGTATACATAGACCATCAGGGCTAAGGTACCGGTAGCGTTACAGCAGAACACGTGCAACATTTTACATTCTGAGTCTCTGATTTTGCTACCATGGACACTCAATGGAGAGCTGCATTTATTACTCTTAAAGAAGTGGTTATTGGGAAGCATTGTCCATCTTAACTGCCTCAAAATTAATTTTCAAGTGATAATTTGTCTTCCCAGTTCTATCAGCTGTATCTGTTTACTTCCACTGCCTCCTGTGTACTGGCACCAGTTTGGAGCAGGTCACAAACCTGATCCAGTTAACATATCCAGCAAAACATAACAAGAAATAGTTTTTTACTCCGCTGTGAAGGTTGCCTCTTGGATTTGAGCCCTAGCCTTGTGATTACTATCAATAAATCGTGCTGAAGGAGAGAGTGAAAACATTGCCACTCTTTTTGATGATTTCTTAAAATTCAGACAATTGTTTTCATTTCAGCTGTAGTTCTGTAACACCAGCTTTCAGGTCTGGAAACTAAGAGAGTAATATAGACCTCCTTTTTTTTCCAAAGTTAAAGCTTTATTTTGTGATCAATCTTTTCTTGACACTGGAGAGCAAAAGTGTAGAAACAGAAATCTCTAAAAGTCTGGAGAATTTGCACTACAAATTGGCAGAAGAACAGAGTTGATGGTGATAGATAAACATAGGCCATAGAGTAAGTGAGAGCTCTCTTGGTCAATTGAATACATGATTATATGTAATTATGTATTGAAAAGTGGAAGTTAATTATCAGCACCATGAAGTATCTCTGTAAATGGTGTAGCAGGTGGGAAAACGCTGGAGGAAGGTAACGTTTAGTTGAGTAACTGAAGTCCCCACTCTAAGTCCAGTCACAAGGCTTTGTAAATGTCCTTTGTGGCAAAGATGCAACTGAAGCAATCGATTCATTAAATGCTTAATGCATCTTGTGTATCTAGAAGTGTCATTTCCATATAGATTTTTAAATTGTCCTGGTAAATGCCTTTTTCACTTCTTTGTTTAGGTAGTGTCCTGCGAGATAACCATGCAGCATGTGCTCAGGCTCTTTCTTATACATTGAGACTGCTCTCAGATGTCATAACACAGCGTGAAACAGCTAATAAACACAAAACCATTCTAATGCTCTGAATTATAGAAACTACTCTATTTCAGTGCCTATAAGGTGTATGAAGAGCTAATATGCAGAATTCAATGCATATCTTGGTAAGCAGAACTTAAGATGTTACATGGGAGGTTTGGGAATTTTTGATTATTTTTTTTTTGTTATTTAGTAGACTGATTTTTTTCTCTAAGGAGTACACATGCTCTATTTTTAATAAAATTCTGCTTATCCATACTGTAAAATTCAATTACTTAGGTGGAATTATACAAAAATAGTGACATAGGGAATTAATTCGAGGTTTTCAAAACTTATGTATTATTTTATGCATTCAATATGTCAGCTTGTATTTGTATGTCCCAGTTTACATGGATTTCGCCAACCATCACAATGTTTAGTGCTTTTTTTTTCTCCTTAAAATGAAACTCTGGTAGTTCTGTGATGTCTGAAAATCCTGACTTTCACCTCAAAATCAGCAAGACTGGCTCACTAAGCTAGGGAGAAGGATAGAAAGTAAACTTTGGTGATATGAATTATAAGAGTTCTAAAAATAAATAAATAAAAGGTTCCCAAATTATTTTATCCTTAAAGTGAGGGAGAATTTTGCCCCTTTTGACTTTCTAAGATCTAACCTACCCATTCAAGCATTTGGCTCTATGACAGTGGTACAACAACTGTTCTCAGAGACGTTACGTCATGGAAGAGGAATGTGTACTGATTAGTTTGTAAGTACTGGTTAATGCCTACAGAGTGAAAATTTGGGGTATATCTTCAAGACGAAGCTGGTTCACAGTCCTCCTTAGGTGTTATTGCTGTGTACCCTCCTGTCTACATAGAAAGCTTTCTCTTCCCAGTCTGGCCGTGCTATCTGTCCCGTGTCAGCAGCCGGTTGGGGGCCAGGTGGATCTTTCATTGGTGCTTGTTGCCCAGTAGCAGCACGCGTAACGCTTGTAGGAGTGGACCAAAATGAGCAATTTATGTGTGGACTTCCGGGGTCCTTCTGCAGTTCCTCCTCTCTCTTGGCCAGAAATGCAGGTGGCCTCTCCATGTATTTCCATCTAGAGAATAATAGGGATAAATTGTACTGTTCTGCCGCACTGACTGTAAGGGATTGTGTCCCCAGAGGTCTCAGAAACAGACAGGGTGACAGTCTGCATCCTGAATAAGCTGCAGCTTTTCAGTCCAGATCAGGTTAGCTTGCGGTGAGAGGTTGTCTGCCTGCTAGAGGACTGTTTTACTGTCAGAAGCCTCGGAGCTATAGCGAAATATTAATTTGCTTTTAGACTCTATGTATGTAATTTATGGAATCACTTATGTTTGTGGGCTGGAATGTGAAATGAAGCCTAGTTCAGATTGCATTCCTCCTATCTCAGAGGGTGGTTTCAGGGGGCAAAACATTAATAAGTTGTTGCCCCTCTTTTTCTTGAAGCAGAGCGAGGATGCATTTCCTTGGCACGTTGCCCGCTGCTGTGTGCCAGCTGAGGCAGCAGAAGAAACTTGCGTGTCTAACTTGAGACTTGCATGGGGAAACGCCATACAAAACAAAAATCCTACAGGAAATCCTTTTCCTCAGACGGCTCAGTCAGAGATGTATTTACGTTAAAGAACAGAGTGCGTGCATGTACGTGTGTGCACGTGCACCTTACGTGCAGGAAGCTGGCTGTTGGAAAGAGCTCTTATTGCTTTATCTGGGTTTTCAATAGGCTTTTGGAAATGGGTTCTTGGTACAGACTTGCCAGGACCTGTGCCACGCAGCGTCTCCCACGACTCCCCTGTGCGAGCAGCCGAAAGAAGTTTGTAAACAGCAAATACCGCAAACATCAAAAAAGGACAGACTAGATGTGCAAGTATTTGTGCCTCTGTGGGAATGATGATTGGAATTTTTTCCTTTAGCAGCATAGTTTCCATGCTGTATCTCTGAAAATCTGTTCTCTGGGCACTGCTTGTGTGCTTTCTGGCTAGAGGGCTTTCAAAATTAAGTAAAACCAAACAGAAAATGGCATCATCTCAAGGTTTTCTCCCCTCCACAATGTTTTGCTGTGAAGGAAAAGTAGGCAGCAGTTTGTGTCTTGGCATGAAGTAGATGCCACTTCAAAGCTCCACTGGAAGAGGGAGCAGAAGGCACTTTTAGCTATTACTAGGTCAGAGAAAAATTAGAAATTGGAATTCTCTTGAGCTTCTCTTGGGAGAGCAAAACTAAAGACTGGAGAATATCCAGAATCTCACAGCACTCTTTGAGTCAGAGAATGGTTTCTAAGACTGTCTGAGCTTTGTAGCTGCTGAATATCCCTAAGCAGTCTCTTTTGAAGGGGGAGGGAGGGATGGAAGCTGCTTTTTGAGGTAGATCGTTCTCATGATTAGTGTTGCTATTATTTGTATTTGGCTAAAAATATGAATATTTGTGGGTTCCCTTGGACAAGTAAAATTTACTCAAGTAAATGAGGGCTGCATACAGTGCGATAAATTCACGCGCTTGCTGATGGTTAAACCTGAAAGCAGGACAAGCTTGCTTTTGACTGCAGTAGGGGAAGGATTTTAATGGGATTTTGGGGGTCTGCTGGAGCTTGATATTTGAGCGTGAAGCCCACCTCACCTCAGCCTTCCTCAGCAGGTGAGGACTGATAACCAATTACAGTCATCACTGACTTGTTTGCATACTCAATCTCAATACTTGCATACATAGAGATGGAGAAATTGTTGTTTCCTTTTTATTATTGCTTAATGTTATAGACAGTGAGTTGTTAATATTGAAATGTTATCTATATTCATACTTTTGTATATACACACGTATATCTATATATCATATATATCACAGACATATTAAGATCTGTATATTCAGAGGTTGTTATATATACATATGACAGAAAAATATTTGTAGTAATAAGATCAGCTGGTCACTCAGCTTAAGGATGTCCACGTGAGGGTGGTACAGCTAGCAGTGTTTGTCGTGTATTTGTTCCAGGGTAGTACTAGTCATCTATTCCTGAGTGAGGAATAGGTAGTAGATTGTAAGATAGAGATTGCAAAAACCATGACCAGCAGGAGCAGAGACAAAGCTGTGCTTGTGGAAGAAGCAAACGGGTAGGATATTGCGGCAAGTTCTACTAGAAGAAGAAGGAAGAGAGGAGAGGGGAAGGGAGGAGAGGAGAGATAAGTTTAAACTTCATTAAGTGAAGGAAAGAGACCCAGATGATGAAGTCATTGCAGAGGTGGAGAGAGGAGCAAGCATGCCAAATGGGACAATGGTAGAAGCACCAACCTACAGTCTTCTCCCTGTACTGAATTCAGGAGACTGAACTGTTTCTAAGGTGACATATAGTGATGCCTGTCCCAGGTGGTTCAGATAGATGATAACTGTTTCTGCAGTTGTCTGTGCCATTAGCTTAGCAGCCGATGGCCAATGCTTATGGCTTCACATCTCTGTTGATTAGGTATTTTGAACCATTAAGTAGGCAACTCAACTAGAATTCCTATACTTTGTGGGTTTTGCTTGTTTGTTCATTTTATTTATTTATCACAATTTAAATGAGGGCAATTACACCACAAAAGGTACCTCAAATTAAACACTTAACAAATGTCAGCATATTTGATAATATGATTTAATCTTTCTGTGCTGTAAGTTACCTTTGTATAGAGTCACAATAACACCTCTGCATGTCTCATATGGGCCTCAAGGAGAAAAACATGTTGTCTTTGGTTCACTCAGTTGCTGGGGTGATGTTTGGGAAAACTAAGAGTTTTCTGTCCAGATGAAGGTTTAGGTTGTTTCTCAAGTGAGTTCTGGGTCCCAGGTTGAAAGGTAAGGTTAAAAATTCAGGCAAAGAGATCATTCATTGAACACAGTGCAGTCTGTGTCATAAACGAGGCAGGGATGGCAAAGGTAAAATATATAACAAGCAAATAAGAGCTGTACCATCTGCACACTCACCAACCTTCATTCAAACATTTCCTGGCTTCTGAGTGCCTTTGTAACTCCTTATTGTAAGAGAGTTTACTGAAATGTAAGAGTAGTCAGATGTGATTAGCTCAGCTGAGTTGTGTGAGACCCTTAAAGCACAATGTGGTTGGGCTGTGATAATCAAAATACTTGTCTGTGTAAATGGGAAATACATTGTATAGTCTGAAGTCTGTAATAAACAAAACATTATAATGATGACTTCACCCAGTAGACAGTGTCACAAGGAGACAGACTACTCATTCATCTTATACAAGGAGACATATTTCTGGTCACTTTGATTTAAATTAAAATTCTGCCTTTTTCTTTGTAGGTATTAAAATTATGATACTCACAGTGAATACCAGCATGATTTCTAGTTTTCTTCCTGTGGGCCAAATAATATTTTAAATAAATTATCTTTTCAAGCTGAATTAACTGAGCTTAATCGGTTTAAATAAAAACGCCACTCATGGCTAGCACTTTAGATGATGAAGGATTGAGGCTTAAGCTTCTTATCTGTTCATAAATTTTCTACTCTGTGAAATGGAGATAGTTATGTCTAAAGGATGTTATGAAACCTATGTAATGTTCCTCCAGTAAAAGTGTAAGAACTTAATGTCTTTTGATACAAATGGACATTTTCCGTGATAATTAAATCAATAGAGTTGTTAATTCAGTGCTGTAGAACTGAAAAAAGTAGATCGTCCTGAAAACTAGAGAGAGACATTGATGGGGGGGTCCGATTCAACGTTCTTGAACTTCATGGAAAGAGCATCGCTGTTTTCAAGGGATATTGGATTAAGTCCCACAAATAAATATATGAGACATGATCTCATTTTGCTGTTCCCAAGAAAACAAATGTAAAAAAGAAGCAGAGAGGGAGAACAGTAGGAAGTAAATTATGCTGGTAAAGTGAAATAATAATCAGAGAATGTGTATATTTACCCACATGAAAAACTCCGCAAGAACAGCAGGTGCTCCTGTGCTGTTTGCCAGGCCAATAACGTGCGACACATTTGCGGGACACGAACCTTGAAAAGTAATGGGGAAAAATTACTGGAAGAGCTCCTACATAATTTAAGATTGGGAGCCAAGGCAGTCTGACCTGGTCCGAGTCGAGGCTCCCGCGCTCTCCCTGCGGGGCTGGCTTACAACAGAAGGTCTGCGGCCACCCTCACGGTCACCTTCATATTGTCAAACAGGATTTGAAAACGCAGAAGGTTTGCCCTTTAACGGCCAGATCCCACCAAATACCCGAGTGTGTAAACACAGACCCAATGCCAGCTTATGTGCTCGTGTGCCCGTACAGTCTGGATGTTGATCTCGCACGCATGGAATGGTTATGGCCTCTGGTTCTTCTGCAGGAGCCGGTGCTTTTGGCAGGGAGGTGCATCCCATGTGGAGCGTGTGCTGAATCCCTTGGCAACATAAATTTGAGAAGCACGGAACCTGCCGTATCTTCTGTTCAACCATCCCTTTCCGTGGCAGAAAACCGTGTGGCTGCTCGCTCCAGCTGGAGTGGCACAACTCAGCCTGACAGCCCTCCGTGCAGTATTTAATCTGCACACAGTAATTAGACTGGCCCTAAGGAATAATTGGATTACCAGAGGGTTTGAATTAGTTGATGAGATAAATAACCCTATCCCATAGCATTAATAGGATGAATTCCAGCACAGCTGAAGCTTTGCCACATGCTCTCAGCTTGAGCTCCGCAGGTCACTTGTGTTTTGATGTCGATATGTAAAAAAAAATCAGGATGGGAGATTAACTTTTCCTAACAGTGAGGACAGGATTTTACAAGTGATGCTCAGATCTTATGAACCATGCACCATGGTTCCATGGATCATTGCAGTGGCCTCCCGGATCACTGACCAAAACCGGTACTGGTTTAGTGGAGGATGCAGTGGGAAGTTATTCTGTTTTACCATCAGTAAATGCTTTTCCCTATAAAACTATTTAGCATTTTTCCCATGGGAAATAATAATTAAAATGTTCATGTCAGTCTTTTTCTGTGTTGTATGCTTCTTTTTTTTACTGTAAAAAACAGGATGCTGCATTTTTTTCCATGAAAGCCAACCAGCATGGGCGAGGATGTCATTCCCTTTTAGAACAGAACTTTCTAGCCTCTGTTTAAGGTTATTTTTTTGCCTTTAAAACAGTTTACGTATCATAAAGGCTACCTTTGAGTTGCCTGCTCTGAGCAGGATTTGTCTCCCAGCTGAAAACATCTACAAAGCAGATGGAGGTTATGTCCAGCTGAGCTAATTACCCTGTTCAGTTTTAATGAGATGCTTTTACATATTAAATGACTATGCTAGGATGAGTTCAGTTTTGCTCTTTAAGTACCTTTTTCCGTTAACTGTAAAGGAAGCCTCACGGAGCCTCACTCAGCTGAAAGTGTTGGGTCAGGTGAATCCGCCCTTCTGTGCCAGAAATTCTGGGAGAGTATTTTCAGAGAGCATCCATGAAAATCCAGACCACTTTTCGTGCAGAATCAGCGGAAACAAAATTTCTCGGGGTTTCTTTAAAATAAAAATATTTTTCAACATTTTTCACAAGCATCAGCAGTGTGAGAATAAATCTATTCTTAACTGTGCTTTTTCTTTAGTGTTGGAAAGGAAGATTTCGACAAGACAAAGCAGAGAGGAGCTGATAAGAAGGGGAGTGCTGAAGGAAATGCCCGAGCAAGGTGATAACACGTTACCTAGAATTTAGCTCCTAAGTGCTATACCTGGATGACAAAGCCATTATTGCATTGTTTCCATGTAGTATAAACTAGGTGAGGAGACAAAGCTGAGGAGCATGAGAGGTAATTTGGGTCAATTGACAAAAAACTAAAGTTGGAATAGAGAGGTTTGTGTTCTGTGACTGATCCTGCCATGGATGCACCATCTGACTTCTGATCATATCCTTAAATATTTTGATGCTCCCTGAAAACAATGTGACTCCTGTGGTTCCTACTTATTTTTTATCAATTTTTTTAAGTTCATGATTAAGCTGTTTTTTAAGTGAATGTCTGCTGAGTAAAGCAACTGGAATATAATATGAAAAATTTTGGCAAAAAAAATTAGAGGCTTTGGGACCCCCAAGCAAATCAATAGCATCTTTTTAGTTGTCAAAAAGTACCAGGGCTGGGATCGTACAGATCCCATCACTGTCACAGACCACATTCACAAATGGCACAAACATGAAACTGTGAGGAAGGCACCACTAGCTTCAAAATGTTGTGATGTTTAGTACCTGGTATTAACCTGAATTTGTGTTTCGAAAAGCAAGAGTAAACCATGGTTAACACCTCTGTGCTGCCTCTGGTTATATGCTTAGTGGTATTGTTTCCAATAGTCCTCATCATCTATAAATCTAGATCAAGTAAAAGTCAAGTGAGTAAAATAATTCCCTGTAGCTTAAATTAAACCGTCCATCGTTTTATCAAGGAGTCCAAGAGCTCTATGGTTTCCAAAAATATTTTCTCCTAGAAATTGTGTCGCTCTGCATGAGCTGAAGAATCGTGAAAGTATCAATGTGTACGGTCAGTATTGTGCACGTTGATATTTTGAAGTAAAGGACTTGCTTGTTGATGTGTGACATCACTTGTCTTTGTAGTGTTTTGCTAATTACCAGGCTGTGACACTCAGCATAGCTGACGTCTCCACTTGTCTCTGCCGCTGTCTTTGTGAATTTGTTACGTGGGTTTTTTGCTACATGCTTTACTGGGGAGCTGCCTGACTCTGTCCGTTGATGATTGTAAATTGCATTTAGACTGCCGAGAAAGTTAATCAAATGTGTTAACATTTCGGGTTGGTTACAAACAGTCTGAACGCAAAATATTATCATTTGTGCTCTCCTTGACCCTCTGTTCTGCTCTTAAAAGGGAGGGGACTTCAGATGCCTTACAGAGCTTGAGCAAATTGAGAAAAGGATGTAAAGATGAACAAATTTCTGCCGTCAGTCCAGTCCATGTTGCCCTCAGCATGTTGTGGTTCCTGTCTGTTGAAAATTACAGGGTTTAAGCAGCGGTTTGAAAGAATACAGGATTGGTTTGGAGGTGCTAAAGAAAAGAGACGTATAAAAGACAAAGTTTGGGCAGTGTGAAGGTAGTTAAAGGAATGACTGTGGAGGTGAAAACTAGATGGGGTAATTATATGGGGTCTTGAAATGTGAGAGGTAAGAAATGTGAAGAAGTGACTGGTTAACATGGGATGAAGAAAAAAAGTGGAAAATGCCAAGTGCCACTTAGAGGCAAGAGGTGTCTGCAGAACCGTGACTTGGATAAGACGTGGGAGTGCCACTTCCAGAGGCAGAGAGGAAGGAATGGTTTTTTGAACATCTGGTAAGAAAGGAGCTGAAGAAACTGAACGTTGTGGTAAGTAAGAAGGCAGCGTTGTGCAACTGTAAGCGACGGTGAACGAGACAAGCTTAAGAAGGCAGAACTTAATTGTTACATCAAGTCAAAGTTAGTGTGAGGAGAAGAATGAAACCACCAACTTAACACATGGAGCAGCCCAGCGTGGCAATAGAGAGGCTGCGTAATTGTGTTGAAAGCGGTGAACTGCCAGGCGTCCAGGTCTGACTGCATGCAACAAGGAAGAGGGGAAGAAGAGAGTGGAGTTACCACGATTAATGAAGAAACAATGGGAGGAGCCAGAAGAGACACGGGTAGTTTTGTGTAATTTTTGGATGGATAGCAAGAGAATCCCGCAGAAGGAAAGCAATCATCTACAAGATGTTTCGTACTGGAAACCTCACCCTGGTTCTTACGACTAGAGACTTTGTGAACTGGTTTACTCATTAACTGGGCACACATATTCTGAGAACTGCAACTCTGCCCCTCAGTTGTCCAGTTTTGGCGTCTGTTGGAACATTGCAACTCCGTCATTGTCCGTGCACACTTCTTGGCTGCATAAACGAAGACGGAGAGAGGAAGAGGACAGGATGCTGATATGTACAGACATGAAACTGGACCTGAAAACCCATGCACGTTTCCAAGCCCACCACTGCAGAGGTGTCCACCCAATGAATGCGGAAGCCTATAGGGTTTCTTAACAGTGTTAACTTTTCAGAGCAGGTCTGCAGCCTGGTATTTTACATCTCAGTAAGTGTTTCTGCTTTTCTTCCATGGAACCTTGAAAGCAGAGGGATGCTGTGTGTGGTCAAATGGTGCTAAGGAAGCAGATAACTAGACAATAACTTTTTACTTTTCATTTCAGATGGTGATGTAACAGTAAATTTTGAAACTTCAAATGGACACACCGTAGCCATTGGTGAAGAAACCATACAGGAAGAAAACTCTGTAAAAGCCAGTGGAGATAATGATACTTTATCAGATAAAGCATTGGCATTGGAAGGAACAAAAGAAGATGAAAAAGGTAAATGAACACATTCTTCGCAAATTGTTTTTCATCTACTTAAAATATTAACGTGTTCTTCCATTAGCACCAATACATGCTGTGAGTTCTGTTCTGCCGCAAGGATGCCAGCAGAACCTGCCGAGAAGATAAGACCTGTGAAACACCAGTATTTCGTCACTGGTAGGCACACCTTTTACTGTGGGGATAATAAGGTCATAAAGAGAAGCGTGGAAATGCCTGCTGGGTTGCTTGGTTTCTAAATTCAGTGTGAGCCTTTCCTTGTAGCCATGGGCAAGTTTTAGTTTCAGGTTTTCCTTTTGTGAAAGACAACACCAAGTGCCTATGCATCACCTTGCAATTTTGTTGTAGCAGTGGCCAATGGGTTGGAAGTTCAGAAGTGTTTAAGCCACTTCGAAAACACATTTCATTTTGAAAGTAACTTCAGCAGATCATTCCTATTGGTTTTCGTTAAATCTTAAACACTTGCAGTCCAGCTCTTCAGAAATGTCCAGAAATATCACTACCACAAACTGAACATAGGTAACTTACGGAAAATGTCCTTTATGGCTATAGGGGTTTCTGTAGATGAATTGCAGGACGTACTGCTAAGTATTTAGCAATGCCGAAGTCCATATTAATTTTTATCCCTTTATTCAGATCTCCCTTGAAACAGGAGTTTGACTGCCTTAGAAAAAAGTAAAGATTAATGCAGAATTACAGGATTTGGAGTAGTTTTATTTTCTTTCTCCAGCCTCTGGAATACTGCACCATTTCTTTTCCCTGTCAAAAAGCATTCTTAAATACTACTCAATTTATTATTTTTTCCTAGAGGAAGGAGCAGGGATACAAAAGATCAGGGACTTCATGGCTGGCTCTTAGACTGAGCAGCCTTTCCAGTGCCCTCTGGTAACCTTCATCTAGTGATGAATGAGGCTCTGGAGGCTGAGAGGGTCAGTTTGGTTAATGCAAAAATTTAAATTCTTCTCTGAGCTGTGTAAATCACTTGACTATGTGAAAAGTGGCTGGATGTACAAGGAGAACTGTCTTTCTGACGAGATTTCTGGTGCTTCCTGTCTCCCAACAAGACAGAAATACGAGATTAGCCTTTTTCATTACATTTAAATACGTCTGTCTTTTGGTGCCAACTCAAACCAGATGTGTATTGGGTCAGGGGAAAAGAGTTATAAGTCATGGCAAACTCCTTTAAAACAGTTTGGGTTAGCTTTCAGGTTAGATCAGACCACTACTTTATGCATCCCTAAATAGAGACTTTTGGAACTGTCAGGTCTTGTGGGTTTTTTTCCTGAGGTGCAGGGTTTTGTTAGAAATACAAGTTTCTCACTCTGTTGAAATCCTCTCTAGCTGACTTTGCAGAATGCAGAACTCCAATGAAGCAGGAAAGGTTCAATATCTATTTCAAACACATTATTACACTCTGCACACCCTATAAATTGTGTTGACCTTACAGGGAGTAATTAAAAATGATTGCTGTGCAGGAGTAGACTCAGTGCAGTACAATATATCGCCATCACTATCACAGGAGGAAGGAGGAAAACCAAAAAATGAGCAAATTTTGGTATTCTGGTCTTCGTAGAATGTAAATATGACTACACAGAAGATGTGAAACACTTCAGCTATACTTCCCTCTTACATCTAAACATGATGTTCTTCTATAGGTAAACCTCTTGAGTCCCCTTGGAAGGAGCAGACAGATTTATTGCAGAGGAAAAGTCTGCCCAAAAAAGGTGTAAAAAATCAATTCCACACATCAGCAGCAGTGCAAATCCAGTACAACTCACTGGGTAGTAATTGTGGTTACACCTCAGTTACTCTTTACTTTGTAGCATGTTAAGCGAGAAGGTGAGCCAGTGCTGAACTCAGTGGGAGAGTAAGGTCTGTTGCATCTCACAGGTAGAGTTCACCTGGCAGATTTATCCTTAGTGATATTTTGTGGCAGGTGCAGTACCCACACCCACTGGCAGAGCAAGGAATTAACAACCACAGAGTGGAGGTTTGCTGATGTTCATATAGTATGAGAACCAGAGCTGAAGCAGGAATACCTAGCTCACCCTCTTGCGTTCAGAGTGCAACATGTGCTGGTGTATTGGATCACAAGCCTCTGACGTGAGAACTGAGACAGGTGGGGTGAAGACTGGCTGGACAGTTGGGAGTAATGGATGCAGGTGGTTCATCTTCAGCGAGGCTAATAGTAGGCTTTTTAGAGTCATCAACTTTTGTGTGTAAATCTTGAAGGGAGTTATATACACTTTCCATGTTTATAAGTCCTGAAGCCAGGATTATTTCCTGCTGTTTAGCGGCATGGTGTGCTGCAGTTCCAACTCCAGCGGAATCAAAATGTTCCAAAAAAAAGCATCTCAGCCCTTGAAAGTTGTGTCGTTATATTAAAATGCTTTTATGAAATGCTGGTGGTCTGTACTTGCTTTCTTGTTCAAGTGGGTCTTGAAAATGGCCTTCTCATATGAACGTGGTGATGACTGCTGGAGCTGGAAGTTTGAAAAGAGCAAGTGGTGCAGCCACATTGTGATAATATGGTGAGAGCTGGCAGCAAGGCATGGTAGAACGTGCAATATGTTAGGAGCTAAAAGAACTTAAAGTAAAAAAGTTGTTTCAGCGTGAGCCACAGAAGTTACAATTTCAAGAGGACAAACAATAGGCTCAGCCAGGCAAGGTTAAAATGGGTTAAGCAGAAGCAAGTGAAGAAGTCGATCCCTGAAAGCTGTTCTCTGTGCTGCCAGGCGGTTCCGTAAGCCATGTACCCATGTGCCACCTGTCACCTTTTGCATTTGGTGAAAAAATTCCCTTTGGCAATTTAATAGTGTAACTGCCACTGTTCGTAGTGATGATGTCAGTCATCCATGTGGGGTGTTTGAAAGGAAATATCTCCTTTATGGCAGGTTCATAAGAAGCTGGTGACAGTTTTAAATAAAACAGGTAATTGATGGATAAAGCTTGTCAGATGAGAAATCATAACTGTTTTTCCTAGATCATTTATTCACATTGTTTGTACAGAGTTGAGTTCTTAATTCTTTTGTTTTGTTTTGCTTTGACTAAGACAAATCGCTAGCATCTTTTGCAGCAGGTAAAGAGGTAACCTGCAGCTGTGCTCTGCAAGCCCCGTGGCAGGGATACGGAGCAGTGAGCAGACAGGCAGCGTGTTGAAGTGCAGTGTGGTTGTTTACGCAGCAAACTGCACCGGCCATCGTGCCCAGGCTGCTGACCTGTGGCACTTGTCTGCAGTAGCCCCAGCAGACCCCAGCGCTCCAGGTTCCAAGTGGGGAATGAGCATCACAAAGGGAATCCAAGGCGTCTCCATCGCCTGCTCCCTACAGCAGTGTTATTGAATTATTGTATCTGTACAGAAAGTGCAAAGGAATGTAGACGTCTACATGCCTTTCACTTTCCAATTCTCCAATAGACCAAGAAATGGTAGAAGTTTGCAGCTGACAGTGAGGATGTGTTGAGTGTTCTCTCTTGATTTAACAGCTTGCCTTTTACACAAAAATTGGACAGTTAGCAATGTAAAGTTAACAGTCAGTGGTTTTTTTCTTCCTTTTTTATGTTCTATCTGTTCTTGCTCAGCGTTGCGCCACGGAGCTGAGAGAGCCTCAGTGTGTTTGGTGAATGTAACAAGTTGGTTTATAGCCAAGAGAGAGCATGGCTAAAGGACAATGCTGGCACAAGTAGAAAGGAATAAACAGTGGCTTGAAATACATTTAGACTGGAAATTAAAGGAAGCTTTTTGACAATTAGAATGGGTCTCTTTTTGAACAGAATTTCAGTAGCAAGAGCAGGAACAAAAAACTGTGCTGGTTAAATATGAAGTTTTTGAAAGGATTTGCATGAGTTCACCACCTGCATCAGTACAATCAATAAGTCCAAAAAAGAGACAAAAGGCACCTTTTCTTGCCCTGTGTGCCGTGCTTCCGAATGACAGCTTCCTGGGTTGTGATTCATCAAAACACAGTTCTTGGCATAGGCTGGGATGGAAACTCATGATTGTCAAAACTTTAATTGACTTTCATTTTGCAGAGAGACATCCTACAAAAGAAAACAAATAATTCCTAACTTCCTTTTACATAGTGTTACTCCACTGACTTGTGCTCATCTTCCAGGAAAAGAGTGCTTTGCACTTCTATAGATTATGCGCTTGTGTTGCAGCACTACTGGTTTTCTGTGAGCTGGCTTCATGGCAGCGCTGTAGCTGTAGAAACAATACCAATACTGTATAACAAATTCTGGGGTAGAAAAGCTTTGGCCTTCAGTTCCCAGTAGTTCACAAAAGTAAAGAAAAAATTTCTGGTATTGTGCAACTCAGTTGTGTATGGCTTCTGAAAGTCTATCTGGGAGTTTCCTAGGTCTGTTTGGTCCAGAGTTTGCAAAAGGGTCCCACATTTAGCTTCCAAAAGAAGTCATCTGATTTTCCAGTTAATGCAGCACACTGATACCTCTGTGGAAGTCTTTGAGACTTGATGAGTCCCTACAAGAGCTGTTGTATACTGAGGACTTCATAGCCCTGACCATCAATTGGGTGTTTGTGTGAGAACACAGATTTCTTAAGAGTGTGGCCCCAGTCACAGGTTCTGAGAACAAGAAAATCTGGTCTCAAACTGAGCTTTCTTGAAAATCTGGCCTTCCAACAATTTCTAAACACAAACACATTATTGATCCAAAAGCTTAATGAGACATTAACATTTGCTTTGCTTTCCTACTAAAAGGATTGATTTTGCAGCAGATGTCTTGATCAAGATAGCAACGAATAAAATATACTCGTATCTGATGGTCTTTTGGAGACCTTTTGTTAAAATGTCAGTTTGTGATGAACAGATGTCTGCATATGGAAAATAACAGCAGTAGAAATATATTGCAGCTGGTACTGGGGTACCTGGGAGGATTCACTTGAACAAATAGATGGGTCTGATCTGATTCATCCTTGTTTTGGCAAAATATGCAAAAGAAAGAGCAGGCCTGAAGACCAAGGTTCCGCATTTGAACAGAATCATGTTAGGGAGGTACAATTACAACATAATTAGATCTATATTACAATATAATTATGTATATATTACAGACATCAGACTATCCCTGTCACTGTTCAAGATCAAGTCACTGTTATTAGTTATTTTTATGACTACAGTTCTTAGGAGGAATTTATTGTACAAAGCCTTACATAAATGCAGAAAACCACAAAATGTTCCAATGCACTTGCAGTAAAAGGGAGGGCACTGTGGGTAGGCACTGAAGAACAAGAAGGGACCAGACCAGGATAACAAGCACAATGACAAGAGCCTAAAAATTGTCAGCTCTGGCATCACAGCAGAGGGGAATTTGAGGGAGGACAATCAGTTCATGAAGCCTGAGGAGCAGCAAAGCAAAAGCAATGAAAAGCATCTGCTGCAAAACTTGACTTACAGCCGGTGAAAGCTGATCTAGTGCACTGGCCAGGTAGGAGCTGGAAAAGAGTAAATGAGAAACAACAGTTTAGGCAAGGATCAGGCTGAGCAGATAGGTGAATGTTATATAAATTGCCAGTTTTAATCACAACCAAGGTCTGCAAGCAGGAACTTTGATGTGAATGAATTTGGTTTTTCATTTATAGTTTTCAGTTATTTTTCTAAAGAAAGTTTGAAAGTTATTAGTTGGTTGTCACCAAGATGTTTTTATTTGCAACTAAGTAAAGCTTCAGCCTTATATTTAGTACTTTTTTTCTGAATCAGAAGGTAAATTATGATACACGTTATTTAATCAGTTATACTTAAATGAAGATAGAGATTCTAAGTAATTGTACTGTATTACTTTAGAATATGGTGAATGGTGTATTTCTTTTTACTAGGTTATCATTCTCTTTTTAATGCTTTCTCTACTAATATGACTGGAGACAGAACACAGTACTAGTGTATAAGTTCACAAGTTTTAAATTCTTATTAGTAAATAAAATTTTAGGATGCTGGACCCAGAATTAGAAGGTTCATCAAGAACTGCTTGCACTTAAAATTCTTTGTGAACATCATGTCCTTCAATATGTTCAGAATACAAAATCTTATCTTCTCTTGCCACATTTGTTATTAGTGGAATTAAAATTTTAAAATGTCCTGCTTTTTCAGAACTAAATCAATTTTCCAACTTCGAACGAAGGTAGGTAGAATTTCACAAGGAGATAATTTTTGCTCTGAAAGAGGAGAGCAAAATGTAATAAATAGGTTTGTTTCTTTCCTCTTCCAAAGTATTTCTCCGGTCCAAAGTTCTTTCTCTGGAAAAAAGAGGTATTACAGAATCTGTGCTCAAAAGAATCTGTTTGAAAGCTGTAAAAGGTTGCTATGCAGTGGCTCTTGCACAACATTAGCAAAAGATTATTAGTCTGTAACAGCCTGGAAATAAAGGAGGATTTCACTGGGCAGTTACTGTTAATTCCTTCAGCTCGTGAAGGAACATCCGTGTGCATGTTGCAGGTGATACATGAGGTTCGTGTTAACAAGGCTGAAAAGGCTTTGTTTCTGAGATGAAGAACGTCGTTGTTGTCCAACACATTATTTGTTTTTCGTCTACTAATCTTAAAATGAAAAGTTGCTGCTTATCTCTTGGGAATCTCTTACATGGGAAGGAAGAGTGGGAAACAGTCAGGAGATCCAGGAATGGCTGTTTAATGTGTGTAACAGTGACACTCTAATGGTGACAGACTGCAAGAAGTGAATTGGTTTCCTCTTGGGTGGTAAAAGAGACCATTAGAAGTACTTTTAGTATTTGCTTGTCTCCTTTCTCCCTCAGCCACCGTGGGTTTTAGTGATATGCAAATAAAGCCCATATTATTTTTATTGTGTGCACTTGCTTTTATAAAATCCTTTTTCTGGGAGGTTTGAAAAGGCTGTCGTGAGAGCAAATGAGCACGGAGTTGTGTGATGGAATAGATGAAGATTGCCCATCTGGGACCAGTTAGTCTTACATCGAGAGCAATTATGTTGCAAAATTATATGTTGACTGTGACTCACCTGCATTAGCATTACAGTCGGCATTAGGCTTACACTTTTCAGTGAATTTCCTGGTCATCTGCACTTTACCCCTCTTTGGTTTGCAGAGCACACAAGCCAGGTTACGTATGGATGAAACCAAACCAAAAGATGCGTTCAGGAACTTGTGCTCCCACCACTACTGGGTGTGCAGTCTACAGAACTAGCCTGCAGCTGGCCCAAAGTCACGTCTCCTGAAATGCACACTGTGGCCACTGGGACCTCAGTGCTGCCTCTTCCACTTGACAGAGCCATTCCTGTTGCGCTACCAGATGTAGATCCAGTCCAAATTTCCGTTGCCTAAAGAACTGCTGATCCTTGAACCTGCAGTCTTGTAGCAGTACCTGAAGATCTTGCAGGAGAGAAGAACATCTCTGTCGCAAGAGACATCTTATTTGATTTGGCTTCTCTTGCTGAAAAGTAGAAATGCCCTGGTGAGGATACCCAAAATGAAGTTGTTATAAGCAGTCAGTCTCCAGCTTAGGAGAACGAGTTGCTCCAGGAGAAAATTTGAGCTGCATAGCCGTGTTTGGACCTGTGGCTGGGAGAATGGCCCTGTTCGTGGTCAGATTCACATGAATCTGAATTTTATAGCCTCTTGATCTCAGAGGGCTGGGAAGAAGCCAGGGGAATTTGTTACAGGAGTAAATGGCATTTCCCTTGTTTAGTTAGCACCCAGTCTAGCTGGGATACTGAGAGTTTAAGGATGGTCTTTGGAGGTCTAGAATAGACGGGACCGAGAAAAGCACACAGCAGAAATTTTCCATTAAAAGGAGTTGAAATGGTAATTTCAACTCAGGAGATGAATGGTAATTTTCTTCTGAGATAATAAATAAAAGATGATGAAGTTGTCTCCTGATTCCCAAGAGCTCAAACGGCAAGAAGTAGTCATTGTCAGGCTCGCTGTTGAGTGTCCGTGGTGTATGTCTGTGTCAGTTGGCTTCTGTTCACTTTCTTATCCATAGAGAGCACTACTGATCACTGCCCAGAAATACCGGCAGCCCATGCTCCGCCACTACCCAAGCCTAAACTTAAATCTAAAAAAGCTCCGCTACCACCAAAAAATGCTATTGCTGCTTCCACCACCACCAGCCATAAGAGTAACGAAGCACCTCATGCTAAAAAAAAGGGAAAGGCTCCTGCTAAGCAGCCTCCTCTCCCACCACCCAAGCCAACAAGTCACAGTGCAAACCGAGAAGCCGGTGAGTACTGCCCGGCGGTGCCGGGTGCCGTGGGTGCATGCGCATGGGGTTGCTTGGCTTGGGCTTTCAGTGACTTCTGCCTTTGTGTGTAGCAGCGTTACTAAAGAGCATGTTATGGATGTTTTTAACTTTCCCACTGAGCTCTGGTTCTACTGTCTGCAAACAGCCCAATCAACAGACAATTAATTTCTCTTTTTAATGAACATATGCACAACACCAAGCACATCAGAGATGATGTTGAGTTCCCAGTTAAAGTGTGAATGCTGGCAACAAAATGACCCCAAGAACTGCTGAAGAATCAACAGAGGAAAAGGTGACTTCTGCAATCAAACATATAAGTTACCCAAAGTAAAGCTACTTTGGTATTGATTTACCCTTCTCCTGAAAATATCTACTGGAATAGTAGATATTTTACAAGAGTGCAAGATCTCAGAGAGGTAAAAGATAATACCATGAAGACATATTTAAAGACTGTTGAGCAGCAGTTGTTTTAGCTGAAAAAGAAAGGAAATTGAGCTCATTAGAAATGGCCAGGCTTCCCTGAGCTGGTTGGTGGCCTGCTGTGATTTAAATAGGCACTGGAAATGGGTGATGTCCATCAGACAGGGTGCACAACAGATACGTTTATCACTACAACTTTTAACTAAATTTCAGCAGTGATGCTGGATTAAAGATTGTCGGTAACGGCTCATAAGGTACTAATCTTGAGTTCAAATGGTTGAAATTTAGACAATGTCCAAAATGGAAACATCCAAATAGAGTTTGAACACAAGCAGTATTGGGATGAATGGACTGTATATATGCATTGGCCAGCTTACACAAAACTCGTGTTTTCAGTCCTCTCTCAGTCTTTCAGCGCCCTTCAGTCCCTCTGGTTTTCTCTCCGTTTATACTTCTTCATAGCCTGTGCATTTTGGCACATTTTGTATTTGAAGCACACAGAAGAGGACTGTTTGAAAACATTGCAGGACTGATAGAGTTACAATAATAACTTTGCCATAAAATACCCATTAACTTGGTATTAACTGTCCCTGCTGCGTCAGATGACCACAAGAATAAACATTTTGAAAACCCACAATTTGCTGCTTGTGTTTCATGTTCAGCTGGAAAACTCTGTTCTTCCCAGGTGAAGGAACCTTACAACAGCAGACCTTTCAGAAATAAAACAACCCATCAAATAAAGACATGTTTAGACCAGTGGTTGGACTTGATGATCTTGGAGGTCTTTTCCAACCTTAATGATTCAGTGATTCTATGTTGGTAACAAGCTCTTGGGTATCTCAGTTGTTAGATAAAAATTCCAGATTTGTCTGTTAGTAGCCTTCATTAATTTTCATGCAGTGCTCAAGACCATATGGGTATCAAATATATCAATATATCCCTTATGTAAAATATTACCTATTCTAATTTCTTTCAACATTAGGCACATTGTGTTCATTTGAAGTAGGGAAATAGTAAGTAGAGCTGATCAGGAGCAATGTTTAGTACAAGAAGTTAGCAGGTCCCCGTGAAAATGAACCCATGGTGCAGCCAGTGATCCAGTCCCGTGAAGAAGAGGACCATGAGTAACGATGGAGCAGTGGCTCTCTTGAGGGCACCACAGCAGGGTTCCAAACTGAAGTAGTGGAGCTGGGAGAAAGAGACTTAAGTGTAAGTGTGGACATATGCCAAAAGGCAAATAACAGCCATGAAGTGTTTCATTCAATCAAAATTTAAATCTTCCACAGAAAAAGAGGCGCGACAGAAAATTGTCAGCCAGCCCAGTCAAAAGCAACAATAGCAATTGCTCTTTTGACCCACGTGAAAGTGTAGGGGGGATTTTCCCCGGGAGAAATCTTTCAAGTTTCTGTATCTGATTGCAGGTCTGGAAAGGTTCTGAGAATAATGGAAGGGTTTTTTCAACGGAAACATCTTCTGACATTTTCCCAGCAACAATTATAGCGTGGCTGGATATTTGTATTATGCTGGAGTTCTTAAGTGCAAGCGTGTAACTGGTTCTGTTGACCTCCAGCCTGTGTTTAAGTGCTTTGCTGGATCAGAACCAGAACCCTTTCTTACTACCATCCACTTGCTCAGTAAGGTTTCTGGTAAATACTGTGTAGGTTGGAACCACCTCTATTTCCACTGCAATTAGGAACCGCTGCCTGTACCATTTTTTGTTTCCTTTTGATTTACTGGTAACTTAAGTACTTACTTAAGTAAGTTGCTGTGGATGCCGAGTGCAGCGTCAGTAGGTTCTGTACTGTGCCCTTACACTTACTTGCAGGACAAAGAGTCATTTGCCTGAAGTCATGAGTTTCTGCAGATTTTTCCTGATGTACTGAAAGCTTCACAACACTGTAAATGTTTACAAACCATAGCATTCAGCTCCAGAAGAGAACAGTATAACGTGTCTTCTGAATTATTTTCCATCTTCTTTGAGACTGAGAACAGTGTTACTGTGAAAGCTATTTTTATATCGTGAGCTTATTATGGCCAGTATCTGTATTTTGATTCTGTCCTAATCTGCTGGGGTTTTGTTTTTATTTAAGTGCTTATAAGTAAAATACGCCTTTCAGCAGATTTCCATTACAGCTTTCTGTTTTACTTCGTAAGCTTAGCCTCAAGGCTGCTGTGTAGCTTTATAATGCTTTCATTTTCTGGAGGTGAGTGCGTTTTTACTACAGCAGAAGTGTTTGAGTTGGACGCGTTTTGATGAAAAGGACTGAATCGTCAGATGGTTGTCATTTTTATTGTTTTTTAAATGAAAGTCAGAAGTTTGAAGCTCCCAGTCTAGATGATGAGTATATCAACTCATCAATCAGAAACGTGGCTGGAATGCACGTGGGCGCCAAACTGGCTGCAGTCTCTTGCAGAGTTGGGCATTGTACTGAAATGCCCGAATATGTGAATGTCACGGGATTAAACAGCAGCATCCCTGGCCAGCTTCTACAGCAAGTGTCAAAACCTTGTTTCACTACATTTTCAAGGCTACCTGTGTTGTTCTCTGGTAAAATGAAGACCTCCAGTAGACACAGGAGGCCTTCAATGCCTCCTCCTTTCTGGAGATCATTTGTACAGAGTGAGATCAGTGGTTTCTGCCTCTGTTTTATGAACATGCCCACATGGACCTGAAAGTACATCTTGTTTGCTGTCCCCCTGCTGCTTGCCGTTAACTAGGAGCACACCACCTGCAATAACATCATGAAAGGTAATTAACTGATGCCCGTAATGGTCCTGAAGTGTTCGTTGAACACCATAAGGAAAATATCGGTGTTCTGCCAGTGCTCAGACCAAAAATTCACATTATAGAAAAGTTCAGGCAGTTTTCTCTGTTTGGTAGCAGGTTTTTTTAAATAGGGCACTAAACACGTTTGGAATAAGTAATGGACTTCTTAGATGATGCCCAGGCAAACTGTAATGGGCCAATGCAGAATGCTAGAATCAAACTCACCTGTTTGTAAGGTTGGTCCCTTCCACTGCTCTTGGGCAAGTATCATCGTTTCAGTTCTTCCCTCCTAAAAAAAGGTGAAATTTGAACGGCCGCGTTTGCTCATCTCAAGCATATGGATGAAGGATTGTAGAAGCGTCAAGTGTGGATTTTTCGTTTTTTAAATATCAGCACACATCAATCAATGCAGAAATAACGGTGCAAGCATCATATCGTTGCAAGACCGTAAAATGCTTTTTCTTTTCTTATTTTAGCTAGTTCCTCTCATGCAAAAAAACCACCAGTCTCCAAGTCCTCGTCATCACCATCTCCTTCGTCCACATCATCTCATCCCAAAGCCTCCAAGGAGATTTCCAGCAAATCAGGCACATCAGGAACTCCCAGGGGCAAGAAAAAACCTGGGAAACAGTCAGCCCCACGAACAGCACCGGATGGGACTGCTTCCTCCCCCTCAGGTGCCACAGCCAACAGGTTGGATTTGAAGGCAGAAAAACCTGAGCCTGAGCAGCCTTCCATAGCGATTTCCAAAACAGAAGATGCTGATGAATCAAGCAAGCTTGTTGTCCCACCTCCTCCTACCACTGACCCTCCCCCGCCTCCACTTCCCCCTCCTTTTCCTGCTGCAGCTGATCAGCCCACTGTCTCCTCAGCTGCCCAAGATGTGTCAGACAGCTGTGTGGCAGGGCCAGTCTCCAGGTCAGAACCTCTTCTCCAGACTGAGCATGGCACAGACGAGAGCTCGAGCAGGACAGCCCTGGACAGTGGTCCAGATGCTGCTGGAGAAGACACAGAAAGGTGAGGTGGTATGGATGTCACGGGTAAGTCGTAGACCCAAAGCCGAGAACACCATGTTTCTTCCCGCAGGGGACACTGTAGGCGCGTGGGGATCTCTGCTGTTTCTTCTGACAGGTAATGGTTTCTGTTGCATCCCAGCCCGGTTTGTTCCTGGCCAACGCCTTTGAGCCATTCACCAGCGGTACCTCATGTTTCTCCAAAAGGTCGTGCTCACAACCTGCCTTCTAGGTCCTTGAGTGGCTTAACGTGACCGCTGCAGTCAGCAATTCAGCTCATAGCTGGTAACACTCATAAAGGCAAACAAGAAATTATACTGAATTATGTGGACGTTTTACATTTTCTGTGGATATCATTAAATTTTCTCACTGCTAAAACTCTCAATAGCTGAATGTACTTACACGCGAGCAAATGACAATTTCAGACTTTGGTTAGTAGGTATTTGGTCTGTCACTGCCTAATAACTTGTCTAAATTTCTGATACTATGAAATTTAATCAAGAGAAAGGGCATAATTACATTTTTTAAGCAAAATAGTAGGCAGAGTAAAAAAAACAAGCTAGTTTATTAATCTGTCTTTTCCTTGCCATGGGAACCAGCACCTTTCATAACAACCCAAGAGGGTTTAGCATAGATGCCAGCGTCCTGGAGACTTTCCTTTAAGGTCTTGCTGGTATGGCTTTGCCAATGTTATGTTCCTGTGCTGCCTCTCCCTTTGCTCTACTTTTCCTTTACATAAAGATTTTCCCAAGGCAAAGGGCACTCTGCTGCTGATTTCCAAGTTCATCAGTGATGGGCATGAACATCTGGGACTCAACAGCATTAAAACTATATTTACAATAAATAGAGTTAGGCTTCCAGAACAGGAAGCTTTTCACTCCCATCTGCTTTCTGGTTCCTCTTGTCTCCAATTGTATGAGCAGTTCTTCTCTTCCGAGTAGCTTCTATGTATTGTTGGTTCGGTCCCACAAGAAGTAAAAAATAATTAGGATTTTTTTCTTCATACAGGCTTGCAGCACATAATTTCAAATCGTTTGCAACTTCTTTCCCAACATATGTACAGATACACGTACACATACACACATTTCGTATGTTTTATATATGTTTTAGTTTTTTGAAAGAAGTTATTTTGAGTAACAGAACTTTTATTTTCCTACTGGCTTATACAGTCTGTCTCAGTTGTGTTCTGTGCTGCTTGCATTAATGTGGCACCGTGTCTGCTCCTGAATTAACAGCTTGGCTACCAAAGAAGAAGAAGAAGCAGAGGCACCTGCCCAGGCACACTCTGAACCAGCAGAGGAGGCGTCTGACGCTGCTGCTCCTGAGAGCGAAAGCAGCAGAGAGAGCCAGAGCAGCGACTCGGACTCTGATGGGCCAATCCTGTACACAGACGACGATGATGACGACGACGATGATAATGCAAGTGCTGAAAGTAAGCATCCTGCCCAGCTCATCTTGAGGGAGCGGAGGGTTGTGGTGAATGCCAGAGGAAGCCCATCAGTCAGCGGCTTTGCTGTCTGAAAGTCATGGTTCCTTTTTGACCGGGACGTTTTAAGCACTGGAGCACCTTCTCAGACAGAGCCCATCTCAGTGGGTTACATCTGAGTTTACAGCTTTGAAATTTCATGTGGGATCATCACCCTAATTAGGCAGAAGTCCTTGCTGCTGTTGAAGGGGGTTGTCCTGCTTACCCTCTGCTTAATCCAACTGCTCATTCTTCCCTTAGGCCAGTGCTCATGTCTATTTTTGCAGTGGTGGCTCTTGTTGAGCTGATTTTCGATAGAATCCAGCTCACCCAATGCCTGCATCATTGCTGGGGCAAAGGAGGGGGCAGCCGCAGGCTGTCTGGCGAGGAAGGCAGTGCTACCTCTGCCACCTGCAAGGTAGCTTTATGTCAGAATAAAGTGCCCATCAAACCATGGCTTGAGAGCCTTGACTGCAGGAGGAGGTGCTTCGCTGGGTCTGGTGAAGAGGGCATGAACACGAAAGTGCTCTGCACCAAAGGGGCGAGAGAAAATGAACATGTTTTCCCTTGGCCACGGGTGCAGCAGAGGGTGGAGTGCCAGCTAGCTCAAGAGGCTGAAGTCTTCTGCAGTTCTGTGTTTGCTTTGAATAAGAGCCAAGTGGTAGCAACCAAAAATTTGTGTATTCAGACAGCAGCGCAGTTTCTTATGAGAAGACAGCTGGGATCCTGTGGTATTATCAGACTGCCTTGTGTGGTGAAAACCTGCCAACCTAGGGCATACCTGGCCCCATCGCTCAGAATATCAAGAGATAAGGGAAGGACTAAAGGCCATGAAAAATACTCTTCCGTCCACAGCCAGCTGAAGCTGACACTGGCAGAATTGCTTGGCCCTTCTCTCTGCTGTATCTGGTTTGTGGATAAAGAGATTGCTTCAGTGCCCGGGGGTTCCTTCCTGGGTTGTTCTAAAAGCACTTGGAGCACTTTTCTAAATGGTATTTTTTGTGTTAATGTACAGATTAGTTAAAGATGAAGAGCACTATACAAGAACTAGGTGGTATTAGATTAAAAAAAATTTAAAGAATGAGGGAAAAGGTGAGAGGACGAGACTGAGCTATTGAGGGCTGAAGAAAAAGAACAGCACGTTGCTAGATATACTAAGTAGATAAATAAACCAACCTGGAATGTATCAGACTTCAAACACACTTAGGTGTAGATTTGTCATTTTTATCCTGTCACTTCACAGATGACAAGTGATGTTTATAAAAATCCTCTCTCAATTTGGCTGGTAGGTTTTTTCATCCAAGCCTTTCAGCTTTCTATTGTTGTGAACTGAGCTAAAACTATTTTTCTTTTGATGTTAATTAGAATTCCACTCCTGCATGTGGGAACAAGACTGCTTTGGGGGGTATTAAGGTTCTTACTGAGAGTTTGGGTCTCTAACCTAAGCATGAATGAACTAAGTCTACCCTCCTCCTCCTTTCCTCAGGCTCCTTGGCAAGTAAAATTCGCCGTAGGGATACTCTTGCTATCAAGCTTGGCAACAGACCGTCTAAGAAAGAATTAGAAGACAAAAACATCTTGCAGCGTACATCTGAAGAGGAGAGGCAGGAAATCAGACATCAGATTGGAACGAAGCTAGTGAGGTATCTGTCGCAGTGCAAGTGTGGTTTCTCTGGGTGGAGGTGGAGGAAGAGAATCAAGAACACAGGATTCACGTTTCTAAAAGCAGCCCAATGTGGGGTGCAGGATCTTAATGGTGCAACTGTCTGGAAAACAGTATTTTTATTTTTCACAGAACTTTAAAATATCAGTAATGCATTTTTGTTCTGCAAGAAACAAATCCGAGGAACTTCTGGGGTTTTGGGTTGTTAAAAAAAAGAATGAGAGTGACTCCAGAATAATAAGTGCCGTGGTTCAAGGTTTCTCTCGAATCGGTTGGCAGAGACTCAGAGACTTGCACTTGTGTATCCCCATCTCAGATGGAGTAGTATTTCCTGACACACAGGGATTCCTGTGCATGTTCATCCCTCCTGGCCCTCCCCATCCCCCTGCTCTCTAATTCCTTCATTTTCCATGTGCTGGTTCCAGCAAAAGAAATGGAAGGAGGCTGACTCTGTAGGCCAGTGTTTAGTGTTTTACGCTCTGAGGTGTCTTTCTCAGACTGTTTAACCACTCTGAGATACATGTTACTTTCTCCTCCTGGATTTGAGACCATTTACGTAAAAAAAGACTAATTTTCACTTCCATTTTTACAAAAAAAATCCTCAGAAATTTTATGTTTGGCTCTTGCAGTTTCTGAGAACAGACTGCAGCGTGTCTGGTTTTCCCAGACCTGTCCTTGTTTCTGTTGTGCTTAGAAATGTGAACCAGTCAGGTTTGGGCGATGTCCTGTGTTTGTCAGAGATTTCTAGACGTTGAGTAGCCTGGCCAGTACTGCTCCAGTACAGGGTGCAGCAGCCCTGCTCGGCGCTCAGCGCGGGAGCCCAGTTACTCTGAGCCAGCTGGCTGCCCGAGTCACTGATTTATTTCATCCCTTGGCCATAAAAGCGATACGTCTGTTGTGTGGTGCCCAGCGGTTGTTTTTCTTCTGCGAACAAAGCAGTGTGGTTGGTATCACTGATTTGCTGAATCCCAGCTCCGATGGTCACATTCTGCTTGCCGATGCTTCCTGGGGGCTCGAGCTGCACAAGCCACTGCGGTCCGTGTCCTGCGCCCGTTGTGCAGGGACGGTGCCCGTTCAGCCAGGCAGCTGGCACGCTCCCCACACAGCTCTGCTTTGGTGGCAGGAGATGACGCCTGTGCGGGGCAGGTCTGTGCTCGTGCCTGAAATCACAAGCAGGTTTGACACCAATTCTTAAAAATTCCTAGCGTGGTGGTCAGCGCCTGCAGCATCGAAGTCTGATGGGAAACCTGTTCCCATAGTTTGATCAGGGTCGGAGCAAGTCCCAGCCTGGGACTTCCTACAGCAGGAGCTGGTCACCTGGTGTGGATCTGCTGGTCCTCCTGCCAAATCCAAAAATCCGTGCATGGTTTGGATGAGATGAGTTTCATGAGGCCAAAGATGACCCATAGTGAACTGTGAGGTTTGCTGGAGAGAGAGGCACCAGTCTGTAACACATCTGCAAAATAAATCTTACTGCTGACATTTTTCTTGCTCCTTTTCTTAAGTGAACAAGTAAATTTTTTTAGTAAACATAGAGACAATATCAACCATGTTCTTCACTACAGAAACAAGGAAATTGTAGCTTGGGTTTTTAATGGCAGTGGTTATATATAGATAACTAAATAAAATTAAGTTTCAATTAAAACTCCAATGTGTTGGACAAACAAATCAGTGAGGAATGTGCAGTTTATGCTGGTTTGCTTTTTTTTTTTAAATAAAAAGAATAGGATTTGTGCTCAGAATATCTGACAATAACCTTACGATTGCACTGTTTATCAATATTATAGTGCCTGGTAACAAATAAGGTTTATGAGCTCTCATTAAATTATGCCTGTAAATGAGAAATTTAAATTTGCTGGTACAATTTCTGTGATGCTGTGCAAGTATCGGCTATTTCCGTGTTTGAGTGGCAATAGTGCCTCTTTTAAAAAAAAAAGGCCCTTGGTACTGTGTTTACACGCAGTTATTAAACTCTGCCTGGAAATTACTGTGTGGCTGAGTATCTCTGCTGGCAAGAACAGCATGGGAACAGGAGTCTTTAGACTATCCAGACTTCTGAGTCTTCCCACTTTTTAGCTGTATTGCAAATTATGATGTATTATTTGTACCTGGTTTTAAATCAGTCACTTAATTTGTTCTCACAGGAGACTTAGCCAGAGGCCTACAACCGAAGAGCTAGAGCAAAGAAACATCCTGAAGCGTAAGTATTTTGTTGTGATTTCAGCTAGTGTTTACGTGAAGCGTGTGTTGGATTCCTGTGGAAGCCTATCATTGTTGCGGCAGTGTTAGATTCACAAACGGAGAGAGATGATGTTCTAGAAAATAACGTGTCAACTCTGGGTCCGTACTAACCTGTAATGGTAGCTGTGAAAGCTCTGTATATTCACGATGCTGAATTTGACCTGTCATAATCCAGCTTCTTGAAGCTGGTCCCAAAGACCGGGAATGACTGTAAATACCCCTTAGAAGTAGTTCTAGGCTGGTTAAACTTCTGCCTGATTTTTTTTTTGGAGGAGGAGGAGGAGGAGACAACATTAGGAGCTGGAGGTAGGATAAAAAGTGAAGTTTGGAAGGTGGAGCAGAATGAATAGGTACGTGCCGACTGCTTCAGCATCCTGGCCTTCAGATTCACTTCTGACAGAAATGTCTTCCTGTACTGAAGCCTGCATGAGGAATTCTCAGTATCTTCCCATTGATTAAATACTTGCTCAGTATCTCTCTTCAAAAATGTAAGTCTATTTCAAATAGTCGGAGGCAAAGGGATAAAGTGCATTGGGTAGTGTACCCTTTATACCTCTGCTTCCATTTACTTACACTGGTTTTGTTCTCAGGCTTGCAAATGGTTCAGAACGGGCATTTTTGTATTCCTTTATGAAACGTTCCATAATGTGAATGTTACCTAAACGCACGCCGTAACAGCTGTCATGCCCAGCTCCTCTAGCCCTGTCTTCCTTCTGCAAGGGTAGCTGGTACTTGATTCTTAAGTAGAAGAAATAAATGAAGTAAGTGTAGATGGAAGCCTTTCACACATAGCAACAAATCAAAAGAATCATCTATTCTTACTCTATAAGAACTTTCCACACTTGATGTAACTGAAAGAGCAGGTACAATGCTTTTATTTCCAACAATTGTTCAGAAAAATTGGGAAGTTCGTTTGTACGAATGTGAACAGACTTTCTAAGACTATAATTTCTGTACCTATAGATTTATAGATTGTATAGATAAGTAAAGATAACATTTGAAATATGAACATTTTTTTATATGACAAGCTAATTGTGCTGGACTACGTGAGAAAAGTAATTCCAGAACATCTTTGGTGGGCCAGGATACGGCCACCAAGCTGGGAGCACCAGCTGGGCTTTCCTACTGCCCCTGTCTCGCTAATCTCGACATAACTAAGCTAGCACTGAGCCAGAGATGTATTTAATATCCCTTTCACCGGTGTTTATTCCGTTCACTGATTTTGCAATAAGTAGCTCAAGAGTAGAAAGCAGTTAATAGATTTCTTCTCCTGTTCCAGCTTGTTTACTTTAAGCTTCTGGCAGCGTACCAGGCTTTGCACGCGATACCTCCAGCCGTCCTCCCCGGCTGCTGCCGGAGGACCGTCTTAAAGAGGCAAAGGCTGGGAAGCAGCATTATTCATCAGAAAAAAATCATAGAGTCATGGAGGAGCATGGGGAGAACCCCAAACTGCTTATTGCTCATCACTGGGAGATGAAATATTTTGAGTTGACAGCGATCTGTAAAAAACAAAGCAAACCAAAGCGACTCAGGGTTTGTGGTGACAGTTTGACTCAGAGCCCTTTCAGGATGCAAGTTCTCTCAGCTCTAAGGGACTTGTATTATTTATCAAGATTATTGCATTTCCTTCCCGTGGATCATTCTAAAATGTTTACATCTCTTATGTGCCTTTGTTGTTGTAGACAGATTTGTGAATAAGTTGGTATTTCCTTCATGAAGCTTCCTTCCTCCTATTTTTAAGCAGTGGATGGGGAGAAGGGGTTGTATTAGTGTGTGTGTAAACTGCAGCTAAGGGAAAGTATTGTTTTGTGTAATGTTTATCAGACATTAAGGTTGCATTAAATGGTAAAGGTCTAAATGTTTATTTCAGGATTAAGTTCAGCCCAAATCTTTTAAGAGGTTCAGAAAAAGACTGGATTTTTTTCTTTGTGTCCCCAGCTAGTGAGACAGTTTGTCTTGCAAGAAGCTTTGTTTTGATAATATTTCCAGATAAACTAGTTACTGAAAATCCTGCAACCGAATATGATCGCAAGACATCTCAGGCCCAATTTCTATAAAACCAATGTGGATGAAACTGTTCAGGCTTCTGGGTCTTCCCACACTAAAACAAAGTTATGATAACTCAAGAGTCCACTTGAAGGAACAGATAAAGCCCTGTGCTTTTAATAGAGACAGCTTTCTTGTGTACTGGCTTTGAGCCAGTAGTATTTATACTATTGCATTATGGCAAAGAAACTTTTCATTCTTCCAGGAATTTTGGATTAAGATAACTCTGTTTTTTCCTGTATTTGTGAGGGACTTGTTGTACTGTGCACCTGCAAGCCTGCCAGTACCGGCTTTGTGGGAAACAAGGTTTAGCTCTTGATGCTGGTCAAGGAATAATAATGGTTATCTTTGCTTGTAAAACCAGGAAAGAGAAACCGCTTTGTGCATTCCAGAGGACTGCAAGAGGCAAGCACTTTGTTTGTCTTCTCTTCCTCTTTCCCTAGCAAGCCCACACAGAAGTCTAAACATAGCCAGTCCCACAGGGAGACAATGGAAAGTTCGGTTTGATGCTCCGGGAGTATTTTCTGGTCAAGAACAGAGCAGTCCTCAGGCAGAACAATTTCTCTCTTCTCGTCTCCCCTTCTCCTACAAAACAAATGTCCCACGTCCCAGGAGGTGACCAGATTCAATATGGCAGAAGTTGCAGGAGCAATGATCTATAGATGCCAGGAAAGCTGTTTTGCTTTGACTGGTGGTTTTTTTAAGTCAAAGGCCACGATAAGTGTTGCTAAACAAAATAATTTCAATTAGGAGTCAAATCCTGGTTTGACCTCCTGGGACGTGCGGGCAGGGAAGGAGGGAAACCATAGTTTTGCTGGGATCTAACTGGAGACTCCTGCAGGCAAAGGACACTTGCTGAACTGGTCGCTGGCCAGTACAGCAGCAGCGGGACATCTGAGGAGGGGACTTGCAGCTGGGAATGCTGTGTTTGTGTTTGCTTTCTCCACATCACACAAATTAGATCTACTTTTAAGGTGGAAAGCAGTCAGAAGTGTGCTCCTGTGCATTAATGTGTTCCTGTTTGGGCACGTGATTCAGTTCATACCTGCAGCCAAAACATGGCCCTCTGGCTGAAATTTTCCACAACACCTGAACGAAGCAGTAGTACCAGGCCCATTATTTTTAGCACCACACATCTTCTTTACTCACCATAGCAACTTTCAAAACTTTACCTCAGAAGACCAAAAATAGTAGGTGTTACTCTTAGTAGCAATTTGTATCAGGCCAGTGTTTCTGTAGTACCAGGCTTAACCCAGCACTGCCCAGCAGGCTGGAGACGGGAAACGGGTGCTTTGAGTGTGAGTCAGTGCCATAGACAGAGGGCAGTTTGCCAAACAGCAGGTTCAAAATATTACCAGCAGCCACTAGATTTCAGTCCCTTTTCTTTAGCTCTTTTGTTCAAGGAATAAAACTCAAGAAGTAAAGGAAAGGGGCTGAAATCCCTTGAATAAAACTCAACTTGAATGTGTAAACCATGTCCCGCGCCGACCTCTCATGCAGAAGACTCTTTGTTCCCCATGGGTTCAATCCTTCACATATTGCCTGGGAGTGAGGGAAGTTTCTGGTGCCTCCTGTTGGAGTTGTACTCCAAAAGGTGAGGTTGTACCTCTCCTCAACAGCATGCTCCAGCGCCTGCCTGGACCTCCTGCCCAGCAGCTAAGGTGATGGCCGTGCTCATCTCCCATTTCTGGTTGGGTTCCCACTCCCAGCGATCCCTTCTTGCCATCATCTGCACTCTGGGTCTGCAGCTCACAGGGAGGCAGCTTCGCAGCTTGGGGTAGGGAGCTGATCTTCAGCCTTCCTCAATGTCCAGATCAACTTTTTGGAGTTACTTTATCCTCCCTTAAACTGTACAAAAGCAATATTTCAGGTGCTGTTGGTAGTTGTTTATAAAAGATACGAAATAAGCAGCATGAGCGGCTCTTTCATACATCAAGTGTCTTATTGCTCCTTCTTAGGAGAGACAGTGGTTTAGATAGCAAAGAAATGTCAAGGTATGAATAACGAGGAATATGTTTTACCAACCAAATTAAGGCAAAGGCAATATAGTGGTTTGTATATCCACCTGCATTTTTTGCTGCTGTGCCTGCTGCTGGAGAATTTCTGAGACTTAAGCAACTCAGTTCATGAAGGGACAAATTTTTTTATGTCAGCTGATTCCCAGGTGAACAGAACCCCACGTTAATAGTTTGTGTTTAATTACCTCAGTTACTATGTCTATTGATTATGAAGACAGTATGTTTAAACTAAAGTCTACAGTTCATTTACCTGCCCTAAAACAGCTAGAGACCTTTTGATTTTGTTAGGTGAAGATGTTATAGAAAGAGTTCTTGCTTGAAGTCGTAAGTCCTTGAAATCACCCAGCTTGTTTATTCATAGATATATTAATAAAAATATTAAAAATGTAGATCAAGCTTTAATTCTTCAGGGGTTTTTTTTCCCCTAAGGAAACAGGCCATCTGTTTCTTCACGATTTAAGAGAAAAGCTATTAATAAACCATAAATTATATTCACATTTCAGTATCTCAGTGAAATCACCATCAAAACTAGAACCCACCTAATCTTGATAGCAAGCCTACAGGATTGCATCTTGCCAACGGAAAGCTGGAGTCGGCGTCGGGCTCTTCTCACAGAGCAGGTCTTGTTCTGGCATCACCTTTTTCCTGCTATATCTTTCTTCTTTTTTGGTTGTTTGAGGCTTTTTTTCAGTCATCTGTTCCTCTTCCCCTCCCCTTTGTATTCTTACATGAGAGCCTTTGAGACAGCAAAGGAAATCTGTGAGTACTACGAGGTGTCCTATTGTCGTCTTGCTTCCAGTGTTGTCAGTCACGATACAGAAACTCCTCTGTAGCCAGGTTGCCTGTACGAACACAGCAGGTCAGCGATAGCAGACAGGGCAAAGAAGATGACACCAGCATTTAAAACTGCCTTTTTATCTGTTCAGGTTGGCTGCACCCACAATACACAAATTAATGCCTTTGAATTTATAGTTAGCCTTGAACTACAACGTAGAGTCCGTAACCCCCAACCACAAATAAAACAGGATCAGGACTTTACAGATATTTCTGGGATATTTCAGCCACAACAAAGTGAACTTTGCGTACAACCAAGAGAGGTGGACTGAAAGAGCAAATATTCTTAAAAATATTCATCAATTAAAAAATACTGAGTTCGAGAAGCATTTGGGCAGTGCACCCAGACACACAGGGTGAGTGTTGGGGTGTCCTGTGCAGGGACAGGAGTTGGACTTGATGACCCTTTTGGATCCTTTCCAACTCAGGTCATTCTGTGATTCTATATCTTTGTAAGTGCACTTTTAACCGGCACTCAAGAAATCAAGTTTGTTTAGTGCAGGCAGTTTTTGAAAGCACATTTCAGTCTCACGCCCAAATACATTAAAAAAAAATACCCATCAGTTTCTGTTGTATTTGTTCATTTAGTCTCGCTTGTGGTCCTTAACCAAGAGAGCTTAAGTGCTGAATCATATAAAATATGGAAGTAACAAAACCAATCTGCAGTAGGAAATGACAGTGCAGTGAATCGCCATCAATTCCTCGTGTCCTGGAGCAGCAGAGGACACCAGGCTGGTTCAGACACTGGGAGTAAACTATTTTCTTGACCCTTATGAGTAATTAGACTCTTACTTTGAAGTCAGTGGGTGGCGCCTTGGAGGTAGAAGCAACAGTGTTTTTAATGTTAGGACAAGTAATTGAAACCTGAGGCGGCTCTTTCAAGGTACTTCTTGTTTGCTGTTACACAGAAAGGAAATGGCAGACACCTCCTCTTTGCTGTGTTACTGACCCACAGTGGTGGCTTGTGATGTCTACAGGATCGGGGGAAATGAGGACAGGGAAAATGAGAGCACACAAAATCCAAAAAGCGGACAACACATGCAGGATCACCCAGAAATATGAGGAAACATGAGCCAGGACTTGAAGTTCTGAAGCTTTCAACCAAGAGAAGTACAGTATGTGCAGTTATAATACTTACATATTCACTCCTTTTTATCTCTTCTGAAAACAGAGAAGAATGAAGAAGAGGAACAGGAAGCCAAAAGAGAAATAAAACGTAGACTCAGTAGAAAGGTGATGATGTGTTTTTTGTATTGTGTGTTTGTGTACTTAGGATTATTTTTTATAAGATTCTAAACCGTCAGTGTGTACGCGTTACTGCGAATGTCCTGTAGTCGTAACTCCAGATTAGCAATCTGTTTAAAACCAGCACAAGCCAAGTCTGCCTTGGGACAAACTCCATCCTGCCCAGTTTCCCGTATCTGGAGAAGCGTATGAAATCTGTCCATGCTTATCGTTTGTCCGTGTAAGCAAGGGAGAGAACTGACGTGTTTGCTCTGTGAGCACAACCACCGCTGTCACGTGTGTCCAAGGGCAGCCACACCAGTGCTCTGGCTCTTCCCGAGAGCAGCAAAGCAGTGTGGGCCCCGAGAGATCCCCTCTCCGTTCTAACCGTGTGCTTAGGCTTGGCTGCTGCAGGCGGGACTGCGCTCCGTGTCCCTGGGAATAAAGCAGTTAGGGATCTGACTTTGGGAGCTTGTTCTGGGGGAGGGTGGGGGAGTTTTCAACAGATCTTCCCTTCTCTGCAAAAATACAGTTCCCTTAATATGATTGTCTTTGCTTAATTAAAATGAACATTGTTTGAGGTGACTGAAACAATTTGTCATCATAATGACCCCTAGGTGTTCAAAATCAATTTTTTTCAGTCAGGCAGGCACCTCCAAACCTTGCTTGTTGTCAGTGTTACAGGCGAACGCCGCAGACTGCGTAATTGTTAATACACAGGGACCTGCGGCCTAGGGGTGTGAAAGGGGTGACAGCTGCAAAGTCACAACTAATATTTCAGGGAGAACTGTCACGTTTCTCTGTGACCTGCCCAACAAAGACTATTTTTATAATTGAAGAAATGAGGTTGTTCTGCTTCCCTGTGCAGCACTCCCAGGATGGTGCCTTTTTTTAGACACCTGAAAGTGACCCTATTTAGAAATACCATTAAAGTTCTCTGGAGATTACATCATACCCTCGGCTTTTTATTTTATTTTATTTCATCTTATTAAACATGCTATTTTCTGCCTCCCACTTGCAGCTCAGCCTGAGGCCTACAGTCGCTGAACTTCAGGCGAGAAGAATCCTTCGATTTAATGAATATGTGGAGGTCACAGATTCTCCGGATTACGACCGTCGTGCTGACAAGCCTTGGGCCAGGTTAACTCCTGCAGACAAGGCAAGGGAGAGCTGCGGATGATAAGAAAATGCTTTCATTTGTCACTTTTGGGGGGCTTTCCTCTGTTTTACATTCTCTTCACACCAGCATCATGAATGACATCTACTGGAGGCAGTGAGATTGTCGTGGTGCTGCTGTGCGTTTGCCGCTTGCGGCTAAAAAAACCCACCCAGGTGCCTTTTAAGAGCATATTTGCCACCTCTTTTACAGCAGTTGAGGCCAAAATTTCTTGCATTTTAAAGCCTTGTGTAGGCAGGTACACACTGTTAGCAAAGGTGGCCACAACCCTTTGGAATTCAGGCAAGGTTGTGGCAGGCAGAAGCTTAAATCACTGCTGCCGAGAGTTACTTTTGCAACTGTGAAGTGGAAAAAGGTAGAAGTTTCTTCATCCTTCTAAGGATTCTTTGTCACAACTGTCGGTGCAAGAGCTGAGCCTGTCTGTGCAGCACACCTTCTTGGGAAGTTCACCCCCAACATTCTGTGGCTGGGGGTGCCTCTGCCTGACCACGAAGGGTGAGACAAAGGGTTCTGTGATTCTCTTTGAAGAAACACATCAGTCAAAGATTACCGTACTGCTTCCCTCCTGTACCACTTCATAAAAGGTGTAGGATTTATGTCTCAAAAAGGGCTAGCGCTTTTAGCACTGGGTCTGAACCAACTTGTGTGGAAATCCTGTGAGATGTGCTTGGCATGAAAACTGATATGTGCGAGACCCCGCTACCTTTCAGCTAAGGACTGTGAAGCACTGATTTTATTTCGGCTTGTATTCTAATATTAATGTCAGCTCATCTGACAATCAAAGGAGAATCTCTTATCAAGTCAAGGTGGAGTCCTTGAAAATGTACCCAGAAGGGTCTGCAGGTGTTGGTTCTGGGAGGTGCTGAGCGCTCGCTAGTCCTCACATAGTCTGTGTTTAGAGCACCCAGCACCTCCACTTCCACCTAGGTCCAACCAGGGCAAACTGCACTAGAGAAAAGCGTGGAGTTTCCCATCCACTTTAGGGTAGCAATTTTTAATCTCAGTTCATTTTGTAATGAGCAGGTGCCAAGGCTGGTTCTGTGATCCCCAAGTTTGTTGGCCTGGAAACTCCCCTGCCCTTTTTTCCCAGGGAATTAATTTCTCTAATTCCAGTGGGAGCAGAGAACTGTATTGTAACTGTATGATGGAGCTGGAGCTCGGGTATCTTGGGTGCCGATTTGGTGCTCAGAGATAGCTGTCGCTTTCCTAGGTATTGCAGCAGGCTCGTATAAGCCTTCTGTTTTGGCTAAACAGAACCATCCCTTGCTTGGAATGATGTTTCTCTTTCATAAGACCACAGTCTGGTGATGCTATAATTTTATCGTGCTGCTTGTCTGTTGTGCATTGAAAGGCACGCGCACCAGATGAGCTTTCTTTAGGGATTAATGAAATGATGCTGCTTTTATTCAAAATGGTGAAAGAAGAGAGTGAGTAAGAATAAACTGCCCTTTCATTTCACACTGAAGACAGGAAAGCATGTGGCATAGAAACAGAAGTCCATTTAGCACATATTAGAATATTTCAGAAATTGTATTTATGACTTGATGAAATAAATTGCTTATCTCTATTAACATAAGCAACAAGGCTTTTACAAAGTGCACTCAATTTCTGCTGTCTTCAGTACCTACCAACTGAAAACACAAGCCTGAAATGTCAAAATATTTCATGTAATTTTACATAAAACTAATCAAACCGAGTGACTAATGCCACTTAAGAAAATGCTACTCGTCTTGCATTCCTAAGTGCTGTCTGCAGTGGGAGCTGGCAGGTCCCTGCTGCGCATGCAGTGCCTGTGTAGGCAGCATGACTCACCAGCTCCTCGGGGACTGTGCCTGGAGGTGCAAACCCTCAGCAGGTAACCCAGCTCCTTCGGCATTTCTATCTGTAGCAAGTGCCATGTTTCACTGGGGGTCAGTTCACCCATTGCAGTACTGATGGTGTTTCTTTGTTTATTGTTGGTGTTGGATGCTTCGAGTTTCTTTGCAGTGTATTACTGCTCCAAAGAGCTGTAACTGAAAACCAGTAATTAGTGATGGTGATCAGAGATGTGTGAGAGCTGTGGAAGGGAGGGAGATGGGAAAATAGGAACTGTAAGGGAACCTGCAAGAGTAGGACCAGGTTCCATTCAGACTCTTTACAGTCCTTGAGATTCGTATTTCTTACAGTTGTGTGTATCGTTATTGTTTATTAGGCAGCAATACGGAAAGAACTGAATGAATTTAAAAGCACAGAAATGGAAGTACATGAGGAAAGTCGGCAGTTTACCAGGTGGGTGAATCCCTCTACTTGATCAAGTCATTTGGTCAGGTTATTCCTGGCATTTTCTGCCATCCTCATGGCATCTGTTCTTTTTTGGGGGTTGGGTTTTTTTTGAAGTTACAAAGGATGAAAATTTCCACCAACAAGCAAAACTTGCTGTTCGGATTAGCTGCCATTGCGTGCATAGTTTTATTGTCTTCAGTTCTACACAGACTTAAGTCAAATAAAAAAAATGCCCTAGGCTGAGTCCCTTCCTTTTCCTGCTACTGTTTCAATCAAAGTCAAGGATCCAAGCAAGTGAACGTGAATCCTCTAATTAAAGAGAGTGTCACAAGGAAAATTCACAGTGGGAGATGGGTGTTTGGTGATTTCTGCCTTCTCCTCCTTCATTGCTTAATTTCACAGCTTCAGTGGTTTTTTCCTCACCACAACATGGAATTTTTTTAATGATACTGTAAACTCATTTCAGTGTAGATATAACATGAATAAATTAATTTTCAGTAAATCAAAACAGTTTAACAGAGAGCAAACCTAAACCAAAACATGAAGCAGGAAGCGGGGTTTTAATCTAGTGTCACACTCTGACCATGAGAAAATGTCCTTTTTAACTAGGTATGTATATTTTCATTTGGCTTCTGATGTCATTTTCTCTCCAGCTGGTAAGTAGTGTATCTTCTTCAGAATACATAAAAATATTACTTTTAAAAAATTGGCACCCCAAGTGAGAGAAGGAGAGTGAGCAGGATTAGAAACCTGGCTGTGTGCTGAGAGAGATGGACTGCAACCCCTTGCTTACGCTGTTAGGTTTTTGAGTTACATTGCAATATAGAAGCGTAAGTACTGAAAGGCACGACTCCTACAAAACTGGATATTTTTTTCACAGGAATTGAAAACAGTTGAGGCTTATTACAATTGGATTCTTGAAAGCTGAACAAAAAAAATCTCAGGGATTCAGTGGAGTGACAAACCAGTTAAAAAGTGGGGTTTTGGAAGATGGAGTAAAAAATTGGCACAGCCAAATTTTGATAAATAAAGTCAATGACTCTAGAGGATCCTGGAAGGATTTCAACCTGAGGGAAATCAAGCGCTCTCTATTCTCTCTCCACCCTCTGTTTTGGCCATCGGTCATGTTGTGGAGCCACAGCACAGAAGTCAGCAGAGTAACACTAGAAAAAGCTAATTATGAAGAGAATTAGATGCAGATGTTTTAAGTCCATTGCGATTTTAAAAACAGAAAGAGATTCTGTTTCCTCCGGGACCTCTCATTAAAAATGATGTAGTTCACCACTACATTTGGATTGATACAACAGAAGTGATTTGTTTTAAGAAAACTGTAGACAAAAGCCTGTAGCCAGAGTATGAATTACTCATCTTTTATTTTTTTCCAAGATCACTGAGCTAATGCAAACCAAAAGGCACTTGCATTGGCAGCTGGTTAACAAAGGCTTATTCGTGGAGTTCTGTGACTGAATGAGGAAGCTGCTTATTAAACAAAAATAGCTCACAGCATGTGGTTTCTTATATTACATATTCAATATAAGATGCTTTTATATAATCAGTATTTACAATATATTTGTATTCATAAAATTTGTTATAAAATTTGGGAAAGAAAAAACACTTTCATTTCCTGCAATGACTTTCAGTTGAATTGTTTTTCTGTTCCTAGTAATTTAGACTGATTCCTTCTGTTATTTTATAACAGAATCCAAGAAACTGAGTTTCTAAATAAAGAGAAAGAAATAGAAGTTTGGAAAGAAGATATTAGTAGATGTTTATAAAGTGCTTTTAATGGAAATGCTGTATGTAGTCCAATATATTGTTGTTCTACACAAATCCAAAACCCCTGTGTCTCTTCTGCAATGACCGTACCCTCCCCCAGCAGAGCAGCCGCGTGCTTGTGTCCGGTGCTGCTCCTCCTTTATTTGAGATGCATCCCTGTATTGCACGGTCCCACATTCCAGCGGTAACGTGTGGCTTGGTTTCTTCTCCCTGGAACTTTTAAGAGAAAATGCATCAAACAACAACTTACATAAATGTGCTGTCTTAGACGCATCATTACTTGTGCTTTTTTAAACTTGCTACATCTTTTACTGCTTCATGGATAGATATATTTTTAAAGCCATTTAAACGGAGATTTAGAAGGCTGGTGATGGATACATTGAGCACCTGATATTGGTGCCCTTACCTTCTTCCTTGGATTCATTTCTTGGTGGGTGCAGCCCAGCTCTCTGGCCGTCAGGCAATCTGGAGTGGTGTGCGTGCCCTACCTGTAAGTCTAAAAAAAACACGGAAGTGTATTTGGGCCCTCGTGGGCCACAGTTGGCTGCTATTAATAGGGAGAAAACATCTGCAGTGCTGTAACATTTATTGCTTACTTAAAAAGCTTTTCTGCTTCTCTCCGTGTCTCCAAATGGCGCACGCAGATGTGGCTAAATCTATATTGCCCAACAAAACAGACAGGAGACTGTTTTGTGGCCCTGAGGCCAGCGGGCCTGGCACAGCTTGGGTTCATACAGTTAACCCCTTCCCCCACCTAAAACAGGGCGATGCCCCCCATAGCGACTGTGCTTATTGACCTGTGCTCATCACAGCTGTGCCCGCAGAGAATCTGGAAAAGTGCTGGTTGACCCAAGCAAAACCGTGCCAGGGACCACAGTGACAGGTTAATGGTGTGGACAGACAGACATCCAGCAGTGCCTGAGCCACACTGGGACATCAATCCTGCACAGTCCATGAAAATTGGGAATAACTCTGTTTAGGCAACAAAAGTAAAGAGCTGTGAGAGCAGGATGAGGATCAGCATCATTGTCAGTTGAAATAACATAATTCTAATTTTTCAATGATTTATCATTTCAGGTTTCATCGTCCATAACTGTTTGACCACATCTCGTATGTCACATAACAGTTTTCTTTGGGGAAATCATTGCGTCCTGAAGACCCAAGACTGCACTGGAACTTCACTGACACCTTACCCTGAGGTTGATGAAGGATGTGGCCCTCACCTTTATCAACGGACAAATGATTTGTCTGGGAGGAGAACCCACATGTAGTGTTTGTCACTGTTAAGACGGACACACAGACGAGTTGGTGGACTTCTTCGGAGCTCCACAAGTCAGGAACTGCTGAAGACAATCGCCTGAGAGCCTGTTACCAGGATCTCATCAGACTTCACAGGATTGTGACTGAGGGTAACTGAAAGCATGGGGGAAGAGAGACTTTGTTTGTCGGTGCACAAAGTGGAATGTATGGGACTGCTTCCTGATGCTCTTGGCCAGTGGGAGCAATTATTTAAAAAAAAAAAAAAAGAGCGTGTGAGCAACTGTGCATGCCTTTTTTCTTTTTTTAGTGGCCACAGCTTGTCTTAGAAGACAGCAAGCCACAAGTTCCTCATGTCATCAGTACTTTAGTGAAGAACTGTAATTTTTCTTTGGTGCCAGTAAGTACAGTTGCCAGAAATTAGTGCTAGTATAACTTGGCTGTCTTTTTTACAATCCCAATGAGCATGCTTCAAGAAAATACATTGAACATTCACACAGAACAAATCATGTGGTTTTTTGGTTTTAGTGTTGACATACTCTGGATCCTTAGAAATACATAAACGGGATTTGAAGAACAAGTACCGTGATGCTATGAATGCAATGAAACGCTTCATGTTTAGAAACGCTCCTTGCTGTCTGTCACTCACCGTTCAAACCAGAGGGATCATTATCGTTCCCACCTCTTGCAGGCAGTGGGGACAACTTCGACATCGTGCTAGTGTGAATCCAAAATCAGAATTGAAATTAGTCACAGAAGTCTTTACTAGTTGGCTTAAGCAGTGATGACTAATGTGACTTGTTTCCATTTAAGGACTCTTGCACTGCTTTGAGGAAGAGCTCCCAGATGAATCAGTGTGTCTTCAGCCAGAGGTCCTGTAAAAGTGAACGGACAGTTCTTAAGAGTGTCTACTCCCTGTATTTGTTGAGTGTGAAGAATGCTTCTTAGATTCATAATTTTTTATACTATCTTGAAATTGTTCATGTGAATACAGTACTATTAAAAGTAAGTGGTATGGAGTGTGAAAGGCAATACATGGTTTTTCTAAGTTGGCCCAAAGGGCTATTAAAAAGCCTGTGGCGTTGTTTACACTAAGAAACTCCCTGTCTTATATTAGTACTTATTTATCCTTTGAATTAATCTACACAACATTTGGGAGGAGGGTGTCTGGAATTCACATATGCATACATTTAATGCAGTATTACAATATATTTGCTATTTATCCTTTCTAATGTGTGTACATATTACAATTTATTTTTGTCTTTTATGTGCCCTGTTTAGTTTTTAATTATGAAGTGTAAGTATTCCCTTTTCAGGCAATAAAAGGTCTGTGTAGATGTGATTTTTACCTCAGAAACTGCAGTAGATTCTTGTGGAATTTTTTTAGTTTATAAAATAGAAGGTTGTTGTTTTCGATGTCAGCTGAAAGGCAGGAAGGCATTTTGGTGGCTAAAATTAGATGTCTCTCTTTACTGATATTTAAAACAAGACCAGGTTTGCATAAAAGGGGTGGATTGTTTTAGTAAAGAGCACTTCTAGTAACAGGAGAGTGCTTTCCAACAGCTGGAATTCTATTTAAGAGATTGAAAACCTTTTTTTAAAAAGATAGATTTATGTGACTCTTAGAATCTTCTACATTTTAGTAGAAATCTAGTGATGTGCAGACCCCCAAAATCAATAACCAAATAAAATAAGCATCTACATGCTTGCAGCAAGCAAAAAGAAGCAGCACCTTCCTTTTTAAACGGAATCAATAAGAGCCATCAGGATTCCATTTGCAGAAAACAGTTTAGCTTCTGTGAGGCCCATCATTTTATAAATATAGAAACACCACTTTGACATCAAGGAAGCAGTGGAAATGAGTTCTTTGGCACTACTCCATGCAGGAATGATCAGACCATGAGAATTGAAGTTTGTCAGCAATTCTGGTAGAATCCTAATTTTTATTTTTAGAATTTGCAGAGTAAACCTTAAACTTACACTAGCACTTCATAAATACTTCTCTTGCTTCAATTTGCTGTTGTTGTTGTTGCCAAATTTAGAAATGTGTGCCCAAAATCCTGTAGAGGTCCACTGTGTTGATTTTGAAGGATAAAACAGTGTTTCACTTCAAGGGAGATGAGTGGAGCAGTTAAATAGACCTCACTGTTGCCTTAATCACTTTGAAACATTTGAAAGCAGCCGGGATACTAAAAGCAGAAAAACAGCTGTTGCTCAGGTAGAACTTTGGCAAACGTAAGGTCAGACCACATAAACTTTATAGAAGACAGCAGCTCCACTGATGTGCTGGGTTACTTACAGGTTACACAAGCAAACTAAAACTTGGTAAGCTCTTAGGATGAAGTGCGTGAGTTGACTTTGCAAGAAGCCGTTCCTCTGTACTAGGCCTGGAGCATGGATGGAAAGACGTGTGCCACATTCTCGGTTGAGGAGAAAAACATCACAAAGATGAGGATAAAACTTCTGGCTCAGACTTCCTCAAGCTGCATTTTGAAATAAGACCTGAGGATACGCAGGTGAGGCATCACTTGGGCTTTCCCTATCCTCCTCCTGCGTTTGGGGTTCTTTTGAAGTATTTACTATAAGCCATTGCTAGAGGCAGGATACTGGCCTGGATAGAGATGCTGAGCTAATCTTCAGTTTCTGATGTAATTTCTTATTATTTTGATGATAAATAATCAGATGCATTCTTTGGCCCACAACTCAGCAAACTACTTATGCAAATTTATGTAACTGGACAAAAAGAGTTGCCTTTATTGGAACTTAGGTAAAAATGTAGTATACTTACAGAATTAGATCTATAAACTATCTGTTGTGTATTGTACCCACATACAGACTTAGAATTGTATATACTATTTTTATATCCTAAATATCAACTGGCAGAAAAATGACAACTGTAAAGTGTTATCCATGCAATAAAAAAATAACAAGATTTTGGTATGTCACTATGTGCAGTGAAGAAAGTTTGCTTTACCTTATTGAGCTGCCTGAAGTCAGTTTCTGCTGTGTTTCCTCATCCTCTGTATTGATGATTTCAAATGTCTTCAAGCTGCTACAACAGCCTGTTGGAAAAAATACCTTGTGCGCCTGTCTATGGTGCTGCCTGCCTGTTGGAGGAGAAAAATCAGGGTAAGTCCTGAAAAACTCCTGAGTGAATAATCCTTGAGATTAAAATGAAACAAAACAAAACATAAAAAAGGCAAAGAAAAACATAATCCTTTCCATGCTACACAGTACAATCAGCTGGCTGAAGGGGGTCAACGTGTTAATTTATCAAGTTGGACGAATGATTTAAATGTCATCCACAATGTACGACAAACCTTACACACGTACCTGTATTCCAGATTCAGATGTGAACTTGGATGTCTACACCCACACAAAGAGAAAAGTAGCTGCTTGAAGTGGTCATTCCTGAAACGACCTCAGATATCACATTTATCAGGAGGGTCACGCAGCACAGCATGGTGCTCTGGGTGCAGAAGAATTGTTGCTTAATCAAATCCTAAGCTCTTCACATCTTCACATAATGAATTGAAATGGTTCTAGAACGTCTCTCATCTCCCTCTTCTTTCAGGTAATACATATTAGTCCTTATAACTGAAATTAATTTTTTCAAATGAAAAGTATTCTCTTTGAATTTCCCAGAATTGTGACACCTGTGTTGACTTCACAATGACCACAAAAAATAAAATAAAATAAAATAAAATAAAATAAAATAAAATAAAATAAAATAAAATAAAATAAAAGTTAAGCTAAATGCTAACCATAATCTAAGCTGAAAACTATTTCACCTGGAGATTTAAAACAAGGCAGGACAAGGAGCAGGGTCTCTTTAAAATCACTGGAATTATTCACAGCTGTTTGTAGGTCTACAAGACCATTTCTTCAGTGGGTTTTCACTGCAGCTGGACCTCTGATGTGGTGTGAGGTAGGGCAACCCCACCTCTGCTTTGGCCACGCCAGGCAGCTCTTACAGAAGCACCACAGCCTTGATGTTGGCATGTAAAAACCTGATCTGATGACCACTGTATTGTTTCTTTCCTGGAGAACCAAATGAAAGCTGTGAAACAAAGGGGTGAGTGTGTCCCTCATCTTACAGAAATTAGAGTCTTCCTTCCAGGTGACGTTAGTGCTTCGTTTCCAGCGAAGATGCTTCAGACCCAGATCTGTGAGTAGTAAAACTACAGCTGTATCAGAGGATTTGTTTTGAAATAGTTGTCATTTAACCTGAGTATAAATAAAGTTGGAACAACCACTTTGTGTCACCATAAAATGGGAGGAAGATCCAGCTCACACAGACTAAAAACATCTGTCTAGTTTGGCAGCCTGGGAACCAACCAAAGCCTCTTCATGGGCTGCAGCTGGCAGCGGGCTGGAGCCAAGGCAGGGAGAGTCACACTGTACCTGGGCACCTGGCAGGCTGCACCAGCAGCACAGGGCTGGCTGGGCACTGCTGGCATCCTACGCAGTGACAGGAGTATAAGCCCATGTCTTAATGTCTGTTAACACTTTAATGACAAAGTAAACCAAGCTATAAGCCTGCATTTTCATTAAATTGTCGGGTAGACCAGAACTGTGTCCTTTATTGTTTTCACATCATCTGTTTCTATTTGTATCTCAAGAAATTAAGACCTGTGCTGCTGCTGTAAGCTAAAATAAAGACATACTCGGGGTGAAGAACAAAATAAGCTCGCCTCCTGCCTTTAGGAGCTCCCATGTTTAGCTCTGTTATTGTTGCTATCTTTATTCTTATTGCAAAAAGCTCAATGTGATGCTCACTGCTGGGACTCAGCTTCTGAGGAACAGAAAAAAAGCAATTCTGAAAGTTTTTATTAGGTCGACATTAAAATATTTTGAGGATCAATTTAAAAGAAAAGTAAATTCCCCAGAATATTTTAAAGCTTCTATTTAAAAAAACCAACTTATGGAAGTGTATCTATATAAAGAAAGGGAGAAATGGAGTAAAAATAGCATATATCACTATAATGTTTTCACAGGTTTCTATTTATTAACTTTAATGATTAATAGGATTTTGTTTTGCTTTGTCAGTGTTCCCATCCTGTTTCAGGATTTTAATGGAAATAGAGCTCATATGAACTAGATACAGCATATCACCAAAATTTCATTATTTTCTAGAAGATAAATATTGCATTGGATAGGAGCAAAGAAAGTAATGACATTCTCTGTATCTCCTTGTTCAATCACGAATTCTTTATATTAAAAAGGTGTTACAATACTATGTAAAATGTAACCACATTTGAACATTGTTACAGTAAAATGTTGCAGAACATATCTTCTCTTTCTTTCACTACTGTGTGTGGTGGTATATTGATTTGTAAACTTCTATAAGTTTTGGAATTAAAGAAATGCTGTGTTTTGGATGATTAGCTGGTGTGATTTGAAACAAAGAGGCAGCAGTAGCTTGTCTGAACGGGCATCTATCTGACTGTAGGAGTGGTAAGGGTGTGCACGTGGCACGTGGTAACTGCCTGCAACCGTCTAAATAACTCTCCTAGGACAGGAACAACGAGGGCCACAGACCACGCTGCCGCACGCTCGGGAACTAACGAGTTTACATCCCTTCCCACCGTTCTATGGAACAATTGCTCAAACAGGAAATTACGGCAATATTAGAGTGCCACGCTTCATGGACCCAACTGTACCTGAAACGCTGGGTGTTGAGGAACGTGGATTTCTCTGCCAGGGCTGCAGAATGCTGGGGCGTGGTACTGCTCGGCAGCAGGAGTCCTTGTGCACGTGCCTCTTCCAGTCAAGTCTTGGACTCGATAGCCCATCCGCACCACGCTGGTGGTTAATCTCCACGGGGGTCTTAACGAGAGTCCAGTAAAGCCAGGAGGTTCTTATACTCTGAGTAAAGTAGAAGTAGGCAACAATCATCTGAAATGGAATTTGTGAATTCATTGGCATTAAAATTTTGTAGCACGTAATGGAGAGCATCGCCTGTTAACAGGCACTGGGCCAGTTCTTAGGCTGTACCGCTTTTATAATTTGATTAAAACTAGAAACAAGTTATACTCAAAGTAACTTGCTTGAATTTCACTAACTATTCCTATCGACAAGTAAAATAAGGCAAACAACATTCAAGACTTGGTTCCCTGCTGCCCATCGTGCTGGATATTTACTGATAACTAAAAAGAAATGTATCTGAATCATTACCTGTTCAGAATTGCAGTTTCCACATGTTTAATGACTTTCAAAAGATGTGAGACTGTAGAGAATCAGTGCTGTTAACTTTTCAGCTTATGCAGTGCATATTTTACATAACAATTACAAAATGAATGCATTTATTTATATTTTGGCAGCTTGGTTTATTGTGATTGATTATGGTGAAGTGGCTGATATGATACCGCATTTTACACAAGTGTATTGATACCTGTGATTGTAAATAACTGGAATTGTTACAAATCAATGATATCTACTTCTTGGGGTTTTATCTGTACTGTAGTACATACTTACACACACACACACAAATATATTTCAATATTTGTCATCTGAAAATAGAATATGTATTACCATTTTATACAGTACATATATTATACTTGTTTTGCGGTCTTTTTATTTAACAAGCAAGAAAGTGTGCTGCCTAGTTGTACAGTACTGTGGGATCCTCTGCTGTGCACAGTTCCAAGTGCCTTAGACAACTAACTGTTTAGCTCTTTGAATTATATGAATTAATATATATATAAATACAAAATGAAGAAAATTACCTCAATAAAATTGTTCAGAAAATCTTTACAGAAAATATTTTGTTCTTGGATCTCTAACAAATACGTGGGCGTATACAATGGAGTTAAATTCAGAGTGCTGTTACTTGTTGGAAAGCAGCCTCTGGAGGCTGAATTTAAAGTTCCTCTGCATAGAAATGAGATGAAGGAAGGTTCCTGAGACCTTACTTTGAACTTTGGGATGCCCTCAAACACACCTGCTAGCTCTCTTGTAGGTGGTGTATTCATGCAGAGGTTTTTTCAAAGAGAGGATGGTTACTTTAAAAATATAAAGTTAGTGTTGTAGCTCAATGGTTCAGAAACCTAACTTGTGCTCCCAGTTTCCCAATATTTTTTTATCAGTGAGAAGTGGTTTTCACTAGTTTCAGGTTCATTTACAGTAGATTTGCACCAGAATTACACCTACTGCACGTGGACAAAACTGAGCTCCAGAGCTGAGGGTTCAAATCTTGCCAACCTCTTAACATTAGAAAGTGAAAGACAACTGTTGCTTTTTACTTACTTTGTAATAACTTCAGTTTTGCAAGAACCAAGAGAAACATTATTAGCCTAAATTTCCTCATATGGAAGGCCAGTTGTTGGTTGTGTCAAACGTGGGTTCCAGCACGCTGTTTTTCAAGAGGCTGACTCAACAGTAAAACCATTCCAATATGGACTGTTGTTCCATCAGCCGAACTGAAGCGGTTAGTGACCTCACAGCTTTCCCCTCAGCCTCTGCGTGTGTTCTCTGCTTGGTTTGAACTGCAAGGTATCTCAGCAGAGAATACAACGCAAGAGTACAGTGGGATGGGTGGCCTCGTAAGGCTTCGATGAAATTAGAAGCTAAAGCTCTCTCATACACATTTCGCATATGTGTAATTTTAAATTTTGAATTTTGATAGATCAGACTTTGATTGGAAGTATATGACTCACCTGAATACTAACAAAGAAGGCCTTATGATGTTTATTGTTGCTAATCTCCCAATATTAAAACCGATTTTCAGATTGATTACTGATAGCACACATTATCGATCTTCTGTGATAAGGGAGCCTGTTGTTTTAATCACAGTGTGAACATCCAGACCGGCACAATATGGTTGGACTTGATCTCAGAGGTCTCTTCCAACCTGATGATTCTGTAATACTTCTAGACCAGATTAGAGGTGTGCAGAAGGACAGTACTGCCAGTATTAGAGGGATCACCAGGCACAGGGTCTATCAGGTATAATCCTGTTACCAAGTCTAAGGGCAAATCCCTTGCACCATGCAGTCTTCTAGGGACCAGATTAGTAATCTAATCTAGTTGGTTCTGCCACAGAGAAACACTGAGCAGTTCGGTGATTCTGCTCTTAGTCTTGAAGTTACCTTGTGTAATAGCTCTGCTGTTCCACCCAACACTGGCTTTGCAGTACAGATGCACTGCAGGAAGGGAGTTGCTCCCATCGGGTGCAGCCCTGACCCGCTGACTGTACGCAAAGCATTGCTGAATTTGCCAGCTCCTGCACACTACTGTCTGCTGATGGCAATGAGATAGCTACCGTGTACTTTAAAGAAGCAACAGGAAAGGAAGGTCTGGCGTTTGCGTGGATATACGCAGGGATAATTTGAGTCATTTCAGCTGATGGAGTAGGTCAGATTAATTTGTGCACTTCCATAAGAGTGATGTGATGAAACAATAATAGAAAATACAAGACTTCAAGAAAACTACAGACAAAAGACTGAAAATCTGGGCTCTTTTGGAGCTTCAGTGACACCTACTGAAGAACAATGAAGTCTACTCAAAACTGGTTAAAGCTAATATTTTAAGGAATACATACATATATTTAGCTGTGTGCATATACACACATAATATGTGGATAATTCTTTCTTAATTTTCAGTAACAACCCTTCCACGGTTATTGTTTTCATTGTCTAAATGCACCTTGCTCCCTTCTGTGCTTTACACTTTCTGCTTGAAATGTAACAAAAAGGCTTTACATCATATTCGTAAAACACCAAGCATACCTTTTTTCTTAGCAAGGAGCATGTACTGTCTGTGCTCCGGTATGCTGTATGGCACAGGTATCATTTATACAGCTAGAATGTCATGTCACAAGGAATAAGAACTCAGATATGGTGAAACACTGTCAATATGAAATTTACACCTGCACCTTCGGATTCAGCCTGAATATGAGCTTGTGCAGAGCCAGAATGCAAAGGCTCAGAGGCCCCTGCACAGCTGGTTGAAGAGGCGCTTTCTGCCAGGCCAGCAGGCAAGCCCTGCTGTGCCTTCTGTCTCCTAGAACCACAGAATCATTAAGGTTGGAAAAACCTCTAAGAACATCCAGACTGCCTGTCAGTCCAACACCACATCTACATGCTTTTTGAATGCCTACAGGGAGAGTGACTTCACTGCTTCCACGGGCGATTCCAATGCGTCGTTGCTCTTTTGATAAAGAGCCTTTAAATGGCCTTTGAGGCCGTTTTCTCTCATCCCATCACTTGTTACTTCGTAGAAGAGACCAACAGCCACCTCACCTCCTTTCAGGCAGTTGTAGAGAGCAACAAGGTCTCCCCTCAGCCTCCTCCAGGCTAAACGATCCCAGTCCTTATAAAAATTCAATGTATTTTATTGTAGTGCTTGAACGCTCAGTGCAGGAAGTGAAATAAGCAGCGTCTGTCATGTAACCTCCTCTGATCTCCCCTGCCTGCAGTGGAGAGCCCTGCCACAGCCAGCCCTGCCACCGTGGGACGTGCTGAGGACACCTGGCCTGCGTGGAGCCGTGGGAAGGGTTCTGTGCTGCTGTTGGGAGCTATGGGCAATATCAAATAGGGCACCAGTGTTGATCTACTTGAGGGCAAGAAGGCTCTGTAGAGGGATCTGGACAGGCTGAATTCATGGGCCAAGGCCAATTATAGAATCATATAAGTTTTCTTTATAGCTTGTTGTTTTTTCAAACACTGTTTTTCCAAACACTGTTCTTTGAGAAATGATAATGTCTTAAGTATGTGCTGAGCAGATGTGTCTTCTACAATCACGGTTTGCAGCCCTTCCCTGTCTAAAATACCAGGTCAGGCAGAGAGCTGGCTCCAAAATTCCCAGTGGCAAGAGACTTGGCTGTTGTGAGGATCACAGTAACATTAAACAAGTCCTTGGGAAGTAACAGGATTTACATACGATTTCTGGGAGAACTCATACATACCCATACGAGTGGGAAACATGCTCTGTCCCCAGCTCTTGTCTCGTTACCCCTCCCACCAGCCCAGGCTGCTCACGGCCCCATCCAACCCGGCCTTCAACACCTCCAGGGAGGGGGCAGCCACAGCTTCCCTGGGCACCCTGGGCCAGGGCCTCTGATCCCTCAGCGTGAGGAATTTCTTCCCAATGTCCGATCTAAGTCCCCTCCTTCCCAGTCTGAAGCCATGAAGCCATTTAAAGGACGCTCGGTTTCCAAGAGCCCACACCGAGCGTTTATCTGCCGGCTCTTCTGGTGCCGCCCCAGGCTCCCGCCCCGCGAGCTGAGGGGGAAGCTCCGCCCACGAAGCCCCAAGCCCCGCCCCCCCCGCAGCGGGCCCCTCCCCCCGCAGGACCCTGCGCCGCTAGCGCGGCCACTGCGCGCGCGCGGTGCCCTTTGGCCCCGCGGCGAAGCGCCCGGCCGGCGCGGGCCACCGGCGGGCGGAACCATCTGCGCTAGTCTGAGGGGGAGGGAAAAGTGGGAATATATGTCTGTGAAGGATGAGAGGAATTAATCTGCTTGCATTCCCGAAAACTCCATTTTTTTTCGTTAAAATCCTATTGTAGTCTCATAAAACTCTCGTTGCTTTTGTTACTGGGCGAGAAAACAACCCCATCCGGAGTGGCAGCGTCCGCCTTCCCCCCCTCCGCTGGTGGCTGGTTTGTCCCAAGATGGAGGCCACAGCCGGGCGGCGCTGAGCTTCGGCCCGCGTGCGCGCGAGCGGCGGCGGCTGCTCCTCGGCCTGGCCCGTCATGGTGAGGGGGGGAGGAGGAGGAGGGCAGGGGGCGAGAGCTGTTGTGTTCGCCCGGTTTCCCGTCCGTGTCCGTAGCGCGGGGCCCAGCTGCCGGAGCCTGCCCGGGGGGGTCGGTGTGCGGGGAGGCCGGGCTGAGGGGCGGGCGGCCTGCCCGGTGTCCCGAGCAGTGTGTGCCGCCTTCCCGCCTCACCGGCAAGTCGCCTGCTTCCGAAACTTGTGTGTTCGTTTGTGGGTGCTCCAAGCGGCAGGCGAGGAGAGGCCTGCCCTCTGCAGGGAGGCTGGGAGAGCTGGGGTTGTTCAGCCTGGGGAAGAGAAGACTTGGGGGACACTTCATTGCAGCCTCCTTAAAGGGGGGTTATAGGAAAGACGGGGAAAAACGTTTTAGCAGGGTCTGTAGCAGTAGGACAAGGCGTAATGGTTTTAAACTAAAAGGGGAGAAGGTTAGACTGGATACTAGGAATAATTTTTTCACGCTGAGGATGGTGAGACATTGGAACAGGTTGCCCAGAGAGGTGGTAGATGCCTCATCCCTGGCAACATTGAAGGTCAGGCTGGACGGGGCTCTGAGCAGCCTGATCTAATGGAAGATGTAATTGCGCATTGCAGGAGGGTTGGACGAGATGACCCTTCCAACCCAAATCTTCTGTGATTCTAAGATTTTAAACCACAGTTTGGGGTTTCTCACCCAAAACATGTGGTTGCAGTTTTTTTGCTCTGGACTTTGAGCTAGTCTGTCATGGTGTACACTTGAAATTACTAGGTAAAGAGGACAGGTTAGAGCTGTAGCAGGTTGTGTATATCTCCTATTAACATGTTTTGTTACGTAACAATCAGAGAATGGTTTGGATTGGAAAGGACCTTAAAGATCATGTAGTTGCAACTCCCTGGCATGGGCAGGGACATGTCCCATCAGATAAGGTTGTTCATAACCTCATCCAACCTGGCCTTGAATATCTCCAAGGAGGGGGCATCCATGAATTCTCTGGGCAGTGTGTTCCAGTGCGTCATAATAAAGCATTTCTTCCTAATATCTTAAGCTAAATCTTTCCTCTCTCAGCTTAAAGTTGTTATCCCTCATTCTACCACTGCACTCCTTGATAAAGAGCCCCTCCCCAGCTTTCCTGTAGCCCCTTTCAGTACAGGAAGGCTGATATAAGGTTTCCTCCATGCCTTCCTTTCTCCAGCCTGAACAACCCCAGCCCTCTCAGCCTGTCCTCATACGGGAGGTGCTCCAGCCCTTGGATCATCTTCATGGCCCTCCTCTCGACTCACTCTAACAGATCCATGTCCTTCCTGTGTGAAGTAAAGCTGAGAATTTTGATAAAAGTATTTCTCCAAGTCAGATGTGCTGACTTACAGAAAAGGCTCAGATAAGAATTCCTAAGGTTTTTACTGGGTTTTTTTTTATGTGAGAGCTATGTCTGTGTAATGGTGCGGTTAGCTTTTGTGGATGTTCTTGAATTATTGGTAAAGTAACAGCTGTCTAAACAATTTTCAAGAAGCTGGGTGTGTTTAGATTAATTTCCTTATGTCCTTAATTTCCTGTTGTTTCTTGGATGAAATTTCAGATTTGACCTAGTGTTGAGAAAGTAGTTACTTAAAAATTCCTTTCTAGGGTTATATATTATCACATATCTACTATAATCAGATACTTATTGTACTGTTGTATTGCCGTTTTGCAGCTGAATATGTCAGCATATGCTTTTAGAACATATGAAATGGCTGTTGTGCTTGGGGTGAGAAGAATTAAGCTACCATTAGTCTCTTCTTGCTTTGTCTCTAAGTATATGCTTATAAGACATTGCCTTAGAAGGAATACAGTAGCGTTCTTCAGGCAAGAGATTCTTTTTCGGTGCATTTAATATTTCATGATTAACCAAATGTCTTTTTGCAGCCTCACAAGAGAAAGAAACCCTTCATAGACAAGAAAAAAGCAGTAACGTTTCACTTGGTGCACAGAAGTCAGAGGGATCCGCTTGCTGCTGATGATACGGCACCCCAGAGAGTTCTGCTGCCTACACAGAAAGTAAATATTCAGTTTTAATATTGAGTTAATTCAGGTAAGAAATTCTGCAGGAGAGAAAAATGGGTATGCAATTGCACAATTCAAAAACAAAACCCGAGAGAAGTTTTCAGTCCAGCTTATTATAATGAAAGAAATTTGATAGATGTGAGTTAACTACCGGAGTGAAGGATGACTCACTGGCAATAGAGATAGAAATGTATTCAAAAAATAACAAAGATTGCCTGACCCACCCTTAAAAAACAGGCTTTGTTGTTTATGCTGTTTATGGAAAAAGTTGTTTAAGGTCCTTCTCAGGCTGAAGGTCTGAACACTGCACCAGGTGTTGTAGTTGGCTGTGTTAGGGTGATGAGTGGAGACAGGACTAGAAGGACTCAGAGTTCAGGCATCATCAATAGATGAGTTACTTCTTTTTGCTTGTAGGTTTTAAATGGACTTAAGTAACTAAATGTATTTCCATTTACAATTCCAAGGGCCATGAGGAGCGAAGGAGGGAAGAGCAGCGGAAGTATGGAGTCTTCTTTGATGATGACTATGACTATTTACAGCATCTAAAAGAAGCCTCTGGTCCCTCTGAGCTTGTGCCTTCTGTGCGTGGACAGCAAAGCAAAATTGTTGTCACAAGTGAGGGCCGCATAGAGGATGAAATTCAGCGAATCCCAGTAAGTAGGATTTTTGTTAAGTGTTCCGCTGTGCTTTAGCGTCCTGTAGACACATTAACCATATTTAACAATTGCTGTTGTGACTGTGACGTGTTCGTATATATATATACGTATGTGGGATCCTTTTGACACACAATCAGACTTTCCTACAAATAAAAACAGGAGTTGACAAGCCAGAGTTTTTTGATGAACAGTGTTAAAACACTTTGTGTACCTGTGACAAGCTTTTCTTGATGGAGATGGCTTACAGAGGTATGTGTTTGAACAAGTTATATGCTTTTCTGGAGTTGATATTTAGTTTTACTATTTTTAGAACTTTTGAATGCTCTAGGAGTTGTGCCATTGCCAGTAAGTCACTTGTAATTGAGGGAGTCTTGTTTCACCAAATACCGTAATTTCAGTTGCGACCAGTTTTCTCAGTCATGGTTTCAGGTACAATTTGGTGATACTACCCAAGATTTAAAGTTATTTTCGATGTGCATGTTAGTAAGCTCTTAATAAGGCATTCAATGAAGGAGTAATTTCAAATGTGTGTTAGTGATCTCCAAACAAAAAAAATATTACGAATTTCATTGTGCCTGCTGTATAACCATTCTCTAAAAAGCTTCAGAAATTAAAAAATGCTCTCTCTCTGCCTGGAGAATGTTGTCATGAAAATTAATGCTACCAAGGCTTTACCTACCTTCATTGCATGACTTTGAAAATTTGCCACCCGTGGAGTGCGCTTGTCTTAATATTTGAGTAGCGCACTCAGACTTCCTTCGGTTGCGTGATTATCTGTACATTTTTGTAAACGTGAGCTCAGATGAGAAGCTCAGAACAAGTATATAGTGATGTTGGTTTTCTGTTTCTTTTTCTAAGGCTCCATCTATTAAGCTGCCTTCCTCAGTGTTTGCCACAGAGTTTGAAGAGGATGTAGGCTTGTTAAATAAAGCTGCTCCTGTTTCAGGTATCATTATATCTTTTATCTTTCTGTAACATGAGTAGCCACGTAGGTACTATGTGGTAATTACAGCTTTGGTTAGAGTGTTAGATTGGTGTAGAACAGGCTCAATGGCAGATATAAAGAATGATCTGTAAGAGACCTGTGTTTCGATTTGACACCTGTTTCCATGATTCACTAATAATAGCTTTTTAGCTTTGCTGGAGGGGGACAATCCATGACCTATTACTATTTTGTAGCAAATATAGATTAATAATGGGGGGAAATTGTAGATAATTACTATTACTACGATCTTTGACTCCATCTGTTTGAATCCAAATCTGGAACTGAAGTTTCAGTCTCAAAATTTCTGTTCTTTCCAAATGCAGAGCTTGGTTAGTGTTAATTCAGTGCTACCGGCTCAAGTGCACTGTTGTTATGTATCCGTGTTTGCACTGAACGTTCAGCTTGCTGCTATCGTAGTATTTTGCAGCACGTAATTGTGATAGTTCTCTCTGTCCTGATAGAAGGATACTAAAAGCACTTCTGTTAATTGCAATAGCGAAACACTTTAGGAACTTTGGTAACGTAGGGGATTTTTGAGGGTGGGAGCTGTGATTGGTTGATACACAGTTCTCTCAATACCTTTTCTTCTACAGTGCTCTCAGTAAAATGTGTTAAAATACATTTTTGGAATCTTGAGACCTCTGAAGAATGTTCTTTTCTGGATGAGGAAAATTGACAAAGCTGGTGACTTGCCCTGACTTGTATCAAATCTACAAATATTATTGAGGAATTCTGTGATTCTTAGGTTTACTCTTTCCTTAGTGCAAATTAACAGTATGGTTGTAGTGGATTTTATCCAGGAAAGTAGCTTCGTAGTGTCACAGAAACATATATTTATATTGGGCTTTTTTTAACTTTCCAGGACCACGTCTAGATTTTGACCCTGATATTGTTGCCGCTCTTGATGATGATTTTGACTTTGACAATCCAGAAAACATTCTGGAAGATGATTTTGTTCTACAAGCAAATGAACTAAAGAAAGGGTACATAGATCTTTGTAGAGCACGACAAATATGTACACATTTGTTGTAAATAGGAATTGTGCTATTTGTTGTTTCACATGGTGGTGCTGTAGGAAGCAAGAATGGTTTCAGATTTCAAGTGAAATACTTAGGTCTGTTAAAAGAAAAAAGTATGTTAGTGGGTTGTAGCTTACAAAATCAAATTTTCACGTGTTATCCAAGAGATGAGTTTCATTTATTACTTTGAGCTCATGGATTATGTATTTGTTTACATGTGCAATCTGTGGAATAATTGGATTTTTTAACTTTTTAAAACATTGCCATCTATCACATTTAAAATATTGATGAAGACTAACGGGTGCTTCCAGAACCTTTACAAACACTTTACCTGGTATCCCACTGTGTATTATTTCTTTAGGTTTTGGTATCATTCTCATCGTTTTACAAACAATGAGAAATTTTGCTAGTTTTAATATTCAGAATGCAGCTAGTATTTTTCTTTTTCTACTTTGACAACTGAATGTAAACGTAATTTCACTGTCAGTGCACAGATCTGTGGTCCAGTGGTTAGGAGAAATGTTTCCAGCTTTCAGACAGAAGTAGTATTATGCTGACTTTGGCAAAGCGGTTATTGCTAAATTTGTTTTTCTTTTACTGGCTTGAAAATGGTAATTGTTTATCTGTGCCTCTCAAGATTTAAATCTGTCATTGCCACATTGTTTCAAATAATCTAACACTGATCAGAGCTGTGGAAAGGTCTGTGTAATATTCTAAAATTATTCTATATTTCTGTTCAGGGGATCAGATGCTGAAGATGAAGATGAGTGGGAAGATGTGGAGGATGATAGTGATGAAAAGGATAGTTACAGTAACGATAAAGACTGTGACTCAGAAGGTCCTTTTTCAGATGATGGGGTTAATGGACAGACAAAAGAATTTCTTTTTATGCAAGAAGAAACCAGGAGTCGTTTCACGGAATATTCTATGTCATCTTCGGTAATGAGAAGGAATGAGCACTTAACCCTGTTGGATGACAGGTTTGAGAAGGTGAGGCAAGAATGTGGCTGTTAAGGGTGTAAGGGTGTAACGTGCTGCTTTGTCTTTTTATTCCTCTCATAAGATGGTGTCCTGAATGCCTGTGCAAATTTACTGCCTTCGGGCATCAAACGGCTGTTCTTTGCACATACCCTGCATTTAATATTTTGTGTATTGAGGCTTGTGTTAAATAATTAGAGCGTTAATTGCTATTAAAAGGCTTAACAGCGATACAGGTGAACAAAATTATTCCAGTCACTGTAACGAACCTTTGTCGTTGGTGTCCACACCTCTGTCTGAGAAGCTCAGTTCAACCCAGCAAATCGTGTACAAGTGCCTGGTAAAGATTCGCCTCTTTCACCCTATCTCCCCATTGTGCCAGGGTACATTCATGAAATTATGTCAGAGCAGTGGAAATATGGTGTCCTGAGCAGTGACAGCCTTTTTAATATTCAGATTGAAATAATGCATCACAATAAGAAAAATTTTCCAGAAGCTAATTGGTGTATTATTAAAAGAGAACTTTTTGATGCCCATGCTGAAAGAGTACTGATGGTAAGGAGGAAGGCCAACTGCAGATGTGTTTAAGAGTTGTTCAGCAAATGAGAAGGGAGAGGAAAAAGGGGCAAAGAGATGCATAGATCTTCTATAAGCTATCAAGAAGTTGCACAACAAATGCTACCTAATTACAAACATCCGGTTCTTTTTTTTTTAGTTTTATGAACAATTTGATGAAGATGAAATTGGAGCATTGGATAATGTGGAGCTAGAAGGCTATATTGACACAGACAATACCAGGTTGCAGGAAGTCCTGAATGATTACTACAAAGAGAAAGCAAAGAAGTATGTATTCTCAGTACTGCCCTATAGAAGTAGTTGCGTAATCCTGTGTTTATATTGAAAGTTTGGGTATGTTGTTTCCGGTTCGTGTACTCAAAGGTGACATCATACAATAAAAGCAGCTCTGCATGAGTATTACCCATTTTTTTACATAAGTGAACAACAATCTTAACTTATGAGATGATAAAATTAAGTGGAGGCATTTGTTTGGTTTATGTGAGATTATACTCCTTTTGTATAATTGTATTGAGTTTAGTGTCAGTGATATCTAGGGGCAATCCTTCCTTTCTCATTTTACTATAACTTACCTTTCTCCTTATACCTTTACTTTTGTTTTTAACAGACTCTGTAGCCGGTATGTTCCGTCCTGCTGGTATGCAGCTGATTTCACTGCATACCTAGCATGATAATAAACTCTCAGGCATGGGGACCACTGTTTGGAGCACTGCAAAAATCAGTGCATATAAAACAACCCCATGTCAATCCATGTAAGACTGCATTTCCACAGTATATTCACTTTGTCTTAAAGGAGGTGATATTATCCCCAAGTTAAACAGCTAGATGTTTGCATATTAGTCTTGCGTTTCCTGATTGAAAGATATGGTAATGTGACTCTTGCAGTGAAAGAGGACGGGTCAGTAGCAGAGTATGCAGTCACCTCTAGAGCTGCCTTCCTTACGGACTAAAAAGTATATCCTCTTTGCTTCCTGCCCTCCGGTCACAAATCTTGCACGCCACGTGCTTTTAAAATGCAGAAATACTTTTGTTTTCAACTATGCCTCTTTTCCTAACATTGTGGTTTATGTTGGGGTGCTTACTTAAGGAATCTTTATTTATGCTGCATGTTTCATTGGGAATAGGTTTTTTTGTGTTGGGATTTTACTGAGCAGAGACTGGGTTTACATAATTACACATTTCAAGAAAAGAGGACCTTATTCTCTTTTTCTGAACTTCAAAGTTGTGTGAAATTGGATGCTCTTGAGCCTTGTGAAGATTTAGACACTCCTGTGAATGAAGAAAGTGAGGAAGAAAAGGAAGAAACAGTAGCTGTAGTTATTCAGGAACCAAAAGAAAAGTGGGATTGTGAATCCATTTTGAGTAAGTATTTTGGAGTTTGCTTGTTCCTAGTTCTGACAGTGCTTTAGGTAAAATGGTTTGTTATTCTGCACAACAGCAGGAATTCTTGCTAGGTAAAGCTACTGCTTTTGTGCAGATAACGTAATTCTTGTGATTTTTATATCTTCAAAGACTAAGTAGCAGTACAATTAATAATAGCTTTACCTAATGTCTATTTGTAAGTCTTCACTGCTTTTTCTCTTTTTTCTTTCTTTGTGACCTAGGTACTTATTCAAACTTATATAATCACCCAACACTTATTAAGGAGCCATCAAAGGTAAAATCATTAAACTTGTTCCGTGTAACAGCCTGGGCTGGGAAATCTTGAGACAAAAGTGATTGTTTTCTCAATTCGTATCTGTTTTTAAAAGAAGAGAGGAGCAGAAAAGAGTTTTAGGGAGGGTGTTGGCTTCTGGTATTACTTCTTCACTGAGGAAAGGATTGGATATATTATTTTCTATTAGAAGGAAGACTGAGTAATTTTAAGATTTCTGTAATAGCTAGGCAGAAACAGACAGCTAGGAATTTACATTCCTGTTATCCGTGGTACACCTTTATGTAATCCAACCACATAAAAGGATTTTTTCTTGCAAGTAGGCCTCTATTTCCCTTCTACAGTTCAAAACAATTTATTGTAGTTTGTTGGCCTTCCAGATGTTCTCCATCATTAGAGCACAGTTTAGTGTTCCAGATGTGTGAGATTTTGAGGGGAAACCTTTTTCTTGAAAGCTCATAAAGGAATATTAAGTGCCTACTTAAAGGTTTTTTTCCAGTAATATTTAAATAAAAGGGAAAAACATATTCTTAATCTAGGAGGCCAGATTCTGCTCACAGGTGTGTTTGGTTTCTTACTTGGAGTTTAATGTGCATTTTTCTGAGGGAAGAAAATAGTATGAAGAAACTTAGATGTTTATTACTGTTAAATCTGAATCTCATTTTTTATACTGATAAAGCAGTGCCGTGTGCACTTTTTGGAGAGAAAGCTATGGACGATTAATGCGTATGTACTCTCTGCTTTAGCCCAAACCAATCAAGATTTCCCAGAAGACCGGAATTCCCCTGCATGTCTTGCCTCAGAAAGGTCTTACTGCTAAGCAGATCGAACGCATGCAAATGATTAATGACAGTGACCTGCCAAGAGCATCAACGCAGCCCCGTTCCAAAGATGAGAGCAAAGAGGATCGCAAAGCTAGAAAACAGGCAATAAAAGAGGAGCGAAAGGTATGCCTTATTTTAAATAAAACTCTGCAAAACCGTGTTGTATTATCTGAATTTAAAATGATTATTTTAAAGGCCATTTGTTCTTGTGGCTGGAAATGGGAAAAACTTGCTGGTCTCAAAGGACTAATTATTCTTTCTTTAAAAAAAATTCTGCTGAAAAGAAAGTTAGCCTCATAATTTTGTCATTCGTCTGTTATTGTGGCCACTCTTACATGTTCAACTTCGGAAGGAGCCCTCATATTTCCTTATTAGGGAAGCTAAAACAACAGTTGTGATATTTCAGGTCACACAAAGTGAAAAGTCTCTGAAAGAAATGTGAAAAATCTAATTGACCACAAGGACATACTGGTTGTTTTATTTAGGAACAGAAACTGCCAGTATGTTAGAAGCTTCAGGAAATTAAAGATGGTAATCCTGCTGGTACATGTTAATTTGATTACTAATAATTAGTGCCATAAATAGTAGTATTGTCCAGATTGCTGCTGTTTTCACAATCCAGAACTGTTAATTAGAATGGTTTGCTTTTGCATGTTATGCCTATTGTGTAAATTTGTAATTATTCTTGTGCACAGGAACGCAGAATGGAGAAGAAAGCCAATAAGCTGGCCTTCAAGTTGGAGAAAACAAGGCAAGAAAAAGAGCTACTCAATCTGAAACAAAACGTTCAAGGACTGAAGCTGTCTTGATGAAACTGAGAATCTTGTGGAAACATCCTCAAATTTTCATTTGTATTGAGAAGGGAACTGCTAACTCATAGCTTTGCCAGTCATGCACAAAGGGGTTTATTCAGCTATTACGGTAACAAGAACCAGTAATTTGTTCTTTCTGAAATGAAATTATGCAGAAAACAATGTATTAGTGATATCTGTTCTATCGTGAACGTGGCAACTGTTTCAGAGTTTCATTACAGTAGAAATGTATTAAAATTATGTAAAAAAATATTTTTTTACAAGTTTTATATATATATTTGTTGAATGTATTCAACAAATCAGCAGAATCCTACAGATTTGATCAGATTAGATTCTTCTATTAAATTATTTCCGTTTACAAAGCAATATATCCATTTATGTCTCTTCTCCCTTATATTGATGATTGAATAGAGTGGCTTGATATAGCACAGTTTTAAGTCCAGGAGTTTTCACCTGCTCCTCAGTTACTCACTTGGTTGTTTATTTATTGTTTGGGTACTGTTATGAAAGATGTAAAATAACCTTTTGTAAACAGAAGTGTCAATCATTGTGAATTCTTCTGTATTTATCAGAACCCTCAGCTTTAGGTCTTTAGGACGATAGCCTGAGCCATCTTCTGCCTTTGGGTGAAAAGTTACCATTTTACGGGGAAGGAGCACAGTACTCAACGTGTCAGTAGAGTGGCGTGACTGCTACTTAACTCAAAGCATCTTAAATATTCCTTAAACAGTCTTGTGGATACGAGGTGGAGACACACTAACAGAAGGATTGATGAGGCTTTTTAAGGTACAGAAGCAATTCAAAATACTTTTTTTATTGGAAGAAGACTTTTATAATATATTTTAATTGATAAAGTAATATGGTTTTGGAGAAGGTAAACAGACTTTTAAGTCTACAAGTCCCTTGATTACTGCTCAGAAGTCACTGCAGTTTTCATATCTAGGTTAAGCTTTCATTTTCTAAAATTGTTGAAGGGTCTATGACGTTAACCAGTTAGATAGAAATAGTCTATAAGCTTAGAACAAGTTTCAGAGCTTTCATTTACCTGGTATCTGTACTAGTTTTCATCAGTTTCACATGCTTAGGTGGGGTCTGCCTGTGTCATAATGGTTACGTAACTGCTGATGCCTGGTGACCCATTGTGAGCTTTAGAGTAGTGAAGACTGACCACCTCGTACAAGGGACTCCTGACACCACAGGCAAGGGCATGTGAGAAACCATTCTATCAAGATGAGTCAGATACCAGGAAAGGAGCTAAGTGGAACAAGTGAGTAACGCGCTGTTCAGTGGTTTGGGTGGAACGTGGGTTCTTTGCTAGTCCTGAACTAATCTGCTGTTGTACGTGTCTGAAGTAACTGATCTCTGGCAAATGGTCCGTTTTTCTAACTTCCCATTGCTGACTCAGTGATACCATGCTTGTACCTAAATTCCATTTTTTAGAAAAAATAAGCTGTTTCAGTCAAATCCTTGGGGAATGAGAAAAGAATAAAAGAGATGGGAGAGGCAGAGGAAGACGCTTGAAAGGAAGGGTATGGTCCAGACTAAGCACAGACACACAGAGAGATGTTGCAAGGGAACAAAAGTGGAAAGACATTTAGACAGAAGCCAAAGGATGAGAGTAAAAAGGGTTGTAGAATTGCTTTGTTCCTCTACGCTTGTAATCAGTGAAGCACTGTAGTAACCTTAACTCTGTGTCTTGGAGTGTAGTGGAATCTGAATGGAAAGTAAGAAACAAAAGTAGTCACACATCTGCTTCTGCTCAGCAAGACAAGGATTTCTTTTGTTCTGTTAGAGCAGGTAGGGACACTTAAATGAGAATTCTTTCCCTCTGTATGTTACATGTCTCAGGAAAAGGACTATTATTATTCGTGCTTTCCTAAAAGCTGGTTTTGTTTAGTACAAGTAGTGTCTCTGCTCTGAAGTGAGAATATGTGACTGCCATTGGAGTCAGAATGGCTTAAATTTACTTTCTATGTAAATTAAACACTTTTTTTTTTCCCCAAAAAATTACTGATGTAAACCCAAAAAAGCCCCATGAATTTGACATCTACCAAGTAAGATCATTTTGGAATGCTGTTTAAGCATGTCATGGAAATGTTCTGTCTTAAGAATGACGATTGAGTCACACTTAGTGCGGCACCTGACGCTCTCTGGAATAGCAATGGTTTACCCTGAGCCGTCATTGGGCACTTCTGGCTCCTCATGACTTATGAACAAAATAGAATAAATCTGGGCACCGATCGCCTGCCCTTGCTTTCCACCCCACCTTCCAGAATTCAGGCAGTGTTGAACTGGAGTCATCATCTCCTTGCCCAGCTGTGATGTCATTGTGAAAGGACACAACCTGAGCGGTCATGTGGAAAACAAAAAAGCAGTTCGTGGTAGTAAAGGAGAGCTTGTGCTTCATAGAAACCAGCTGAGGTTGTTCTGCAAAAAGGGACCCCTGGCTCCTGGCTGTAGGCGTCCCTTTCTGACAACAAAACACTGTTCAGCAAGGGCTTGGTCGTAACACAGACTGTGCTGCAGTTACGTAACCCTGTACTGTGTAACTGACGCTCTTGCATGGTTTGAATTTTACACAGCTGCCCGAGATCAGCATCTGGCTCCTTGTACCACCTGTGGAAGATGTTTTGCACGAGGTGCTCTGGTAAAGCAAAAGTTTTGGTTCTTTTAATAAGGATGTCAGTGCTTGCAGCTGAAAGGGGTGGTGAGCCCTGGTGAGGGGGAGGTGGCTGCTAGTAGAGAAATGGGTTGAACAGATGTTTAAAAGAGCAAATGATCTAGTAACTGCTTTCATTAATGAACTTGATTAGAGAATTAATGAACATATGCAGAAATATTGTGATTTTATCTGCAGTCCTGTGCTATCTTAATTTACCTGCTTGTGCAAAACCAGATGTTTACTACATAATGGGTTTAAAGTAATATATTATCTCTTGGTGAGACGTACGTTAATAACCTGAAGCTTCCTTTGTGTTCCAGATTTCTAGGCAGAATTTGTTATTTCAGGCTTCCTGGGAAAAATAGACTAATAAACCAACTGATAAGTAGTCCCTTTGACAGCATAATGTGGGCAGCAGGCTCTGTTCCAAAGCCTGCTGAAGGGAATGAAAAGATTCCCCCTGACCTCCCTGATCCCTGGATTGCAGACTAAATGGGTGGCTGCATGGATTGCCTGGCAGCAAACGCAGCTGGAAGGGAGGGCTCTGCATGCACCCGTCCCCTCCTCAGTTTGCGTTACTGATCCTGTGACTGAGGTGGATCTGATCAGCCTTGTGGTAGAACTCAAAACTGATTTAGCAAAAAAACCAACATATATAAACAAGAAAAATATGCTGGAACCTGAGTAACTGAGCAGAGAGTGGAACTACCCCACCTTAGTAGTCCCACATTTGGTATCTCAGATCAGATGCATGCAGAACATGATGGTTTCATTTAGCAAAATTGTCTGAAAAGAGCACTATCTTTGTTTTCTGTGACCAGCGTGAGCTACATGTCCTGTAATGCCTCTCGGTGCCCCAATCGTGCAGGACTGCTGTGCACTTTAGTGAGCAAGTTAGGCGGCTGCTGCCCTCTCAGTCCTACAGAGGAATCCTCTTCTCAAATTTACTGTCAAAAATGTCTAGAAACAGAATATAAAGACCTAAAGCACCTAAGTAGAAAAGTTCAGAGGGGAACACAAATGTAGAAATGCGTGTTGTGGTAGAAGCTTTGTGGCCCAGCTGAGCCGTAAGTGAATGCCTTGCTCAGGGAGCTGCTTAACTCCTGTGGGCAGAGAGGGGATGGCATAGAGAAACTGGTGGGAAGATCAAGAAGAGTAACAGAGAATAGGAAAGGGGGAGTAAGCAAAGAAAGATAGGAGTAGGGTTTTTAATTTACCAGCTGGTGTGATCCAGAATAGAGGACGTAGCTTGGCCCTCTCTCTCCCTGTGTTCCTCACAAGGGGTCTCTGCCCACCCGGCTGCACAAGAGTGAGGCTGGTGCTAAAATCTGAGACACAGCTGAGTCTGAAAGCCTTTGTTCTGAGGTGCCTCGTCCGTGAATAAAGCACTGGGCATCTACCTACCTGAAATTTCCCTGTGCTTCCAGCTGCAGGTGGTATCCCTGCTTTTCCCTTGGAGTTACCTGGTTATGTGTGCTGGTAAGCAGCTGCCATTTAGCCTGCGGCTGTCGCTGCTTCAGAGGCGTTGATGAGATGAGTTTGTAAGAGGAGCCTCCATTCTGAACACTTATGTAGACTCAACAAGGGAATAACGTGAACATCGGCCTCTTCAACAAGATCAGTCTGTTCTCCCCCTTAACCAAGAAAGAAAGAAAACCCAGGCGGGACAGGGGGAGGGAGAAGTTCACCGGGACTATTCCTGTTCACACACTCCATCTGTTCTTTGCGAGTTGCTGTTGGCGCTGGTCTCCAGCAGAACAAACTGGAAATGGCTTTTCTGGCTTCATTGTATTGAACTACAGCTGTACTTGGACACCTCTTTAAACTTTTGCTGGACTCCTTCAGGAATTAAACTGCACCTGAAACAAATACTGCTTCAGCTCTCAGATTCTGAATAGAAGTAGTTTTAAAGCCTGAGTAAGGAAGCATCATTAACAAAGCACAACTTCCACACATAAATGACTGTTCCGCTTTGCATCCCAGCTGAGGCACGATCCAATATGCAGGAAGGTCTTCAACAAGAAGCGCAAACCCTTCAACTCCTTGAAACAGAGACTACAGGGAACAGACATCCCCACGGTGAAGAAGCAGCCCCCTCAAAAGGTGTAGTTAAAATTGAAGCATGTGTGTTAACTCCATATGAAGTCTTCCATTCAGTAATGCTGTTGTTTCCTCTGGGGGCAAAGCCTGGCTGCTGTGGATGAGTCTCACATATGTGCTCGACTTGGTGCCAGATGCTTTCCTCCCCCTCCCTGTGCTGCTGGTGTTTGAGAATATTTCTCTGTTCAGCAGCCAGGTGTGATGACTACTGTGGGCACACAACTGCCTCTGCTCTTCTAGAAAATGTTTATTTATGTATTTTAAAGAGTATGTGAGTCTCTGACAGCTTCTTCTTCACTTGAATCTGAAAGAGAGCCTGATACAAGATGGCTCGTGCATGGATGGCCCAGGTTGAACCTGAGAGCTGTCAGTAGCCCCAAATCTTCCACGGATGAAGCTACAGAGACTCACTGCTATTGAACTCAAGAGTTTTAAAATATATTTAAATAGAACTTATTTACTGAGCTGGAGGGAAAGGTGCATAAGCTCTTACTGGAACAAGGTTTTTTTATGCATCACTGGGAGGAGGGAAGTACACCTGGACATGCATATGTGTAATTCTACCCAGAGATGCCAGATCACTACTGATCTGATGTCCACACAGACTGCTGTTAAAAAGGTCCCTTAAAATCAATTGTGGAAATAAACAGAAGCGTACAAAATTTTAAAGCAAGAAGGCCTCTTAAATGTCCTTTGGTCTGCCATGACCAGAGGGTTTTGTTGGAGGGCTTTGTTCTTTTATCCATTTTCTGGTGTAGTCAGTAGATGGCAAAGGGCTAAATCAGCTTTCCGATGCCTTTCAAAAAAAGCCGATTTCTTTTGTGTGTAACGCTTTTCCTTTCCCTCAGAGAGGAAGAACTCTCACGTTAAGATTTTTCTCTTTCTCTTACAAGGGAGAAACACAGTTTGTGTCTTCCTTCTTTTTTCCATTGCAGAAGCAGCCAGTGAAGAAGTCTAACGGGAGGCAGCACCACAAGGATTTTATTAATGCTATTCCATCAGCCAAGCAGGTCACAAAAGCTCTGAAGGAGGGCCGCCCTCTTCCACCTGCTCCTCCACCAAGCATCAATCCAGGTTTTTGGTCTGCTTTATCTTATTAATCTTCTTGTACTGATCTTTGGCAAAGCAGTGACCTCTCACCAGCCACAGCTGGGATTCAGTTTTGCACCCCTCAGCACAATACAATGTGAGCATTAATTCCCTCCTTAGTCTCTAATTTCCAGCTGTATTTCATGGCTGAAATTGAGTAGGAGAACTATGCAGGGGTGGAGGGAAGGAAGAGAGAACTGACTGCGCCTCTAACATTCAAAGGCAGCGTGTCCGTGGTCATTCTAGGCAGCACTTTGGGAGGAAGGTCAGGATGCCTGTGCTGTAGCACAGGCTGTGTCACAGTATAACAGAGGGTGAAACACATCCCTTCACTGCTCAAAACAACTGTAGTGCACACAGGCTTCCCCAGCCCATGTGGTGGTTTTTCCACTGTCTTCTTCCCCTGCATAGTTCGGGGAAGGCAGTTAGAAAAAGCCTGTTCTGGTTCACTACTAAATCCCAGGTGTGGTCTCTGCAGAGAGCGTGGTGTTAGAAGTGATGGATCCAAGAAGCCGCAAGTACAACCGGTATTGCTCACAATGTGTGATTTATGAAACGCAGTCTTGGAAGGCTCTTGGAAAGGGTCTCAGTGGAGCCCAGCCTGCGTTAGGAAGGCAGAGGGAGAGACGGGTAAGAGGGGCTTTCTGGGCTCACTTCCAGAGCAGGAATTCGTGACTGATAGCAAAACCAGCTGCCCTGGTTCCAGCCTTTCTCTGCTTCTAGATGAAAGCAATGTGGTACGAACAGCAGAACACATCTTCCTTCCTTGATTGGGGTCAAGCTCCTCTCTGAATTTCCACTGTTGAACTCTAATGGCTCTGTTATTTCTTGTCTGACTTCACCAGCTCTAAGAGCAGAGCCCTCCTTTTCCTTCTCCCTCTTGGATGAAACGAAGTTGTGTGAGAGCAGTTGTGGAGAAAGGAGCTGGAGAATGGCTTTTTAGGAAAGACGTGTTGCTGAGGGGCCTCGTGAGGATGCACACCCTGTACTACAGGACTGGAGAGAAAGCAGATGGATTGTGGAGAGGACAAAGAGATGTTCCCCCTCTCCCTTTGTCCTCCAAACAGCCCAAAGTTCCCCACTGTCCCCTGAAGTGCCAGGTCCCCCAGAGCCTGCATCCACCCTCCCCGTTCTTCCCTCATCCCAGCTTCTCAGCAACCAGCACCCCCAGGCCCTTCTCGGCAGGGCTGCTCTCAATCACATCATCCCCCATCGTCTGTTGATACTGAGGTTGCCCCGACCCAGGTGTAGGACCTTGCACTTCACCCTGTTGGACCTCATGAGTTTTTTTTCACAAGTCACTTCTCCAGCTTGTCATGGTTCCTCTGGATGGCATCCTGTCCCTCAGGGGGTCAGCCTCACCACCCAGCTTGGTGTCATCCACAAACTTGCTGAGGGCACACTCAATTCCATCGTTTATGTCACTGATGAAGATATTAAACAACACTGGTCCCCAAACAGACCTCTGAGGGTCCCCGCTCAGGGTATTGTGAAAACAACTAAATCTTAATGCCCAGTCTTCAAAAGGAGTCTTAAAATCCTTGATTTGAACTACTCAAGAAATGTATAAACATTGCTTTTTTCTGCAGATATGTTAACTGTGAAGTTGGGGGTGGGAACAGGACAAAGATAATAAAATCTGCTTTTATTAATCCTTAGGAATTTATTTCTGAAAGCAGTTTCTGTTCACTGAGTTAAAATCGTAAATGTGAGTTTTGGGATCACAAGTGCTTTTCTAGAGGAGGTTTTTGTACTTCTCCTAAGTTTGTACTTTGGGAGCTCATGGGACTCAACCATAGTCACCTGCTGGTGCTTTGAACTACATCTTGAGTTCTCCAGTGAAGCAGGGAAATTCTTCTCCTCTAGTGTACAAACTGTGACACAGGTTTTTTCTTTCTCATGACCAGACTACATTCAGTGCCCACACTGCTCACGAAGGTTTAATGAGGCTGCAGCACAGAGACACATAAAATTTTGTGAAGAACAAGCTGTCTGCCGTGCCTTTGCTGCAAAGACCACCAGACAGGCTTTGGTAAGCAAACACAGTCGCACTTGTCTTGTCCTGGTGGCAGATTGGCGAAACTGGAGTTTATGGGGAGTGAAGACCTATATTAATATAAAATTTGAGACTCCAGGGAAGCTGGTAGATTCTTAAGACAAGACAAATGCTGAACGCCAGCTAGGAGTTCCCTGAAACTGGAGTCCTTTGTCTGAGATAAAAAGGGACAGAATTGGACAGTGTGGAAAAGTTGGACAACAGTTTCTTTATTCTCTTCTGCAATTGGATTCCAGGGTAACAGCTGTAGGGAAGGAGAAACTGGCAGCTTTTGCAATCTATGGAGAAAGCTCTTCTGGTTCATTAGAGCTCCCTGCTGTTTGCAGGTTTGCTTTTCCCTGCAAATGTACAACTGATTTGCTCCCTGTTCGCTAGACACAAGGCCAAAGGGTGAAGACCCTTTGGGGAATCAGAAAGTGGCGTTAATGGAAGTGTCTTGAAGTCAGCTCATATTTTAGTATAGGAAACAAATGTAAGCAGTTCCTTCAGGAGAGCACTGGTTTTCCTGTTGTGGTTTTTTTTTTTCAAAAAAAGATATTTGAAAATCTTATTCTCTTTTACCTATTTTGGGCAGGAAAAATGGCTTCCAAGTGGGAGGAGGGGTGCATCTTTTTCCTGTTCCTTCCTAACACTGCTGCTTGGAGAGCTGTCACGCCAGGCTCCATAAGTTTCTTGCTAAATTGAGCGTGGATTCTGCTTCATCTTTTCCCAGGGCAAGCAACCAGTGACTCAGAGAAAACCCCCAACATTAACACCTGCTGTGTTAGCTCTTAAGAAGAGACTACAAGAAGGTACCAATGCAGAAAAACCTAGCCCAGGTAAGGAGTTCATTTAGCCACATTTATGTTTTTCTTATAACAACCTTGGCGGGGGGGGGGAGGGGGAAGCATTTTTAAAGCACATTGTAGGCTTTGCAATCTATTTTTTCTGATAGAATATTGAAGTGTGAAATTTCTTTAATTGAGGGGAGTGTTTTTTTGCAAGTCTAGTCCTTGATATAAAATCCTAAACCCATTCCTGTGCAACACTTGCTAGAAATGAGAAGGCTCAAAAATTTCCTAGTGAATGTTATGCTGATCCCTTGTGCCACGTGTATACACAGAGCTTTTCATGTGGCTTCTCAGGAGGGGCTTCTTAGCCTTTCCAGTTAGAGATCCTCAAACAGAAGTGACCTGCTTTGATTATAGATCTAAAATATGCCACCTGGGTGAGAGGTTCCTTTTGTCCCATAAGGGACTCCTTGAAAGTTTATCTTTGATGTTAAGGTATATCCAAACTTCTTTATCTTTTCTTAAATCCACTTAGATGAAACATGAAGCTTCATATGTTGTTCAATCCATATGTCTTTCCCCCTGTTGATTCAGCCTTAAAATTAACACCACCAAATCCCTAACACAGTTCCTTCTGAGCAGGACACCATGTAAGGTGTTTGCTGGCACCCACTGCTACTGGTAATCTTCACCCGTACTCAGACTATGCTTAGAAGATGTTTTATGAAATTATTTTAATGGGTATTTGTAGTATAACCTGTGAATGAGGATGCACACTGCTCGTTGTATCAGTACCTTTGATTCCTACGTTTCTGGGGGTTTATGATGAATTTATGTGGGTTATAATTTGTTATGGCAAGTAATTTTTTAAAATAATGATCTACAGAGAACTCTGCAAAAACACATCAGAAACCCAGAAATTCTTCGGGTCTGTCTCTTGGGAAAAAAAAGTCTGGGTAAGAAATACTTTTTTTTATTTCCACAGAATAAGATAAAAGGACCTAATTTGCTTTTGTGCATATACAATGTCTTATTGCAGTGTTTGCAATGTGAACTTCTTTGCATTTATTAAAGCATCAAGTAAATGCAATGAAAGTTTTTAGAGAGCTCTTCATATCCCCAGAATAGGCCGCTGAGAAGATTCTTTTTGGTGTTGAATGTTCTTTGGTTTGGAGCAGCTCCATCCTGAGCAGGCAGTGACTGTGTCCTGCGTAACAGTCATCTTGAGAGGATTTCCTTCTCATGAATTCACACCTCTCTAGCAGGTCTTGTGCTCTTCTGTTGTGCTTCTGCTGTCCAAGTGAGGAAGGTGCCACCATCTGTTTCAATAATCACTGTGTCAGGATAACGGTGTGAAGATTCTTCCTTCCCCTCACCGTTCGCTTCCCCAGACCACAATGTTTGGTGCTTATGCTCCTCAGACCACGCAATCAGAGTTGTTTAGACTGGACATCAGGAAAAATTGCTTCCCTGAAAGGGTGGTCAAGGATTGGCACAGCTGCCCAGGGAGGTGGCTGAGTCGCCATCCCTGGAGGTGTTTAAAAGACAGGCAGAGGAGTTTCTTAGGGACAGGGTTTAGTGGGGAAACAGGCACGGTTGGATTCAGTGATCTCAGAGGTCTTTTCAAACCAGATGATTCTAGGATTCTGTGATTCTCATCTCAGGTCATGTCAGAGCAGCAAGAAGGCCTTCGAGCCCTTGCTTTAGGTGTTTGTGGTGCTGTTGTTCATCTGTTGCTCAGATGACGAGCATCTTGCACCCCAGGCAGGTGTGTACCCATGCAGAAAATGAGATCCTGCCAGGGAATGTGGCCGAGAGGGATTCCCTGTAGCTGACAAAACATTTTGAGCCCAGGAGAAGAGCCTGTCAGGGTGCTTGGAGTGTCGGATGACTGTTGAAGTCCATAGAACAGTCTGCTGCAGGGACTCACTGCAACATTCAAAGTCTTTGCAAGGTGGAGTTTTGCTGTCCTTCCTTGCTGCTGGTGTGTGGCTAATGAGCTTCAGCTGTGGGCAAGTCTGCAGTGCGCAGGACGGTGTTGAGTCCACGGTGCCGTCATCCACACTGCTTACCGCCTTGATTTTGCCAGCCACACAAACAACTGTCAACAGCGCCCAGCGATCTCATCTGGTGGCCTCCTCTACCTCGGTCACCTGTGACTGGGTTAACAGTGCAGTAACTTATGGTTACTCTGCAGGGTCTTGCAGAGCACCAACAGGGATTTATTGATACCATCATTCTCAAGATTTGGCTACCAAGTGCTGAAAATCGGGGCTTGATGGGCTTGTAGGAAAGACACCTCTTTCCCCAGGGGCACTGGTGAGTCCAGGTACTGCTGCAGTAGTCACTGTAGCCAGGTTACAGCAGCTTGGGACTGCTGGTGCCCCCACCAGGTCCCAGAGATAGACACCCACACCAGCATCCAAAATACGGGAGAGAGTCCTGCATATCCCTGGGATATCCCCAGGATTCCCCCAGTCACTGCCAGAGGTACCCCTGGGATGTCCCCTGTTGTTTCCAGGGATATCCCGGAAGTGACTGGCTTGGGTGACCTCATCGGTGCTGTGCTGTTCGTAACTGGTCTCTTCTCCCGAGTAACAAGTGATGGGATGAGAGGAAATGGCCTCAAGTTGCGCCAGGGGAGGTTTAGATTGGCTATCAGGAAAAATTTGTTTACAGAGGGTGGCCAAGCACTGGCGGAGGCTGCCCAGGGCAGTGGTGGAGTTTGAATCCCTGGAGGGCTCCAAGAAGTGTGTTGATGTGGAGTTTCAGGACGTGGTTTAGTGGGCATGTTGGTATTGTGTTGATTGTTGGATTTGATGACCTTAGAGGTCTTTTCCAACCTTAATGATAATGATTCCATGAACTGCTACATTTTCTGTAAAACCTGAGCTTTGCTTGGTTGCCTTGGGCTAGTGAGAGACACGCTTGGGGCCAGCAGGAGACCAGTTTCAGTGCTACCCGAGTGCTTTTTAGGTGAGAAAGCAGACAGGAGAAACTGGCTTTGTGTGGTGCAAATAAATGTTCTTATCCTTAAAGTGCTGGGAAATTGTTTCCAGTCGCTCCATCACCTTCCCAGGGATCAAGTTTAATTTTCTTAGGTAAAATGAAGAAAAATATAAAAGCTCTTTCCATGCAATTAACAAGTATGTGGTTTGTTGCCGCTTTCAGACCGCGAACGTGCAACAGAAGATAGAGTGGCTTGTTGGCAAAGGTGTGTTAAGGTTTTCTTCTGAAACATTATTGAAGACCTTAAGCAACACAATTTTCCAGCACCTCTTCCACTCCAGGTTCTACAGCTGTCACATTCAATAAAATAAGCAAACTGAAGTTCACTGTGGGCTTTTTTTTCTCTCTCCCCCCTAGGCTACAAAGCTCACTATGCTGCCCTTTCCAAAGTTGTGACATTATTTGTTATCATCAGTTGTGAAAATTTAATTAGGGGTTGCCTAAAAGGAGGTAAATGTGGTTCATTCAACGGTTTCAGGAAAATGTAGGAAGATCCAATATTATGATTTTATATTTTTTTTTCATGATGTTTTGCTTTGCTACATTGAACGAGACAAAGGAGCACTTTGGAATTTCACGTATAAATTTAATGGAATCTTCCACTAAACAATAAATGGCAGATGTTAGTGATGGAGAAGTGGCTGGGTATGCTGCGCGTCAGCTTCAAATCACTTCAGGTTCAGACTTAACTGAATCCAAATCTCATTCTCACATTAAAAATTTCACATGCTTTTTGAATTGATTGATAAGACAGGAGTGCCATGTGGGCATATGCTTTCTTATTTTTTGGCTGCCTGATCTATTACCAGCCTTAGATCACCTTGCAGAAGCTTCAGTGTTGCAATGATGTGTTGAGTTGGTCGGGTATTTAAGCCAAACTTTTCAATGAGGTTTTCAATTAAAATCCGTAAGGATTTTTTTTCCTTTTAAAGATTTATAAAGTAAATGAAGATGGAAAATAGTTGGACACAGCAGTAACACCAGACTCTACACAGTTTAATTAAACTCTACTTAGTCTCTAGCTAATGGTGATTAGATATAGAAAGGATGACACTGAAGCAAGTAACCTGTATAGCAGGACTGTCAGAAAAACAATGGACATGAAATTAGCCTAAATACATCAAAGCAGAGCTTCTTGGCCTTTTTTTTCAATTCAGGAGGAAGGGGTGTGGGGGACTCCATACCAGATTATCCTGTGCAATGTTATCACACTTGTTCTCTCTGAATAAAAGACCGCTCAAAAGTTAAAGCAAGTTTTACGATGTTTGGGGTGCCCCCTGCCCCCTCATTATTTGTGTGTGTGGAGCTGTTTGGGAATGATTCCACAGATCATCTCCCTGTGTCTTACTGAAAATGTAACTGCAGGGCCCGGAATGGTGTAGTGAAGCAGCATCCTTTTAAAACTGTGTCAGCAGAAAATGAATCAACCATTCATATGTGACATTTACCACCCTATTTCAGCCTGGCTGTGAAAAGCTCTTGGGAATCAACAGTAACCCATTGGCTAAGATACCAGAGACCAAAGAGGAACAGTTGTTAATTAAAACTGAAGGGAAAAATTAACGTGCTGATAGGGGATGGGAACTGAGCACTAAAAAGAGCTGGGTTTGGTTTTTTTTTTCTTACATAGAGGATGCAGTCTTTTCTTCCATGTAGTGTCATTTTAGCTCCTTAGTGTTATTTCATGTTTACATGGCTTCCTTCTCTTTATAAAGTGAGTACATTTTTTTTGTGTGAGAGCAGCTACTCACTAAGTGTCTGTTGTTGTGGTATCATTTGATTACAGTAATTCTGTTGTTGGCAGGGATTACTCTGCTCCTACAGCTTTCCAAGCAGAGCTCAGATAAAGAGTCTTTTTATCTCTACTGTTATGCAAGGGAATCCTAAGATCTCCCAGAGGACCAGTGCTTGAACTGGGTCAGGTTGGTGGGGTTTTATTTTCTATCCCTTAGCTTCCACGCCATGGTCCATCCTGCCTTCACCACCACCGCCCGAGGTCACACCTGCCAGCCTCGTCCTCCCGGGCACCACAGGTCAGCCCAGGCAGCTGGTGAGGACTTGCTGCCACCTCTCCAAGCCTTTGCTTTAGCACTGCCTTGCCTGTGACCTGAGCCCCACCAAAACCAAACTATTGCTCTTTGGAAATGCAATATTCGGGCCTAACCCAAGCAGATCATAGAATCATAGAATTACCCGAGTTGGAATCAAAGCATCCATGAGCCACAGCTACTGCTGGCCTCTCAAAAACACTCACAAGTTTCCCCCCCCAAAAAATGAGAAAATCCCCCCACACACTAAAAGTTGGATTAGTCCGTAGCTCTTGAGTTGTAAGAATTTTAAACCCCATTTTTCTGCAAACACGCCCTTTTGAAATAACTTGCCTTCCCTGGTGATGGGACATCGTCAGCTTCTCTGCATTCTTGATGTCAAGAATCTGGAAAAAGAGCACTGCATGGGCTGAAGGGTAAAAGCTGCAGTACACACATTTAATGTGTGTTTCACTTGTGGACACCATCAGAGTGTGCTTTGTAGGTTTTTTTTTTTCTTCTTGAATGAGACTTGGTCTGATAAGCATCTCTTGTCAAGGCATCGTTCCGTGTTTCACAGGCAGCCGAGGTCAGGCAGCAGCATCTCTCTTGGCAGCTCAGGGCTCAAGGCTATTGCAGTCCAACAGCTCAATGAACGTGGGTGTCCGTCCAGCTCAGTGTTTGCATAACATTCTTTTCTTGACACCACATTTTAATTCAAAGACGACAATTAATTAATTAGCTACACCTCTTACAGAAGCACAAACCAAAATGACAAGCAGCCCATTAATGACAAGCAGCACATGATCAGGCAGTGACACATTTGTGGGGGGTTCTTTTTTTTTTTTTTTTTTTTTTTTTAACAAGTATGAAGCAGAGTGAATAAATTTTGCATGGACAAGGAAAACAAGGCAGTCAGTGCACATGCACACAACTTTCCAAGTCTGGATGGAAACAGGAGCCCAGAATGTCCATATAACATGGTTTGCAACCTCTTCCCTAGTCTGGAACTTTGTCATTTAAATAACTGCTACCTGGGCACAACGGTGCAGCGCCTGCTCTTCCTGCTGCTGTCATTACAAGAAAGATCTCAAAATTCCTCCTGGTTTGCCCTACACCAACAATTTTCATAGCAAAAAAATACCCCTCAGTGGTGTTATGTGATGAACATACTCTCACATGAACTGCAGTAACACAACCTTTCTTTAATCCAAGTACTGACAAACTTGTAAGAATACTTGGATTGCTGTAGTCACTGTAGTTCATTAACAGCAAAACAGCAGTCATTTAAAAAATATTGTTTATTTATTTGAAGCTGCCTGGGAATATTCCTGGGATTAATGGAGAAGATAACACACTCACTCGGGGTTTGAGGATTTGCTCAGATTCAGAAAGTCAGTGTCTGTTTTAGGAGCAACCAAAGCCATTAATAATTGCATCATCTACTAAAACCAAGATTATTTTTTTTTTTTATAAGCATGGGTTAGGCAAGAAAGTAAATTGTGAAGAATCTGGAGATTTTTATTTTTTTTTTAATAATATCTTCTGCTGGGAGATGTGATTTGTGCCATTTCTGCTAGCTCACACCTCAGGTGACAGGACTATCTCACCAACACACCACCAGCTGGAAACACATGGATCGTTTACCCCAGGAAAGAAACAAAACCCAGTAATTTTCATTTGGAAGAAACAAAGGCTGGAAGTCCAACAGCAGCTGTCCCACCACTACTGAGCAAAACCCCTGCGATCGGAACGGCTTCAATCACACCCAGTAATTTCAGGTGACACTTGTGAAGCAGGTTCAGAACTTGGTTTTGAACAGGGCCAAGTGGGTGCTCATCAACACAACCCTGCTGTGCACGGACCTGCTGCCAGAGCAGCCGCTCGATCACAGGCTCCGCAGGGCAGCCTGCATGGCCAGGACTGGCTTTCCATGAAGGAACCCACATTTCAGATGGCTACAATTATTATCAGTTTCCCAGACTTAAAAATGGCCATTTTTATCAACAAAAGGTGAATAAAGGCCCCTTAGGTAGGAAGCATTATTTTTTATTGAGTGTTAAATCAATTGCGCTGTTGACCCGATGGGATAATGAATGCTTAAATTTAAGCAAATGCCTAAGTGCTTTACTAGAGAGTCAGAGAAAGACCAGTGCCTGGCACCTTGTCAGATCCAGCTCCAAGTAAAAATTAATGTTTTGCTCTCATCTCTAAGACAATTCCCATTCTGAAAACTGCACATATACGAGACATAGCTTCTCACACAGTCGTGCAGAAGTGGTGGTTATTTCCAGCCCTAGGAAAAACTGCAGGAGATGCCCACAGCTGAAGTGCACTTCAGAACCCCAAATCTAGTTAAACGTAATCAGAATAGTGATCACCTTCATTTTTAAACAAGGAGGTTTACTCTTGGAATGATTCTGATTTAAATTAAAGACGCATACAGTTCAGTATTCTTAACAGAAATCTATGTGATATTGATAAATTGTTCATTACATTTGCCACGTGTATAAATTTGCTGTGATTTATGGCTCATTAAAATGATTTTTCTGTGATTTCCCCCTTCCTCCCACTCACCCCTAACCTTATTTCTCCTACCGCAGCAGTCATTCTTCTATTGTGCCTGTTACGATGCTTTGCTATCTTTGAAGATATTTATTCAGGTGTTTGCGTGAAAGGCAAGAAACAAAAATATAGAGGGTGTTGAGGGAAATATGTTAGTTCTACTATTGCCATATGCTAAAAAACTAATAGTAGTATGAAAAATAGAGCTTCTTGTTTATTAACATCCTGAATTTAACTACCACGTTCATAACGTGCTTTGAAAACATTTGGGGCACTTTTTCTTAAAAACAAAAACCAAACCAAACCAAACAAAACCCACCCCATCCTAAAAGATTTAATTAAGAAGCACAGTCTTAAAAAAAAAAAAGGAGAAACCCCAAAACACGGTGATAGTTATTTGAAGGCATGGTGAAAATGAGGCAACGTTACAGAACCTGTAGTGGACGGAAAGGGGCGAGGAAGATGGTGCAGCTGGTTTATGGCCATCCCAGCGGTTGCCAGCTGAAGACCTGGCTGTTGGCTGAGGCCATTCAGCCTGTGTGATGGTTCCTCTGGACCAAATGCCATTGTGAGATCCCCAGTAGTGTTCTGGTTGTCACTTGGTGGTAGCTGCCAGAAACCCATCACATGAGTGAGATCCATAAAAGGCAGGCTTGTACTTTCAGCTGCCCCCTCTGTCTCCTTGTGCACTGGGTACTTGTCAGTGTCCCCTACAGGCCCTGAGGAAGCTTCTTCCAGACTGATTTTGTGGAGAGACTGAGGTTCTGGCAAAGGCAAATCCTCAAGAAGATGTACGTTGTAACCTTTAACATCCACTTTTATTGGTAGATTCTTGAGGGATCCTGCTGCAAATGAGGTAGAATTAAGGTCATATTTATTAGGCTGATGAAGGTTCAGGTTGGCAGGAACGGCTGCTGAGCATGGCGTGGGATGGACAGCTGGAAGGCTGTCTGCGCAGCCCATCCTTTGCAAATGAGGAGGAGGTTCAAGAGGAAGAGCATTTTGTAGGCTTGGCTGGGAATGAAGATGGGAAGAGTTGTATTCCTCTGATTCTGAACTATTCAAAATTCCGTTCTGCGCAGAGACCCTTTCAGGAAAAGGGGATGCTATGCTGGCATCTTCCTTTAGTCTGAAAGGCAAAAGCTGGTCAAGGACACCCACTGAGTCACCATTCTGCAACCTGCTCTTGAGCAGTTCTTGAGGATGAGTCTTTCTAGTATGTCGAGTCAAGTGGTCCTTCCGCCCAAACCTCTGGGCACAAAACTGGCAGAGAAAGTCTTTGCAGCCCGTGTGCACCACCATGTGACGCCGCACATCTTTACGGGTATAGAAGTGACGCTCACAGTGGTCACACTTATGTTTCTTTTCCTTGGTATTGCCAGGTGGTTTCCCTGCATGGCTTTTCAGGTGTTCCAACAAAAGTTCAGTACCACCAAACTCCTGGGCACATACCCTGCAGGTAAGGTCCCCGCTGGTGGCTGCATGAAGAGCCAGGTGTCTCTTGTAGCCTAGCTTGGTGTTGTACTTCTTGCCACACTCTTCACACTTGAAGGCCATCTTGTTAGGGTCATGAGTCTGAAGGTGATTCTTTAGATGGTCTTTCCTGTGAAAGGTCTTTTCGCAGTAGCCACACTGGTGAGATTTCTGTGGAGAATGAGTGGCTGAGTGCCTAAAACACAAAAAAAGAGTCATTTGCATTTACATTCACTCTAGTGCCCAGTGCAGCTTCAAGACCTGAAAACACTGGCACTCTTGCGGGAAGGCATTTTCACAAGCTCTCAGTTATTAGTGAAAGCCTAGGGGTTTTTGGAAGGAAGGTGTTAATCGTAAAGCATAGAGTAGGTTAGAACTGCTCAACATAATCTTTCTGAGTAGCCACCATAACTGAGGGAGAATACTTTTCAGCCAAAACAGAAACATCAAAACCAGAAACTCAGGGATTAACGGTCACTAGGACACTCAAGAGGAAAAAGTTGGCCTTGCTTTTTTCCCCACACCCCCACCAGAAAAGCAGTGCCTCCAGATTGGTACCTGAGCAGTTTATATTTGGAAATGAAGGCTTTTGAGCATCCGTGCTGCGAACACTTGTAGGGGCGCTCCCCTTTGTGCGCGTAAGTGTGGACTGTGAGCTTGTCAATGGAATCAAATATCTTCCCACAGAGTCGGCACGGGTAACTGTCTGGCTGCTTCACTTCTCTTCCCTTCAACAGTGAAGACCGGCCATTTCTCCATTTAGGTATAAACCTCACTAGAGCATCGCAAGTGCTTCCTGAGCTGGCACAGCTAAGCTTTGCAGCAGAGGAGCAGGAAATGGTCCCATAGCACTGGGCAATGCTTTTGCCCAGTGCTGTTCCTCTCAATTTCCCTTTGAGTTTGCTTTTTCCTTTTACAGGTCCCAATTTATTTGGTGGTCTGAACCTGGTGGTAAGGACTTGGTCTTTATGGATGCACTGGTGAGATTCTAGCAGAGCAAAAGTTGCAAAAGTGCTTCTACAGCTGGAGCATGTCCAAGGGTCTACGGGCTCTTTCTGCAATGAGAAGAGAAATAGGTCTGTCTTAATAGTCATTCTCAGGAAAGGTCTTATTCTTCTCACTGACCCTACATCTTCTCCTGAGCTTTCCCAAATCCTGGCCTTGTCCTCAGTTACATTCCCGTCAATGTATTCCCACACAGCTTTTGAGCTGGAAATGGATTCTCTCTAGAAGTCTACAAACTAGAATGAAAAAAAAAATGGTTGGATACTGATTTCCATGGTTTTGTTTACTATTTACTGTAGCAGTCCTGAATCATCCACCTTTGTTTATCTGTGCTTACAGAATTTCAAAGTCTCTACATTTGTTCCTTTTATGGAATTACTCATAAAAGTGGTTGCAAATTGTATTTTATCCTTAGACTGACACAATTTATCTGCTATTGCAACCATACAAACATTGGTTTCTGCACACAAATGTAGCTCAGCTGTACAGGATTTCCTCGTGTTTTGCGCTGACTCCGTGCTTTACCAGACAGTAATTATCAATGCCTCCAGGCCAGACTTCCTCACTTAGCTTGACATTTGGCATTAGACTTTCTTAAAACTCAATAAGACCCACCTTAGGTTTGGGGCTCTCGAGCCTATTCTGACTTAGAGGCATTAAAACATAAAAGTTTTTTAGCAAGCGATGCATTATTTAGAAGTATTACTTCTGTGGAAGTAAGAGCTCTACTGGATTTGATTGAATTAATTTTAAATATTGACATTTTTAAAATTCCAATGAAAAACTACAAAAAACCCCTCAGACACTGATTTAATGTACTTCCAATCAATACAGGGCCATGTACTTCCTTAGCTGTCACTATATTTTACTTCAGCTTCTCACAAACTGTCCTTGTGCTCCCTTGCTCGTGCGCTAGCTTGCTCCGGCTGATGCAGTGGCCTTCCAACCTCTTCTTTCCCGGGGGTGCTCTAAAGCCTTCATAGGCAAATGCAACAATGGGGTTACTTCCCTTCCTGGAGTACCTCCAAATTCCTGATTCTATCATATTCCTTGTTTAACATTTCCTTCTGCGTACACAGCCATGTTTTTGACATTTATGAACCTTTCCTATCAGTTTAAGGAGTCTCACTTTCCTACAGAGGGGAAGGTGTTGTGATGAGAAGAGAAGGGCTATTGCATAGGAAAGACTGAAATAATCAGTGAACATCTGACTGACCAGTCAGAACATAACACAGGGGAACTGGTGAAAGAAGCCTGAGGCTGGACAGCTTGGATATCTACAAATTAATACCAGTCTTTCCAACACATCCCATTGGTGCCACTTCCTCCTGGCTGTCTTTAACGGCTCCATCGGGTTACAAAGCCAGAATAGGAAGAGTCGCCCTTCTCTCAGCTGTTTGGTTAGAATTGCTCTTGGCTTTGTATTAGCCCAGCACTCTGTAGGCTGCTCCAGCACTTCCAGAGTTACATAAACAGAGAAAGCACATAAACTGTAATTTATTATATCTGGGAATGGCTTGAGTATAGATCGGGATCACTTACCGCTACTGGAGGCAAAGGACAGACGTCAGATTCTTCTTTAATCAAGACTGCAGATGCTTCCATAAATTTGGCATAATCGGCAGCATACCATACTTTCAGTTCTGTGTGGGGTTCAATTGGCTGTGGATGGAAGAAAATAGCATCTGTTGTGCCTATTTTCCTAAACCAAATAACGCTGAAGATTGGAGGGGAGGCTGGTGCAATTTGTGTCCTTACCCAGGTTGCAGACTGTGAATCAGTTTAAATTATTGGCAACTTAGTTTCAAGATTCAAGCACTTTTTGAGCATTACTATCCTCTAGACTTTGAAACCTTCATAGTTTCTAAAAGCAGAAATGCATTTGTAGAGATTTTTAGGGGACAGGAGCAGGAGGGGTGCCTCAGCCTTCCCGATCTTTGCTCAGTGAGATCTGTTTATCTGTGACGTGTGGACATTCAGCAGACTTTCCAAGCAACATCCCATGCCTGTTCCTCGATGTTACAATAATGTTTCGATAACACCTGGCCTAAACAGAAATGGTACGTGCTGAATTCTCCATTCACTACAGGACACAAGGCAGAGCCACTAACACCGATCACACATTGTGCTCCTTGCATACATTCTATTCAGTTGCAGAAAAGCAAGCCTGGGGGAGCTCCGTAGAGACAAATTAGAATTAGGAAGAATTTCTTCACTGAGAGAGTAGTCAGGGATTCGAACAGGCTGCCTGCCCAGGGAGGTGGTGGAGTTGCCATCCCCGGAGGTGTTTAAAAGACGGGTGGATATGTTCGTGAGTGACAGGGTTTAGCAGGGAGACAGGTACTCGATGATCTCAGAGGTCTCTTCCAACCTTATAATTCTATGATTCTATGAAATACCTAGGGATGCCCCGGAACTTCTGCAGTGACAACAGGGACTGGTACCCACAAACAACAGCACAGCGGGGTCCTGCCATGAATTTTTGCCTGACACCCCTGGACTGGCGGTGGTCTCCTCTGTGGGAAGCTAAGAGCTAGTCAATGTGACTTTGGAGGGCGAGCAAAGTGCATCAATGTGTGAAATAGTCAAGTAAGGTAAAAGCTCCAAACTCAGTAAGACTGAGATTAATCACCAGTATCCAAATCCACTACAAGTTGTGATTTACTCTCTCTCACCTGTGACAATAAGAGAAAACTATGGCAGCACCCACCTGAAACTCTCCTGTGATCAGACAGACAGCAACCATAGATGATTTTTACTTCTTCATAATTCTGTACTTTTTTAAAGCAGTTATTTTTAGGACTCCAGCCATTAGCCAGCAAGTACACTAACAGCGCTATTAGTACGGCATGGACATGCATGCCTTTGTAGCTGCAGTTTCATGTCACCAAAATATCTTTATCAAAGAAGTGCACCCTTAGTAAGTTTACAGATGACACCAAGCTGGGTGGGAGTGTGGATCTGCTTGAAGGAAGGGAGGCTCTGCAGAGGGGTCTGGACAGGGCTGAGACCAACGGGATGAGGTTCAACAAGGGCAGAGTCCTCCATTTGGGTCACAGCAACCAGATGATTCTATGATGCTAAATCCCACCTCTTTGTAAAAACAGTGGGGGGAGGAGCTAGTCCTTCTACTCCCAACTTAACAGACTCGATTCAAAATATCTTGAGACAATATCTTCATAACCAGCCCTACAGCAGCTTCATGCCATGACCAGCAGGGTGTGCCCAAGTGCAGCAAAAGGCTATCATTTTCACTTACCCAAATACCATGAGCGATACTGGGACTAAGGAGAAATAAACCAAAAGTAATTGCCTGTGATACTCAGCTCAGTAAAGGTTCCAAGACACGCTCCTCATCCTGAGATACTCTTCATGTCAGTAGATAGGATGCAACTCTCCATTAATGCCAAAGAGCAGAGTTCTGCTGAAGTCAGCAGACAGTTGGTTCAATAGTATTTAAACGATAATTGGAAATTTTAGGTTACCAGTTCGTAAGTACAACTTCTTAGAAAAGCATTGTTCATGCTTCCCAAATACAGTATTATTAATCCTGTCAGTTCTCCAAGTATAGCATGCATTTAAAATCAAATAGAAAGCTCAAATGGTACAGACTGCAACAGAATCTCAAACACAGCCTAAACAATGTCTCAGATCAGCACACGGTGATTTTCTTTTTACATTGATCTTCTTTTTGAAAAATAATTATTTTAATATTAATCCAAAATCAACCATACATCATACTGTTATAAAAGACTCTGAAGGAATAAAATGTTATCATTATTAACTTAGTCTCACATCATCACTGCGAGGTAAATATTTTTTCTCACTGCGCAGGTTGGAAAAAAAAATGGAAGAACAAAAGTAAACACTACTATCTCACAGAAACACACGCCCATCACGGAAATGAAATTAAAATGCTAGATTTCAATCCCACGGTAACTTATTTGGACTAATATTCTTTCTTTTTTTCTATTTTAATGTTGCTCAGAATGATATGCAAGCATTAGCTTAAGAGTAAAAAAGGAAAACCATGTATTTTCAACATACATACTTCAAGTGTACCAAAGAATAAGCTGTGATTAAAACAAGCTTTGCATTAGACAGTGTCCGAAACAACAAAATCCAAGTCATTTATAAATACAGAGTACTTTGTTCTCGCTCCTCAAACAAAGACACAGCCCAATCTCCAACTTAAACTGATCACTTCAGGGCACATTGCAGTATTGTAAATTCTGCAGTTAAGTCTTCAGATTTAATGAGAGCAGAAACAGCACAGAAAGATTGTACTTGACACCGTGTTCCTGAGCACCTGGTAACGTGCTCAGAATGTGACGTGCACCCAAAAATGTAACAAAGGAAAGGGACGTGTTTGTTCTTTCGGGATGATATACTGAATGTAACAATATGTGATAACCTCACCATGTACCTATCTGGAATTGAAGAACTTCGCAACATTCGCATTTAAACAGCACCATCACGAATGCCATCTCTGTTTCTCTCTGCTCAGTCTCTTCACAGCAGCAAACACGTGCTGGCTTTTACTGGGAAACCCCAAACACTGCTTGCTTTATTATGGATCAAGTGATGTAAAACGCGGTACGCAATAAAGATCCAACTGGCACAAGCTAATCTTTTGTCTGTAAAAGGGTTAGCCTTTCAAAACCTTTGCCTATAAATTTCCATTTGGATGAGGGGTGAAGCAATGTGGGTTTCACTACCTTAACAGTCGTGAAGTAGACTTCTCCACAGTGCTGATAAGCCACAAGGGTCTGTTCTTCTTGGTTCCGGGCTAGCCGGACAAACATCATCCAGTTTCCACAGTCTTCATTGGGAGTGTCCAGAAAATACTTCCCTCCATCTTTCAACACCTGAAACAAAGGGGGACGACAGGAGAAAGAACATGATAAAACCAAGTCCTGTACAGAGGCACTTTAGTTTTCTTTAACTTGAAATCACGGCTATTAGGTATCTACCCTGTCCTGGTCATATCTCCTTTGAAATTATGGTTGCTTTGAAATAGATCACTCTAAAAGAAAAAGTGAAGAACAAATACCTGCCAAGGCACCCAGCTACTAAAATAACTGTAGGTCTCTGTATGCATTTCCAGTTTATATTTCATCATTTTTAACTGATGTAAAGATAATATTATAAGAACTAAGTGCAGGCAGGTAGAAAGATAAGCTTTATGCCTTAATGCACTTCCTGAGTACCTGATAATCTCAAACTTTAGTGCTCTATTAAAGCTACATTTTGCATGGCATAACTTGTGTAACAATCCAGAGACCTAACATACAATACAATAGCATCTCTTTTTCCCCGTAACAATGCAAAAGTAAATACAAATGAGTAAATATGCCAGAAAGATCCCTTTCTTTCTGCTTAACGTCATTCTTCCCAGATTCCTTTCCAAAAGAATGCCTCTATAAGGCAAATGTTTCAGACTTCGTACCAGACAGATGCTTTTCTGCAATATAGTCTCACACAGACAGCTGAAGCTGCACAACAGATGTCAGCAGAGCACGTATCTGTTCTACTGACCACTTAAGGGAGCCATTAATTGAAAAAAAAGTTGCATTTTGAATCCTTCTGGGAACTATGAAAACTATGTTTCCAATGAAAACACCTGCCTGTTGGACAGGTTTGGTGACATACTCAGAATGCTGCCAGGGAGAAGCCGAGGCAGCTACTGCTGTCATTTGGAAACCTGGGACTGTAGTGTCCTCCTCTGAAAAAAACAGTGCATTCGTCAACTAGAGCTGTGCTTATCACTGTATAATTCTAAGCAAGGGGCTGATTGATAAGAGGACAGGGTGTGGTTACGACTTGTTGAAGAGGAAGGAACTGAGTGATTAGTTCATCCACGGTCGCAAGCTCGTTCAAGAAGTACCTTTTCTGCACTTGTGAAAGCTGAAGTGTATTGTAAAAAAGACCCAAGAAATTTAGTTCTGGGGAAGAACAAATCCTCTATGGTGTCAACATGCCATGAAAACTCCCACAGAGGACAGTGTTACTTTCCTGGCAGACCATTCACATGACTTCCATGAGGAAATGAAGTTTACAGTGGTTACTGAAGCTATTATTACTTTTGCTGTCAAACAGAATTACAGAAGTATCTGTATCTATGGCTTCCTCCACAACACATGGTGTTTTCCAGTCCCAAGCTTCTGGAGAAAGCTGGAATGAAGACATAAAGCATGTCACAGGCCATCTACTGATCCCTCTCTCCTGGGGAGTGAGAGGGCCTGATATGAAATGCAGGCTCTGGAAGAATCATGACCTGTCAGAAAGTCCTGACGGAGGCGGTGGCTTTACCACACACTCGCTGTGTGACACAGAGTTGCGACTCCGTGCAGCAAAACGTACTTTACCCAATGTGCTGGGTAAAGTACAAACAATAGTATCCCAGTCCAGATGAGACAATCAGTATCAGCACATCAGCAAGGGATGGCAACAGCCCTAAATAACAATCTGATTAAATAAACTTAGTGCAGCATGTGTCAAAGTTTATATATAATCATATCATTTAGAAGTGTCTCCCCACTGCTGCACTGTTCCTCCCTACGAAGCAGGTGCCTTAGTACATATTTCTGCCGCTATCACTAACGCAGCACACAAACTTAACCCTCCCTGTGGCACGGTGCTTAGCACAAATCCTTTTGTTTTATCTTGGATACTTTCAGTAGCCATACGCTGTGAAAAGTTATCCAGAGCTGTTAGACTGACAGGTAAATCACCCAGAAATGGTAAAACTAGAAAGCAGGAAAGCAAACTTCTAGAAGACACAAGATACAGTTACATTTTGGTACTCCAGGTTAGGGTATGCTGTCTAATAGTGTGAATTATGTTCATAGACACAGATCAGAAGTACAATTAATTGACTAGTTAAGATGGCAAACTGACTGGTTAAAACACATAAATAATGTGAACTGTTAAAGACACTTCTGCACTTCACAGTAAGTCACTGGGTTTTTACCTGCAGGACTAGCCTGCTCTCATCATAGCAGGTCAGTTTTGTAGACAGCTGACCAACATAAGGACCAAACTGTGTTCTCTTCTGTATGACTTTCTTTGCAAATACTCCAAGGACTGTGGATAAAAAAAGACCATTCTATTATTAATATAGACATCACAAACTATTTATTGTGTATTTTCAGCTGTGAAAATGGAGATAAATACAGTTACTACAGAACACACTACTTCTTCTTCTAGACAAATAACCCACGTAAATAATTCTAACAAGAAGAATCTAAAAAGGCTGTAAATATGTTCAGACAAATTTTTAAATGGGTATTACATTGAATATAAAACTGCCTACTAAAATCCATGACAGGATGCTAAACTGAGTTTGCAAAACAAATGTGTTGATACTCTTCAATCTACAAGCTGATGTTATCTAGTGCTTTGCTTGTTGGCATCACTTATGAGGTTGTTCTCTCCCAATATGAGTGGAGAGAATCTATAAAAACACAACATTAGCTGTCATTCTAGTTATTCCCCTGTCTAATACCAGTGCTGAGACACAACAGGCATCTTGTCATTCTCTTTCTGAAACACAGTCTAGAGAGGACTAATTCTATGTAGATAACTGTGGAAAATTTGCACATTAAGGATGTCGTTTCTTTGTTCAAGTTCGGGCATTCAAATTGCCCTCATAGGGAAACAACGGTCCTTCTATAATATAAACTGAAGATGCTGCAAAAGGTAAATTATCCCCCTGTGTTCTTTTGAATGTGCAGGGGGTGGTGACGGATGTTATTTACCATTTTATTTCTGACCTCTTATTGAATACCCCTTCCTGTTTTGAATGCTTGGGAAAAAGTAAAAAAAATGTAATAGTGCATGGTAGTTACTATTAGATACAAATTCAACATTGGTTAAACTTGGAGTGACTGAGCAGAGCTAAGTGACTGCACACAGCCAAATGTCACACCAGCTCTGGCTAATGTCCTCTTGTCAGTCTATGCATCGAACTTACTAGAAATCAGTCATAAAACCCAGTAGCTGAACGTGAGCTTCAGCTGTGCTCAGCTGAAAAGAGTAGTCTTCATACTGTTAATAGCCAAGGACTATGCCTTGAGTTATTCATAAAAACAAGCCAGTGTTAGTACTTATGCCTCTTCTTCCTTAAACGTGGGGAAAAGAGCTAAAATACTTACTCTGCTGGTTTCCAGCTCGCAGCTCCAACACTCGCAAGGTGAGGTAATGAGGTAGGGTGAGGCGGGCTCGGCTAGGAATAACCCTATCCTTAGCCCTGATGAGTGGTCCGTGGAGTTTGCATTCTCCTATAAGGCTTTTACCGCAATCCTCACACCCTACAAATACAGAAAAGGGAATCTGTTACTAAAAATTATATACTGTTCTCCGAGTTAGTCTCTTCTAATTCTGTCATCTTGAGAACACATCTTGAATTACCAATGCTTTTCTTTACACCCCTGTTCTACATTAGGTAGTGAAATGATTATCTCCAAGACAAAACTGAACCAGGAAGGTTTGACTTCTCTCCTGTGCAAATTGGTGGGTTCTGACCTCCAAAGATCTATGAACATCTTCATGTGAAGGTGTTGCAAGCTGTGCCTTCCAGAGACTAGTTTGGCAGCAAAACTGGAGCTCGCAGTGTGAGCACCTATAAGTCAAAGTGCCTACATTTATATAGGAATGAGAAGGGCTACGTTGCTAGCATAAACCAAATTAATTTGCAATTCTCACTGACCGTGCCGCCTGTGGAACAAGCAAAAGGGGCAGGACACATCTCCCACTCATCAGATCACAGTAACGACATCGGCAGGCCAAACACATAAACCATCCAGAGAAGTCATTAATGAGAAATACATGTCTGCAAAGTGTCTTTCCCCCAGCACAGTGAGATATTTTTGGTTCAGTGTAGCTCAAACCGGTTGCCAGGAAACTCAGAAGGAGCAGTGACACAACTGAGCAATGCGACTCTCCAGCAGAAGGTCATCCTGGCACTGGTGTCACACAGGGCGATGGGAAAAAGAGGACTTCTTGCACAAAACCTTTTTATAGACAGTAGAAACCAAACCAGCAAGCCAACAATGCTTTACGACTGAATCAAAAGGAAAAGCTGATATTGGTCACCCATGACTAGGCCGTTTTGTTTTACGTCTGAAAACTCTGCTGAGTAAGTCTATTCAGGAAGTGACAATAAGGAGCAGAGGAGGGGAGACAAAAGCCACGAGAGCCCAAGGGAGCAATGGGATGCTGTAGCAGAGACTGGGGCAGGAGAGGTGAGGCTGCACCACAGACAGGGGCTCGGAGCCAAAGAGAGGTCAAGAGAAGCACAAGGGCTCTGGAGACACCGCCTGGAGAGATACAGGAGATGGTCTTTGAGAAAGGACAGTAGCACCATAAATGCCAGATTCAGGGTAACTCAAAAAGGTTTCAGTTTGTAAACACAAGTATGCACTTCACTAAATTATACGCCTGGAGAGCGTAGTCCAAGATCTCCCCAAAGAAGCCTGAAGTGCTCCTTCTGAGTTCTTTGGGGTTTCCATCAGCTCTAAATGAGGAGGCAGACTTGCATGTTGGTCAGACTGCAGAGGCACTGCAGCAGTCCATAATTTTCAACCATTTGAGGATCACGTAATAGTTTCCTTTTGCCATGGCTCCCAGACTGCACATCTGCACTAGGAACAGCTGAAATACATGACTTTTTTTTCCCTGGTGCTACGGATAAAGAACATGCCACTCTACAGCCATCACTTAAAATGCACCAAAAATAAATAATACAGCTGCAAGGCAGATTCTTCTTGTTGCACACAGTTTCAGGTACCTGAAAGTCCTTTACAGCTAGGCTGCAAGAAAAAAAAATAAATTCTTGTGATTTAATTTAATTGGCTTTTAAATAAATTGCCCACAATCTATTTCTTCTCAGAACAACCAAATTACAAGGACTTCCTGAGCTTACCTAGAATAATAGTGACTTTGTCTCAAGTCAAACAGCTCCTGCTTGGAGACTCATATGGAAACTGCCGAAAAACATAACCAAAAGCAAAACAGAGACAAAGAACTGCTGTTAGAGGGAGGATGTATCTAATCGTAAAGTACACGACATTATCAATCCATGCCATGCCTCCGTGATTCATCACTACCAAGCTCCTGAGCCAACCTACCAGCCACCCCAGGGCAGTGCCTGCCAAGGAGGCCCTAGGGTGGGCAGCTCGCGGGAAGGCTGGAAAAAGAAAGCAAGGAAAAGGGGTCTCACTTGAATTGCTCACCAAGTTTGGCACTGGCGCCCCATTATGTAACCTCCGTAGGTCCCTCCAGATCCAAGACATAAGGTGTGAAACGCTACATGCAGTGTGGTTGCTGGGAAGGGATTCCTCCAAAAATCAGGGGCCACTTTGTATACCAAAGGGTGCCGAGCGTGCCACCAAGCTTAGCCGCCCCAGAGACAGCTGCGCAGGTGGCACACCCGACCGGTGTGACGAGGACATCACCTAGCACTGAATGAAACTACCTGTACGGCTGGAAGCATTTTTCAAGCACCTTGCTAGAATGGCTTGGGATTTTGACCTGGCATGGCTGCACGGCACCTCGAAAAATCTGGAGCTGCCCAAGCCTTATTCTAGGATTTTCTAAGTTTCTTTTCATGGGATATGAAGACAATTGGATGACTTACGTCACTTAACAGGCAGTCCAGAATTACACTCACTACATGGTATTTCTGACCCCACACCTGCGCGTTAGTACCCTGACTCTGAATTTACTGCACACTGAAAACAGCCAGCTGTACCAGAAGCACAGGACTGGGCCACTAAATATGGGAACACACTAGGGAACACAGGGGAACGTGTGTGAGTGTTGGCGATTTCTTCCCTCCAAACTAACATCGCAAACCTGCCAAGCCCAGGTGATTCCTCCGGGGGAACTGCAGACCAAGTCACGATCCTTTGTATTCTAATGCTAAATCACATTGGCAAAGGACTGTATGCATTATCACAGCTGCAGCACGGCACTGGTTTGCAAAGCTCACACAGATTTTATGCCCCCTCTTAACTTGATTGCTTAAGTAAAATGTGATTTTTTCAACAACAGCCCCAGCACACACTTTTCTGAAATACAACACATTGCGCTATGCAATCAACATACAATTTGTCATATTAGCACTAGGAATTAGATACACTGGGTTAGAAAAATCGCTTCCTATGAAGAAGATTTTTCCTGCTTTTTGTTAGGTACTTTAGTTCCCCACTTGATGATTTTACAGCTTCCTCGTTCCCTTAAGCTGTATCTGCACAAACAAAATTAATGGATTCAACGTCATGTTTACAGGAATACTTGATAATATTCAAGCATGGAAGAGAAAGTAAAAGGGCCCCTGTTTCTCTGCTTTGTTGTGATTTAGATGAGTAGGCAACAAAAAGAAATAAGATTCACAGGAGTTACAAGCTGTTAAAAACCAGATCGTGTCATTTACTCTACAGTATCAGAGCTACACTGTCCCCCATAGGGTATTTGATCTTTCTCTATGTTGAATCTGAAAAAGTTCCAAATAATGCCTTTTTTATCTACCTATAAATAAAACTACGCAAGCTAAGTCTTAGCAGCTCCCAGATCTATTATTTTGCTGAAGTCCACTGGAGCAGTAGGGATGCAGGCGTATGAAGAGCCCAGCATGGGTCCAGCTACAGACTCCAAACAGGCTGCAGGTGTGCAGCCACCACCTTATCACACGGACGAGGCGCTCGCGCTGTGAGCCACTGCCGGAACGGCGAAGAGAAAGGTTCATCTCCTGTACACCCTCAGCCTGGTACCCCCGTGCCTGGATGCGCCTGCTCCCACTTCTGGCCAGCCACTGGGAGGCACGGTTGGCAGCCAAGGCTTTGCCCTGCTCTTTGGGTCACTGGAAAAATGACAATCACTGCCTGCAGGATGCCCTCCCACCACATGGGCTGATGGAAACATTGGCAGCCACGTTCCCAGGGAGGAGAATGGGCTGAGTGTGGCTCACCTGTACCATCCTCCCCATGCTGGTGCTTCTCCCGAGTCCAGGTCTGGCTGACAGCTGTCCTTTGCTGCACACTACACCTGGCAGCCTCGGTGGCCGGCTCGCCTCGTCCCGCAGGCAGCTCCGGGGCCAGCCACGCTAACGCCGGGACACGCTCCCGCAGCCAGCAGTAGCCAAGCTGGCACGGTGGCTCAGGCAAGCTGGACTTGAGCACAGTTAACAAACTTGGGTTTCCAAAACAGCAGCACGGTGCGAGCAGTGTGCCACCCCCAGAGGCACAAGCCCGGCCTCAGGGAGAGCGCATTAGTGTGGGCACGGAGCCACCGGCTGCGGTTACACAGAGTCCAGCTACAGATAACGGGAGCTATACATAGCCACGCTAGGAACTGCCATCGCTGTCGTGACAGCTCCAACAGACCACTGGCTCTGGAGCCGAGCAGCGGCACAACAGCACTTTTTAACCGGTTTGCTAAAAACTAGATGCCTGTCAGGAACCTTCCTGCTTTCTCAAACCTCTACTTCCAAGCGAGACTTTATAGTGTCGGATCACTTCAGTGGCCCACAAGGTGCCTGCAAAATGATTTATGTGCCGTGTGAAGGCAGAGGTAAATAATTCCTTTTAAAATGTCCACTGTGAGCAAGAAATTACCATCCGGCTGAGCAGCGCTCGACACTTGCTGTGCTGTTTTGCAGCATTAGAATTAGCTCCTGTGCGCAGAGGGAACAAAGATCAGTGTACACAGTGGTCCAAATCCTTGCCTAATTACAATCATAAGATTTGCATAGCAAACAACAGTAATTTATCCCAGACTAAAACCGCGCTGCTCCGTTAGCCTTGTCCAGCTCTCACGTAGAAGAACACTGCATACGTACCCTGTGGACATTTCTAAGATACATTGCACGTGCAAATACGCCAGCCTTGGTTCTTCTTACACCAAGGTACTCTGTGGTTTGTTCTGCAGCATTTCTTGCTGTAAAGGCTTGAAAACCTTGTTCCACAATATAATTTATTCAGCAAAAATGCCAAAATACTTTTTTACCCATTATTGTGGGCCACTGCCACACTTTCTCTGTAAAAGATGTTTATCAAAGAAGTCTTTACATGTCCCAAATTTGATGTGAAATGTGCATTTAAAAAGGAGTTTAAACTCTTCGCTAATTAATTTTTCATCCTATTTACAGTAAAATAGGACTACCAGAATTCAGAATTTTATTCGCATCCTGAAAACTTCTGATATTTTGTTATATCAAATTTTACTAAACTTTAAACAGACTGATTTTCACCTTTTAACGGTAAAAACTGATTCCCCAGTTCAGCATGAAAATAGGTGAACAGTTCTTCAGTGTCTCCTTTTTTGTATCTCTTTTATCTTGCACAACAAAACCTTGTAGTAGCAGAGTTACAACTGCTCAGCTTCACGTAGAAAGAAGAATAAATAAATAAATGACACTCCTGGATGATTTTGCAATCATAATTGCTCACCTGAGCACAGACTGCACCCTTGCACACTCATGTACCCCACAGCGTGTTATTCACAAAGTCTTGTCTTTTCCATAACCCTGCACCAAAATAACAGCTACCAAAAAAAGAAAAGGAAAAAGGAAAGGTGATTTGCTCCTAAGTGCCTGCGAGGAAAACTTTCCATAGATTTCAAGCAATGAGTTCCCACGTCTTTGACACAGGCAGACTCTGAAGCCTCCCAGTCTCTACTGGTGGCACCAGCACAGCTGCTGTGGGCCACGGTGCTGGGGCAACACCTGCCTCCCTACCAAGGCCTTGCCCTGCCGACTGCCATCCTCCGGCTCATCAGAGACGGGATGAGAGCCCCCGAGATGCTGGTGGAGGGGGAGGAGGAGCCCTGGGCCTGCGCAGGGGGGAGCAGCACCCTGTGGGTGAACACCTACGGCTCTCTTGGGGCCCCCTCTCCCCACAGAGAAGAACGGTAGGCGGTTTGCAAACATAGCAGCAATCATTTCTAACATTAAACATATCCACAGGAACGTGACCTCACTCTACGAAAATGCAAAACTTATTAAGAATTAGCTACTATATTTGGAAACAGAAACAGGGAAATCAAACAACAAACAGGCCTTACTGCCACCCCATGTGTTCAGTCAGAACAGCAGGCTGAGCTGAACTGAACTGGGACGCAGCGCTGCAGGTGAGCCCAGCACTCAGGCATCCCAACCCACACACTGATCTGCGGCGCCGCTTCCCCTCACCTCGCCTCCGTCCTCCCCGTGTCCCTGCCTTTAGTCCCAAGGGGAAAGAATATCTGGAGAGAAGGTACATCCTTGGGTCTCCAGCAGTGGAGACCATCTGTCAAGGCACCCGCACCTGCCTCACAGCGTATGATCCTGCCCAGCACGGCTGTTGCTATGGAAGGTTGCCCCTAGAAGGGAGGCTCAGCACTTATCTGACTGTAGAGAAATCTAACGCAAAGCACACGTGTATTTTCCTGGCAGACATGAGTTTAAGTAGGTAAGCTCTTTAGAACTCCAAAACTATCTGTTATACAAACATATAAATGGTAACAACGATGATGATCCATTATTAGCTCCTAACAGGGAGTAACCGTGATGACAGGAAAGCACATCTGGGAACAATGACTCTTCTGCCTGGTGACCATGCAGTGCTATGACAGGCAGAGCCAGAAGGAATCTAACCAGTCTCCCATAAAAAGTCATCCTCCCACGAACCCCAACGAGGCTTTTCACTGTGCTCCTTCTGCCTAGCAAGGCTTAGAAGCAAAACACTCGGAGAAGCCTCGAGGAGTCCAGCCAGGCTGTGAAATTCAGCACTAGGACTGCACACAGCTGCTTTTGCAGGATGCGGTGAAGTCTCTGCAGCAGCAGGATATCTGTGCTCTGCTTTATCTTACAAACTTCACAAGGGGGGGAGGGAAAGAAGTTACCTTCTCTGATTGAATGCCTGAATGGGCAGTAGCTTATAGGACTTCCCTGTAAACTTAAAGGAAAAAAAACCAAACCCAACAAAACCAAACAGCAGGGAAAGTATGTAGGTGTGTTTATCAAGATCAACTTCATTCTGCAGTCTGTGCAACCGGTTTATCAAAGTTCTTGGTAGGTTCATTCATCTCAAAATTATTTGAGATCAAAGCAGTGATTGATTGATTGAAATCTAGTTTTAAAAAAAATAATCTTTTTCTGGTTATTCTTGAGCCTGTAATGTACGTATCGCATTCCTGGTACCCCACAGGGTTTGGTTGTTGTAAGAACCCATACGCATAACCAGCACAGTTCAAGTGAAGTCACTTCCTGTAGTTTACATGTCACAGCTTTTAACCAGTGTGAACAAAAAGACTTCTCTCATTGCTAAAAGTTGAATACATTTCAAACAATCAAGTTGAAAAATGCAGTTGGATTTGGTTTGTTGGGGTTTTTTTTTCCTTCTCTCCCCCCTCCCTCCCCTGGCTTGGCATGAAGTACTAAAACATTTTTCTTTTGGGAAGACTTTTGGCAGGCTGGCTGATTTATTTCAGTGTCAGACCTTTTAGTGAATAACACCAATGCTACTGTTGTAATTTAACAGAGACACCAGAAGGTTCTATCTTCGTTCTAGCAAAAAAAACCCAATCCAAGTACATACGTCTCCCTAAATGTCAGTAAGTGTAAATGCACACGCGTGTAACCACACACACCATATCAAGTGCATTAATACAGCACACAATTCTATCCACGGCAGGTCAACCACCAGAGTTTCAATTCTGGTAAAGAAAGTGCAATGATTCTAATGACTAATGGTTTGATTAGTTGAAATATTTCCAACCCTTCCAACATTCCCTTAAAAGGGAACCTCAGATTGGGTCTCTCTCTCCTTCACTGAACTCGGTTGTTACTGGCCACCAAGTCCAGATGTCTTCTGGCAGAGACTAGCAGAGGGCTCAGTGACAAACGCCACCTCTCCTTAGGAAACCAGCCCAAATCCATTCTTGCTCTTCCACTTGCGACACAACTTTCAACACGGGCTTGTAGGAACTTTGCCAGCAAAGACGGTAGCGGTTGGGATATATTTCCAGCTGCTTATTGGTAGAAAGAACCAGGTAGGTAGACACACATAAGAGAAGGAAATATGAGTTTACTGTAGGACACAATGAGGAAGCCTGGCATGACAAAGCAAAGAGATGCTGCACCCATCCTGCAGCTCGAGAACTCGACGTCTTTAGAGGCAGTGGCAACTAAATGAAACAATATACAGCTACTGGAAAGAAAAGCGCAGCACAAAAAACATGAGATCCACTTCTGCAGACAGAAGTCCGTGCACTTGGCTCTACTGGTGTGCAAGTAGCCACCTTATGAAAGAAGGAAGTCCATGTAGAGAAATGAATACACAGACACTTAGGACTGGTGGGGGCTGAGACCCTGGAGGGCCAATCCCAAAAGAACACTCCGATCCACGTCACATTCAGTGGAAACCAAGTCTGAATAAAACTGGAAAATCAGTTAATGTTCTCAGTGAACCGTCCAAACCTCCCACTGGTGTTCCAATTCACCCAAGAGAACAAAACAAGTTATTTTTTTTTTTAACTACTGAATCCTAAAGCATATATTTGAAATACTGAAACGTAGAAGTCTTCTTTCAAAAGCACTGGGGTTTGTAAATGAAGGGTCATTAAGAGCTTAGCAGAACAGCTTTAGGTCTTACTATGCATCATCTTCATAACAAAGGACACAGGCAACAACTTCTGTTATTACTTGCCTAATTTCCAACATGAAAAGGATGCCTGATTCCCAGCCTCTCCAGGAACTAAACAAGTAGGAGACTCTCATTCTTGGCCTTTATGATCCTGTTAAATTATTCTCCTCTTTTAAGGCATGAAATGATTTATTTTAAAAAAACCACAGACACTGGAAAGCTCTGCTGCAGAACAGACACAAAACGTACTTCAGTGAAAAAATACTCACGTGTGAAAGGGTTGTATCTGTGTTTCCATTTACTTGCTCTCTTTTCTCTGAGATCTAACATATACTTTTTTCTACTCTAAAAACTTTCAATGGGAACCACAAGATAATTATCTAGCACTGTATTAAAGAAATTATGTTCAACTGAGCTTCTTTAACAGAGCGATTAAGAAAGGATAATAAAATTGGCAGCAACAGATTAGGCAGCAGTATAGTACATTTCCCTCACAATAACTCTTCTCCTCAGACATAAGGACAGCCTTGACTCTAGTACTCTAAAACAAAATTACAAAGTGGAGTATTATTTGAGAATTACACCTGGGAGTTGCAAAAATTTGTGGGCTTAGAAAAAATTGCAATTTTTTTCTGCAGATGAAGCACTCTAAACTCAGATTATAATGTAAAGCCCTATTTATTCCCTCACTGTCAGTCAGTTCAGATTGAGTAAACATTCGTTTCTGATTAATTTGTAGTTTCTTTAAACTACTTCCAAAAGTCACAAAAATAAAAGTCATCTCTACTACTAGAATCTAAGAAGCAACCTTGCAAAGCAAAACTGCAATGAATTTGTTCTTGTTTTCATACTTTCCTAGCTTGAAGAACAAGATCAACAGATGGTAAAGGCATCACCTTGGGGGAAATGCACCGTTCCTCAGAAATGTATTTTTATAACCCTGGTCATTTAACATGCATATTTACTTAGAGCTGTGTATGATCACATGTTCCACCTCGTATATCTTACTCTATCAGTTGGCAATCAATTATTTTATACTTCTTCCACCTCAACGTCGCCAAAAAGTGACAATGATATTCATTTTTTATAAAGATCCTTGATCTTACAAAAGGCAAAGGCATAACTGTCTTTCCTAAAGATCTCCACGTACTTCCCTACACATCTTCACCCAAACGCAGTCCGGGATTTAAACATAACACACTCTTCCTTGCCTTACTGCCCAAGTAACAGAGAACTTGCCGTGTCTAACACGAATCATTTGCTTTCCTCTCCATTACACTAACAAAGCTCTGTTCAACTGAGCTTTCCATGACTGTAGTTCTTTTCTATTTAAACCATTACAACTACCCAGAAATCCTCATCAGTCAACATTTTCATGACACATCTAGACTATATGATTAAAATGACCTACAAATATAACTCCTTTCCAACTTAGATGTTAACTTTAAATTAGCTTTAGCTTTAGATTTTATGTCTGTCATGTATAAACATACTTAAGTGAGGTAAAAATCCACTCTTGACACATTTGGATAATAATAATGACAATAAAGCTCACATATCACTATCAGTCTTGTTTAGCTCAATGTTTTTACCTTGGTTGAAAGAATAAATCAATTTGCCTTTTTGCTCTTCCCTTTGAAAATCTTTGAAATTTAAAGGGAGATGCCACAAGCAGTTGCAGTTAAGCAATGTATTTTCATTTTCAGCATCGCTAAGTATTCTAAAGAAGGTAAGTTTGCATATGGAACCCCAGCGCTTCCAAGAAAAACGTAAGTTATCTGCTGCAGAGAAGAGCAAAATGCAACAAAACTAGTAACATTACTAGCTTAAAGTCACTCAAAACAAAAATGTCAGACTGAGGAACACAAAGTACTCTGAGAAAACGTGAACCTTCCCAAGCACTTCCCTTGAGATAAAGGGTTTACTCGAGTTTTCAAACAACTGCACAGACGCACAAGCAAGTTCACAACACAAAAGTAGCAACTGCTACTCGCACAACAGCTATTGTTCTGTTTGGAGCTTTGTCAGCTACACTTAAGCTGACAAAGGAAAAAATGACAATACTTAACTTTTTTTCCTATATAAGTTGGCCACACCTGAAAGCCATCGCAAGCCGTCACTACTTCAGCTCAGAAATCTTTTCCTTCAGTCACCACAGAAACTAATATAGAAGCTCTGGGGATTTGTTCTCTGGTTTTCAGTAGAAAATTTACATATGAATTACACCAAATTCCTTTGGTCTGATAAACTGTTCTGGACCTGCATGAAGAAAATACTGCTTCTTCATTATCATCCTCCTCTTGCTATTCTTCGCTGTCTTTACAAAAAACCTGCACATCTAAAACCAGCAAGTGTAGCCGTAAGCCCACCTCTTGCCTTGAGTTTATGCATAGACACACAGGTTTGAAATATACCCTTACATTTCAAGGACTTTTAGACTCCCATATTTTCTGCCAGACAGGCCTGCTTGTTAGTCACTGCCTTGTGCGTAAGAAATAACACAGTGATTTGTTTCAGTCAAGGAATCATCTTGCATGATGCAATTCGGCTGAGTCTTGAAGACATAATGAACTGCATATAAAACCCTCCATAAATGACTGCAAGACCCAAGCACCAGCTATTTCCTATTACTTTTCACATTCATTAATCACCATTAGACAAAGCCGAAATGAACATTCACAGAGGCTAGAAACAGCACAACAGTCACTTAACTGTTTCACATGACAGAACAGAATTCAAACATTGGTTTTGCACTCAAGAACACAAACACAAACATTTCATAATCACACTACATATGGGAAATTAAAACAAACCTTACCTTCTTTAAAATGGCATTTTTAGTAAAAAGTCAGGCTACGCTAGTACAATGTGGCAGGAACCGTGCCATCCTCCTTCAGCAGACTTTTCCAAATGCCCCTGTGTTCAACTAAGTCTAACTCTGCTCTGTTTTGTTTCCCCAAGAGGACCCATTCAGCACCATGTGCTCCTTTTCAGCTGTCAATAAACAGAAGTGGTGAATTCCCCAGCGCTTCACAAAGCTAGTTAGGCATAGCCATTCATTTCTTCAGGAAAACAGGGCATTGATTTCAGCAAATTCCCAGGGAGCAGCTACAACAAAGAGATCAAAGACCCACCTCCTTTCCTGCGTGGCTTTGGCGGGCCAAGGCCAGAGGAGCAGCAACAGGTTTCCCCAAGAGCGGGCTCGAGCCCCACCGACCACCATGTGCTCCATTCACGCCCATCGCCTTCCTACGTTCCCGGACAGCCCCCGGCGCTAACCGTGACAAACCCCTACATTCAGGCAGCATAATATACTGCATGCTAGTTCATCCAAGGATAAAAAGAAAAACAAGCTCCAAGGGAAGTCCGCTGCTTCCCTGACCGGCTGAGCCTCAGTGGCTGCCAGGCATTTTACACATTTCTCTCTCTTTTTTTCCTTAGCTTCTCCATCTAAAACAGAGAAACACTTGCTACCTCAAATCCATCAAGCCAAAACTTCACTGGGATGTTGGCTTTTCAGTTATCTCCACGGGCTTGAAGACTTGGCCACTGAAGTCTGAGGTCTAGCAGCGCAGCCCTTGCATTGTGCAGCCATGACATTTTCTTTGTGCATTTTACCCAGACTGAAGCATTTTCTCCCTAGGAATCTAAGAGGTTTTGTTCTGGTTTGGTTAATATTTTTTTTCTTTTTAATTTTACATCTAGTTTTCATTAATGTGACCTAGAACAATATTTTGAATCCTAGAATTTGGCCTTGTTTTGAAACAAGCATTAGTGAAAGACAATGCTGTGGTCAGGATTAGGGACTGGGTGGTTAGGCTACATGTCTACTACTAAACAGTTAAGAGCCAGAGACTGTTCTCTGCTGCTGAGACCACTTGGCATTAGCTCCATATGTCTAAACACACCTCACCTCCTTCTTTTTTCCCCCACAAACAGTTTGGTTACATTCGAATTCCTTGCCTGAAACAGAATGTGATGGATGTTATCTCCAAAACATGCCTTGGTGTCGCTCGTTAGCATAGGCCAGTTCTAAGCTCACGCGCTGGCTCTGTACTATTTATTTATATAAAAACAGACACAAAAACCTAAAGTCACTGTACAGATTTGTCGTCCTATTCTTTAGGTCTCTCTTGTGCACTCACATTTTTCTAAGGTCCTACCCGGCTGACGTCACAAACCCCACAGGCACACGCACTCTCACCAGCTGGAACCCAGGAAGTCCCCTCAGCACTGGTCCTGCCTCGAGGCCAGCCATTCAGTTGTCTCCAAGTGGGAAGACAAACTCCTGTCCCTCCTAGAATGACCAAGTATGACAGGACAAGTGGTACAACACTGAGAAGACCAGGGACAGGGATGGCTGATGGTTGCACAGAAGACAGCTGAGCACACAAAGAAATACAGAACTGTAGAATTATCTGAATTGCAAGAGGCCTGTGGAGGCCAACTAGCCCGATCTCTTGTTGAAGTAGGCCCTTAGATTAGCCATTATCCAGGTCCCTGTCAAGCTATAGCTCAAATATTTTCAATGTGGGAAATACCACCACCTCCCTGGGCAGCTTATTCCAATGATTCATCAATCCACAGTGAAAGCATCGCTTACATCCAGCAGCATCTTCCCTGACGCAATCTGTGGCCAACACCTCTTGTCACAGCACATGCTTGGGGAAAAAGTGTTTCCACCTTCCTCTCCATAACCACCACTTTTTCTACTGGAAGACCATGTTTAGATCACTTTGAGCCTTCTCCAGGCTGAACACACCCAACTCCTTCAACCTCTACTTAGGTAACAACTTCTCTAACCGTCAGGAAAAGCACAAGCGAGGTGCTGACACAGGGGTGAAGAGAAAAATGAAACTACTGGGGCATAAACTAGCTAAAACAGTCAAAGCAGCTTAAACATCTGAGCAGAGTTAAGGAGCCTTAAGTGATTTTAACAAGGACCAGTGTGCAGTCACCCTTCCATCTCTCAACATTTCACTCTTGTTGGGAGGTTTGCCTGTTCTATACAATACAGTCAGGCATATTACATCCCTCATTTTCAAGTTTTCCCTGCATCTAAACGGCACTCAAGGATGCCCCAAAATTGCCAGTTAGCAGATAAAGCTCAAAAAATGCCCTTTCACAAATAACTTGAAGTACAGATATTGCCTCCACAGATAGCTGTTGTATTTCAGTAAACCAGTGATATTTTTATATTTATTAACTGATTACAGTTATTGACAAAAAAAACTGGTTTTCTTTGTTCCTCTGAGGAAGTATTGGAGTCCGATAAAATGGGTGATGAAATCCCCCTCTCTCATACTATTCAATGCACAGTGGGGCAGCTCTGGAGGCAGCGATGAAAAAAGGCAGCTAAGGCACTGGAGGGGCTCCGAAAGAAAGCATGTAGATCACAGCAATAAAACCAGAAAAATGTGCTTGATTCTGCAGAAAGCCTAGGACGGAGCAAGAGCACGTGAGTGTTGGGGAGATGTGAGCAATAGCTTTTTGAAGAGACAACAGCAAAGTAGAGGAATATGCCATTTGTATCTTCTTTGCTGTTGATAAAGAAGGATAGATAATAGCAGTGAGGAGTGAGATTTGGATGCAACTTGGATAATGATGTTCTGGAAAGACAGGAGTTAAACTCACAAAGTGATTAAAACACCCCAAGCGCATCACTCAGCAGTCATCTGGGACGGTATTTGTGCCAAAGATAGATAAAACATTTTAGACAGAATTGTAATTTTTTAAGTCTCAATGAACCAGTCTGTTCTTATACAGGGGCCAGATTTTTACAATTTTACTCATATTAAGTCATGCCTTACTCCAAGAATAATCCCGTTGATTAGAATGGTAATATTGTTCCACAGATGTCTCAGAAGAAACACAAATGTAAAAGCAGACTTTATACTTGAAAAAAGACATCAATCACGAGCACATCTGGGAATCTGATAAAAACATATGGTACAAAAAATCACTGTGGGATGACGGAAATGTACTTACACAGCAGGTCTGTGGACATGTTTACAGATGAGGCAAAGGAAACCTACATAAAATAAATGAGAAAAGAATGATCAGTTTTCTGAACTAGCACTATTCATGTGTAAACCTCATGCTAGCTATCACATGCATAGTTTTTTAGTTCTTTAGGAAAGGAGGAGACCACATCTAGGGAAATCTATCGAGGAAGAATTTCAATTTGTGGAGGAAAAGAGTAAATCCACCTATTTTATATTCCTTAATAAATGGTTCCACTTAATTTCACAAACAATGTGAATTGATGATATTAATACAATAGATATTAATTAAGAACAATTGACCGGATGCCACATCCTCATTAACATTTGTTATCAAACCAGAATTTTCAGATGCCACGTAATTCTACCCCACCGCATGCCATTCTGTGTTTAAGCCTGCTATTTCTGAAATTCATCTTAAGAGTCCTCATCCTTGCAAAGTCAACAGGAATACTGACTAGATACAGGACAAGACATTTTATTTGCTCTCTTGAAAGACTTGGAGGGACTTGTAGCTTTCTCCTCAACTCTGTTCAACTTGTTCCCTTCCCATTCATCTTGCTGGTTTTTGACTGAAATTTTATTATAAGCACATAGGAGGAGAGCCTGTATTTTCTGTAGCTGTCTGAGCAACCTCCAGCACAGTGGGATTGCAATGTGTGGACAGGGCTAGTTGGAGCAACAGAAATAACAAGGGGGCATATGAACAACAGCACGAACCACAGGAGCTCATGCCATCTTCTTGTGTCCTGTACAAGTCTTGAAAATTTCAGGCAGTGTTTGAAGATGTACCTATATGATTTAGAGTGAAAACCTGACTCTGATGTAGACAACAGTATTTTGTTGCCAAGTGTAATGGGTCAAAGAGGAGATCTTCATTTTTGAAAACAATATGATCATTAGTAAGATACTTTCCAAATTAATTGGTTGGGATAACTGAGAGGAGTAGGGAAGACGGCAACAAAGATGAAAATAGATAGCGAAGAATAATGCTAACTGAGGAGGAAACAGACTGAAAGTGCGTAAAGAAGTGGTAAGATAAGGTGAACACAGCGCAAGGATGCGCCAGACAGGAGTCAGTGGCCTGCTGATGGGAACTGGACAAGGAAGAAGATGGGACTGCCAAGTTATCCATAAGCAGGATGAGGAAGCTGAGATCCACCTAACTGCTGAAACTGAGCACAATTTAGCACCATTTCCAAGTTTGAGAAGACTAAGATAACACTGCTTGTGACCCACTGTAAGCACCTAAGCGGCTGCCTTAGCTTGAGGACACGCTGTGTCTCCACATACAAAAGCATCCATGCTGAGCATTCTTCTCAGCATTTACTGAACATCATTACTGGGCAACATAACAAGCAGGCTGATTACATTAGCGAGTTGACAGTTGATCAACTTACACATCCTCATACAAGTGCTCAAAGACTCAATCCCAACCAAGGTACACAAAGTTAGGAATCTGACTTGCTATCTTACCACGTGCCTCTTCACGACATAACCGATCCCCAAGGATTTAAACTGCCAATCCTAGCATAAAAGACAATACATAGGGAAAATATATTTTACAGATGCTCTGCACTCTGGAATTTGGAAGACTTCTGATGTTGAAATATAAAGAGTTGCCTGGTCTTTTGTTCCCACATGCATAAACAAGTCTTTCAAGCCTATGCTGCCTTCACCAAACAGAAGACAAGCCTAAGTTTTGCATTTTAGAGTGATGCGCAGTGTTGGGTGGTGAGGGGTAGCTGACAGGTATGCTGTAGTCTTTATTGCAGAAAATTGGTATTTCCATTACAAAACCAAAAAGATCCCTCCCCCCTTTGGGCTACACACATTCCATACCATCAATGGGGTAAAACTGACAGCAAGCAGCTCATCAGAGTTCTTCAGCAGGGAAGACGCTACAAGGAAAGACACTTTAATTTGCCATGCACAAGCACCCTATGTCTTTTGAGGTGCCCTACGACATTTGAAGCACGCACGAGGCCAACAGCTAGAATATCAGTTACACAGGGAAAAGAGTCTTTCCTAGACCAGGAGGCAGAAGCCAGGCAGGGTTACCCAGGGGATCTCAGACAGCACTAGATGCTTACGTTTCAGCCAATTAATCAAGTCCTACAACAGTGCAGTCTGTCTGTTTTTACAAGAAGCCAGGCAGGGAACAGACAGGTTGCTGGTACATCATCATCACTTCTGTCTGAAATTAAGGGGACTGCAGATGAGGGATGAAACACAAGTACCAGCACAGCAACTTCTCTTTTGTACCCTCTACCTCCTGTCAAAACAGCTGCCTCTGGTGAACATAGAGCTTATAAACTCATTTTTGCCTCTGTGTGGGACTCTGTCGCAAATTTATAGACCATGCATTTTGTGTTTCAGAAGTGACTGTAGTGGGCACGCTGTGAGCGTGTGTGACTTGGAATGGGTACACATTGTGGTGGTCGGATTGCCTTGGGGCATCCAGGGTCCACAGTGGGAAAGGCAATGCCTGTTACCCCTTCTGTTCTGAAGCAGAGGACAGGGAAGTAAACAAGACAGCCAGGTTGCAGGTATGGTCCACGAGGAGGACCTATATGAGGATTGGGGTTGCTACTGCACTACAGGAAAGGTTGACTCCTACAAGGACATGCACAGCAAGAGAAACCAGCCTGCACTGAACTTCTAGAGCAGTTCATGATGCACACAAGACATCAGTGAAAGCTGCCAACAACAGCCTTAATAATTACCTTGATTACCAGGGGTTTGCATTGAGCGGCAGCAAGAGGGGTCACAAAGACTCCACTTTCAACTCCTATCCCTGGAAAATACTATGATGACACCTAGATGAAGTTTCTGAATGCAGTTCTCATCTGAAGTCCTGTATCTATTGCAGGTCACTGCAGATTTCTAGGAAGATACCACAGCAAACGGTGCTTGCTTCACTCATCCTGAGGCTTGTTTTCACCAGAGATGACAAACTCCCCAGCAAAGGAGGCCAGGAAATTGCTCCATGACTGACCTTTGCGTTGTCTGCAATGTAAGACTACAACTAGCTGTTCAAGACAGCTGCCTTGTCACTGCATTCTCACATGGGTTCATGTGACAGAGCTCTTCTGCTGCCCTGACTCTCTTCCAGAAGAGGTACATCCACCTTGCCAGGCATCATGTCCCAGAAAGCCAAAGGAAAAGCAAGCACTGATGGGGAATAGACAGAAGTGACAGCAACAGGAAAAGCTTTCACACTGACATTGTAGGTTATACCCGTATGGTGCCATCTGTAGATGACAAGAGAACATGCTGTCTGCTAAGGAGACCTGTGCCACGCAGAGACAGCCTTGGATCAACAGCTTTTGCACTATGGGATCCAGTGTGAGTGGAATCCAGGCTCTTCTGCACCAGTTAGCATTTGCCCCCCCTCAGGTCCTCAGAGGTTATTACAGAATTCTTCACAAAAACAATGTCAAAACCCAACAACAATTGTTGGCACAGGCATACTCTTTCTAATGATCTTACATCACTCAGCTCAAAAATGCACCCCAGTTTCCCACTGCAGGTGTTACGTTAACCAGGCACTGGAATTCACTTGTCCTGATGCTGTGAAGCCATCTGTCCACCTTACTTGTGTTTCTGAAAAAGGGATGCAGCTACTCTTCAGATAAGAACATCCAAGACAACCCACCCAAACATTCACAACAGCCCCACGTAGATGACATTGTTATCTAAGTACTTCTTATCATATTTTAAATGAGCAAATGTAAAATGCAAGTAAAAGCATTTTCTCAACACCTCTACGGTAAGTACTACGTTTGCAGATGTCTTTAAAATACATAAGCAGAGATGTGACAGGAAACCCACACTTAACCTACTTACACTGAGATTAAATCAGGAAGGACTCTCTTCCTCCATTACAGAAATCCGTTGTTGGGGTTCAACTTTCAGCACCCTCAGGTCGCATCCGTCAGGAGACAACACATCTACCACACTACATTAGCATTCCTCTGCTGTCCCTGCTTGTTCTCTTTTGGTTACTGCTGGTGTTCGTGCCGGGCTAATTGCATTTCTGCTGACATAATTTCTCTCCTCCTGAATTCATAAACAGGAAGGAAAATTATAATGATATAGAAATTATTTAAGTATTAGCAGAGTACCAACAGGGAAAAACTAATAGGCAAGGCCAAAACCGCCATGCAGAGAAACCTCTGCAAATTTTCTGAAGTTTGTGTTAGTCCCACGTGCACTCCCACAATCAGGATTTGGGACAGGCTAAGTATAACTCATCAAACACGCCCAACAGTGAAATTCTGTGTGTTTATCTACCACATGCAGATTACTTCACTGGAGAAAACATGAAATTACACATCACTTTATAACTGATCGCATAAAATAGCATCTATTTCTGCTTTTACAAAATTACATAACCTTTTCAAATAAAGGAATTATTTTATAATTATAGAACAGAATAACTCTTTGACACCATAACATCTTTCTTTATGTACAGGACTCTGCACCCTTCCCTTAATTAAGCAAAGAACTTGAGCTGATATTGCAGAAGTTTTTAAAATCTGTGTTTTATTTGCTAATGTAAAAAATAATGAAAACCCAAAGTTACACATGAAACATCTCTTGCTTTTACCAGGGACTATGTAGACATAAAACAGAGGTGCACAAAATCATAAAGCAGACTGTGAGTGGATAAAATTCATGCACTCAAGGATATCTTTTCTCTAAAGTGTTTACTAAGAATATTTTGTATGCCTTCATGATAATTGTTTTGAAGTGTGTATACACACACAAAACCCACACAAATACATAAACTAGTCCTGCTGCTGAAGGAAACTTTATAAATACACACATACCTCTGCAGACCACACAAGAACCAAGAGCACTGTCAGTTTCCAGTGACCTCAAGAGGTCAGGCAATAAGTTATTGTATTGACTTTGATAATTTTTTGACCAGTTGGCTATTATTTTACCAAAACTATATTAAGCGTTAAATTTGGATACATAAAAGTCCTGGCTTTCCACTCCCTGTATCAATCAATCCATGTTCTAACCTGGTTACAATACTCTCAACGTAGCATCATCAAATACAGTCCCCATATACACCCATATACTTCCTTTCAAAGGAAAAAAATAATTTTCATTAAAAGTAAATCCCTTTTATATCTTGTGTCCTAATACCAGGAACACAAATACCAACAAACCCCACTCTGTTTCTAAGCAAGTTTTTCCTGTTCTGAAATACGGCACTGTCTCTCATCACAATTTTCCCAGCTTGTATCACTTTGTGTTGGTCTGTTTTGGTCAGCAAAAGACCTGTGGCAGACAATGCATCCAGCACAAGTCTTTACCCATCTCCAGTGCCCTGATAACAGAAGAAATACTATTAAATATTATTTTTAAGAAGCAACAGTAACAAAAGGGAGAGAAATCCCTGTGGAATGATACCAAACAGCATCTCATGCCAGCCTGCCTTACTGAGGGCTGCTGTTGTTTGGCTTTGCAAAGTACTCAGCGTTTTGACTGCGATCCAGCAAAGCATTTCTGTATTTCCCATGTCTTTCCACCACTGACTCTCAGGGAACTATTTGTACATGTGAAGACAAACCTACGCTTTATATTTTGCTGGGTCAGGGTCAAGGCACCAATCATCTTTCCGGATCCTTGTTTTGTTACGAGAATTGGTTAAAATAAGCTTACAAAAAATCTTAAAAGCGTGAGTTTTAAAAAGCCTCAAGACCCAGGAACATTCCTAAAATAATTTGCATTCCACAGCAAAACCATTTCCATTTCAATGAGCCTGTGGAGAGGGCTCTGGTCTACTCACTGAAACTCAGGAACTGCAATGGCAAAAAACAAACACCGAACCCTCTTGTGTCACGTGAAAAAGCGCTTTTTCCTGTCCTCCCTCAATATCTTGGCTAAACTCCTTTCATCGCTTCAGGCCTGCATCTCAACACTGATTTCAGAAAGGGCACCCACTTCTCTCCTCTGGACGGGCTGGTGGCAGGGAGATTTCCTTTCTCTTCCCTGCATCCTCCCCAGACAGCCTTCCGCAAAGAGTCAACAAGTCGCCAGCAGCTTCAAAAAAGGTTTTATGAGAACCCTGGCTTTAACACTCTCTCCTTTCATTAGCTCACTACAAACAGAACTCATTAGCAGCCTCCAGATTTCCAAACTCGGTGAGCGAAACCCACTGCGGGACTGACAAGTTCCTGCATGGAGCAACAGCTGCTGCCATAACCAAAGAGGGGGATACACACTTAGCCAGTACTTCAGTTACGACAGGAAATTTCAGGAAATAGGAAAACCAGATTTGTCATCTGGAAGCCAACACCTTAACTCACACTTCTTGGTAACGATTACGGTAATTTAAGAGGCAGAAATTATGGTAAAAAATCTCAGATTATGGCAATCTAAACCCTCCCAGCCTCAGATGCTCAGAAACTTTGCACATATCAACATCCTGGAGATGCATCGTACAGCACTATTACAATAATGTAATGCAGTGTGTAATGCTGCTGCTATATTATTTAAATATTGATATTCAAATAATTTGATCAAATTTCACTTTCAGATTCTTGCTCTCACTTTATAGGTAGCTTTAAATTTCAATGCTGTGAAACAAGCATTTCATTCAGAAACCTGTAAAACTGAGGAGCTTTTACCTTAAAAAGGATTTCAGGTAGAGAATATTGGTATTTTTACAGGCATTATATACAGCTATTTTAGATGCAACATACGATCCCAGTAGTAATTGTAACAGGTTTAGCAGCTTTGTCTCTTTAGCTGCTCCATAAAAGCCAGCTGTCTCTATACATAAATTATGTATCAAGGCATAATTAATGCTCTTCCACAATATGTTCCACTGTTTGTTAACGGCATCTTGGCTACTAAAAGTATTTTCTTTTCTCTGTCTACTCCTAAAGGCCTCAGACTTACAGAATTGCTTGAGTCCTCTGAAGGAAGCAATAACAACACTTGTACACCCTAAAAACTCAAACTAAAGCATAAGCAAAAAGTTTTCACCAAGAACTTAATACTCAAGGTAGGGAGACAACAGTAGCTGATTTATTTAATTAAACACCGCAAGCCTTGTACTGGATAACAGCTGCCTGTCACATCCCGCAATCTGTTTGCCGCAACCTGCACGCTCAGATTTTCTGGCAACAGCAATCAGATTTACCAATGCCAAACTAAGCAGCAAAACCACCCACGTCCTTTCACTCCCATTTGCACATGAGGACCAGCTGGAGTAGGATAATGCATGAAAAATGCTATCTACCACTTCATACGGTAAAGGTGCAAGGGGCAATTATTAAAAATAATTTACTGAAACTGAGCCATTACATCGAATTATCAGGAAATGATTCTGTTGGAACCAGACTGCAACTTGAGGACCGATTTCTTATTGCCTTTTCTTAAAGGGTATGTTAGTTTTAGGGGTTGTATTTTCATAGCAGTGCTTAGAATGCCTATAGTGTACAACTCTAAAAATATCCAAATCCTCTAAATACTGCATGTATACTTGACAAAGGAAAGTTAAATGGGTTCCCAAACATGACTTTTCTGTTTCCCTAATTTTTAATTTGATTATGAAGCCATATGATTCCAAAAATCAACAAATTGTGGCTGATGGGTCAATGTTGAATAAATGTAGATATAGATGCCGATTCAACATACTGAATCACCATTCGTATTCAGAACAGTAACCTGTTTCTCCAGTAAAGGAGAGAAAAAAGTTGCTCCCCACTGCCAACTAAAGATCAGTTGAACCTCTCCTTCTCCCATAGTGACAGCTTGTAATAGAGAGCTACTGCTGCACTTTCCGAGGTCTGGACTGGAAGCCTTCTTGGTAGTTGCATGGTACACAAACCTCTTGGGATCCTGTGCCACTCAAACCAAAAAACGTGGCCCTGCCTGCACAGTGTTTGTGCTTGTTTAAAATTTCATCCTGCACAGCAACGTAGTTCTACCCTTTTCTCCAGCAAAACTGAAACTTGAATAAATTAGAGGAGACTGGCTCTTGTCTACACAAGCTTCTTTTTTCAGTGTAGGAGAATGTGAAAGGAATTATGAAATCAGAGTAACAAGGCCAATACTGAAGAGTCATAGAGACCAGTAAAGGAAGAGCTCAGCCGCCACCTCCACGAAATGAAAAAAAACCCACTTAAAAATAAGTAACCATTAACTCCCATATCAAGACTAAATTAGGAACTCAAAATTTGGTGCACTGTGGATTAATAAATGCAAAGTACTGGCAGATATAAAATACACCTTGTGTTTCAGCAGTTCAGCATTTTTGTTATAGCCTGTATGCCATTTTTCCAGAGACAGCCCCGGAATCCACTTAACCACTCCAAGGGCTCTAGCAACAGAGGCAAAGAACACTATTTCTTCATTTAGAAGTTATCCTGATACAGAAAAGCTTGTTACAATAAGATAGAAAAAACCCCTGTGATCTCTAACTTTCCGTTAAAAGTTCACCAAGGGGTCATTTGTTCTTATTTCTTCACGTAGTTGCACGACCTCTTCAACTTTGACATTTGAAGCATCCATTCAATATGGTTCAGTGAGTTAATGAAAAATAACCCCAAACAACTCAGCCATTTGACATTTGCACCCAGAAGGTCATTTCAGTAATTTATAAAACCTACACGAACCTATTCTGTCAGATGTTCATACAGCATGTGAGGTCTGCAAGTGGATGATCTTAGAGTTATCTAAAAGTGTTCACTATCCGGTACTTAGTTGGTTTCGGTCAACAAACCACTGAAGTATTTTTTTTTGTCGCACCATGACATTCTCATCTCCAGCATCTACTACAAAGTTAATAAAGAACCCCAAAGTTTTCTCATAAATGGTGACTGATGACTTGCTCACCAGATTCGCAGTGGGAAAAGCAGTATGATTCAAGAGTCAGCGCTCCGCTGGGAAAACCCAAAACCACAGGTCATGCTTTCCACAAAGATGCTGTTTTAAGTTGTCCCGTAAACTCTATGGATTCAAATTTTGAAGAACATTCGTGTCAAAATAAATGAAATTAAAATTATAGTTTAATGCAATTTAAGATTCTGGGACCTAACTATGCTATTCGAAGTATGACAGCAATCTTGGCATCTAAGTAGATGTATGACAATTTTTGCTGTCAGGTTGGAATTTTTCAAATCATAACCTGACTATGGGATTTTCTAAATCAGATGATTTATAAGGTAATCAGTGCAAATCATTGACCATAAAGTTAATTCAGAGATTTGAGAGTCAAAAATATAGTAAATTAGACTAGAAAAAAGTTTTAAAGCAATATATCCAGGTAATATTTTTACAGATCAAAAGACACTCATTCTACAATGTTGTAAAGTATTTTGTGAACTGGTTTACTGATTTGGGTATAAAATATTTAAAATAACCTTATTTTTATAACTGGTTTGCCATTAGTTTACGAAGTCTGTAATATTTTTTGTAATGTTCCATTTTAAAATTATTTTAAAATGTTGATACTTTTAATGCTGATAAAGTGGTACAAAAAACTTAGCAAACATCCAACTTCTTTTTTTAAAAGGACCGAGACTCACAATCGCTTCTCATCCAAGTCAGTTTGATGACCTCTCAAGATCCTCTCACACACTCTGCACCTCAGTATTTCACCTTCAGTAGGGGTCCAGAGATTTGTAAATATTTGCCTGTATGCGTGCTGAGGCCTGAAAGACTGAAGTGTTCTGAGACTCAGGCTTCAACACTGACAAATCACTGAACCTGTAAGAACAACTTACAGAAAAAAAATCACTGACAGTCTGCTCTTTTCTTTTAGAATAAGATCAGAGGGGAAAACCCATTTATTCTCTCACCTACCCTTGTTCTTTTTCTTCCTTGCTGATCTCACTGTTTTGCTCAGGGCAGTCTCTCTTCATTTTGTTCAATAAATGCCTGAAAACTAGGATACATTTTTATCAAACAAAACCCTCCACATACCTCAGCAGACTCAAGTGAACAATCTGCACAGCAAATTCATGCATTCAAAAGGGAGATGACTCCATCTATCACTCACACACACAAAGAATATTTTAGAGAGAAGAACAGCATGCAAATGTGCACAGGTCAAGTAAAGATGATTTCCAAGCATGAAAATTATTCTTGTCACTGGCAGCTGCTACGCGAGAAGTAATAAGGTCCAGAACCAGGCACAACCAGTGACAAGAATATCATTACAATCCATCTGCAACCTCTAAGGCACCCAAAATGCCTCTGCAATCTTTTTTCTAAGCCAAAGTGAAAAGCCAAAGGACAGGTTTCTAAACCAAGACACTGTGAGCGTCACCACAGCAATAAGAAACTTTTCACAACCTCCCTTCCACAATGGGTTCACAGAAGGGAAAGCAGAGAATACTTTTCAGAACTACAGAATTTGAAGATCACAGATTTTATAGTAAATGTGTGCTTGCTTTGCCAGCTTATTTACTTGGTTTGTGGGGAAATTAGTGTTAGGTTTGTAAAAACAAGTGAGTCATGAACAAGTCCAAACACTTCCATTAAAACTTCTTTTTGTCTGAATAGACAGAGTTAACCAAAACCAAACCATTTTGCAGAAATGTATCAGTTTCACTGGCTTTGGGATGAACCAGTGCTACAGGCTGTGTTATTATATAAATTGTTGGTTTCATTCTCCTTCATTTGGGATACAACAGCCTCCCTTCACAACTGTGGAAATCCTCATCGGACACTATTTTTCTTGCTTTTATTGGCACCTACCACCAAGGTCCAACCACTGAGTGATCTCTGCCCGATGCCTGGCACCACTGGAATGAGCAAGGGCTACTGCGCTGCCAGGTTTACAAGATGCACTCACTCGGGATACCTCGTGTGCTGGTTTTCAAACTTCTGTTCAACCAAAAGAGGGAGTTATCCCAGTGTATCTGGATTCATCCTGGACAGCAGGCCCCGTTTTTTCTTGGATAAGTTCTGAGAATACAAAAAGGTAGTGTTTCAACAGGTAAATCAGCTGACTTCAGCAGCCAATCACCTGCTTGCTGTTTCACTGTAAGAGGTATTAAGTCACTTGTTTAATTAACACGGGCGATTGATGAGATATCTAAGTGCAATTGAAGCAGAAAAGTTACGTTAGTTCTTCTTAGCTTGTCTTAATTGCTTAAAACAGGTTTAATGCCTTTAACTTCCTCAACAATGCAGGTAAGCCATGACTCCCATCAAGATACAAGAAAAAAATCAGAAGCCAGAAAGCATCCTAGAGTCTTTTTGCTTTCTAGAACATTACAAGGGTTGCTTCTTTGCACAGAAAGTTGATCTGGTTGCTAAGACTAAATGAAAGTGGTATTACAATAGAACTTCTTATGCTGACAAAAAAAAATCACTGGGTTTTTTCACTGTTCTTCCATCTAAGAATATTTCTTTTGCTTCTTCAATCTAAATTCAGCTATGTTTTTAGTAACTTCTTCCCTTTAGCTAATACTTTCCGGTATTTCATTATCATTTCCTTTGCCTTTCGCTTTACTGCCTCTTTCCAGATCTTTGTTCAGCATCACTGCTTTCCTTCCTTTCACAGTCCCCCTGGGTTCTCTGCAGGCCACATCTGCAGTGTTGACTCTGGAGATAATTCCACCTGACAAAGAAGGAATATCCACCTCTCTGGGGCCAAAAATAAACTCTGAACTAGCTTAGTTATGTCTTTAACACATGCTTCACTGGTCCTTCCACTGTTTATTACTGCAGGACAATATAATGATTAGATACTTGGTGTCTTCTTTGAGCATCAATCTGTCAAGGCACTGGCAAACCAGAATTTTAATCCTTTATGAATCACTTGTTTATTGCCTTGCAGCACTTCTAATTGTAATCTTTTAAAAAGCTGTATTGATTCTAATGTTACTTATTTCTGTACGGCAGGACAAACCAATGTTGATGATATTATACAACTGAACATTCTAGCTGAAGTAAGCCAATAAAATTGCAGTGATAGTTCATGGCCAAAACCACACGTGGGACATTCGCTGTTGCAGTTCTCTCTGAAAGATGTACGTGACACCCTTGCAGAAGATATTCATGCTTATCCTCAAAGAGTCCCTCAACACCATTCATAGCAACAGGAACCTGGAAACAAGAGAACAAGTGGGGAGCCAAGTATAATACTGCTTGCAACTATATTCGCTAGCACAGGCTAGATACTGCCACTCCAATATTTTCCTAGGTGCAATCATGACGCGAAGAAAAGCAAAGCACGTCTGCACCGGCTTGGTTAACCGTGCCGCCGTATAGGACTTGGAGCAAATGCTGTGCCCTTTGTCTGCTCTAGGACTCAGACGGACTGCATGGGGGCTATGCCTGCACTCTCTATGTCTCCACTACAGGACCCTTCAGCTCACCCATACCATACCCATGACTTGTATGGCTAATACACACGGTTGACCACATTGGTGGCACCACCCTATGCACTCTACCAGCCGCTATTCTGGATTTGCTACAAACACATTTCCTGCTGCAGTTCTTCAGATGTTCGTGTGAGACGCAATGGCATTAGAAGTTTGCCTCCCAACAACATGAACCCAGCACATAACGTTCACCAACCCGGTTAGCATTGCTGCGGAGACAAAGCATGGTGCCACCTGTGCAATAAACATGGTGAGCTATTCCACGCAGAGTGCTGCGTCACACCGGTCATCTGCAACATCCCTCAGCACAAAGAGTTGACATTTAGCACTGAAACAGCTCTATCTGCAACAGGCAGGTCTAGGCAGCCACCAGCTTAACTACCTTAACCATGAGCACAAGTTTCCCTGTCAGGAGCCCCTATATAAGGCAAAAAGAATACTATCACTCTAAACATCCATGAGACAACACCACTCTCCTATTGTAGCTCAACACACAAGAGACAACTCCCCTGCTCCTCCCCAAGATACACATAGAAATGGCAATGAAGAAGCACCCTCCTATGACAGACCCATTCCCATCTCCCTCAAAGGAGAGGAGGCGAGCATGGAGGAGAAAACAACTGAGACCTGGAACCCATCTACATTACACTGAGGTGTAGCTCCCAGCAGTTGGGCTGGGATGAACATTGACACTTACTCTCTGACTCCTGTGGATTAGAGCTGGGAGGTCTTCTTCCCCTTCACTTAATTGTTGGAGAGTCACGACTAGGCACCACTCACAGCAGACCACGGCGATATTCCTGAGATACTCCCTACGTTATCTTTTACACTCCAGTAGCAGCACCTAAGCTAAGAATAACAAGATGAAATGCACACAGCTGTTCTGCACAGCTGCCTTCTCAGGCTCTTCACCGATACAGCTAAGAACTAGAGTTTTCATTCCCATTTGTCTAATACCTTCAAGGATTTATTAGTAAATCAAAGAGCTAAATCTTTCTGCACTTGGAACTTGTGGCTCTCCAAAGGAAAAAATGACAACAAACAAGGATGTTGAATTACCAAGACTGAGTTAATTTTAAACCATTTTACAATCCACCACAACAACTAGAAATGCATACTTATCTGCATTTTATTCCCACTGCAGTTTTTCAGGGGTTTAAGCAAGGGAATTTACAATGTCGGTGTGTTCGGGGATGTCCTTTGAAAATCATAGCAGGTCAATGCGAGAAAACACACTGGGAGATAATCAGCGTAATCAAGTTATCTCTCCAACTTATTAGAGCTATAAATCAGTGCCTCATAACACAATCTCTATTGTACCATCATTCCAGCTTGCAATTATGAGTAGGTAATGCCATTTGGAAAGCTTAAATTTTGCTATATCAAGTTGTCTGTGAAACAGGTTCTCCTAAAATAGTGCTCTAGGTGCAGGAAGTCAAAAGATAGAAGCAGATCTGCTCTGTCCTTCAAGACAGAATTAGTTTATGAAGTCATCCTTGATCCTCATTTAGCACTGCAACTCATGCCATTTTACAAAAGATCAATCAGCAGAGGCAGCAAAAAACAAGAAAAAAGAGGAAATATGAGAAGCACAGGGACAAGGGCTACTGGAAAGAACTGTCGCTTCTAAATGGTCACGTCGGTGACATCTGGAACACTAACTGCTCTTTCACAGCAAATTCCAAATAGTCCATGTTCATAAGAATGCATGGAAGAAAGAGATAAGTCAGAAAAAAACAAAGCTCGAAGCAAAATATTTATTTGATTATTCTCAGGATATGTGTGGAATTAGGTTTTATGATCAACTTTCAAGAACTTCCCATACAGAATTCAAGTGGATGGACTTCTTTCTGTCCTAACTCTTGTTATTTCCTGCTAGTTATCATGAAATAGCAGTATCCTTGGCATCATTTGAAGATATTTCCTACTTCTTTCCATGCACGCAAGGAAAGAACAAACAGTTTCTTCTGGGTTTAGGGACAATTAAATGATGTGGCTAATTGTACGGTAGCATATGCTTAAGTAGAAGTGTGTGACTGCTGTTCCCTTGGTGTTTGAAGCACTGTCGTTTGCTTCATGCTTATCTTTGAAAGCAGGAACATCTTAAAATAAAATCTCAGTGGAGCCAATAGGAAACTAATTGGCAACGTGTACTTTAAATACACTCTGGTTCTGCAAATATCTTGTGAGCCAGATTGCTCTTACTGAAAAGGACTATTTAGATGCATAAAGTTGGACAGGGTGAGGGTTCGTGGTTTTGGTTTTTAATTATCAGCTGACAAGTTAGGAGTCTGAGGGAAAAGGACAGCAGCAGCTCAGGTCCCAGCCCCTGCAACACACTGTGGAATAAATGTGTCTCAACAGTGGGAGGGGAGAATTATCTTACGCTGTTTCCTTTCCAGCAAGTCCTGGCAGAAGGGCAGGCAGGGAGAGAAGAAATCTGTGTGCTCACAGAGCTTCACAACAAGGAGATTCTCACTGCAGAGCAGATTACGGAATTCAAAGGAAGTAGAAGTTATTGTCTTTAGTTAGAGAGCATGAATCTGTGACCCGCTGGCTTATGTGCCTGCAAAATGAATGCAAAACAAGTGTCTGTGTTAAAAGAAAGTCTACCTCCAAGGAATGCACTCAAAATGGTTTAACTCTTCATTTTTATCTTAAAAACTGGACAATTTTAAATAAACTTGAAGATGCCAGTCTAAGGCTTCAAGTTGGTTAAATGTGGCAAACTAACTGCATGGTTTATAGCCCCTTCTGCCTTTAAGACATTATTTATTTTGCTGTGTTTATGTGCTTTCCTATACTGAACTCCCCAAACCTCCCACTACTGTTGTCACTCTGTTGTGCAGGTCCAGAGAAACAGGTACAGTACTTCTGATCCTATTTCTAGCTATTATTCCACTCATCCCATCATCTTCTTCTTACACAAACAATCCTGTTGGCAATTTGCAGCACCTGCATGATCAGGTCCTGTTTAAATGTCAGATGTAGACCTTGAGAGCACTCAACAATTCAAAACACGGCAGCGATCAGCCTTTTGTGCAGTTATACTACTCCAGGATCTGTACCAGCTCCCATTAGGTTTGCAAATGAGATTTTGACTGCTTTGACTTACAATGTAGGGCAAGTCAGTGCACACTAATGATGGAAAATATACTGCACATACAGCGGCACCACAGCAGCAAACACATGCAACATCAAATAATATTCACACAATTTTTCACTGATCCTGTCACTGTACCCGTACTTCTGTTCAGCAAAACTACTCCTGTTCCACCCAGAGCCACCTGCCCAGCACAGCCCCACTTCATGTTGAACACTACAGCTGCTCCCTCCGCACAGAGGTGGAACTGTGCTTTGTGTGATCCTTCTCCAAACCAACAACAGGGACAGGAAGGACCAGTGAAGGGCAATTCCCAAAGACAGCATCTTCATTTCTCCCCAGCAAAGGATCAGAGCACAACAGAGGTGCTGCATGTGCAGGGCCAGTGGAGCACTGCAGACCTCTCCAGAAGAAGAGACACTTTTGTCTACCAGGAGAAGTTGCCAAATCAGAACAGGACCGCTTGACACATTGTGCTGCAGCACATGATTAGATATCTCAGACTTAAACTGCCAGATTTTCTGCTCAGCACTGCGACAAACAACAATCAGGTCGCATGTGCTGACGTTAATTTTACAACTGCAATACTAAGAGATGCAAGTGCTCAGATTGCAAACCTCTTCCTTCCTCGTTGTGTCAGAGTAGAATTTGCTAATGTTCTGGCAATAATGCCAAGCATATCCTCTCCACTTCTTGGATAGAAAACCTACGTACCATTTGATCAGAAAACTCTTGTCATCAAGGTAATATGAATAACCCTATATGCTGGTTGAAGTGGCCACACGCAAAAATCTACGTAGAGACACTCTATGCCCCCTAAATAGTTTTAACTGTAATTTATAAAGGACTGTATCAGACATCAACTGTAAAGATTATATTTAAACTCACATTTTAAAGGCAGATACTACTTCATGCTCTTCATAAACTATCAACTACTTTAAATATCATCTAGGAAAGCAGTTAGCCCTATCAGCTCTCCTTTGTAAAGAGGAACGTACTCGTTATACTCAAGTCACACAGGGAAAGCAACAACGCTCAGAGAAGGGTCTGGCTATCCCAAATCCACCTTTCTCACAAAACAAACTATCATTAGGCTATGGGATGCAGACTTTTAAAGGGGAAACAGAAAAGAACTGAAAGTTAAATTTTAACAAAGTTATGTACTTCGAGAAAAAATAAATCATGTACTGTCTTAAGGCCCTCTTCCCTACAGAAAAAAACCCTCATGTGTCCCACAGGAGTCAATGGAAGCAGAAGAACTGACCACAGCAAGCTGTTGCTCTGCTGAAGAGGGATGGAAAACTCATATAAACCACACTGTGGCCGCTTCTGTCAGCCAGGACTTTGGCACAGATGCCGAGACCCCTTTGTGAGCAGCAGGCGCGCACCAGGGTCTGCAGATGTTTTCTCACAGGGGCACAACCCCCCCCCCCCGGACCCCAACTCAAGTTGTGCCACCGCCAAAGGCACCTCAAGGCGCCGTTCACTGCCCCACGCTCTCCCATGGAACACCTGCAAGTGCCATGGGGATGAAAAGAGCCCGGAGAGGATGGGGACGATCACAGAATGGTCTGGATTGGAAGGGACCTTCAAAAACATCCAGTGCCACCCCCTGCCATGGGCAGGGACCCCTCCCACCAGCCCAGGCTGCTCACGGCCCCATCCAACCTGGCCTTGAACACCTCCAGGGAGGGGGCAGCCACAGCTTCCCTGGGCACCTGTGCCAGGGCCTCACCGCCCTCAGCGTGTCCCGTCCCCCCACCTGAACTCCCCAGCCCGAGGCCTTTCTGCTCCCGGAGGTGAAGAGGTACGTGTGTCCCTCCCTTTAGTCCCGGTCCCGAGGACTCTCTGTTCCCAGAGGGCAGAAGGGTCGGCTCGGGTGCGTTATCCCGTCCCGGGGCTCCCTCCCCAGGCTCAGCGGGCGGACAAGCGGGACCGGCGCTCCGAGAGCTTGAGGAGGGGAGGGAAGGGGAAAAAATAAACAAACAGATTTGTAAAAAGCCTCCTCCTGCAGGCGGGCACATGTGGCGCAATTCGCTTTCCTGTGGCGGGCGGAAAAGTCCCGGTGCTCGGCGCTGCCATCCCCCTCGTCCCCGCCCCGCAGCGCCCGCCTCGCTCCCCCGAGTTGCGGAGCAGCTCCGCGGGCGCCCCCGCTGCCCTCGCGCCCCGGCTCCGCCGCTCCCCGCACGCCCCGGCTCCGCGGGCGCCCCCGCTCACCTCATGCCGCAGCTCTGCGGGCTCCCCCGCTCCCCTCACGCCCCGGCTCCGCGGGCTCCCCCGCTCCCCGCACGCCCCGGCTCCGCGGGCTCCCCCGCTCACCTCATGCCGCAGCTCCGCGGGCGCCCCCGCTGCCCCAGCGCCCGGCCGGGGACCGCAGCGGCAGCGGCGACTCCTCCCGACCCCGCGGCGGCAGCGGGCGGGGCGGGGGAAGGGACCGGCCCGAGGGGCGGGCGGGACGCGTCCCCTTCCCGCCCCGACACCGCGGAGCGGCGCGAAGGCGCTGCGGGGAAGGCTGTTAGAAACAGAGTGGAAGCATCGGTGCCCGCGGGTTTCCCAGCGCTGGGGGTGCCTGCAAGGACCCAGCCAAAGCCCCTGGCCCGCCCCGCCCGTTGCTGGTGAATTGCTCCCGGGGAAGGAGCTCCCAGCACTCGGAATGCCCTGCACGGATGCCGCTTTGGCTTCCTTATCCTTGGGGTTTGCTGCAGGCTGAGGGGCACGGGAAGGCTCTGCGACAAAACCCCAGGACAATGAAACCAAACCCGCGGCCGGTGCTTCTTGCCCTTTCACGGGTCAATCCTTGTGGAGATGCCTCCGCCTTCTCCAGAACCACCATCTGGTGGAAATCCACCGTCAGATCCAGCTGAGCCTTCTTCAGGCTGAGCACATGCAGTTCCTCCCATCTTGCATCCTATGCCGAGTTTTCCAGATTTAACCATTCCTGTGGCCCTCGACGGGACCCTCCCCAGATGGTGACAGCCAAGCTTGGTCCTCCAGGTGTGGAGCAACATGTGCCAAATAGAGTGGAATTATGGCATTCCTTGACCTGTTGGCTATGGTTTTGCTGGCACAAGCTGGGACGTGGTTTGCCTTCACGGCTGCAAGGGGCATCGCTGCTCAGGTGGCACATCACCAGCCCTCCAAACCCAGGTCAGCAGCACAAGGTACGCCCCAGCCAAAGCCCAGCCCGATCTGGGGCCCTGCTTTTAGGGAAGGTTGGGCAAGATGACCAGGGATCCCAAGATCCCTTCTAGCCTTTCAGTGATCCTGCAATTCTGTGTGTTGTGTTTTGGGGACCTGTAGATAATGAGTATTATGTCAACTTATTTTGAAACAAATTTATTTGATTGATTAATTATCATTTATTAAAATGGTAATAATTGGCCTGCTGGTATTTGCCCATTAAATAATCTCTTCAATATACTCTGTAACTTATCATACGTGTGAGCAGTTTCCAATATAATCATCTTTTTAAAAGCTATGTTTAAAGCAGACATAATTTCAATTGCCAGAGCGTGATTGAATCATGATTCCTATGGAGTTCAATTCCACTGTTAGGTCATTTTCAACAATATGTGTTGTCTCACCCATGGCTGCAAGATCCAGCTAGGACTCTGACAGATAGAAGTCATCTTTCCGAGGCAGTTTCAAGCATTATGGTATCAGCGTCTCGGCCAGCGTTTTTGCCAGAAGCTACCCACCCCACGGCAGTGAGCAGCAGCGGATATGCCACTGCCCAGCTGCTACAGTGCACTGCCAAGTTTATTAACGTAAACTGCCAATAACAATAAACGTATGCTAATATTATAATATGTTAATAACCAAGGCCTGGGCAACCTGAGAGGGTCAAATACTCGTGGTGAGGCTGATGAGGTGACATAAAGCAGTTTATAACTACAACAGTACTGCAATAAAGCAGCATCCCAGCTAGACCACGGAAACACACCCCAGGCCCCGTTGAGCTCCTGCTACAACCCTGGCAGTGAGAAATCACACCAAAATTGTTCCACTGTTTTATTGTGATAGATCCTGTCCTACTGTTCTAAAGGTGTGTCCTGCAGGAGGGCAGGACAGGAATCTTCAGGGCTTTGTGAGCACCACAGGGCTGTTGCTGTGTATTGTTGTGTACTACTGTTGTTACAGTAATACAGCTTCTGTGGGCTCCCCAGGCTGTAGCCATTAAAGATGGATAAGGTGAGGTTCAAGTTTAACACAGTCATATAAGCAAGTGAAGACACACTTTCATAGGTGTATTGCTTCTATCTGTTCTCTCCCACGATCTTTGAAACCCGTGATTTCTGCTAGCAGCAGAGTAGCCATGAATTTAAGTCTAAACAAAATGCTCCTGGTCTGTCAGTAGGCAACGCAGAAACGCAAAGAGTCCAGTTTGGTCCGTCAGGATCAAGAGGATTTCCAAACTGTACCAGGGTCAAGCAGTAATTCTCAGTATTTTTCCCATTTTTCAGGCAGGTGCTGAAGTAAACACGGAGCTAAACTGTTGAGCTGGTTGTTGGAGTAATGCTTTGGCTCTGCAGAGAAATCAGCAGTTGGAAACCGGGTGGACAGTTATATTGTAATCAGCTGCTTCAGATAAAATGGACAAAGATAGGAAGCCTCTCTGCACACAAACGCTATTGACAGAGGGTTTTACTGACAGGTACCCAACCTCGGTGTCCCTGGAAGAGGTATCAGCTCAACTCCAGTTTCTGAGAGAAAGCACTCAGAAGTCTGCATCATGGGTCCAGCACACATAGTTGTTAAGAGTCGCTTATCAAGCTGCTTCTCATCTGACAAGAGGGTTGAATATAGGCAGGGAAATGTATTTTTTCCCTCCAGTTTCATTCAAAGGACAGGCTGGAAAAGCTCTGCTGAACTTTTTGAAAGGGTTCAGCCCAAGGCTGAGACTTGGTGTGGAAACACTCAGCAGCTGCAGTCAGAAAGCCCTGAAACCCAAGCTGCTCAGAGAACACTGGAAGCGTTCAAGGCCACGATGGACGGGGCTTTGAGAAACCTGTCTAGTGAAAGATCTAGAAGGAGGTGGAACTAGATGGTCTTCAGAGGTCTCTTTCAACCCAATTGCTCTGTGATTCTCATATCCAAGTGAACCGTGTCGGCTGACCCTACGTGTTGGCTCCTCAGGTTATGACTATGAGTAGATTTTGCACAAGGTCGATGCCTTTGGGGTTTGGCCGAGGAGGGAGGCCCAGACAGGTGTCACTGGTGCAGGGTGTGCAATAGGTGACATCAGTGTCTCCACGGTGCGATTGCTGTGGCCTGTCCTGCCCCCTGGTGCCTTCAGCGCCATCTCCCTCTGTCCCCTCTCCTATCCCCTTGCACCCACACACTTGAGGGGTGCTGCTGTGGCTCTGAGCAGGAGCTGGGAGCTGCAGACCCCCAGGCCTCCCCGTGCCACTGTGGGTGCAGAGCTGCCCACCCTGTGGCCTTACTCGCCTGCTGGGGACGTGCACCAGAGAAAGGCGAGGTGGTGTGGGGGACCTGATGCTTGCACCCAGGCTCAGAGAGGGTGGCTCCCTCTGGAGCTGTGTGCCAGCCTCCTGAGCCACCCTGCCAGCAGCAACCCTGTGCCACACAGCCCGTGTGTCTGCTGGCATCGCCCTGGATAGGTGGCAGCTATGCTATTACCTCATATCCCTTTTCCCCTCCTTGCAGTTGCTCATGGTTTTCTGCTTCTTCAGTGACAACAGGATGTGAGGGGTCCCCTCCTCTGCCACCGTGCCCATGTCTGGGGCTACAGCAATGTCTACCACAACACACAGATAAAATTAGACTGAAGTTGTTTACCTGAAGTCATGACAGGAGTCCCCATCATCATGGAAAAAAAAAAAACCAATGCAAAATCCTGGTTGTACTGACCTTGCGGTAAATCTCCCACTGACTTCAATGCCTAAACCAGAGTTTTACCTCAAGCCGTCATTTCCAGTCATATGCATAAAAAAGAAATTATTCTTAGAAACTTATAGACAGATGTAGTGAGCACCAACTACCTTAATTTCACACATGTAATACATTTTGCTGGATGTTTTGAGTAATCAATCATAAACCCCAAGCACATTTTGTTGAAATAGTGAATAGCGTCAACTTAGCAAACAGAGAAGCAGTTTACAGGGGAATATTCCGGCTCTGAAAAGCATCCATGGTTGTGCCTATCTGCAGTCTCCACTCAGTTTTAACACATTCATACTACATCAAACCACTGAGAGCGTTTGTTAGTGGTTACACCTCATTACTTCTGAGTTTCAAATACCTGACACTTTCCAAGGGGAATTTCCATGTAAGCAGTAGCTGCCCTGATTGTCACTGGATGTCCTGGCTCAGGATGGAGGGAGGGCAGGGTCTGCCTGTGAAGGCACACGTACAAGCAGGCCAGTGAAAAGTCTGACTGTCCCTTCTGAGGGTATGGGATGAGGAGCAAGTACTTGTCTCTTCAGGTGCCATTCCTGACATCCCCCTCTCAGACTGGGATCTGGCCTGCTGGGTTAGCACATCTCTCACCTGCAGAGAGGAGGCAGTACAATTTTCCAGAGGTGCAGCTAGCAAGGAATCAGTGTTGCTGCAATGGAGCACAGATTTTTTTTTGAGGGGATTGCCCCACTTGAAGAGTTGGCCTGTGAACAGACATACAGGTGGCAGTGCAGGCTCATTTTGTCAGTCCTGTCTGGTACCATATCCAGCGAACCATCAGGAAAGGACACTTACAAATTAAAATGAGGCTGGACTTGGCATGCGGCTCCAGCTCCTCATCAGTGCTCCAGGAGTCAGGAGGCTGAGGAGGATTTTACACTGGCAGAAATGCCCTGTGGCAGATAACTTTGAACCTCTAGAGCTTCTGGAACAACAGCCTTGCTCTACTGCCTGCTGAGATGACCATCCCAATTTGTCAGGAAAGGAGAGACTTAACGTGAGTAAAAAGAAATTTATCTAAGTGCAGCTACCTTTCAAAACAGTGAAAGTAAGGAAATTCTGTTCTGAGAATATTATCAAAGCGCTTGCAAAGGTTATTAGGATGCTCTCAATGTCCTTCTCATAACCTGCTAGCATGGAGTGTAGGACGGCATTATTTTTCAACTTAAACATTCCAGGTTTTTGATGGATTGGATGGTGGAGAAGGGGATAGAATTTCACCGCCATTCATTGCAATAATAACCCTTCTCTTTATTCTTACAGCCTGAAATCAGCAATGTCAGCATAAGGAAAACATGCTTTAATACTCTACTGTTGCTTAGGTCCATCTTTCAGCATGACTAGGGTACAATACTTGTAAATACATAGGAATTTGTTTCTTCTTTCAGCTAAGCCATTCATCTCTATTTACTTGATGACTTGACTGCTTGTTACTCTGTTCCTGCTATTTCTGATTCTTCTAACTGGGAAGAGATGCTATGTGAAAGCTCTTCCTCAGCAACAGGTTGGTCAGTCTCTTCTTCGTCTGCGATCGGTTGGTCAGTCTCTTCCTCCCCTGCGACCCGTTGGTCAGTCTCTTCCTCCCCTGCAACCCGTTGGTCAGCAGCATCAGTTTCACCACTCTCCTGAGGTGCTGCATGCGCTGGGCCGGGCTCTTCAGCTGCCACCTCTGTCTGATCAGACAGAGGTTTGCAGCTAAATGCACCTAAGCGTTTATCAACGACTGCACAAATCAAGGCTGAAACAGAAAGCCACCGTTAACAAACATGGAGGAAAACCCCTATAGATTTGTATTATTTCATATATTACTGACCTATAACTTCTTAAACAAAAAAACCCACTAAAATAATCGAATGACAAAATCCGTCCCTGCTGCTGTAGCCTGGATCCAGCCAAATGAGCGATTTACTGTGAAAGTAATGATTTGAAAGGGTTCATCTGGATTGTTTGGTTGGGTTTTTTTTTCCTGAGTTCCTCACTTCCAGAGCAGGTCACCCTGCCAGCAACAAGGGTAGCATGATGGCTTTGGCAGTGGGAAACACTGGACAATGGGAGTCATCAAAATATTATCTCTTTCTAAAAAGCAACTGTAAAGCACCTATTCTTTATTATTTTTGCTGCTTAGACCTCATAATTTTTTCTAAACATTACACACCTTCAAAATCAAAGAGCACAAGAAAAAAAATCAATACTCACTTTGATTCACATCATTTAAATATGAAAAATAGAGGCCAACAATGAAGGAAGAGAGATTGAATACAGAAAACAGGACAATGTACAGGTACTAAAAAAAAGCCGTGTTAATTCACGGGTTGACTTTAGCAAGTAAAAGAAGGAATGGCCATTTCTGAGAGGACAAACATAGCCACCTTACACTGTGGGTGCTTCCCTTGTAGTTCCCAGCTCTTTTATTGGACAGTGATATAATAAATTCTTGAAGTACCATCTTAATTCAAATAGGTTAAAAATGGATCCTTAGAGATTTTTGCTATGCTTCTGGATAAGAGGGGGAAGAAGCCACAAATGAACTCAGCTGAGAATGTGTCTGCCTCTACAAAACTTAGGGAATCTAATTTGCATTTCCTTTTGCAGAGATGATGTTTACTCAACAGTGGGTGATTTGGTGTAAGTCAGGAAATAGGGTAAATAGCAAAACGGGCTGCTGGCTGCTCGTATTACTTGTTGCAGCTGCTCTTTGTATCTTGGAACTGGTGCAAGATTACAGTGTCTGGTTAAAAAATTAAACAGAAAGATGTAACTGGAATACAACAGACGTTCCCATCAATAAAGTATCCTACAGAAACATCCTCCTTGGGATCCAGGAGTCACATCCAATACTTGTTTCTTAAAAGGCAAGAAAATTCCCTTTCTTCTGAAGAGCTACATGAAGAGGTGATCCTTGAGTGCACATACCAATACATGTATCATAGGATAAACACCTAACAGACCAGCTGTAATTATCTGATCTATACCTTAACAAAGGATCTTGGTTAAACATAAAATAAATCCAAAGGAAACAAACACAGTTGTAATTCAAAGCCAAAATAACAGACAGATTATAGAAATGGAAGATATAATGCAAATAGAAAAGGTGGTTTGGTCTAGGACCACCACAGTGGGCATGCATTCATGGCAATTTTGTGTTTCTACACAAGACAAAGTTTAGATTGTTCAGGTGTTTCAACTGCAGCCCCGAAGACTGACTAATAAAAGAACTTGAATACTTCGCTTGAAATAGCCCAAAAGAAGACTGATATTTTAATCTATTTCAAAAGCAAGGACATGATTATTGACTGCTGAAAAGGAAAGCCCCTGTTCTGATGAAAAGTGTTGGTCACCTGACTTCTCAGTGAACCATGGCCTATGATTATCACTCTCTGCTCCTTTCATGGAGGACAAACATAATTACTCCGTAGCTCAGGGAGATTACACAAAAGAGTTAAGAGACTTTCCTGGAATACACGTCTGCGGACAGGGTGAGTCTTTCTGTTCCCACTGACACAATCAGGCACACTACAGAGAAAAGCACAGCAATGGTGGCTGTGTAAAACATGAGAAAAAGTTTTATAGCAGAGAAAATAAATCGTGTTTTTTTATCCATTCTGCTCCTGTCAAACATATTGCATGTCGCAGCATCAACACATCTCAACCAGTATAAGGCCATCAGAGAGAAGGTAATGCTGAGTGACTGACACTTCCATTATTTCAGCTGACTTACATAGTAATAGTTTTCCAACATTAAAAATGCTCTAATATAGTAAAAGACCCCACAAAAAGACATGGGTGCTTGGAGTTCTTGCTAAAATGACACCTGCTGTCTTAACCCACAGTGACCTTGTAAATGCAATATTTTTTCTGGCTGGGGAAAAAACAATCAAAAATATCAAGCAGCGCAGATTACATTCTAGGATCTGGTAACTTACAGTCAAGCATCATCCTCCCCAGAACCTTCTTCTCTAGTGTTTCTTCCACTTCTGTCATCAGCCATGGAAGGAATTCTGTCTCAATATCTGTAAGCATTTAGCAGGAAGAAAGAAAGGAAAAATGTCATTTTATTAAGGATGAGCAACAAGATCTTGGGGTTGTTTTTCTTTTACTATGATCATTAAGGGATGAACATCCTTGCCAAAAGACACTTGCTTTGCAAGAGCAAGATGAAATCTTTCAGGTGTTGTTGGGTTTCTTCTCTCCTGCCTCATTTACTGAGGTTCCTCATTGTTATGGATCCAGACTAGAGTCCTCTCAACTGTAGTGATTTTTCTAAGGGGTCTGGCACCCTTGAAGGGCTAGCACAGATGAGACACACAGTAATGTCCTAGTGAGATGAAAATAACTATCCTGAACAAGTCAGGAGAATAACATTTCCTGCCTTGCTTTCCAAAGATGTCTGGCTTCTGGTCTGCTGAAAGCATTTGTTCCCTCTGACTAATGAGCTCTTGCTCTTGTATTTCTCAAATCATGCTTTTTGTACGCCATGGTCCCAAAGCCTGCCCTGTTTGCAAAATACACCGTTTCTGCATTTGTCCCGTGACTCATTCTGGAGAGAGTGTTTCCATTCCCAAGCTGCGGTCTCTCTTTCTCTCTGCTCTACAAATCCTAACCACCCATTTATTCTTTTCCAATTCAAAAGCAGCTTTTCTCATTGTCAGCACTTGCTTATTCTTGGCTAATTGTACAAATGACCAATAATGTTTTAGAAATTTGTGTTTGGAAACTTTCTTCAGCCACAAATGTAAATGAGTAAAATCTTGTGACATTATTCTAAATCACTGGACAATAAGCTATGTTTTGTAGTTGTTCTGACCTTCACATTACTCACTTCATATGTTAAAAAAAAATTAAAATACAAACCTCTTTCTATAGGGTCATAAAAAAACCCACTCTCATGAAGATTGTTGAAGACCGAGGGAATGAGATCAGACAGGTAATGCTGAGCGAATGCCCGAGCTTTAATTTTCTCTGTGGTCTCTTTCTGTTTCTGCAGCATTTGCATATGCTGGAGTCTGCGACGTTCCTGTCAAGACAATTGTCGTGGTTTTAACCCCAGCTGGCAACTAGGACTATGCAGGTGCTCTCTCACCTCCCATTCCCTCTGTGGGATGGGGAGGAGAATCAAGCGAAAAGGAAAACTCATGGGTTGAGATAAAGACAACTAAGAGGACAACAAAGGAAGAGAGAATGAGCATAACAATAATAATAATAGAACATACAAAACAAGTGATGCCCAGTGAATTTCTCATTGCTTGACAACTGATACCCAGCCCATCCCTGAGCAGTGATCCCCGAGCAGTGAACCCTGGCCGCTGGCCAACTTCCTGTTTATATACTGAACGTGACATTATGTGGTATGGAATATCTCTTTGGCCAGCTCAGGTCAGCTGCCTCGCCATGCTCTCTCCCATCTTCTTGTATACCTGCTCACTAGCAGAGCATAGGAAACTGAAAAAGTCCTTCGTTTCTTAGCAACAACACATCAGTGTATTATCAATGTTCTTCTCATACTAACTCTAAACCACAGCAGCTGCTGGGAAGAAAATTAACTCTATCTCAGCTGAGCAAAAGCACTACCCGGCAACAACTAAAACAACAGGTGTCATCAACGTTATTCTCATATATTAAACACCAAATATTCTCATATGTTAAATACACAGTAGCTACTGGGAAGAAAATTAACTCTATCCCAGCTGAACCCAGGACAACAATATTGTAGGTAAAACTTTCAGGCCTTTAGCCATTACTCTTTTCATCTTGGCTTTGAAGAATGATTACAGTGTGAGAGTCATTAATCACAAAGATCATCAAGAGTTCTGATACTTATGGCCTCTAACTTTCACAAAACCTTCTCACGTGAACAAGTGCTTGAAAGCAGGCTGGTACGCCCTCTATGGAGTAATAAAATCCACAGGGAAATACATTCCTCATATACCTTTTCTGATTTTGGCAAGACTGTAAAATAAGGGCCTTGTAGCTGGCCAAACAAAATCCTCCTCCAATACCTTAGTATGTATTGATCTCATAACTCTTTGCTTTAGTACTGCAAATAAAGCTGATTGTTGGCCTTGGAATGAGATGAAGTTGGGTGAGGATTTCCTGAACATTTAATTTTTCCCATTTTATATCCTATTTGATGTAAGTAAAGATTAAAACTCAAATTGGTCCAGGAAAACATAGAAAAAATCCCAAATATATAAGCCTGATGGACTGCAAGTAATGAAGACTTGCCATTCTATTTACTAGATAGTACTAATATAGCATGATACTTGGAGATCTTGAGAGATACGCGTGTGCATAGAGTAGGTGCGTGCATTGCGTGTGAAAGGCTAGGAGGTGCCTCTCTTACTTTCAAGCTCTATGACTATTCATTTAGCAGTTAGTATAATGAAATGGCTTGAGTAACAGCTACACCAAGTACAAAGGATACTGTTGGCTTCTCAATCAATGTCCAAGTACATCAGGTTACTAAAGCATGACTACTTAATAAATAAATGCAACAACATGGTGCTAGTGCAGCTGTACGGCACCAACATGCTTTGAGGAATTTCAAACTCGACAATACACTTTTGAGCAATCCAGCTTATTTAAAGCTTGTCTTTCATTACTGGAAATGGTTTCTTTTCTGATGAGCATTCAGACAGGCTTATTCTGCTCTTATAAAGTCCTACCTTCTCCTCTCTGTATCGCCTGTCCTGCTCTTCCAGGCGCTGTACTTCAGCAAGCTCTGCGTTACGCAGCTCTGCGTAGGCACGCTGACGTGCCCACAGCTGGGCCAGCTCTTCTTCCTCCATCACTTCCAGCAAAGCTTGCTCAATCGTTTTCCCAATCAACACTTCCATAATCGGCTTGACTTCAATGTCAAAGTCAAACAACTGAGGATAGGAGTCAGTGAAACAGAGATAAACTTCCATCAATCACAATCACTCTTAGCAGCTTGGCAAGGAGAAAAGAAGTTTGAACAAAGCCCATGTGCTGAAGACAGGGCTGAGAAGTGCAGGTGGCGGGGGGCAGTATCAGTTAAGGCAAGAAGCATGAATGCAACTGGGGGCTTAGCAATGAAGGGGATGGAGTGAGACACCACACCCCCTGCCACAGCCACTGTGCCAGGGAGAAGCAGCGCACTCACTTGGATTCTATTTCTGCTCACCTCTGGGTTCCCAACCCCTTCTTCTCAGTTTTCAACACTGTGGTTCTTAGCTGAAAGCAGAAGAACCAGTGCATGTGGAGAAACACCTTCTTTAATTTTGCACTTAACCTCACAGAAGACATTGGGGACCTTTTTTTCCCATGTTCTGTGAGGCTAAGTACCTTTCTGTTTCTACCTCAATTTTGTGTCAGAAATCTGTCTTGTATGGGAGATATGTTTTGACATCACTTGCAGATCTGACTTCACTTCATACCTCTCCTTCTTCTATTTGCGTGGCAACATCTTTTCCTGTTTTGGCTGGTACGAAAAGTGGAGTGGGTGGTCTGTCCAAAAATGCATCTGTTTGACACTCTTTATCAACCTCTATTATCCGGTCGCTAATCTCTTCCAAATACAGATCTAGAAATAAAAGCACAATGAATGCTATAATTAGATTATTTTTATTTTAACTCTCAGCTATTTTTGATTACACCACAGGGTGAATTATATCCAAAGAGTACAATAAAATATCTTCCATAAAGTCAAAAAAGAGACATCTCAATTTAAAATATAGATCAGTTTGCAGCATAGGCCAACTGATGTCAAGTTCTCTGTAACGTCTGGTACACTTCCTAAAAGCACATTTCACTAAGTAGGTTTCAAAAGTCAGTCTAGACTATTTCAGCCCACCTCGCAGAAAAAACAATTCTGAGCAGTCAATGGGATAGGGTATTTTCAAAAAGGGGTAATGATTGCTTATCTACTAACAGCTCATATTAAAAACATACATTTTTCTTCATTGTATGCAGCAAAACGGAATACTCGATCTGCTGGGTTTAAAGAATGACAGTCCACTTATGGCCCCACCAGAAGCGGCTTTGAGGTAACCACACATCTCTAACAACATGTGCTTGATTTGAACTATAACTGTCTGTCTCCTGTTGCAGAGATAAGTAGTCCAGCTCAGATAATTTTAAGAACTCCACAGACCTGGTTATCTGTACTGGTCAGTGGGAAGGACAACGAGAGCAAGACTTTCACACTGGATAGCCTCCTTCCGCATCCAACAGTGTTCAATGGTGAAAACTGGAGGTGGTGTAGGAAGTTCAGCAGGGTTTGGGCAGAGGGAACTCTGAAGCCAAAGATTGTGTCTGATTAAACATGTAACATAGATGTTTCCCCCGTTTGCAAATCAGACCAATCTCAAGTGATTTTCAGAGGCCACAGCAAAACATTATACTCTCATCATGATTACCATACTGCCAAATTTTGTTTTTCCTACAACTGAAATTATTTTCCCACAAATAGGGCAGTTCCCCTTCTAAATTAGGGTGTGTCCCCCAATTTTTAATAGTAGTCTTATTCTTAAATGTGACTGCACTCTAAAGCAAAATTTTAAAACCCCCTCAATTTTAAGCATATACCAGAGTTCTCTAATGTTACTGGAAAAGGAAATAATAAATGAATAAGTCTTGACTACTGTTCAAGAATGTATACTGAAAACTGAAAAACAGAGCTTTTGGGAAAATGTCACAAATTAGCCAAGTTTATTAAATACAACTAAACATAAGGGGTTATAATGGAAAGGATTAGAGAACCTCTGATTCTAGAATTCTATGAGTCAAACCTTAATCCTACTATTCTACTAATACAATTCTACTAATTGCATCATCAATTTAGGAAGTGAATATAAAGCAGTAAGTTTTTTTCAGATGAATTTTTAAAAAAATCATCCTTTTACCTGTCTGTACTTGAATATGCTCTCTGCCTTCCACAGGCTCAGGTGTTGTTGATTGCATGTACACTTTTGCACGCTTTCTAGCCAGTGCTCTTTTCCATGCTTCCCTCTGCCTTTGAATCTCAAAGAAACTGGGTTGGGGATTCTGAGAGGGGAAAAGAAGAAAAAAACCCCACAGAACAGAAGACACTTTGTACTTGGAAATTATACTATTTTCTCTCTGCAGGAAAATGAAGGGTGCTGTTTGATTTCAATTCTACAGATCCAGTATTTTGGATTTACTTTTCTGAGTTCTGACCCTAAATTTTCAGTTGCCTTCAAGACTGTAGGGCATGAAACTCATAAGCTATGCTAGCTGTCTAGAGCACGTACTAATAGCCTCTCACACTAAAAGCAATCATTTGCTATTTGGAAGTGGATATTATATACAGAACTTCGCTTCGTGAGATATAAGTATATAAAAATGGCATGTTCTTGCTGACAAGTCGGGGTTTATAGGTAAAGCTTTAAGGTCAAATGGACTTAGATTCAGTTATTATTATCATCAACAGAATTGTTCACTAAATAAAAATTATAGGTTCTTTATTGCTGATGAAGAAATCCATAATAAATTTTATACTCAGTACTGTGTTTGTGGATTGAAATGAATATTGCTTTTGAATTTCTCAAATAGAACATATGTGAAATCCAGTCTAAAAAACAGCTACTGGACAACAAAGAGTTACACCCACAAAGTAGCTTTTAAAGGTACAGACTGTTTTAAACTCTCATACGATTAAAGTATCTATAAAGAAATGTTATCTGAAAAAAAAGTATCACTAAAACATTTACTACTGTATCAGGTTAAATAAAATACTTTTGCCTCCACATAAACAACTTTTGCATGCAGCTGAACCACATGGTTCTCCTTTTTTAGTAGAGTAAGCCAAAGTCTACTCCAAGACATAATTTCCTAAGAGCTGCTATTCTCACTGATAACATCTGGTAACAGATGATTCAGTGATGTCTTGTACTCAGTATCATTACACTAAAGAAACGGGGGGAAGGAAAGAAATCAAGTGCTTAATAGGGGAAAATAATCAGGACTACAAAAATTCATGAGAAACCAGGTTCTTTAATGAAAGGTTAGAACAGCCGCGCGCTCATTTAAGTGGACAGCTTGTGACTGTGAAGCATTTTAAGTAAGATTACAACTTCAGTAGTTAAAATTATTAATGAGGAACAGTGTTCCTGCCCTACTTATTACTTTACAAACAAAGCTGTAGTACAAACTACAGAAAAAACATACCGCAGGCATGACTTTAAGGGCATAAGTGCTGCCGCGCACCACTCTCCTGTCATATGCCAGGCTGCTGTAACCAAGAGGTTCCCACCCTCTGCAACATCAAGCACAGGTGGTTGTGGTTAGAGCTGCAACTCAGAGCACAGAATCATAGAATGGTTTGGATTAGAAGGGACCTTTACAGGTCATTTAGTTCAACCCCCTGCAGAAGCAGTGACATAAAATCATAGAATCCCAGAATGGTTTGGGTTGGAAAAGGCCTTAAAGATGATCTAGTTCCAACCCCCCTGCAGGCAGGGTGATCCTCCCCGAGACCAGATTTCCCAAAGCCCCATCCAACCTGGCCTTGAGCCCTTCCAGCTTCCCTGGGCACCCTGGGCCAGGGCCTCACAGCCCTCAGTGTGAAGAATTTCTTCCTAATGTCTGATCTAAATCTCCTCCTTCCAATTTAAAGCCGTTCCCCTCATCCTGTCACTCCAGGCCCTTGTAAAGAGCCCCTCCCCAGCTTCCCTGGAGCCCTTTCCGGCACTGGGAGGCTGCTCTAAGGTCTCCCCAGAGCCTTCTCTTCTCCAGCTGAACAACCCCAGCTCTCCCAGCCTGTTCCCACAGCAGAGGGGCTCCAATCCTCGCATCATCTCCGTAGCCTTCTCTGACCCGCTCCAACAGTTCCACAACCTCCTTATGTGGGCGTGAGGTGTCCCCTGCGCAGGGAAGAGGAGCCAGGAGCGGGGGGGGGGCAGGCGGCGGCACTCACGGCGCAACGGCGTGCGGCACCGCCCGGTACGCGGGGCGGGCGGGCAGGGCGCGGGGGTGGCTGCGGTAGGTGTAGAGGACGGCGGGGTCCGGCGGCTGGGGCTGCTGGGCGGGCTGCATGGCGGGCCGGCGGCGGCGGCGGCCCCGAGAGAGCAGCGGCGGCGGCGGCTGCGTCCGGGCAACCGCGTCCGCACAACGCGGGGAGGGCGGCGCTTGGTCGACGCCCCTCACGGGGACGGGGCGGGTCCTGCGGCAGCGCCGGCAGGAAAGCTGCCCGGTAGAGAAGGGTCATGGGGTCACGGGATCACGGAATGGTTTGGGTTGGAAGGGACCTCAAAGCCCACCCAGTCCCACCCCCTGCCATGGGCAGGGACCCCTCCCACCAGCCCAGGCTGCTCAAGGCCCCATCCAACCTGGCCTTGAACACCTCCAGGGAGGGGGCAACCACAGCTTCCCTGGGCACCCTGGGCCAGGGCCTCAGCGCCCTCAGCGTGAGGAATTCCTTCCTAATGTCTGATCTAGGGACGTGGCTTAGTAGTGGACAGGTATGGTTGGACTCGATGATCTCAAATGTCTTTTCCAACCAGATGATTCTATGATTCTGTGATCTCAATCTTCCCCCTTCCAGTTCAAAGACATTCCCCCTCATCCTTTTCACTTCATGCCCTTATAGAACCATAGTATGGTTTGGGTTGGAAGGGGCCTTGAAGAAGGACCTGGGAGTGCTGGCTGACAGTGGCTGAACATTAGCCAGCAGTGGCCCAGGTGGCCAAGAGGGCCAATGGCATCCTGGCCTCTATCAGAAATGATAGGGCCGGCAGGAGCAGGGAAGGGATGGTACTTGCTGTACTCAGCACTGGTGAGGCCGCACCTCGAATCCTGTGTTCAGTTTGGGCCCCTCACTCCAAGAAGGACACTGAGGGGTTGGAGCGCGTCCAGAGAAGGCAAGAGGCTGGGGAGGGGCTGGAGAACAAGTGCTGCGAGGAGCGGCCTCACCTGGGGTTGTTCAGTCTGGAGAAGAGGAGGCTGAGGGGAGACCTCACCACTGTCTACAACTGCCTGAAAGGAGCGTGTAGGAGGTGAGTGTTGGTCTCTTCTCCCATGTCGCAGGTGATGGGATGAGAGGAAATGGCTGCAAGTTGCGCCAGGGCAGCTTCAGATTGGATAGCAGGAAAAATTTCTTCACCGAAAGGGTGGTCGGGCCCTGGCACAGCTGCCCAGGGAGGGGGTGGAGGCCCCATCCCTAGAGGTGTTTAAAAGACGGGTGGCTGAGGTGCTCAGGGATCTGGTTTAGTAGTGGACAGGTACGGTTGGACTCGATAATCTCAAAGGTCTTTTCCAGCCAAGCGATTCCATGGTTCTCTCCCGGAGTTGTTCGTGGCGGGAAAGGGCTGAAGCCGGAGGGGCGCTTGAGGAGGGCGCGCCCGCTTCCCGGGCACGGGGGGGCTCAGCGGAGAGCAGCCCCTTCAGCTGGCAGCGGGGTTGCGCTCGGCAGCGCCGGGCAGTGAGTGGGTTCGGCCGCGAGGTGTCACCGTCCCACTGCCGCCTCCGTGCCAGAGCTCGGGGACTGGGAGGTTCCCGGTTAAACTGGCAGGGTCTTCACCTGGTCTGCGCTGTCGTGGGGGAGGCACAAATTGGCTGGGGGATCACAAAAGCCTGTCAGATGGTGTGCTGGTGGCTTAAGTGTCGCAGAATCATGGAATGGTTTGGGTTGGAAGGGACCTTAAATATCATCCAACCACCTGCTGGATCAGGGTGCTGAAAGTCCCATCCAACCTGGCTTTGAACACATCCAGGGAGGGGGCTTCCACGATTTCTCCGGCCAGTACCGATGTCTTGAAAAGCAGCCCAAACAGCTGCACTTCTAATTTTGTTTTTTGGTTTTGGTTGGGGGTTTTGGGTGGTGGTGGTGGTGGTGGTTTTGCTTGTTTGGTTCGGGTTTTTTTACCACAAAGTAAGGGATTTGTATACCGTAAAAGCATTGTACAATGGGAGACGCGAGACTGAGGCGGACCCTCAATATGCCATCCTGTGTCCATAGTGAGCTGCCTTCTGAGGCACCCAGCTCAAGCTGTAATAATTTGACTGTGTGACAGAACCTAGGGTCTGAACTTAATTCTTTAACACCTGTCTGGTAAGGAATTGTTTGAGTGTGTTTGCTGGACAACCTTAGAAGTCTGTCTGGAATGGACTGGGCAGAAAGGCTGTGGGAGGAGAGCCTGTAGCCACCTGAGCAAAGATTCCTGAGGAGCTGCCTGTTGCACATCCATTGCCCACAAATCTTGTGAAGATTAAGCTGTTGCATTGCAGGATAATTTTGTGAAGCTGGTCTGTTAGGTGAATTTCTTATTCACCTAGTATGTGCACTGATTGAATGGCAGTGACTGTCCTACTTACCTCTGTGAAGCTCTGATTACTCCTAAGTTATTGGCTTGAGTGTAAAGGTGTTGCAAGTCTTTTGCAGGACAGGTGAAGGTGCCTGGCTTTGCAGGCTAGCAGGCTTTTGTAAGTGACAAAGCCATGCCTGGGAAAAATATCTGCTCTTCTCTCTTGCCCACTTTTCTGTTGTTTGTTTTGGTTTGTTTTTTTTTCAAAAATACCCCATGAGTTCTGGAATGTTTCATGTCATGACAAGACTGACTGCAGCCCGAGCCAAAATCACATTGCTCACCATCAGATGGCAAAGGCTGCCATTAGTACCCATGCCTGCACTCCAGATCTTACAGTCACAGTGGCAGTTTCACTTCTTTGGAGAATCTTCTGGGACATCCTGGGAAGCAGGCAGGACCTAATGAGGTCCTCCTGCCTAATGAGGAATGAATCAGCTCCCATATGGCATCTAAGAAGGGTCTTTTGAGGTGCCTCCAGCTGACTTAAAAGCTGCAGAGCAAGGGCTTTGTCTCCTTCCAGGTTTGCTGTAGGTCTATTAAAATGCTTTGGAAGGACAAATGGACTGGGTTTTTTTTATTTTCATGAGAATTTCCTGGCATTGTACATGCCTTATGGAATGCTCCTTGGCAGTGGGTGTTCTGGATGTGAAATGAGTTTATTCACAGCAAAGCAAGTGTGAAGGTGTCAGCATCTAGTAACAAAAGATGTGCATCCACTACTTCCTCCAGCACCTGGGGTGAATTCTGTAACTACTGAATGACATCTAGAAATACAATATAAGGGGCCTGCAGTGCTGAGGCTAGGTTTTCCTGAGGCCTTAGCTTGAATGTTGCTAGCTGGAGAGACCTTGTGCCACAGTGCGTATGGTGCTGAGCAGGCTAGCTGTGTCCAGTTTCCCCTATCTTAACGTTCTGCAGCGTTGCATAATTAAGAAAGGAAGGTTTGCAAAGCCATTTTGGTTATAGACAATGTTTAATTATCAAGGAAGGATATGAAGAGGCCTGTTGCATTCCCAGACTACTGCCTTCTATGTGGAGAAGACCAGGTCTGCTTTTAAAATTACAAGAATGCTTCTCTAATGTAATACTACATAATTTCCTGAAATTTGGGTTAGATTTGGTTCTCCAGAGTCCTGAGGTGCAATTTTACGCTGTAGTTCTTACCTCTCTGGGCCTGCAGATAAAGGGATGGAGCTCCCAGTCTTGGAAGTGACTCTACTTGAAGCCAAAATGCCATTGCCTTCAAGTACACCTCACAGAATCACAGAGCAATCCGTGTTGAAAGGGACTCTGGAGATCTCTAGTGTACTCCTCTTGCCTAAGCAGGAACAAAGCCAAAGATAGATCAGATTGGTCAGGGGCTTCTGCTGCTAGCTTTTTAAAATCTCATGGGATGGAGATGCTTGGGGTAGCCTTGAAAATCCCAGAAAGCATCATGCTGCTGCTAATCAGTGCCCTGAAATGTCTGACAGAAATGCAGAAAACCCACAGTACAAACACTGAGAGCCATCAGTGCAACTGCAAAGAGGAAAGAATCCAGAGCCCAAATGAGGTGCATATGTACTATTTGCTCCAATGCTGTTGGAGAACAATCAATACAAATGCACTGAAATCTGCTTTTAATTTGCTGGAGTGACATGATCAAAGCGAATGAGCAATACTTCACCAGTATTGTATCACTGGTGTCTACCAGCCCACAGATGGTGTCTTTGCTGCTGTTCAATGTATCCATGATATACAGACATTGCCTACATGTAGGTCTGGTCCTAACAGTGAGATACTTAGTTTTGAAAAAGATGTGCCAGCCTGAGAGTTTTGACAGATAAGAGATATAGAGGGAAAAACTTGATATAGACTTGAGTCCTTGCGGTGACATCAATATTTTTTAAATAAGTTTGTTAATCTTGATATAGAATTGAGAAAAGAAAAAAATGCAGATCCTGTCCTTCATGTCTTCAAACCAAAATTATTAAACTTCCTTTTCTCTGTAGCAGCATAGCTTCTTCTTGAGCTTGTGGGGTTGGGCAGGACTGGGAAATTCCAGTTCTGAAAGCCTTCATTTCTCCAACACTAGTCAAAACCCCAGATTTTATTATTCATGATTTCCAGCCAAAATTAGCCCTGCTACCACTTCACGACCAGCTCTCAGCACCACTTCCCTTAGGTTCCCTTCCCTCTATGTCCTCCACAAGCTTTGTTTTTCAGCACGACAAGTCTGCTCTCAGGGCTTGCATTCCTGCCTTACACCACCATGGGACTTCAGAGCCAGAGACTGGAAAGAATTATGAAGGGATGAGAAAGCACCTTAGAGGGTGGAACAACACACAATTAATTTTAAAATACCATTCATTAAACTGCTGATTTGAAAATCTCTTGTTGGTGACCTTCCTATTTAAGCTCAACCCCTCTCCATCCTTTTCTTATCTTCCTCTTCCTGGAACAGGGCTCTCTCAGTTGTCTTTCTTTTGGCCTAGGAAGCTCTGCCTTATTTTCTATCTCCTTATATTAAGGGGAGTTATTCAGCTGCACTAAACTTGCAGCGTAAGAAACAAGATTGATCTGCTTCTGTTGGCCCTTCACTGTAGCCTTGGTGTTTATCTATCTTGAAATAAATTGCCCTTTGTCATATCTCTGAGAGCCATAGCAGTACCATCTGCACTTTATTGGGGTTAAACTGCACACTGGGCAGGAGACATGTGGAAAAAGCAGACCCTGATGCTGAATAACCTAACTACAAGTCCACAGACTTTATCTCAAGACCATCCTCCCTGATCACCTCTGGAAAAGTTGTGACTGCTCTGCTCTTTCACACAGCCAACGACTTCTAAATGCCGTAACTTCCAGTGCCTGTGGCTCATAGGATGGCTGTGCATCTGCATATTGTGTCACGTAGTGTTATGTCCTCCACGGACTGCCATGTGGAGATTGACACACAGACTCTGATGCAGAATCGAAGATCCTTTATTGTCAGAAGGCATCAAAGTTTATCACCTGCTGGATGTTTTAACATGATTGGATACACACAGCTGTCCATGCGCCTAAGTTACACTTGTGCTTGGTTACTTATACATGATCATGCACTACTGCAAGAAGCAAGTTTAACATTCTTTTGCTAGATAATTTGCTCTTTATCTTACGCTTGTTTGCAAACAGTTCTACTTCTTCACCACCTAACCCCTCATATCTCACTGTTCAAGGCTCTTCAAGAATACCATGCTGCTTGTTAATATAAAATGTCTCCAACAGTGCCCTGCCTTGCAAAGTTCTTGAATGATACTGTGGTTACTTTCTTACCTCGTGACCAGTCCTGCTAAAGAGAAGTGGTTGCTGAGTCACAGGCAAAGCTGTCCAGCTGCACTTGCTGTGTGAAGGCATAGCTTTATGATGGGGAGACAAAATTCCCACCGGGAGGAGCAGAGGGAAAGGTGGGTGCAAAACCTCTTCCTGAGTGCACGAAGGACATAGGCAGGGCTATGCCCTGTATGTGATGAGGTTGAATTGTACAGCCCAAGACTGTGCAGCCCAGGACTTGCATGGACAAGCAGACAAATCTCTAATCTTTGTCATAAGAACATCTTCTCTGATTTTCTTTCTTGGAATCTGCTTGGATTTTGCGTTAAAATCTTCTAAAAATACATTTTCATAATTTTTAGCTCAGCCTATGTGATACTGAAGGTGCGAGGTTTGAATTTGCACTGTAGCATCTGCCAAGGAAGTTGGTGGGAGGTTTGTGTGTTGTAGGAAGGAAGAGTTTCAAGCAACCGTTGAATCAGTTCTGCAAACAGCTGATTGCCTTTTTTGTTTCCAATGTGTGAAACCCTTCAAAGCAGCCTTGCCATATTATTGCCCAGCAGAGGAAGCAGACCTTAACGGAGTCAAAGCCTGTTTGGGATTTGTGAACTGTTTGTTCAGGCTTACATGCTGGCACCTTCAGATTAGAAACAGAAAATAGTCTGTGGTTTTCTCTCCGCTTGTAGAAGAACGTGAAGAATTTGGAATGGGCTTCGTTCAGAAGTGAGATTTAAATTGGTATATTTATCACAGCAAATGCAGAAGACTGATTTAATACAATAAAAGTGATGCATCTATTAGAAGAAAAAGGACAGCTAATTAGCATTTCTGAATAACAAACATAAAGAATAATTTTTCAGCCAGCAACCATGAAGACTTGGATACGAGGATTATATCACCTCTCCAATAGTGCCTGCCCTCTTCCCATGGATTTTTCTCTCTGTTATTGCCAGACTTTTTATTTTAAAAGCTGCTTCCTGTTCTGAATTTTTAACCTTCAGAAGTTCCTCTGAAGCTTTCACTCTGTTCTGATGACACATGCGATAAGGACTGACTGGTAACAAAATTCAGAGAAAAACATAACCAGAGTGCCTAACCAAGGTGGGTTTCCTTTTCCTGTACTCAGAAACTGTCCCACAGGAGACACGAGAGCCCCAGTAACTGCTGTCTAGCTAATGCTGGCAGAGTAGCAACATGTTTTAATCACCTACATTTTGTAGCTGCACGTGACCAGTTATGGACAGGAAACGCTTGCTGGACTGGACAGCCAACCAAGCCAACTTCAGAGTGAACTTGGTTAACTTCATGATGGAGCTTCCAGATTAACTTGGTGAATGAGTTTCTATGCTGCCTTCCATCTGAGACAGGCATTTTCTGCCATGAGGAGAAAACAGCTTTTCACACCTGCTCCCTAGAGCTCTCCGTGCCCTCCGGGTCTGCAGAGCAGTGGAGAAGCAGACCTGCTGTCTTAAACACATCTTAGGAGGCAGGTGAAGTGTCTCATATACCCACTATTGAAGGCATGGTTTACTCTGAACAGAAATGTGGGATTTGCATGAATTACACTTGAAAACATCCTCTGTTCCTGAGAGAGGGAATAAATGAACAGATTCAAAGGAAGAAATACAATATCATTGTTACGGAGTTTTTGGCAATGAGCCACTGGGATTTTTTCTCAGCCTTTTTTATTAAAGGGTTTCCTTTGTAGGAATCGTGTGTGAAGAATAGTTTCTGGACACATTCAGGTAGCAGAAGGATAAAATTCCTGACAACCGTATTCCCATCTTCCTGTAGGGAACCCTTGAGCTTGGAGGTCCTGGAAAAGAAGCACTGGAAATCGTTAGCACCTTAACTTGAGAACTCTTTTATCTACTGCAGGCTATCATTCAGGATCTTGGGCTGCCTAATTGTTCAAAGCTCACCCGTGACAGCCAAGTGCTGTAGTCTCTTGGCCTCACTGTGGCAAAGATTTTGCTCTCTGGGTTGAGAGACTTGCTTGGGTGCAATGGGAAGCTGAAATTGTCACTTGCATTGTATGGGTGAAGAATGGATCAGCCCAGGAATAAGCAGCGCTAGTGTGGTGCTTCAGCAAACCACTTGCTCTTCTGTGATGGATCAGCACCAAAACCAGAACAAGCAGTAGAGAAATAAGAACTCCCATTCCTAGATTATAAACAACACAGATGGGACTTTTGTCTGCTGTGACACTTCTTCCTGTTGTAGTTAGACACATTTGATAGCAGCATTACAAGAGGGAATATTATGGTAAAAATGGTCTGTGTGGAACTTCCTACAATATGTAACTGAGTTGTGAGGCAGTAATTTCATCACTAGGTTTTAACATTCGTATTAGCCTTTTAACATTAAGTAGGCATAGTCTGAGAAGGAATCCCAAAGCCATCCATTTTAGATTTAGTGATACAGGAAAATATAGATGTTTCTAACCAAAAGGCTGAAGAGATACCATCCCATTGCAAAAAATTTCCCAAGTTCTTGGTTTTATTTTACTTATCAGAATTGTCGAGCACAGTTACATCCTACAGAGTGGTTCCATCACAGCAGAAACAGAGTTGTAGGTGAAAAACGGGATTCCCTACCTTCCCTAATACTAGCTGTTGAACTCCCAGTGATGAATTGCATTCACAATGCAAATTACCAAAAATATCCCTAACATCACAGCTTGTGAATTACATTGATGAGGTGTGGGGAAAAGCCCAAGGTAGCTGAGAGCCCATACTTTCCCACAACAAGAGATGTGCAGATCCCTTGATGAAATCCCATAAAGTCAAGAATCTGTATCCATGGAATTTTCATCCTAAAGGCTTTCCATAGTTACAGCTGTGAACTGAGGCCATCACTGGACATTCTGAGTTTTATATTTTCTCCTGTATCTTGCAGAGATGCTGCATGGGCCAGGAGCTCGGTGCTGCTGCCAGGGAGAACAAAGTGCCGGGCCTGATAAAACAAGGGGGAGGGATGGATTCGGCCCGTGGGCCTTGAGTTTGACACCTCTGGCTTAGATGTAGTCTACAATCCCAACTTGTACTGTTCCTCTGCTGTTGACAAAGATAGGTGTCAGCCCTAGCTTATAGAAACCTACTTTCTAAGTATGTGGATGTGGCACCTACGAGTGAGGTGGGAGTCTAAGCTCCTACCACAATTAGAGAAGGTTTTAGGGGAGGATTCAGCTGCCTAAACATCTACACCTACATCCACTTTCGATGCCTTATAAAATTCCTCCAGGTGCCCTAAGATATCCAAATATTTGTAGATGCCTACTTACAGGCAGCTGTTCCACCTGCTCTCAACTCAGTCCCAGGAGTCCAGAGAGAAGCTCAAATGCAGATTGTGCAGAAGACGAGACTGAGACACAGGCTCACAGATAACTCAATGTAAGTGTCTGTGCAACCTGCACTTGAGTGTCGGTCCAAATGTTTGTGAAACCTGTAGCTGTGGAATTTTTCTCAGCCCTCACCGAGGCTTTAGGTTTGTCCATAGAGTTGATGTGCTTTTGCTTTAAGTTGCTCTCCTGATTCATGTAGTTTGTAGCTACCCAGTGCACAATGTGGGGAACAAAGGAGAGCAGTGTGGCTCCTTGAGGGAGTCCTTTATTCTTCAGTTGGCCCTTTCAAATCCTAGAAATCCAGAGATAGCTGTATGTCCAAAGCCTTGGTGCCCTGCTAGGCAACCCATGCCTGGGAATGCCGGAATCAAATCTTTCTTCTTTGCTGCACAACCTTAGTTCCTCCCAAGAACAGGTGCATCCTGCGAGGAAGAACAGAGTGCATCATGTGATTTCAAACTACAGCAGGACAGAAACACAAGGAACAGAATTCTGGCTGCACCTGCAACCTTAATTCCAGGGTTGCCTTACAAGGCAATGACTTGGATCTTCTGCTTTAGTATTGCCTTTTTTCCTCTTTCAGTCTTATAAGGCATGTACATTTAGAGTGTTCTCACAAAATTTAATTAGAAAATTGGATGTGTGAAGCAAGTGATGCAATACTGATGATGGAGTAACCTGTGGAGAATAGGAGGCTTGCTGACATCATTCAGTTCTTGTGCCAAAATCCAGCTCCAGCTGATAATGGGTATTTGATCTTTTTGGCTAAGGAGTCAAATGCAGCTTTGACAAAGGCACTTAAATAATTCTCTTGATGGATAGAGCAGTTAAAGGGCCTTACTCTTGGAGGTCAGGTTAGGTGGGCTGGATACTTGAATGTGGTACAGTGGGCTGGTAGCATGATAAAGCTGTTTTGTGAGCTGAAGGCAGATGAGTAAGTGCTAAAGCAAAGCTCTCTGGTTTCTGTGTCCTTCTAATCTTTTGAGGCCACTCGAGTGCTTATATAGAAGAGAAATCCCTTGCATGAGGGGACGCAACATGAAATGCTGACTGAACAGGCGAGTCTTAAGAGGTGGAGGAAGACAGAAGTTATCTGTCAATAAAGGAGTAAATCTCTTTTGGGATCTGTTCACATTCAGGTTTTGTTTAATCATGGTGTTTCCTGCACTTCAAGAAATGCAAGAGCAAGGTGAGGGGGACTGGGCCACTCTCTTATACAACTCCCTCACCTTACCCCTTGTCTGTTAACAATCTGTAGAGCTCATTTCTCTTAATTTTTCTCCATCTATTGAAGCACCTTACAAGAAGTTCCAAATGGGCTTTCTTATCCAGGAGCTGGAAGATCTAGGCTTATCTATATTGAATATTTAGAACCCATATAAGCTTTGTGAGTAGGATTGTCACGTCTCCCTTAGGACACCTTGGACCTAAAGAGAGACTCTCCTCATCTCTGGTGAAGTGACCGTGCTTATTCTCCGTTAGTTTTCTGGAGGGGTTACAGGACAGGAAATGAGCAGTTCCTCTTCTTGGGACTCTTAGTCTTGTCTCAGTCAAAAAGAATGAGTCACCAGAGAAGTTTTTTGAGTATGTATTGAAATTTCATATTTTCTGTTCTGTGGCTTCTGAGCCTTTCCACTGCACATGGATTATCTCTTCACACTCATTCTGCCACGAGGGCAGGACACTCATGTTTTTTAAAAAAGAAAGCAGTCATTCCCACTCAACTCAGGACGATAGGCAATGGGCACAGAGGAAAACATTGAATTCCATCTGAATGCAAAGAGACACTTTTTTACTGTGAGGGTGGTCAAACACGGATATAGATTGCTCAGAGATTTTCCAGAATCTCCATCTGGGGAAATACCTGAAAGCTGTCTAGACATGGTCCTGGGCAACCTGCTTTAGCTCACCCTGCCTGAGCAGCAGGGGTGGACAGGAAGATGTCAAGCCTCTCCTGTTCTGTGATTTTGTGACTCGGGAGCTGCAGATTCCAGAAGAAGGCAGCTGCCTTTTGCAGCTTGCAGCAGAGCCCTCTCATTCAGATTGTTGGGAAGCAGAGTGCCACTGCTTAGGGGGATGAGGTGGCATTTTCTGTAGTTCCAGCCTACCGCTATCGTCCTTCTCACATAGTTTCTCTTGTCAGGCCAGGTGCTCTCCTGCTGTCTTCATGTCCTGTGAACACCTACACCTAGAAGACAACATCCCTGAGATACTGGTAAGATATTTTCTAACGTGCTCCACTTTTGGAGCAGCATCACCCCCTTTGCAACACCCTCTTTACCTCACTGACAGCTGCTGTTACATGGCAGTGTAACTTGTTTTCCTGTCAGAGAGGGATTTACTCCCAAAATCTAGGCTGCAGCCTCTTACAGCAATAGTAGCGATAGTGCTGGTGGGTTACTTCCCTTCCCACTACTTAGATATGCCACGTCCTTCAAGCAGACCTGCAGTACCTGTAGAACAGTATAAAAGTAGGTAAGGTAAATGTAGGGCCTGGGTGTTCTAAAGACAGACAATGGGCAGTTTAGCATTCATGCAGAAAAATGTTTTATTGTAGTGAAGTTACACAGGAGAAAACCAAAATCTTCCCTGCTGCTGGGTCAAGGCTATCCTGAGCCATAAAAGTGGAGGTAAATGCTAACCAAAACAAATTTCTACATGTAAAAACACATTGCACTTCCAGTCATTTTTACAAGGTTATAGGGACATGACCTGGTATTTTCTGTTCTGTATTTTTATTTATTTGTTTGTTTATTTAAATAATCTGCAGCTTTAACTATTTAAAGCTGAAATCCAGGGTGTTTTCTTACAGGAGTTTTTGTTGTTTGGTTTTTTTCCCCTCATAAAAGCAGACCTGAAGATACTCTTTCCTTCTACTTAGCCTATCCAGTTTGTTTAGACTAAAAGCACCTCAGGCTGCGTGAGTTTTACTTGATACATTCCCAATAATGACCTTGCAGGGCTTCGGTGGCTCTAAACCCAGGCTCAGTACACTGATTACAACACTAATGCTGGTTAGTAGTCAGATCATTCTCATCGCCAGCAAGCTGGAAGAGGGAATGGCAGCAGGTACAGGAGGTTTATGGAAAAGTGCTGAAGTGGCCTTGATGACAGAAGAGCTCTTCCTCGGCTGGAGTAACTGCCAGCCCACTTCTTAATGCAGAGAATCAGCAAAGCATTGCATCAGCCTGGCACACACGTGACAAATGACACAGTCTGTGACCATACAGAAACCAAAAGGAAGGTGGGACAGGTTTTGGACCTGCCAACCTTTTAATTGTCCTTTTAGGGATACAAATACAACACTATCAATTACTAACTAGTTTTCCCACGCAACAGTTATGTACAGCATATTCACTTACATTTTTACATAATAATACACAGGTGTTCACCACCACTTCTTGTGGTCAAAGAACATGACATGTCAAGCTGACAGACACTTCAGGAGAGCCTCAAGGAAAAAAATAGCTCCTGCAGAGCTAGCTTATTCTTGGTGTCTTGAAAGTAAAATCTTACAGATGGTGAGCAAAATGTCTATTTTCACAATATTTACTTTGTACAGTGTGAAGAGGAGGGAAAGACCTTTTAAACGTAGGATTCCTTCGCATACTGGATCTGGTCTACCTCAAAAACTGGCTGGCTGCACCTCCGAGCCACATACTCAAGTTTGTTCTTTTGACAGGATTCAGACATGGCTCTCAACCGGTAGACTCCGGGGGTCACAGGTAAACTCACACGGGAGTTTTTTCCAACAGTGACACTGAGGGTTTCAGTTTCCACATCAGAATCCTTCACTGCAGAAACTCTGCCACTGGGTATATCCTGGAGAGCCATAAATGCTGCGTCCTGTGCACAGCTGCTGCATGGACAAGGTGGCAAAGTGTCCTGGTTTGACACCTTTAATCTCATACTTCGAACTGTGAGATTGTAGGAGGGAACTTGAATGGCCAGGCAACTTTTAGTAGCCTCTTCGTAAGAGGGTGGTCTTCCAGGATTCCTCTGGTCTACCTCTCTGAACACTTCATCAGCTGACCTGAAACGAGGCCTTTGCTGATACGCCACAGGCAATGGTTTGTCATCATCAGGGGTGTTCTGGACAACTCTGCAGGAGAACTGATCTTCTTTCTTTGTGAAACTCTCTCTCTGAAAACCCATGTTTTTTCCAGGCCCCCAGCTCTGGGTTTTTATTAGTGTTTTCCTGCGGTTTGCAAAAGAGAATGACATAGAATGCTTTTTGATCTCCCTGCTTGGCATACTGCAGTCTTCAGTGGCCTTGGTGGAAAAGGACTGGGGTCTATTTAAGAAGGTTTTTTTGGGACTAGAGGGTGAAACTACTGGGGAGCTGGTGAAGACTGAGCCATCGGAGCTCTCCAGGGAGCAACTGGAGGATGTTTTCGGTAGAGAGTCAGTTGATAATTGTGAAGGTAAGATTGCAAGATGTTTCTCCAGTGCCTCCAACCCTAGCTGTTTCTGCTGAACTGGAAAATTGTCCTCACTTTTGTTTAGCTTCTGTTTCCTTATCCTGCCTTCAAGGCGGTTCTGGAAGGACAGGTCTGGCTCTGAGAACCTTCTGTCCATCGTGCTGATGTCATTTCTGAAATTGGTCAGTGAAGGGGCAGACATGCCTGCTGGATGTCTCCTGCTCACACTGGTGCTCCTCCCTTTGGGCTGCTCCAACAGAGAGGTACAGGGGCTGGCTTCAGTTTCAGGATCTGGGCTGTCATAGGCAGAGTCATTCTGATGAGTAGCACACAGGTGTTCTGTAGGGAGAAACTATCTGTTAGTTTGCACTGACCATCTGAGGATGAAAAGGAACTGTATGGAAAGTCTTCCTGTAGAAGAACACTGTAACAGTGTTTTGGACCCTCTGCAACTCTCTGTGTTTCCACAGATTTATTCTGATACCAAATTAAAACATTTGGCCGGGCAGCCCCAGTCTGACGTTCCCCATCCACTCTCATACCTGTGGAGCTGTCTGTGTGCTCCAGTGTCTCCTCAGTCGAGGCACAGACAGGCAAGGCGAGGTCCTCCCCAAATATTTCTGAGCAGTTGTTGATGAGGAACTCCACCAATGTTGTCACCTGCACACAGAAAGCAGTTTATTTCAGTCAAAAGGGCTTAAAACATACTGAGTCGTCCTTCTTGCCTCCACCTGCTGCCTTTATGAGAAGAGCAGCTCGGAGCACAGTGGCTTCTGCCAAAATCCTATCTTACAGTCAGAGGGTGAGTCCACTCTGAAGGATGAGGTCTGATGCTGCAAACTAACTGATCTGCACTGATGCAGACAACACACCATCAGCCACAGCTTCAGCCTTGTTGTCCATGGGGCCTGCAGGTGGCAGTGCCCACATGGTGGCCCTGCTCTCTGTGTGCGAAGGATTCGGGAACTGTGATATGGTGTGGGGGGCTGCAGGGCAACTGCTGCTTTTGCTCAGACAAGATGAGATGAGAGGCGCCCCTAACGGTCAGGGCTGCTCTTTGGTTAAGCATGGCAGTGGGATCCCTATGGATGGCTCTGAGCTGCCCCAAAGAGGGTGGCTTCTTGGTGAGTACAACACACCTTGTCATTCTTTTCCTTCTGCAATTCCAGCGGGAGCATGTTGTCCATCTCTGGAGTCAGCATATTTGGGCCAACACAGATGGCCAAATTGCTGGAGTCCATCCTGTTGGTCTCAGCATTTTGGCTGATGTGGTGGAGCAGAGATAGCAAGTTCTTGAGCAAGACAAGATTTGGTCTAGGCAGTTTGTCAGCCACCCTACATGAACACAAAAAACCAAAATATGACATTAATTTAGGGCGTAGCATCCACTGCTGCTTTATTTGAGCAAGTCTCAGTTAAAGTCAGAGAGATGACACACTCTCTCCAGAGAGAGGCATGCGTGTGCTGTTTTTCACTGCTTAGCAGAAATACCATTCACAAATCCCCCTCGGCAGCTGAGCATGTGGTTAATTGTAAGATCTTGAATTACGAAGTCTTAACTAAATGGCAAATACTACAGCAATCCATATCCTTGAGTAGACAAGATGATGTCAGGAGATGTCACTGGAGGCTTCCTGAAGGCACGTGAAAGCCTCCGGCTGTGCTGTGCAGCTTTTAAAGCACTCCCAGTCAGCCTCCACACCTGTTCTTTCTGAAGAGCAAAACACAGTGGTCTCCATGTGCCCAACTTCACTGCCATCAGATGTGAAGGCTCCTGTCAGTGCCTGTCCCACAGCACAGTGACTACGCTAGCTGAGATATTGCACCCTCTGTCCTCTTCCTACGCGAGTCGTTTTGCAGAGCAATCTCAGATACCTGCAGGAAGCGCTGCTGCTGAAGCCCGCTAGACCAAACCCCATGGAGCATTAGCAAGCTGACAGAAATGCCAGGTTTTCAACTGAGAGTCTGCATTTTGAGAGGCATCGCTGGCCTCTACCAGCCATTCCATCACATTGGAGCTGGTTGCAAAACTTCCTGATTGCAAAACTTACACTTGCAATTCTTCAATTTTTTCCTGCTTGCTTGGCTTCTCCAGAGCTTGCATCCACTTCTCATAGAGGTCAGCTGAGAGGAGTTTGGAGGGAATATTTCGGAGGAAGTCCTTAAAGAGCAAGAGATATAGGTGAGGCTTCGGACACTACCTCTGAGCACAGAGGGAGCATCACCGTGACATGGGCTCACTAGGAGGCAGGTTGGCTTGAGCTAGCTGCTCTCAGAGGTGACCATCGGCACTGGCAGATGCTCAAGAACATGCCAGGTACTTGCTAATAGGATTCAGCCCCTTGCTGGTTTTCATTCTTCCATTAATTTCATCCCTGGGAGGTTAAAGTGAGTTTCCTGTAGGTATACAGGAAAACAGCAATACAACAAGTGGGACTGAAAATCAGATGGAAAAGGAAAATACCAAACTTTCCTAAGCCTGAAACGTTTAGTCTGGCTTCGTTCTGGCTTTATCTTGGAGTCCTGTCTAGGTCAGCTCTGGACATTGAAGTGGGCCTGTGGAGATTATCAATGCTCTCCCATTGATGCAGATAAGAGGAACTCACCTTCAAGACCACTGCCAGCAGGTGTACAGATTTGCTTTTCAAATCAACATTCCCGCCTTTGTTTAGGTCCTCCTTCAACTCCTTTCGTGCTTTCTCATTGGCAGCTTTTCTGAATATCCCTTCAGTGGCAGGTCCTTTCGTATACAGTATAGCTAGGAGCTCCTGTGGGGAAAAGAACCAGACATGAATGGGACAACAATTACTAGAGCGAAGGATGGTCCTTTAGCAAGTGAACATTCCTTTAGAAACAGAAGAAAAATTGTCTGGAGGTACGTTGTGCTCTAATTAGCTCACTGTTTAGCTCTTGCTCCAAGTAGATTACGTGGGCAATAACCTGATTTTCCCCCAACCCACTCTCTTTTTGGACTGGTGAATTCCACTAACTTCAGTGGAGTCATCCCTGCCTCCTTCCAGAAGGAAAAAAGGGATAGCTGAAGTATTAGTTCAGATCCCCTCCCTCCCAAGCCAGGCAAATATTGCTTAGAAGAGACAAAAGCCTGTCTATTGGAAAAGTCAACTCAGTGGAAAAGCTGCCACGAGATTGTTTTTATCCAGAAGACAGTGTTTAAGTATTTGTCGGTGGCAGTCCGTAGCTGAACTCTTCTTTTCAGGGAAACACAGAAATCCTTAGAAGTTTATGCTCCTGAAAGATTCATTTGAATGACTTTTGTAGGATCGCAGAGGTTTATACTACAGAGAAGATCTTCTATGCCTGGTCCTGGGTTTCTCCACTCAAAGTTACTTCCAGTGAAAGTTGGCTTGGCTGGAGAAAATCCATAAACCTGACCCTTTCTACACCTGGGTTTGGCCCTGAGCTTGTCAGAAGTCTGTGTGGAGGGAAACACCAAAAATCACTCATCTTCTGGGTGCTGCAGCACAAGTACTGGGGATCTTGCCTCACACTGAAAGCCAGAGGTGTGATAACTGTATCCCCAGGCTTGCTTACCTGGACCGGCTGGGGCAGCGTGTCATCCTCCCCACAGATAATTGCCAGAGGCTGGCCAAACAGAGCGATTTTGGCACCCGAATCTAGCTGTCCTAGGGAACTCCTGCTGGCAGAGCTTCGTCTCAGAGTAAATGACTGTGATATCACCTTCTTTCTTTTCTTTGTTTCATCTGCTGTAAGCAAAAAGAAAGTAAAAAATCTTTTTTTTTTTTTTTTTAAAAATAGATCACACTGTGCAGCTCTTCATCTGTGTGTAGTGCAGAGATGTGTGTTGGAACAACTCAAATTAAACAGGGAGAAACTGAAAGACAACTAAGTGGTTACTAAGGAAACAACCGCCTAAACTGTAAAACTGTGACCATCCCTTTAGGGACACCACCTTTCCTGTTTTGGGGGTTGTTTTCTTTTTTTTACATTCACTGTTTCTTCTTAGAGAGTGGGAACATACAAGCCACAGAAATGACAGCGTTTATCAAGATTTTTGATATTGCAGTGGTTTCTCTGAGAACTACGAAAAGCAGATATATCACTTGGGCAGCTAGCAATGACAACAATCTTCAGTATGCGGTCTGACCATGCCCCAGCCTGAAGGCAGAAGTGGAACTAGGGGCGAGTGCTTTTCAGCCTCTTTCAGAGACTGAAATGAAAACACTCTGCCAGCTTCAGATCCAGCTCTAATGACAGTGGTCCTGCTAGAGCTAGAGTTTTCCCCATGTCCCTGCCAGCCAGTGGGAGGCAATACTTGCTCCAGAGGATGGGAACATCATGGTAGGGTCTCGCTGGGTTCAGGGTCAGAAATCTCTTCGCATGGGGGTTTCATCTGCGTCTTAAAGAGGAGGAGGTGACAGCAATTTGGAGATGATGATTGTATTGGGATGAGGTGTGCCTTTTTTTTTTCTTTCAAAAACAGTGAGAGAAGGATCCTTCTGCTAGAAAGTTTTTTAAAGGAGTTGCCTGCTGCAAATTTCCCGTAAAGGACATGTCCTCTACTCTAAAATGAAGTTGTCTTATGCAGATTGGAGGTTCTGAGGACCTGTAGTTGTGTCTTAGTACAAGTCCTCGATAGCGAGAGATTAAAATCTATGAGAAAGTCACCTAACATTACAGTGTCATAGAAAATATTTGCTTCTGATACTCCTGAAAAATGGTCTGTTATGATGGTCTGCTCCAAATCTGACCCTGCCCTGCTAATGGTCTCCTCTGGGTTGTTTACGAGTGCTGAGGATTTGCATGGTGAGAAAAAACAAGTGCAGATGCTGCTGCCAACAGTGTTGATTCGCTCTGGCGTGCAACCGCTTGTAGCTGTACCACGCCTCAGTGGTGATGCTCAAGTGACAAAGGAGCATATTTACTTCCCACCTCTGCCAGGGAGCACAATGAAATGTGGCTCCAAGGACCAGTGAACAGGGATACAAGACCTCTGGCACTCAACGCTGTCACTTCTGCCACTAATCCTAAGGGAGAGAGGTCATTTGCAAGTGAGTGGCACTCCAGGGGTTAATCCCCCTTGATGGGGCTGAGAGCTGTGGATTGCTCTCAGGGAGGTGAAGTGGGCAGTTTCGGGTGGTTTTGCAGAAGTGCCAGCTTGCAAGCATTATATAAGAAGGCAGTTCCTTAGTTTGTTTCTAAAACTCACCAGTTGAGTGGCAAACTCCATCCTCAGTACCTCCTGGGACCAGCGGAGGGCATTTCTTGGCATCAGCCTGCAAGAAGAGCGTTGGAATTACAGAGCTGCTGCCACCAGTGAGTTGCTGCAGCTCCTCAGTAAACTGGGAGTCTCCAGGGCCAGAGCAAACCTAACACCTGCTGAAAAGGCACCTCAGTGCAGGAGTGACGCTGCCTCAGTGCCCAGAAGAGGGGTTTGTGGTAAACCCTGCAGGCAGCTGCCTCAGACCTGCCTGGCAGGTCACAACCCTGTGCTCTTTCAGGCTGCTCTTTTGACCCAGAGAAGCTACAGCTGGACACAGCCTTCCCTTCTGTGTCCTCTCCTGCTACAGAAGATTTCCTCCCATACTTCTCCAGGGAGCCTTGATGGCTTCAGAGCCTGCCAGGTTCCTCAGGAGCCTTAGGGATGCACTGGCTGCACACAGATTTGCCTTTGAAGGGCTTTGCCCACTCATGGGTAGTGGTAGGCAGTGGGTATCTCCTACAGGGGCCACCCCCACTTTGCTGAGATGCCTCACATCAGTGCCCGACAAGGATGGGGGAATTGTAGCGGCTTCTTACCTCCGACTGCTGCTCAATCAGACTCTCCATGTTCCCAGCATGTAGTGTCTTCGACTGGGCAAGAAAACAAACACACTTTGTGAGTAATTGAGTGCTATGGTTTAGAAATCACAGCTTTTCAAAATCACTCTGTTGACAGAGCTGAAACAATAAAGTCACTCACAGTATTACAGCTGCTTAACACTTTCATTAGGAATTTGATCGGGGGAGCTCTGGACACCCTGGTTTCCTTCGGTTCTTTTGTTTGCCTGTTTATTGAACAGGGAATGGACAAAGAGAGAGCTTTGTCAAACTGCACCCTTGTCTTTCTCCCCTGAAAGTCAGCCCAGCATTTAAGTCTGATCCTGAACCAGCAAGATGTCCCACAGAAGTCAATCCTAAAGCCCTTCTCTGGAAGGCGCTGAGCCCCACTGCTTAATCTGCCTCTTGATTAAAACATAACAAAAAAAAGCGCAGCTTTTTATTTTCAATCCTCGCAAAAAATGAGCAAGTGGTGACAGCTGTGTGAGATTGTTGTTAATCTGCAAACACAAGGCTAAAGCAACTCAGTCAGCTCTGCCCACAACATACACTTGGCAGTGGGCACACCTCTCCTCTGTCTCTGTCCAGCTGCACCTGGAGCTCCACACCGACTGCAACCGTGACACCACAAACGGAACCCCAGAGAGCACTTACCCAAGGAGTGAGTCCAGCCAGAGTTCCTTCACCTCCCGCGAACTGCAGAGGAAAGGAGAAACAGCATCACACCCCACCGCTACCAATCCTTTGGACGGAGGCAGGCGACTAAACAGTTCTACCCCACGTGTGCTGCCTTATATACAGAGAAGGGGCAGGTGGAAATTCACAGACAGGAAGAAGCATCATGGGGCAGGACTGAGACGCAATGAAATTTCTGCCTTCCTCTTTCCTTTTAGAGGAGCTACTTTTTTTTCCTTAAAGAAAAAAATAGCCCTTGTAGCTGTTATGGATGGAAAAGATGAGACAATTGCCAGGTAAAGGTTCCATCTAGCATCACCAGAGTGAGGTGGGATGTGCAGAGGGGGCTGCAATGTGGACAGCTTCTCCTTGCTGTGAAAGGGCAGTGGGTAAGGATTGTCGTTCGACTGCTCAGAGACCTTAGGTTTTGCAGTTTAAAGACGCACCATCAGATCAAGTGATGGTAAGAACAGTTAAAAAGATCAGGGAGTGGAATACCCAAGATTCCAAAAAATGTGTTTGTATATTTTTTAAAAACTAATGGCAACAGTTTACTGTCTGCAAGCAGATGTAGACGCACACTTTGCCAGTGCCAACTACTTCTTGAGAATCTAAGCATTGGACTGCTATAAAAGAAGTGATGTTATGTAATAATTTAGTAATGTGTGACAAAAAGTCTTGCTTAAAATATGTCCAAGTAATAAAGTATAATTCAACTGAAGAGATCAAAAATCCAGGATAAATCTGCCTCTGCTCTCTCTGTACCTTTTGAGGGTCTATTGCTGACTCCCTGTCATCCTGGGCACATCCTGGGCAACAGTACTCACTCTACCAGACCATTACAAAAATTCACCAACATTTGATGTTAAATGCATGATACTAGTTCTCCTGATTCATTGACAGAGGCAAATTACCACCTGGTATTCTGGGTACCAGTCTTTTCATCTAGTGAAAAAGAGGAGCTAAGGCTGGAATATTTCAGCAGTGGATTTAGGCAGAAAGCACGCTTGTAAAACTGTAGCCTCTCTGCTGCTTCCTCTGGTGGATGCTCCGCTTCACACATGCAGGGGATGAGGCTGTGTCGTAGCACAGCTCTTTGCAGATGCCTGTTATGGCCATATCCACTGCTGAACTCACCCTGAAAGCCATTCTTTGCTCAACCACATCAGACCTTGCTTGTGTAGTACTGACCCTGTATTGTCATGTGAAGTGGACAGGTGGTCTCAGCTTAACACTAGCAGAAACCCAAGGTGCAAAATTCACTTTTGGTTAGACAGGTGTGTCCAGAAGGGCAAAAGGAGAGCTGCCCTGCTTTTGTGAGGGGAGATGCTGAAGATGACCTTTCAGGTCCTCCTGAGGCCTATCATTTCCATGCTCCTGTAGAAACACTGGTCCATAGATTTGTTTCGGGATGAAACTTAGAGGAATCTCAACCAATTACTCTGCAGCCCTGTGTGTTTATCACAGATCTTTTACTCACTGCTGCAACTGATTTTTTGTTAATTAGCTGTCTTGTAACATCTGTCATTTCCCTACTAAATTCCATGAGTCGATGCATGTTCTTGCAGAAATATCGTCATTTTGCATTGCGTTCTCCTGAAAATTTCTTCTGAGTCTCCCTGGCAGCTGTGGCACCCTCGCTGATGGTTCCAGCAGGATTCCTGCGATAAGGGGCATCTATTTTTCAGTATGTCTGTTAAATGTGTATCTAAACATATCTGTCTGTTCCGTATCTCAGAGGCTCAGGGGACTTGGTTCAGCCTTGCTCTCGTTTCCAGCGCTGTGCGCAGATGTATTTCTGAGCTCAGTCTGTTGTACGATTAATACAAGGGGTTTGATCTGGAAAATGTGCGACTCGTGAAGAAAATGGGAGTTTAATGGGTGGTAATTAGCCTGGCCAGAAGCTTAGATTACTAATAGGTCACAGCTGTACACAGGGCAAAATGCTTTGAATTTCCCAGGAGGAAAAGACAGTTATGGGTGGTGTATTGATCACACATCACCAGACTGTCTGCTGGCACACACTGCTGTATCTTTGTCTAATTCCATCCCATCTATTAACAGTTACAGGGCTACAATGACCATTGTGTGTGGAAGGTATGTGTGTAGCCCTGCCTGCCCATATGGAAAACAATGTCTTTTTTCTTTACCCTCCTGATATAATTCATTTCTGTATAGCTCTTTTATGGTGTTTATCACAAACACTTAATCTTGTCCCAAAATGGCTTTAAAGCAGTTTATTTCATCACAAACAAACATGCCTCATCTAAATAACAGGCATCCTAAAAAGCTGTGGCTTGGTTGAGTAATTGTACAGAAGAACAAAAGAATAGCCATGTGTTTGTGGAAAGCAGTAAGCAAGCACGTTCTGGCTTGTGCTAAGCGCTGCAGAGGTGTGTGCTAGGCCTTTCCTCCTCTTCTCTCGTCTCTCCCCTCTCACTGTGGCTTGGTGAAGGACTCCAGCCTGTTGCAATGAAGGGGCAGCATCAGTTGGGAGCAAAAAGAAATTGGGAGCTGATAGTAAACAAAGGAACAAACCTGCCATGGCTGGAAAGCATCTATTTTTCTTCTCTCCTTATCAAACCACAAAAGGGAAAATCCCAGCCACAGCTCACATTTGTTTATTTCTACTACTTTCACAGATATTTGACGTGATGGCTCTTAGAAATGTGGGAGTGTGTGAACCCCAAACCCACCTTGGCCCTGTTTTTGTACCAGAAAGAACACAGCAGGAGCACAAGTGTGAGAAGGGTACAGCAGGATGCGCCTGGAGCAGTGACTCTTTCAAGCCCATATAGAGCAAACAGAGCCTTCATCAGTGCCTCTCTGTGTGGAAAAGGGATTGGATTGCAGTTTCATATTCACTGGCACCACTGCCATCTCCTGGGGCACAACAGGAACATTTACCAAAATAAGGAAAGCCAAAGTCAGAGAGTTGTTGGGTGAGGTGGTTTTTTGGAAAGGAAAGCTCTGTATGATCCATCCATGGACTCGAAGAATAGAGTGGCACGTGGGTTACTGGGAACAGGTCACATTTCTACGCATCTTCTGAAGGCAGCTTTAATTTCCTACCACTCTCCAGAGTGTGTTGTGGATCGCACAGGCACAGTTCAGGGTTTGGTCACACAAAAGAGAGTGGCCTGAATTTTGATCAGGTCAGTCTCTACCCTCTACCTGTAACAGTTCAGAACAAGATCCATCAACCCAGCTGGTGCTGAACTTGTGCAGTTTTAGTCAGGTGGGACCTGGGCTAATGCTAATGCTGCCTTTGAAAAGTGAAACCCACTGTCAGTTTTTCCCAGCTCCGTTCAACTGATTTCTATCCTTAATCAGATATTAAGGTTAGATTGCAATGTGGGTTAGGTTGCACCACCCTTCTACACCCTGGGTTGCACAGGAAAAAGTTACAAATCAAAAATAATAATGTAAATAACAGGCTTTTTCTGTGCCCTTCCTATGACACCCTTTTGGTTGCATTTGCTTTGCAAGATGTTTTATTTATTTCATGGGCTCTAAAATTTTTTACTTGTCATCAGGTGAGCGGTTCCAATGGGTGGGGTTTTAGCATGGAGGGCAGGTGTATGCAGGTCATGTTTCCAAAGGGTTTGTGCTGGTGTTCAGCTTTGTCTGAATCCAGCTTGCTATTGTATCTTGGCAGTGCTTGGGAATCACCGATTCCTTGGGCTTCCCGAGGTGGCCAGCACAAAGGCGTTGGGGAATTGAAGTTGCCCATCATTTCTGACTGAGCAGATGCAGAGCTATATCTTTGCTCTCTTACAATAAACAATAAGATAACAGAGAATGCTTGTAATTAAATCTGAATTGTATTATTTTTGAGATTTCTGGTTGAAGGTACTCAAAAAGTATTGAAAAGTGATGTGCTACTCCCTTTTTTTGTTACTCCAGCAGGTTTCACACTTATTTTGCTGCTTTATGTTGTCCATTTGAAAATCAGAAACTGAGATGGTGCTTTTCTGCCAAGTTTGTTTGCTGTAAGGCACAGATTACATTTCTTACTGAACCCAGGAAGGTGTGAATCCCGATTTTGCTTTTCAAGATTAATACCAATATTTTCTTTTCTTTTGGTTGATGTAGGCTTGTATTTATTCTGCTTCTGCACCTTGTGTTTGTCTTTGAATTTCAGCATCAAAATTATCTCAGATCTCAAAATGAGATAACCAGAGATAACCTGGATTTTACTTTGAATTCTAACTCTCATGATTTTCAGGCATAAGTCATCTCACTTGCACACAAAATACGATCTGCATATGCAAATGGCCTAGGAGCCAGTCCAGAATAAGACTAAGAAGACTTGGCCTAAATTGGGTTTCATGGTGTATGGGTCCCATTGATACAAAAAATAGAGGAGGCTCAGGAGTGGCAAGACCTTACAGCTCTCTTGGCAGAGTGGGAGCTGTTACAGGCACAGCAAGCACCCATGGCTGTGAACATGGCTCTCACCAAAGGCGCCCAGGAGCAATATCAGGAGTAGCTGGAGTTTCCCCCATCATTCAACTCCAGGTGCCCTCCTCTGAGCCCAAGTGGCATTATGGGAATTTCCCCAAACTCTTCATCACAGTGATGTCCTTGTGAATTTGTTATTCCTGTGTTGTACCTGTTTCCTAAGTAATAACTAGAACTGCTGTAACCAGATCCTCATCACCATTACATTAACCATGAATGGGAACATTTATGACCACAGACCTGGACTCCATCCTCCAGGCAAAAACAATGTCAGGCAAGGCAAATCTTTCCAAGCGCAACTCGGCTGGCTGCAGTTAAACTCCCCTAAGCACATCTGACCCTGTACTTTGGGAGAGTTATTTGCTGTCATGCTCTCTGTCCTTGTGCATGCACATCCACGCACAGCAAAATAAAATGTTCTTCTGTGAAGTTTTGGCCACTCATCAAAATCAAGATGATAAATTTGAAACAAACATCTCCATATTAGCTGGTGATTGCCATATTGTTGCTACTAGCAACAGCTGCTGTGTTAGTGTTTTATATAAACACTCCACTTGGGTGTCGGTCTCCTGTTTTAAAGCGGGACTGCCTTATGAGGATTTCAGAAAGCAAATGCTTCTTATGGCCTGGGCTCTGCCTCCTGCTGCAGGGCACCACAGTACTCCTGGGCAAATAGGACTGTCATTACTGCCACGGACAGGCACAACTGGGGGGCACCAAGGGCTGCCCTGTCTGGAATCACCTCCTTGTTTGCAAAAGCATGGTGACTCTTTCAGGCCAGGAACAAGAGAGGAATTACTAGCACCTAGAGCAGGCAGGACCTGGGATTGCCTGCTGGTGAGAGGGGGGGTGGAGGTAGGGAGGTGTAGAAGAAATGCCTTTGATATTTTGTTCAGCTCTATCAGCTCATTGCTGGAGAGGGCTTGGCTTGAAGGCCAGGCTGTTCTGTTCGGGCCTGAATTCCTGCAAAGTTGGCCATTAATTACTGCTGCTGCCATGCAGACCAGGTGTTGTTATTGGCTGTATTTGCTTATTCCACTTCTGTGTGCCTGCTCTGAACCCTGCCTTTGCTTTCAGATCTGCAGTCACTGCACAGAGACAAGAAGACAGTAAGGAGTGTATAGAGAAGGTAAGAAGGTACCCACACGCCACTATGTCTGCTTCCCCGTTCGGTGATGGCTGAGGCTTGAACAGAAGATTTCTTTCTCCCTTTTCACTTCCTTTTAAAGGTTCGTTTGTGTTTTGTTTGAGCTTTACTTTTGTCCCATTTATCAGATAAGTATGTTTCTTTCGGATTTTTCTCTCTGAAAACAGTCACTGTGTGTGGTCTTAGAGTCATGGACTGCCTTATTTAGTATTAGCAAGAAAGTCCGAGAGGGGAGGATATATCTTTAACCAGGCCAACTGATATAGGTGCAAAACCCTTCCTCAGGTCTGAAAAGAAATGCCTGTCTTCAATCTATGGACAATTTGAGAAGAAATGCTCTGAATTTTACTAATCAGTTACATGGTTACTTGTTGAGATAAGATAGATACCCTGGAAGTACCTCAAGAAGGGTCTTTACAAAGAGAGATGGGTTCCTCTTGCCTTTAGGCATCGGAAGATATAAAAATGATAAGCCAAAGATGTGCAGTCCAGCAAACTGCTGCAACATCTGTGTAAACCAAAGACTGTCTTGCTACAGCGAGCTTTAGTGTTGCTCATGCAACACCATGAACCAATCCTGTCCTTGTGTAACTTAATTGAATGTAGTATTCAGAGCATAAAAATAAGCACTCATTATCCTATCAGTTATGCTAAACCTAAGATCACAGTATCACAGTATTACAAGGTTGGAAAGGACCTTTGAGATCATCGAGTCCAACCTATAACCCAACACCAACACCAACTCATCATCTGAACTATCTATGTATCCCAGAGTCTGTCTTTCAAACATGACCCCCTGCAATTATTATAGCTCTAAGTTAGTCACCTCCAGTGCTGTGCTCAGCGAAAACATTTGCTAAATTCAGGCACTGAAATACAACATATTACTGTAATTGACTCCTGTCTGTGCTATTTTAGGAGAGCCAAGTGTACTAGAAGAGGAGTTAGAGAGGCCTGTGTTTTGCCCCAGTAGTTGTCCCTCCTCCCTGCAACATTTCTGTTTGCTTCCAGAACCAGGCATTGCCACAGTTCTTTTTGGACAAAAGTGTGCTGCAACATAAACCTGTCATAACTGTGAGACTGACACGAATAAACAATGCAGATAATATTTCTGTACTGACTTTAAGGGAAAAATCCTAACAAGCATAAAAGGGTGGAAAAAGTCATTACTTTAAGAATCGACCAGGCTTACTCGTCAAGCCTGTAGCACTTGGTAATCCAAAGCACTTAGGGAATCTTCAGACCAACCAAAAACTTTAATTGCATCTTTATTTTGGGGTTTTGTGGGTGAACTCCAGGAGATGCTTTGTTTTGCCCTTTGATTTTCCACATTACATCTGACAGGTAGCTCACTTTCTTTCTGCCTCAGTTTCTCATCAATAACGTGCCAAGGATAAAATGTCACTGCACCGCATAAGGTGCTTTGGTATCTTTTGATGAAAAGTGGCACATACAGGAGAACCTAGTAAACAGTTAAGCACCTGTTGCCTCTTCTGTCTCCTATGTGCCGTGTAGCAAAAGAGAACACCTTAATTTTAGCCTTCGTGGCAAACTTTTGACAACTGAATGCATTTTAAATGCACCATCTGTGAGGATGATGTGTTATTTTCTGGGCATCAGCTGTGTCCCTCAAGGTCTTTGCCCTTCTCATTCCCATATTGAAATGCAAAAGTCACCTTCTGGTCAGATGAAATACTTATTTTAAGCACGCGACTTATTGTCAGGAGGAAATATGGCAATGTCACAATGAAATAACCATTCAATATAGTACCAGAACTCACCATTTATCTAGATTCTGTAATAAAAATATTTCTGAGCGTAAACTCCCCTTCCTTGGTCGGACTTCTGGGAAGGGATCTGACATGGGGACTTGCAGTCATTGCAATCACTGTGTACCATCAAGCTCTGAAGGAGGCTCTTAGCCTCCTAAGCAAGAAAGTTTGCAAGAACACTGAGGAAAAAGGGTCTAATTCTCTGTGAGGATGGGGAGCCTCAGTGGCAGCTCCTCAGAACCCCCCGGCTCACAGCTATCCTCTCTAAGACACTGGTGTCTAATTTCTTGCATGCTATATTCTTTGTCCTCTTAATTTTTACTTTCCTATGCCAAATCCATCATCTTTAGCCATGCAGAACTTTTACCAGTTTTAACTGGATTTATCCCTTTGATACTTTTAATCTTGGGCTCCTAGTCTTGCATTTTTTATTCCTCTGTCACCCCCTGTAACTTTTAGTCTCTACATTAATTTCAGTCACAACAGACAAGTAAGCAACTCTTCCCCAAGCCAATGAACTTCCTACAATCATTTAGGAAATTAGTGGGTGATGGGGATTTTTTTTCTCTGAGAAAAAGTCATGAAACAATCTTGAGTGGTTACTCAGCATGTGCGTCACGGTTACTCTGTCACTGTGCCCATAGCTTCGGGCTAGCTGTGGGATGGAAATGGCATATAAACACGGTGGAGATGGAGGTCTTTGCAGTGAGGTGGATCAGACCACAAAGGACATGAGTCTGCAGGAAACATCACACAGTTGGTTCCAGAACAGCATATCCAAATTTTCAGATTTGGTGACTGCATTCAGATTTTGAGCTACAAAGATGAGGAAATGGAGGGTGGAAGGTGGTTAGATGGACAGCCCATCCCATTTATCAACAAGGCTTGTGCCAAGATGTGCCTCTGTCATCAAATACGTGTCTGGAGAGCTGTCAGAATATTCAAGAACTTCTTATATATTCAACAGAAAAGAAGTCATGAAGGTAAAAGGTAGCTACCAATTTTGGTAAATTTCATATTTAATCTTCTAAAAACCCATTGGGATGGTGACTGGAAGGATGTGTGTATGTTTGTAGCCTTCTTGCTCTACATCCTAATGACAAGCCAGAGAACATCCCTTTCAGCAGTGTGACACTGTGTGAACACCGAGATGCTGTGAATGTATTAAAGCACTTGATTCAGTTCATCACTTTTCAGCAAAGAGCACAGACAAATGCTTACTGAAATATCCTGAGCTGGAGAGCAAACTGAATACATACAGTCCCAAGAGAGAAATCAGTGCTTTCTCCTTGTAACTAATAGATTTGTCCCTTTCCTTTACTGTCATCACAAATGAATAAAAATCACTGTCGTTGGGCTCATGTATTACTTCAGAGCTTGAAGTGGGCACCTGGTTTGAGGCAATCCCAAGCACAAACACAGGCTGTGTGGAGAGTACATTGAGAGTAGTCCTGAAGAGGACTTGTGGGCGTTGGTGGACAACAAGTTCAACATGAGCTGGCAATGTTCACTTGTAGCCCAGAAAGCCAGCAGTACCCTGGGGTGCAGCAGAAGCAGTGTGACCAGCAGGTCGAGGGAAGTGACCCTCTGCTCTACTCTTGTGAGACCTCACCTGGAGCCCTGCGTTCAGCTCTGGAGTCCTCAGCAAAGGAAAGACATGGAGCTGTTAGAACGGGTCCAGAGGAGGCTACGGAGATGATCTGGGGGCTGGAGCCCCTCTGCTGTGAGGACAGGCTGAGAGAGTTGGGGTTGTTCAACCTGGAGAAGAAAAGGCTCTGGGGAGACCCTTTAGGAGCCGTCCAGTACTGAAAGAGTGGTACAGGAAAGCTGGGGAGGGGCTCTTTGTCAGGAAGTGCAGTGATGGGATGAGGGGTAAGGTTTTAAGCTGAAAGAAGGGAGATTTAGATTAGACATAAGGAAGAGATTTTTTTACAAATGTCCAGTGGGGAGGCCCTGGCCCAGGTTGCCCAGGGAAGTGGTGGCTGCCCCCTCCCTGGAGGTGTTCAAGGCCGGGTTGGATGGGGCTGTGAGCAGCCTGGGCTGGTGGGAGGGGTCCCTGCCCGTGGCAGCGAGGTTGGAACTAAATGATCTTTAAGGTCCCTTCTAAGCCAAACCATTCTGTGATTCTATGAAATTCCTGTCTTCCACTTTCAGTACATTGGGGTACCTGGCCAAGAGACAAAGGCCCATTTTATACCCCAAAGATTACTTATTTTTAGTAATGAGGGAAGAATCCAATAACAAATGGGAACGGTGTCCTTTCTTTGGTCAACGAGTCACTTTTGCTTAGCTTATCTTACAGAATTTTGGCTGGTGTTTGGCCAAATATATGTATATAAAATGATTTTAATGAAAATAAGGCAATAAGATGCCAGTAGTTTCCAGTTTAGTTTCTAAATGCTGAATTATAACTTGAAAGTAGTTGCACAATTTCTTACACAGAGGTAATCCTCTAAAAGGAAATTACGGTCAGACACTGTGGTTCTTTTCTTCTCTTCCTTCTCCTTTTTTCTTCTTTATTATTGCTTAGCAGATCCCTGTTTTGGTTCCTCAAAATGCAATTTTTGTTGTTTCTCTGTTTCTCAGTGCACAAGATACCACTAGTTACCTCTGGAAGTTTTGCAGAATGAATTTTCCCGCCAAAAAATGCCTTCCCTCTCAGTGGTTTGTGCGCCTGTTTCTGTACCCTCATTGGTATAACTGAAAAGGGCCCAATTCCCGCAGCCTGGATCTCTGTTGCAAACCAGGTACAAAATGTCACAATTCTGATTTAAATCATGTTCAAAATTAACAGGAACAGGATAATTGACGACAAGAATGGGAAAAAAAATCTCAGGCTTTTGGTGTCAGATTGTGCCTTTATGAAAGAACACCTATAAAAGTACATTGTCATGAAATATTCTATCACTTTTAGTAAAAATTTTTGTCCTCAAAATGGGGAATTTCCATTAAAACCACAGACTCTTTCACAGTGATGCACATTTAGGAGGGCTCTATCTTATACGACCCTAGTCTCCGTTCCTTAGGAGAGAAGAGGGAATGGAGACAGCATTTGTCTGCTTGTGGGATTTTATCTCCTTTGCCATGACTTCTGTGCCACCTTAGCCGGAGGAGGCTGGAGCTGGCTCTGGTGGCTGTGGGCAACGTTGTGTTAGGAGTTACCACTGAGGGCTCTAAGTGAGGAACTGCAGTCAAGGACCACATCCTCAAAGATCCTTAGGGACCTGTTGCCTTTTTAACCGCCCTCCCACCCTGATGTTCCCAGGGAGTTGGAAACTTAAATGTTTTGGCAAATTTTAGAGAAGCTCAGTGTCAGCAAGAGGGCGGGCAGTTCTGGCAGTGCGAGCTGTAATTCCTTTCTCTGTGACTGCTGTGCGCTGAACATGGCTGAAATAAATCTAATGTGCCTGAACAGTGCTTTGCACTGAGATCCCTTTTATTTTCAGTACTAGTGAAAGAAGGTACAGAAAGTCTATGTGATGCATTCTCCAAATCATTTCTACAGAAAACAGATGGTAAAAGCATGACCTGGACCACATCTGATAATTAAAGATGGATTTAATAATCAGGATGCTTGGGTGGAATGCCAGGTCTGGGAACACAGAGAGAAAAGGGATGGGGATCGGTACCTAGGTTTTGATATGAAATAGTGCACAGGAGCACTGCAAAGCTGGCATTCAGAGACAAGTTGCTCCAAATTGTGCTTGAATCAAGTTTTAGTCAGTGTTTCAGCTCTAAAAAAATGAGTATGATTCAAAGATCCACTAACAACCAAACTCTTACAGTTGAAGAGATTTTGTTGTGTCTCGAGTGGAACTCTGCTATGAATGAACTCTGCCTTGGGCTGTCTTACAGGACCATAGTGAGAAGCTTCCTTTAAGTGGGCACTGAATCACCAAGATCCTTTATCATAGCTCTACCATGGTGCCACACTGTATGAACTTTAACAGGACTTCAACATCTTAGTAGTCTTGTGCATGGGCAGAAACCATTCCTTCTCCACAAACTCAGTCCATTAAAAGGGATAGGCATGACCACAGGAAAAGCGAGGAAGATACCATTTTCTTTAATAAGCAGAGTTATAACGCAAAGTGTAAAATGCAAGTCCTGCTAAGTTCTTGCAGGAATTCAGGAGGTGTTTGGACCTGTCTGTAAAACATGCAACAAAAACAAAAGCATGGAGAAAAACAAAAAAATCCCATCCTATTGCATCAGCTGATTATGGATACCAGCACTTGCACATCATATTTGATTTGTACTACAGACTCCCTGGTCATCACTGGGCCTCAGCCCATTAATACCGGCTAACCTGGTTCCTCCTAACCGCCTGTGCTACAGGAGAGCATGTGTATGCTCACACTCCTCTCAGCACCTCAGGGAATGGGTACAATTCAACTTAAGAGCAGCTCGTAATAGATCTTCAATGTACCCGCTGCCAGCAGCTCTCTTTAAAAGGGGGGTAAAGAATTTTTAAGGAGAAACTGATTATGATCCTTCGTTTTGCTATATATGAATCTTACAGTCTTTCATCTGAGGGACCCACAAAGCTTCTCAGTGTCTTTGCTTTTCAGCGTATGGAAAGCTTCAGTGATACAAATCTTTGCATTATTTTCTTAAAAAACGCTTGCCTTTTGGAGAGATAGAAAGTACCGAATATTGTCCAAAGACCTCCCCAAGCATGGGTTGCCTTGGGAACACTTTGTTGGCCTGTCCAAGTAACAACTGAATGCAGGAACGCTTAAGGCCAAGTTCACATCAGTATCAACCCAGCAACAGCAGCAGCTGCCGTGCTGAGAACATCTGACAGCTGTCCAAACAGCTGCAACAGAGCAGGGAGATGGGAGCCGGTTGGACAGCTTCCACCTACACCGTGCTAGGCCTGGGTCCATGAGAAGGGGGGGCAGAGATGCTGGGTGAAGAGCTGGCTGACTCCTCAGATGCAAATGTGCATCCTTATCTTTCGAAAGCAGCCCTCATTCGGTGCAAGCCACCATCTCTTGTTTCTTGACTGAAACTTTACTGCGACAAAGAGTTCAAGTCCCTCAGCTGGTGCGTGGTGGGAAGGAGGGCTCACGGCAAGGGCATTTGGATAACATCTCCAGGGAGACAAATACACCAATATTAGCAGAGAGAGAGAATTCTTTAATGCCTACTCAGATATGGTATTCTTCTCTTTTTCTTTCTCATTTTCTCTTTCTGTACCAGGGTCCAATGGTGAGGTGGGGGAAGAAATGCAGATGTTGGTGAAAGTTACATGTGCAGAAGTTGGGTAGATGAAAGGGAGTTCTCAGTGAGGAACAAGCAGCTCTGGTCACCTCCACGTTAATGCAGTACTGATAGTTGAGGGCAGCGGAGGCATAGGGGTTAGAGACAGGTGGAACACAGGCAGTACAAGTGACAAGAGGCAAGAATCCAATGTTTATGTGTGTTTCTCCATTTTCTCTTCCTCTGGGAGACAGATCCAACACCACAGCAGAGGGAAGAAAGGCTGGGAAAGGTCTGCAGGGTTTCTGTAGAGCCACCTGAAGTTAGTGACAAAAAGCTATGCATCGTGCTTGCTCTGAATAAGGACAGGGAGCAAAATGGTTTCCTGAACCATATCTATAAGCTGTCTTTATTAATTCTCACATTCCTCTTTTTCTCCTGTTTGTGGACGCTTTTATGCCAAGTAAGAGGTTAATGAGCATCTATAACTTTGGTGGGAATGCTGTGGCCATCTCCCTGGGCTCAGTTTAAGCTAGGTAGTCACTTTTTCTCCCTTCAGATTTATAAACATAGCTAATTCTCTTTTCCAGGGACTTGGGAGCCCTGACTTTCAAACTCAGGCTCACAAACAATGAAACCTGAAGTGAAAGGATGTGTATGCCCACACAACAAAGGAATAAAGGTGTCTCTGGTTTCCCTCTAAGACAGACCTGAGGAACAACATTGAAGAAAGATAGTGATTTTGATTGCTGAGTCAAAGTGGGAAGTGACTGGGAAGTGTCCTCTTCATGGTTGTATGGGCAAAATTATGTTATCTATCTTGTCCCTGTGCAATCTCATAATCATAGAATCATAGAATGGTTTAGGTAGGAAGGGACCTTAAAGATTATGTTTCCGGTTATTTGACTACATAGATGTATGTCATAAGATCCCTGTCTCATTCTGGATTTGAATTGAATGCATAAAGAGTGGGCTTAAGATACACGTAAATGATATTCTTATCTTTCTTAGTTCAAAAATTTTTAATACATCTCATCACAATCAATGTGATGGTTTTTAGCACATTTTTTCTCTGCATTGAGATATGCAGCTACCACACACTGATTATGTCTCCCTTTCACACTGTTCAGTTCCTCTTCTCTTCGGCCCATTCAGCCTGAAGGGTTTGTTTTCCTGGAAATGGATTCCTCCCTAGTCTTATTATTTCCCTCATGATTTCCTGGAATATGTTTTGCAAGAGGGGAAGAAGAGCAGTTACTTCTGCAGTTTATGGAGATGTTTTTCTTAGAGGCTCAACCTATTCATCATGGAGAATGATGTTGCAATTAAAATCCAGCCACTGAATTTAACTTTCATTCAACTTTGCAACAAAAGACAGGAAAGTGGCCCAATATTGATAGGTCTATGACTGACATTAAGTGTCTGCCTAGCCTGATGTTACCACTGCTGTGCCAGTGAGAGAACATTATAGCCCACTGTGCGTTCAGAAAGCAATTGCTGGTGACATTTCTTCACACCCTCCTTCTCCTCAGAGAGAAACTCGCAGGCCTTAAGGTGTTATACTTCTTGTTTGCATGTGGGAGGCTGATAAACTAGAAGCAGGGTCTGCTTCCTCGTGCTGAGGCAGGGAAAAAACAGTCCCTTTAATCCGACCAGGTATAATATTTTTTGACTTTTAGCAATTGACCTTGGAGTATGGAAAGGTAACAGTTTATCCACTCTCACCTCACAAATATTTAACCCTCCTTGAGAACAAGGGTTTAAGAATACACAACACTACAAAATAGGGAAGATAGATTCCCTTCCGCAAGGGCCACAGCAGCCACAGGGCCACGACAGCTGATCGGCTGAGTGACTGTCCAAAAAGCACAACAGCTCTGCAAGCTGCTTCACGTGACCACAGCATCACCTGATCTGTGGCAGTTGGCTGGTGTCTTGCCTCAGTGCCCAGGCGCTTGTTGTGCAAGCTGGAAAGGTTTCTACAACTCAGATATACCCAGTTTCTTTTAAATGAGCTCTTCATTTTCTTGCCAGTCAAGTGACTTGGCTTGGCTTTTGTTATTCTTTCAAAAGCAACTACGTGCCTTTTGCTGTTGGAGAAATTTGCTGAGTTGCCCATTCCGATGACCAGAATTCGCCGTATGCTATGACACGTTGGTCATCATTGCCTCATTGAGTGTTCCCCCAGTGCTGAGATGATCATTGTTGTGTCAACTGACTACTTAGTGATTACAAACCATGGTATATTTGAAAAAGCCAGAGGTAGGGTTTCAGTTTATCTGGTAACACAGAGAAATGTCTACAGTTGTCACCTTCACACTCCATCAAACTAGCATTCAGCCAGCCCAAACTGAGGCCAAGTCTCTTCTTTTGGATCCGTGAGAAACTGTTATTTGTCAACACCACTTTTGAGTGACTTGAAGTTATTGTTTTACATTTTTCACTTGGGAGTTTTAACCTTCAGAGGTGACTGCAAGCCTTTTCCATTCTTCAGAAACCAGAACACAAATCATGAAACCTGTATCCATCAGCCCAAATGCAAATAACCCTTCATTTCTGTGACCTACCACTGACATTCATGCAGGTTGCATTTTAAGTATGTTGAACACGATTTGCATTTATCAGTTCAAGTCATTGGGGAGCTTCCTCCATCTTGCCATGTTCCTGAGGTACCTCAGCATTCCCTTGGATGAGAGCACTGGTTGGTTGCAAGGTTAGCAGAGCAGCACCTCTGCCATTCTCCCCAGCTTCAGGACAAAAGAAAGATAGAGAAGACAGGCTTTGCAAGGTGGGAAGAAGACATTCCTGAGGTGGCCTCATTCTTCTCCAGGTCTCCTCAAATCCTTGCTGGTCCCTGGGACCACTGCCAGCCAGCTCACAGATGTCTCTGCCGTATGAGGTATCTTGGTATGGGGCCTCGCAAGAGAGACACCCTTAGAGGCAGAATGGAGATCAGCCAAAAACATTTTTACAGAGCGTAAAACTCAACAGGACTAAGAGTCTTTTGCAAGTGTTTTCTAACCTGGAAGCTGTTGCAGCCACACCCCAAACCCCAGGGCCCTGAGGAAGGTCAGGGAGCTCTACTAGTCCTCCAGATACCACTGCCCTCAGCTTGTACACTCAGTGCTGGGAAGAAGGTGAAACCAATGCAAATGATCCTCCCAGCCTTGGGAAGGTCTTCCAGGGCTGTCAGATGGCAGTGGGTACACAGCTACCGTAACAGACAACCTCCCAGCCATTGCTCTGAGCTGATGGTGGGAAAGCAGGATTCTGCTTTTGGAGTGAGTGACCATATTTCAGTAAACGAGCTATTTTTATCCCATCAAGTCATTCCAAATTGAACCAGAAAACTTGAATTTTGGGGAGGCTGACCTAAAACAGAGTTACCTGAGTGTTATCATCTTTGTCTCCTTATAAAAAGGCACTGTGTAAAGAAAAGACAACGTGATCGGTCCTATTAAATGCATGGATAGAAAGATAGACGTCCATACATGCAGACAGGCAGCATTTTTTTAAGTCTACATAATTCCATCATTTTTTACTTTGAAGAAAAATACAGGCATCTAGGATAAATTTACAGACTACCTTTATAATTCACATCCATAATAGTTCTGAGCCATATGGTGCCCATTTAAAGGGACCGCTCTAACCTTTCTCCATGCTGATTGTGTTCAGGTGTCTACAGAACAAATCTCCAAGTAACACATTCAAACAGTCTGAAGGCTTCTGCAGTGCTGGCTGATCCTAAGGGTCTGTGGTTCTTTGAAAAGCCAAGCTGAGTCCCCTTACTTTCTATTTAAAGCAAACTCAAGGATGGGGAATCCCAAAAAGCTGGGTGGCAGAAGCACTCAACAAGAACAGATCACTTGTGAATGAGGACAGCATTTGTATTAGCTCTGGCGGTCTTACCAGCTTTCTTCTACTTCCCAATTTTAGCAACAATTGGAGGAATAGCCTTTCTTGTGCTTCTCTAGAACTTCTGCTTGCAGTTTCAGTTGCAACTAAGATCTGTGAAGATGTGTGGTGGCGGGAAGCCCCTACAGGTGTGTACAGCTAACCTCTGTATCCAAATGCTCATCAGCTCATGGAAGCCTGAACACAGCTTAATTTTCAGCTTGAGCCATCTCATTGGGCAAAAAAGGGTACTTGAAGATAGCAAAGTAGGAATGAGCAAGTTGAATGAGGCTGGTGAGCCACTTAATCCAGGTTTCTATCTCTAATGGCAAATGATGCTACTTGCTTCAGAAATAGTTGCAATTCTCATGCCTTTATAAGAAGCTTTTCCTTCCGAGCCCTGAGTTTATTAATTTTATTTATTCTTGACAAAAGAGTTCAGGAGAGGGCTGACTTAGGTCCTAACTTCATTAGAAACTATCTGCCTAAAAGAAATAGGAATGATAATACACCAGTAATCATTTCAGTTTTACCAGTACATCAGCTTCTGTTCCCATGGGCAGAAGAACAGAGTGTTCAAAGGAGGGACTGCTGGTGGGGACCCTGAGTGTTCTTCTGAGGGCATCTTCTGCCCTCAAAACAGAACAAATTAAACAAACCTTTGCCTGATCCATGCAAGCTGTGGCACATATGCTGCCCTTTTGCATTAAGTCTTGGCAGCAGGACTAAGCTTGCTGTCCTTGAAGGCAGAATAGCTTTCCTCTCTGCTACAGCCTATGCTTTTTACATCACTCAGTTCCCTCAGTCATATCCAGAAAGAGTCTTATTTTGGTTGCTCTCTGTAAAGCATCATACAGTCATATTATAGAATGACTAGCAAAGTGAATTAATACATTCTGCTATCGCTTTAGCCTTCTCACGCAAGTTAAGCAAGACAAAAAAATGCGTGAATGGGCTTATAGTAAAAATTCTGGTTTCAATTAGTGTTTTTTTGCTTGAAGACTCCTTAAAACTATGATTTTAAATGCTGTCAGCTGCAAGAAGGTAGATATAAATATATCCATTAAAGACATGGTCATTTTTCTCATATGAATATTGAGTTCCCATTCACCCTTCTTTATCACCTAAGAAGAGGCCAAAAAAAAAAAGACAAGATTCAGAAATACCAAAAGCTCTACTACGGAAAACCCCTCAAAACCTCCAAAACTACCCTAAAGAACCAGAAAAGACTGTTACTCTTCCTTGGGCTTCTTAGCAGAAAAAAGAGGCCCAAACCTGTATCACAATATTGCAAAAGTAACATCGCAAACCAATTTTAAGAATTCTACTTATAGGTATCATTTAGGGGAATTTCTGATGGGAAGTGTATTTAATACAACAACTGAAATTTTTTTTAATTACGCCAAACAATGGAAATTAAAAACTACATCTGAACTAACTGTAAGAAGAAATTAGATAGGAATAGACTTAGATCTTTCTGTTCTTTTTCAGTCAGCTCTCTCTGATAAGCCACTTCTCAGCAGAAATGAATAGCATTGATGGGAAACACAAAATGCACTTCGTCCATTGTTGAGACGAATATCACAACTGAGGCTGAATCAAGAGGTGTAGCCTCTGCTATTTCCCAGACCTTCAGACTAATAAGTTTCCCCCGAGTAATTTAAGAAGTGTGGGCTTTGCGAAGAAGCACTGACTTGTTCGAATGTAGGAGGAGAGCAAAAAGTCAACAGCGTGGTCGACTGGTTGTCCTGTGCTCAGGCTGAACATTTTGCCTGTGTGAAAAGCTGCCCACAGTGTTTGTGGTTTAAGACTATGGCAGAGACTTTCAGAAAAGCTGGTATTTTTCCTCCCCCTAGGATTTAGAGCTTAAGCTTTCACCTGAGGAGAGGGTCTTTTTAAGAACAAAAGGAAATCCTTTGGACCCCAAAGCACAGAGTCCATTCCTCCAGTGCTGTCAGGAAAAGGAAAATCATCCTGATTCGTGGTGCATTTCCAAACACATGGCACAATGTCCTCGATGGGACACAAAAGGAGGATGTGATCATTTTCACCAGATGTATGACCACGCAGAGTTTAGATGCATGCATACAGAGCAGCTGCAGGAACAAAAAAAACAACCCCAAAACCCAACCAAACACCAGATACCAGGGATCATCATACTTCGTAACCCATTCTGTGTCTGCTAAGGTTCAGGAACCCTTTCCTTTTGTTGCTACAAAAGATCTGTCCTGGTCCACTGGGCAAATACATTGCTAAAAGTGACCAACCAGCTCTATTCCCATACTGGATTGCAACGCATCCAGCTGACAGCTCTTTAGAGTGAGAGCATTTTCTGAATAATGGTCCACACAGTCTGCTCAACTCCTGATGTGTTTTTGTGAGGATAAAGGGTTTAAGAAGCATCCCTCCCCTCAGAGTTCCAAGCCTCCTTCATTTTCCTTTAGCTGCAAAGCTTGCACAAAATATAGAGCTGGGACCCTGAAATGAGCTTTTTGCCTGGAAAGGAGTCCAGAGGAACAGTTATGATTCATGAAGCAGATGAAAACTATTTAAAGGTTGGACCTAACTTTCTCTGTGCTGTGGAGTTCCCTGTAGCTGCGCTAGCAGCCCCCCTCAGACCAAGCCTGTCCAGGGAAATTCCCTTTCTCTCTTTAGTATCCTCCTTAATGAATGTTTCAGATTTTCTTTAAAATAAGCAGAACTGCTGGGTCTCTCATCTCCGTTTGTTTTGAAGGATCTCCTCATTAGAGAGCAGCTGTACCAGACTCTGCTATGAGAGATCTGAATGGAGAAGTCCAACTAGAGAAGTGGAGCTGAAACAGGAGAACACCATGCCTGAACACCAAGGTGCAAGAGTAGAGGGCTCCGATGACGTCCTCAAGGTGAGCACGGGCTTTGTGCAAGTTACTCTCCTGTAGCAAAAGCTTGCGCTTTTCATACATGAATAGGGACACATCAGAGGGCTGATTTGAAAACCAGAGATGAATGCTTAAATAGCAGTCAATAATAAATAATGCTCAAATAACAGTCAATAATAAATAATGCTTAAATGAACAATCAATCAACTGTTTCAGCAAGGAAAGGTTACTCTGTCAGTATGTGCCATACAGAGAGGCTGGATTTGGGGTCTGAGAGTGGGCACACTTGAAGAGTCTGTTGTTGTTGATCTAGCCATTAGCACGATTATTATTAACTTTGCTCATTAGAGTGCGGTGCCTGGGCCTCAGACAGATCAGGGAACCATGGGTGAAAGAGGGACCAGGTTTCTGCCTGAGCAGGTTATAGCCTGGACACAACGGGTACCTGGGGTCCATGCAAGGAGAGGGTTTGAAAGGATCTGGTAATCCTTTTCAAACAAAGAACTTGATACCACTTTCCCGGGAAATATTTTTATAACCCATATATAATAGCCTGGAGAGATCTGCCACAAGTAGGCTCTCCGAAATCAGGCTGTGGTGAGGGTGAGGATGGGGGCATTGACACGCCCGTTTGCAGGGTCAGGGTAGTGACAAGGGGGCTGATGTAGCTGCTGCAGCCACTTGACTGTGGCGCTGCCCTGCTATAAACCAAATAAGGGAAATTACGGGGTCATAACATCCCCCAGCCAGCTCGATGGTGAGTCTCCATCAGGACCAAAGTGGTAAAAACGCTGAGGAAAAATAATGTTTGTCTCTTTGTAAAATAAAGGGAAGACTGAAAGTGTTTTGGAAATTACTTCTGCATCATGAAAAGTTTAACTGAATATAAAATGCTTTCATTGATAAAAAAGTAAGGGTTCCTCAACTGAAAACCAACTATTTGAAATGCGACTCAACTTTTTACGCTTTTACTACTTTCAGCAAAGAAAATCCCCAGGAGGCTGCCAAAAAATAGATATTTTGAGCAGCTGTTCTTAAGAAATTCAGCTCCTTTCAAATTTCTTTCTTAAAGCCAACACCAAAAAGACCCATTTGTTTTGATTGGTGCAGGTCAGTAAAAGTGGAGTCGCAGATTCAGCTGGCTTACCTGTGGTCAGCTCGGCAGAGTCTGATTTTTGCTTTCGGTTTGGCTTTTAACTCACTCACGCAGAAGCTGAACTTTGAGAAATCCCCAAAGACAAAGCCCGGCTGCAGTACTACAATTAGTCAAGTGCAGGATTTTCCCGTCAGTTTATAACCGACTGGAGAGTTTCTTGGGGTTTTTTGTTATTTTTCACAAAACACTTAAGGTAGGGGGGTTTCAGGGATTATTTTTAGAGAAATTATATGAAAAAAGAGAAGTATAAGAAGTAAGAAAGTTCATTTTAATTGATACTTGTGAGACATAATCAGTGTAAACATTTTCTTGTGTAGAAGTAGGGTTACTTCTGTCAGCCAAGGGGAGATGAGTGCTCATCACTGGGTTTCTGGGAGGCTGCAATCCAGGGCCACCACGGGGCAAACTTTGTGGATAAGAGCAAAGTGTGGCTGGCTGTAGTTAAATATTGCTGCTTGCCCAAGAAAGTGAGGAGTTGTCTCTTTAGGTGCCTCTGGATATGTTTGGTCCCTTTTAGATGCTTATTCTTTTCCCATCTTGCAATTGAGCCCTTATTTTGCAATAAAATGGTGAAAGTGGCCCATTAGAGTCATGGTCTGAGCCAGGAGAAGGGCCAAGAGCAGGATCTGGCCTTGGCCTCGCAGGATTATGTGAACAGTGCTTTGATGAAGCTGATGGAAACAGTGCTTAGGTGAGGACTGCAGGATAAGGAAATACTAAAAATACTGATTAGAGAGAGATGTTGTCCTTTTTTCCTTGGGAAAACAAGTAATGTGAACATGTAGGTTCATCTACCATTCCAAGCAAGCAGACAGTTCACAGGGTCATCGAGTCTGGCTGCATGTCCCTACTGGAATTTTGGCTGCTTAGTCTTGGAGCGAGCCCAGACAGCAATGTGCCTGCCTAAAATACTTCTGCTTCTAGTTTACACGTACATCCCCCAAAAGGCTCTTCCTTTCAACCTGGAGATCTCAGCAGACAGACCACCATTTACCTTTATACGTTTTTCCCCGTGGTTAAACTTCCACGGTTGCTTGTTGACAGTGTGGTTATATCCACATTTATTTTTCCCAGCTTGTAAAGCTACCACTTCTCCTAATGCCTATTTCTGCCGCTTCCAAGAGCCTCTTGTGGCAGCCGTGTCCTCTACGTGAATGAATCCACACACACCCCCTATGTCATATCCTCATCTTACTGTAGTAACCTGCCTGTGCCGCTGTCTCTCAGACTGACATCGCAGAGCTTTCTCAAACCCTGCAGCAGTTTTTCTGGGATTTTCCTGCAGTTTTGTCAGGTTTCCAAACCCTTTAAAAAATTACAGACACCAGTGTATTGAGAGTCCCTTATTGTCAGTGTTCCAAGTGCTTTTCTAGGGTAAGATTAATCTCTGTATTTCTGCTGATTGTTCTTTATACACTCAGAGGTCACATCAAGCTTTGGGTATATAAAAGCTTCCTTATGGGTGTTTGTCTTGCTAATAAACGGCTTATTTTAAGAGGCCTTAAAACAAGTCACCCATCCCGGACTCCATCCCATCCTCTACCCGAATTAATGCAAGTTGTGGATCACGGACACACAGAAGGTAAAAGCACTGTGCCATCACCCCGCAGAGCTGGGGCAGGTGCCACAGGCCATGCAGACACTGAGGGACAGGCCTGTCCACAGGTGCTGGGGACCTTTGTGTAGCCAACGCCTTTGGCTGAAGGAGAGGTGGGGCTGGCTCTCCCTTGGCTCTGGGGACACAGCCAAGTCTTATGGCTTTTTTTAAAAAAATTGGTTGGAAACAGGAGTGCTGAGGTCCTCAGGCTGAACCCTGTCCTCACCTTTGCCATCAGAGTGGTTCCAAAGAATGTTTATCAATATGGTGATAGGTACTTTATATATAAACATAAATATATATATATATAAAACACAGCAGCTTCACGTCCACAGTCTCAAGGAAATCCAGACTCACACCCAGGCAGAACTGAGCTATTGATGAATTTACTGTAAATGGGTACCCAGTGTAGAGACCGACTCACAGAGAAGATGAGCAGTTTTGATCAAGAGCGTTTCTGAGAAGCAAAGGGCTTGCACGTGAGACACACAGTGAGGACAGGGATAAGGTGTCCAATGGGATGAGTTTTGTGGGATCAGGCTGGGTACAATAGGCTTAGAAAAACAATAGTTGACAGTATCTATATTATTTTTCTGGATTATATTGTTCAGTAAGAAATAGATACAATGAGTTAGGCTAAAATTCCTCCTCCTGCCCAGAAGTACTCACAATCCTACTCACTAGGACTTCATTTTGATGTGAAACGTTTTGCTTTTCTGTCTATAACTGATTCAAAATGAAATAACATGAATTTAATTCAATGTGAAATAACATTCAATATGAAATAACAATGATGGACTGGTGCTGCACAGGAAGCCCCAAGGAGATACTTCATCCTCTACTGGGAGCTTCTCACATTCCTTGCTTTTCACTGGGTACTTGAAATCTCAGCAAGTGCCATTTCTTCCATGTGCACACCCAGCAGCGTTGCCTCAGGCTGCAGCTTTGTGGGGCTGCATTCCACACCCAGACCTCTTCTCATTAATCCACTTATAGGTGTGGGGCAGGGGAACCGTCCTGACTGTGTCTTGAGCCTGGTTCCTTCAATGCCTGAGTTTTAAAAGGTGTAGTTGGAGGCAGGGAGCGCATCACTTGGCTTCCACTCAGCAGAGGACGATGGGATGCGACGGCTGCCTGGGACCAAAGAGGAGAGGGGGCTGCTGTTTGAGGGTGTGACAGGTCCAGCAGCTGGGTTGTGTTTCCATATAAAACCCAAACACATAGGTCTATCTGCAGTTCACCAGGGTCCTCCGTTGGCTTGGGTGGCCTGTAGACACTTGAACTTGCCCTGGAAGGGCAGTAAGGGAATTTTCTTCTGGCAAACTGCAGGCCCATCTGTGGCTGCAGATCCTACAGTAAAGTGGGCTGAGACCAACGCACCTTCCAGTCTGCCCTCTCCCACAGAGGGTTAAGAAACTCAACTGGATTTTCTACCTCATTTACAGCTGGTTCCTGTGACAGATGACACTCAAATCTTGAGCCGTCAAAGAGAGCAAAGTCAGAGCGATAAGGTGGGGAGCACAGCTTCAGGACATATGAAGTTTCTCCTATGTCAGACAACGGCAGCTTCATCCGGTGTTCCGCGTCTCCCTTACAACTCACCTAAATGCCTTTTCCTCTGCAGAGCAGGTAACGGGGTCGCACGTGGAATGAAACACTAGGGGTGATTCAGTAATGCCCTCTGCTTGTGAAATGAGAGGAGCACACCCACGTACCTGGTACACACCACTTCCTCCCGAGCCCTCCCTTGCTGTGCCGGCTGCTCCGGGGAGCTCTTGGCTGGTGCAGAATGGCAGAGGTTTTGCTGCTTCGGCTGACATTTAGCTATTAACCAGTTTTATGCAGATTGAAGTAAAAGGTGCTGCTTGTGGGAGGTCATATGTGAATGGAAGAAAGAGTAGGAGTAGTAGGTGTCATGCAGTAAGTGTTGTTTACCATTTTCAACCTTGGTTTTCTTAAGGACAGAACCCTCTTGTGTCCCACACAGCCATGAGAGGCTGAAAGTGCTTGCTTTTGGCTGAACATGGGTGCTAAGTACTCCTGGGCCTGACTAGCAGGAGATTGCCTGCTCGTGGAGGCACTGGATAATTGCGTCACTATGTTTAAAAGCCTGACAAGTGAAGGGGCACAGGCAGGGAGTGGGGGGAAACCCTCTGGCTCCATTCATGCTGGTGGCTGAAATAGCCTGCCCAGGCTGACACTGTGGCACAGGCTGAAGCTAATCTCCAGCCAAACCTGGAGCCATCTCACCCAGCTGAGATGAGGTTTGCCTGGCTCCCCTAGCGTCGGTGAGCACTGAAGGCTCTCTGTCAGGGAACAGGCACAGCTTCAGCCACACCTGAGAAAGGGGAGGATGAGTTACTTTGCTCAGCTGTGCCCTGGGGCTTGTCATGGCATTGGGATGCTTCCACAGCCTTCTAAGGCTCATCTTTCCTGCAAGCGGTTCTTGCCACTGGCACGTTGGGCTGCACAAGTACATGCCAGGTGCTCTTTCACTGCTGGAACAACAGGACCCAGCTCTGAGCTGCTTTTCATTCATCCATAAATCTCAGTATTTCTCCTTGGGAGGATGCTGAGGAGGAGGAGGATGAAGTGAGTTTCCTGTGGGCATGCAGGAAATCAGTGGCACAACAAATGGGACTGAAAATCAGGTGGAAAAGGAACATGCCAAACTTTCCTAAGCCTGAAACATTTAGTCTGGCTTTGCTCTGGCTCCAGGTTGCTGTCCCATCTAGGTTGGCTATGGGCATTGAAGTGGTCCTGTGCGGATTAGCAATGCCCTCTCACCAATACAGATCAGAGGATCTCACCTTCAAGCCCACTGCCAGCAGGGCACAGATTTGTTTTTCCCATCTGCCCTGGGGCTCACCTGGGGCGCTGGGGAGGGCCCTGCAGCCCAGGCTGGCAGGGTCTGCCCCGGACACCACGGAGTGCAAGGGGCGAGGGTAAGTAAAGAGGGTCCCTGGGAGGGTTGCAAACTTCTCAGAGATGTGGCCAAAGCAGGGCTGTGCAGCCAGCGCGTGGTGAACCCAGGAGACAGGAATATGGAGAGGGATGGGGACAGGCTCCCAGCTTATGGGCTGCCTCCACTAAATCCCAAGTGTAAAAGTGATTCAGGCTCTCAAGATGCTTTTGAAAAAAACACTGCTGTGTGATTATTTCTCAGCCCTGGAGTTGAGGAGACAGAAATGAAGGCAGGCGGTTGGGTTTGGGCCTCCAGAGGGGCTGCTGCTCCCCCAGGCCACAGAGGCTGGCACGTGCCTGCTGTCTGCACGGCAGGGTGTGGGGTACGGGCACTCCTGAGGTACAAAAGACAAATCCTCCATCTCGTCTTCCCTTAGAATTCCCCACTTGGAAGTCACACTTCTCTGCCTGAACTGGGGGACTTCATAGAAAACTCCTAGGGCAGTGCCAGGATGGAAAAGCTTTTTCCCTGCATCCTGGCAATGCTTTTTCCAGGTGCAATTTGAAGTTTTGAAATGTTCCTCCCTGGGCTGTGCAGGTGCTTTCTGTGCTGGTGTTAGCAGTCCCCCTGCTCTCCCAGTCACAGTGACAACCCATGGCAAGTGCAGGGCCAGGGACCTCCTGCCAGCTGAGGAGGGGAGATGTTTTCTTTCTTGCTTGCACCCCTTCTGCCTAGTTTCTTTTCCACAGCTCTTCTTCTGCCCAACACCCAGTGTTTTCCCCTGATCCTCTCTCCATGGGCTGGCCAAGGTGACCAGGAGCCACTGGGAGAGCACTCAGCTGCCATGGAAAGTGCTGCCTGCTGGTGCTTTGCATGTAGGGGAAATGTACAGAGGTCTTGTGGTGTGTTTTCTGAGAGGAAACAGATTGCCTTCGTAAGAAACCTTCCAGCTCTACAGGGGAGAGCATTGTGGGCAGCCAAGGTGAAAGTCTTCAGCATCCGTGGGGAAGATGGGGTTGTTCTGCATGACCTGAAAGCAGTCGTGCTAAGGCTGCCTGAGATACATCGAGCGAAACCTGCTCAAGAGCTGAGGGCAGCCCACTGAGAGGAGGCTGACAGTGCTGTTACCCTGAAAATAACATCCCAAATACTCTCGTAGCACCAGGGAATCCTGCACCCAGGTCTGATCCATGAAATGAACAGGTAGAAATGGCTTTGCTGGCTGGGGAAGGGAGCTAAAGAGAACATTGTTGCACAACTGGCATGGTGAAGTCCATGTCCTGGGCTCAGAGCAGAGGATGGTCCTTCATAGAATCCCTACCTGACTACTGGGGAAACACCAAACACAGGCCATAGCAACGCTGGCACATTGCATGGACCTGGCTCTGGGGCAGCCTGGCACGGGGCAGTCCACATCTTTGTTGTTCAAGGCTATTGCCCTGCTGAGTAAGAAGAGTTTGTCCAAACCACCAACTGGGGATGGGCAGCTTGTGCCAGTTTCCGAATCGTGCCAAGGAGCTGCTGGCAAGGGCTGGCTGGCCCAGGCAAATCCATGCTGGGAATACCTGAACACTTTCTGAGAGGGACGATCCTGTGCCAGTGATGGGGAAAGTCCCCAAGAGCACCTTGTTTGCTAGCAAAGGTGGTGCCGCAGCAAGCCCAGGGAGGATGCTCTCCTGGCAGGGAACCGGCGCAGGCTGCCTCGTGCTGCTGAGCATGGGAAGCTCCTGACTGGAAGTCCTGGAGGAATCACCAGCAATGGTCAGGTTTACCAGCACTCCTGGCAGGCTTGGGAGCCTCAGTCCTCCCCTGCGACACTAGGCTGTACACGCCTTTCCACATTTTCTGAGGACAACAGCAAATGCCACGCAGAAAACTGTTAAGGCAGAAATGACGGTGGTTAACCAGGGAGAGGCGTCAGAATCAGCCTGTGACCGCCATCAGAGCAATCCTGCTCTCCCTAGCCCCCCATCTCAGTTGGGGGTCTGCCTGCCAGCTCTCCCAGACCGGGATGCCGGTGGTCTGCATGCCAGCATGCTGCCAGGTGCACTGCCCACCCCGTAGTGGTGGCACGGGGTAAATGCCAGGCATTAATGTCAGCCTTGGGACGCCTACAGCATATTTCCTTTCCACAAGCAGACAGGATGTAAGATGTCATGGGTGTTAATTAGCCTTTGCTGAGACGTGCAATGCGATGCTCCTGATTTTCACCAGCGCATCTCTCAGTCGGATGCTGCCTCTTCTCAGACCGATCTTTTGACAGGGCCAGAGCATTGAAGCCCCCATCCCTCCAAGGCCTTTTACAAGCAGTCTTTTCTAGGTGAAACACTTTTCAATAAACACAGAATTCTGCTTTCTAAAAACATTCTGTGAGCGCTGTGGGGTGCTCACTCTTTCTGGATAAAGATAATTTTCTTCAAATGTCTGCAGAGCTGCTGGACTCAGCTGTCCTAGACGTGTCCAGTAGAAACATGACACTTATCCCTGCACACTTGTTATGTCATGGGGAATAGCTGTGTGAATGCAGAAAGGTCAGAAACCCTTTTCTAGCTTGCCTTAGAGTTCAATTTAGAAATGAAATTTTCAGCTGTTTAGAGATAAGCTGGTTACGACTGAAGCTGGGAGGCACAATAAAAGTTTTACTGCTTTAAATAAATTGTATTTGTGGAAGCAGAAACTCTGCCCATGTAGAATAACTACGGTTCAGCACCTGGGAGGGTGGCAACTACAGCTCAGCAGCTGGATGCTGCTTGTCACTGCCCACCTGATGAGCATCTTACTCCCACCAGACTGCAGGTAAAAGATACCAGGCTTTGCTGGAACTTCCAGACAGAGAATAGTTACAAGAACAGGGTTATAACAGCTAAAGTCCCTCCAGTCTTTTTAAAGCTGCACAGATGTGCATCTGCATCTGGAGATAACCTGGACACCTCATGCCAAGCCAGCAGTGTGGGCGTTGCAGGCTGCCCTGCTGTGGGCTGACCCCTGTATAGGAGATGCCTCAGCTCCCAGTGCACCCCCATCGAATTCATGCAATCATAGCCCTCAGTGATTGGTCTTGGAGCCAAATGGATGTGTCTGGTGACATCAGTTAGTGGCAGCTCGAGACTGCTTCAAAACGTGTTTAGCTTTCTTGATGTGAAAACCATATTTCTGGTGTTCACTGAATAAATTTGGATTGCAACTTTCATGAGGCTGTAACTTATCAAAAGGACAAAGGAGAGTCACGCAGGCCAAGTTTGTACAGCTCACATGGAAGTTAGAAAATATGTAGAATCAAAGTTTTAAGGTCTCTACCAAAACCAATGACATATTTTTCCTATTGAGAAGATTTTTAGTTTGGGTGATATTTTTAGTGTTGTTTTTTTTCAACAAAACTTAACTTTTCTAAAGAAAGCAGACATTTTCTATAATAATGTCAGCCAACCTCTAAGTTTCTCACCAAAACAGTTTCTATGAACTGTTTTGAACCAACCCACACGAGAAGCTGAATATGTTACTTCTGTGTTTATAAATAGGCCTGTTTTCACAAAACTGTTTCTTGATTTCCATGTATTACTTTTATTTAGTACTTGTATTATTAAAAAAAAAAGAGGACTCTCTGCATGGATCAGAGTCCTGTTATGCCAGCAGTTAACAAAGGCACAAGTCTTACCCTGAAAAACCTCATCTTTGGGCTTGCCCCAGCTCTCTGCAGTTGCTGACTCTCGTGCCTACCTCCAAATGAATCTGTCCCATCGCTGTGCTGAGTGCTTCCTGATGTTAAGTACTCTTTTGCTCATCATATCCCCACGAGGAAAGGCAGCATTATTAACTGTGTTACAGATGGGGCCTTGTGATGCTCAGAGGTGAAACGTCACGCTGAAGGTGACACAGGTCATCTGGAACCAGAGCAGGGGGTGGACACCCACTCTTCCCTTACCCACTATGCTTCTGTACAGCTGGTGCTATGATAGTGTTATTTTCTTAGTCATTATTTTCCTGTCAGTCAGCCTATGAAAGAACACTCACAGTACCCTCCTCAGCTGGTTGAACAAGGGAGTTAAAGCACTTAGCTAGATAAGCACACAAAGGATGAAAGATGAAGGGAGAGAGTGAAAGTGGATGAAAAGTGAAGGGCAGGTTGTCAAGAAGCAGTACAAGGTATAGAAAGGAATCAAAGCCTCAAGCTGACCCATAAAACTCCCTAGTGTTACCAGCAACCCCTCTGATTTCACCCTCAGAGATCTTGTTTCGCAGCAACCTTCATTTGACTCATCTACACCTTCCCACTTCAGTCCTGTGGTCAGCCAGAAACCCTCCCACCTCCTTCAACCACAGCTTTCCACATTGGGGTCTTTGCCATCAGCCCCCAGGTTCTGCGTGACTCCCCCTGCTGCACCTCAGCTTGCTCAGCTTGGCAAGGCGTGTCTATCACCTCATTTAAAAAAAAAAAAGGCGACTAATTGCGGTTGCATGATGACAGGAATCAGATCTTGACTGTTGGGATGGGATCCAGGATCCAGCTCTGTTCGAGTTCAGTACATGCTGTGCCTCCCTGCGTGGACCCGGCTGCCTGGGCAGGGCAAGGAGCCAGCGCAGAAAAGCTCACACAGAGCCCAAGCTCCCCCACTCCTTGTTCAATCAGTGTGAAGACCCCCCCAAACAGATGTTTTTCTCTGCAAGGAGATGCAGAGGTAGCTTCATTATCAGGTTGGAAATCAAGACAGTGGTTAATTAAATTACTTCCCCAATGTCACAAAAAAAAAAAAAGCTGCAAATCAGACCTTCCTCACTGTTCCGAGAGCCCTGCTGAGCGCCGTGGGACATGGCTCCTCTCAGCTTCTGCAATTCCAGCTGCAATCCCAGCAAGAGTTGCAATCCCACTGACCACTCCAGCACTGTGTCCGTGGAAAACCCAGTGGAAAATCTTTGGGATGGGGATCTTGTCGCCATAAATGTTTGAGGAGGATACGCTGTTTAATATCTTCCCCTACCAGGAGTGGGTAATGAAGCTGGCACCTAACAAGCAATATTCAAACTTGGCCTCAGAAATACACGAGATGCCTGATACAAAAATAAAGATCCTAGACAACATCCCAAGGAATGAGTTCCTTCAGGGTCTCAGTTTGCTGTAGAGAATGTGTGCCTTAAAACAAAAGGTTTGCCTTGCTTCTTGAAGTTTGTCATTGATAGTTTTCCAACATAAATCCAAAGGGTTTCTGCTTGTCCTGTTGGTTAATAACCAGAAAGCAAGTGTGGGATTATGCATATTTTCCCTTTTCCTAACGCTACAGATAATTGCTTCACAGGTCCAGAAATCAGAGCCTGCAGTGGCTTTGTGCCATGAGCTAGCTCTTCAGTCAGTGTCTGGGTCTGCACTAGGTTGTTAGAGCATGTCCCACAGGAACCGGCTTGAGAGCTGGAGGGAACCAGTCCCTAGGAAGCTGAATCTGCAAGATGAATAACCTCATCAATTTTCTGGAAAAGGCTTGCAGTTCAGTTACTACAATCACCTGCGTTAGCCCACTCGAGTAGCTTGTGAACCTCCGTAGGGGAAAGAGAAAACCACCACTTAGACTGGATGGTTCATGAGTTTGGCGACCGGATTACAAAGCTTTCATGTTTTCATCCTTGCTGTATAGTAGGTACAAAGGATAATGCTCCACCAAGTGCTCCTTGTGGCTTACTACCTGCACTGAAAAAGTCAGGGGATTTCCCTTCTTAGCTGTGATTGCTCTGAGTCCTGAAAGGTGACGGGCTCTTCTTCAACTTGTGACAATTTGCCTGCCACTAAGTGTAAGAGCGCCTTTCCTGCTTCTGCTTCTGTAGACGCGGAGGCTCTAGAGCGTGGCTGCAGGCAGCATGCTGCCCAAGATCACAACATTTCAGTCCTGACGTGGCATTAGGGCACAGAGACAACCTTTTTTGGAATGCAAAAGGCATTTTTCATTTAAAGGCTGTTTCTGCTGATCCCGGACAAACAAAAAGCTCTTTCCGTAGGGCTTCTTTCTTGCTTCGTGTCACAGTGAAGCCACCAGTGGCTTGGCCATGGGGCAGGGAGGTCTCAGGGGGGACGGTGTCTGCAGCACAAATGAAGATGTATTTAACCTTACTTTCACATGGAGCCTCTTCTGTGCTTCCGAGGTTTTGTGTATTCATTGACCTAAATGTATCCAGTGGAAATGATACTTCCTTCTGTGAAATGAGCCGATTCAAGACCTTTGTGGCCATTAGTGCTGTGAGGCAGGTGCTGGGGAAGCATCTGAGGCTCTGCCCAGGTTATCGGGCAGGATTAGCACCAGCTCAGGGGATAGGCAAAGCAGGCAGTAACCCAAGGGAGCAAAAGCTGCTGCATCATCCATCTCCTGCCCAGGCTGCCTGAAGAACGATGCTCCTTGGGCAGCCAGGCTGGCTGTGGAGGGAAGGCGGGCGGCAAAGGGAGGTGACGGCTACTGCTGAACCACTGCCTCAAGGAGCAGCAGCCTCTCTCTGCTGTGCCCCAGCTCAGTGCCTGAAGCACAACAGACAAAGCCTGTCCCAAGGACTTGTCCTCTCAGTTCTCCTGCTTTCCTGCTCCCTCCCTTTTCCTATCATAGAGGCAGCTCAGTGCTGGCACCTGACATTTGTCGGTCCTGCTGAGATACCTTAAACTGGCTTTGTTTGGAGAGGTAGCAAAAGGGAGGAGACTGCTGGAAACTCTCCCTCCCCCATACAACCAGGCCACAGGCAAATTAGCTGTTGGCACCAACTGAAAAACAGCTGAGGGTACCAGCAACGATGTGGATTACACCATCAGGATTGCCCTGTGCTCCTGGTAAATGCTGCCTCCTGCAGAAATCAGAGAGAGGATCAATATTGTGCGTGAAAAGTGGATGAGGCACTTGGACCACTTCCCTGCCCAGCTGGGTCTGTTCTCATGGAGAGGTGTCTGAAAGCCAAAGCCAGAGGCTGGAGGAGGCAGAGACTGGGGGACGGAGCAGGGGCATAGCTGTCCCTCCAGGAGCTGACGCAGGGATGCTGCTTTCTCCTTCCTATAGAAACACCAGCAGCCCCTTTTTCCTTCAGGTTCAGGCTCCTGGAGTTTGTAGGGCTTGGGGCGGGGAGGGTAGTATTTTTCACTTGTAACACCTGGTAAATTATGGCATCAAAGAAAACAGAGAAGAGCGCTTGTTCATTATTTGAGTTCCACCTGTCTCCCCAGGCTGAAGGATGATTTTGGGCTCTGAGATGGAGCCGTATGGCAAGCCAGGAGGTGTCACACATCACTGCTGTACTTCAATCAGTGAGAGGAAAACATGTTAAACTCAGCTTTTCTCACAGTCTGACAGCTCCTGATGTTCATGTCAAGAAACGAATGCAAAAAATGTGCTCACTGAAGAGAGGCATAACTGAAGAATGTAAAACTATGAGGGCTTATACAGCACGACTGCCCAAGCAAGGCATGCTCAAGGACTCGGACTTTGGGCTCTTCCTGCCTTCCCTCTGCAACCTTTTTTATTTAAGACCTAACCAGCCTACTTGCAACACCCCCATGCCCAGTTAGCAGTGCGGTTTGTCTAACTGGACTGGGTTTGCCAGAGGACAGAAGGCAAGTCAGTGCTTTGTGCAGTGAAGTAGGTGCAGTTCAGGTGGCAGCTTCCTTCGGCTTATTGACAAGTATTTTAGTGAAGGACGGGGCACTGCTGCTAATGTCAGCTGAAATTTCCCACTGGTTTTGCTAGGCAAGCCATGACCTATAGCAAAATTAGGGCAGTAAATGCTATCACAGCCAACTCTTCTGCCTGTTTTAAAGGCTTTGCTACCCAAAAGAAAGAAAAAGGTTGGAAAGCAAAGAAGCTAAATGCTCTGCAGGGGAAACTGCCAACAGAGGCTTCCCAGCAGCATAGGCAGAAACTAATGTGAACATGGAGCCCTTAGAATCAAGGAATGACCCAAGTTGGAAGGGACCCAAAAGGATCATCGAGTCTAACTCCTGTCCCTACACAGGACACCCCAACACTCACCCCGTGTGTCTGAGGGCATTGGCCAAATGCTGCTGGAATGCTGGCAGAGTCAGTGCCGTGACTGCTTCCCTGGGGAGCTGTGCCAGTGCTCCACCACCTGCTGGGGGAAGAACCTCTTCCTAATATCCAGCCTAAACCTCTTCCTGCCATTCCCTCTTGTCCTATCATAGGTCACAAGAGAGATCAGCACCTGTTTCACCTCCTTCCCTTGTGAGAAGGCAGCAACAGATATGAGATCCCCTCTCAGTCTCCTCTTCTTCCACCTTGCCATGGGGTGGGAGAGATGAGGAGGAAGAGGCTGAGCTCCTGCTGGGCTTGCATAGGCCTGGTGAGAGGGTGAGAAAAGTGGCTGAGGGTGATGCTGGGAGGTGCAGTTCCCACTGCCTCTCCCCTCTATCCCTTCTACAACATCAGCCCCCACTCTTCACCCACCACTCTGCACTCACCACTCTGCACCTCACCTGCCTCAGGCACCATGTGTGTGCTCTCTTGTCTGCAACTTGCCTGGGATCCTGTAGTGCAAGACACCGAAAGTGGCACCACAAAAGATATGCATGGGCAAGCCAAGGGATATCGCCTTGCTCCTGAGCATCAAACATCTGTGCAGACACTGCGTATATAGCACACGATGACACGATGTACGTACCTGGCCGAAGGCAACCATGGCTTGCTGAAACCTTTGCTGAATAAGAGTGATGGCGCTGAACATCGACGGGGAGTCACGGTCTTCAGGGGCTGAAAACAAGAATGAGTTTGTCATCAGTTCCCACCATCCAGCAAAGCTCCCAAAAAGGTGAGGGATTTGAGCATTTAAAGCAGTCATTGCTACAAAGTGTGTATGGGAAGAGGATGAAGTCTGTGTGTCTAACTCCTAGATGCTGCCAAATTTTCCGATCCTCACAGCACTTGGCACAATAGCTGCTGCCCTGCGGAGCCAGCTGGGCACTGCAGCACTGGCCAAGGCAGATGCACAGCTGGAGTACTGCAGGCAAAGCTTTGGGGCCACCAGCCAAGGCACCCCAATATGTGCCTGCCTAATCTGGGCAACCTCAGCACCAGTTGCTGCATGGGGGCTGCTCGCCCCAAGGTCCTTTCACAGGCAGTGGGGACACAGAGGCACTTGTAGGGCACTGTTCTTCCTTCCTCACTTCTGCAGTTGGCTTTGGGAGAAAGCTTTGGAGCCGTATCCTTTCCCAGAAATGCCCACTTCTCCTTACTGACCATAGGAGGCCCCTAGGGCTGCTGGGCTGGACACAGACCTCCACACTCTAACATAGGGTGAGAGGAGGACACTACTGGTGAGCCCAGCTGGGCTCCCAAGAAGGAAGCCGGGTGCCATGCAGAGGCAGCCAAGCTGGCTTCAATTAGAGGTGGCTGAGCAAATCCACAAGGAGCTGCTTGCCTCTTAAAGAGCTCAAATCTGTCAAATCTGTGCTTTAGGACAGTGGGCTGTGTGTGGCTGCCTGCCATCCGAATGTGAGCACAAGCACCAGGGGACAAGTTTGTTTTGGGAAGAAGTGACACAACAGAGGAGCATCAGAGGCAAGAAATGGCTCCTGGTTGCCAGGCGTTGACATGAGACCGATAAAGGGCAGGTTAACGCCCTTTGGGGGATGCCTGTTGTAAGTTGTATTTTTTGAGATACTCAAAAAACAGGGTGATATATTTACAGACAACTTTCTGAACATTTGGCCCCATTTACTAAGTGGAAAAAGAATGCCTAAAAATGCCATCTGCTTTTTATCGAAACTTTGTCCCAAATTCATCAGAATTTCATCAGCTTTCACCTCTCAATCTCACTTTTTACTCCTGAAGGTCGTTAGCAGCATACCACCCCATGCAGCCCAAATGGCAAACAAGCTCTGCTATCTGTGTCTGCAGATCCTCTCTTCTGGGAGAAGTGGAAAAGTGGCCTCGGTCTTTTGCTGCGAAGTCACGGAGGAGAAGGTGAGAGTGGATGTGTGTGTGTGTGTGTGTGTGTCTGCAGCAGGTGCTGCTGCCAAAACTAGAGGTGAGGCAAGGAACTCCCTGGTTCCCTGGAGGGCAGAAACCAAGATCTCATCGAGTCAGTGCCAACCAGCACAGCACAAAGGGCAGGTGCCTCTGCAACAAAGAGCAGAGCTGGAGTCACCGCGTGGTCCATCTGGGTTTGCGGACTGAGCCCTTGCTCTGGCTGAAGGGAAGGGTGCTGGCACGCATGGCCATGAAGCCGCAGCAGCACCATGGTGCGATACTAGAAACTCCTTTTCTGCTAGGAGAGTGAAAGACAGGAGTGGGCACGCTGTGGTGTCTTTGTCTGTGGAAGAGGACTCAAATGCCAGGGATGACACTGGTGTATTTACTCCTAATTTATATGTGGTTTACACCATTTTGACACTGGTATATTTACTTCTGTTGTCTCTCTGTATGTGGGAGCTGGTGTGACAGGAGGAAGTGATGCTGCTTCACACCTGCGGAGGAGCTGGCTTCTGAGTGCAAGGGTTGTTCCCTTGCTTGTACCATCAAGGCCCTTTTTGCTGCCTGCCTTTGACAAACACCCTAAAATACACAAGTCAAATTACCACTGAAATTGCTTATTATGTACATGTGTGTTATCTGATCAGGATGTTTTTTTTCTTTGATAAACATGGACTCATTGTTACCAGAGGCTTTTCTGAAGTCAGCGGCTGAACAAAAGGTCAGAACATGACCAAACCCATGTTGCTCTCACAGCAGTCTCCACGGAGCACGTGCAGTTACGCGTGATTTCGGGAAAAGTTATTCTCCTAAGATGCTGTAGGTAGTTGTCCTCATGCTTGATCCCACCAGGACTCCACCTCAGGGGAGTCCTCCAGCTCCAGTTTAAATTAGAGCACGTGCAGGGGGCACAGTCTGTCTGTTGCTGAGCCTGCAGTATCAGGATAAATCCCCAGTCTTGTGATGGAAATAATAGCTGCATGCAGTGGGAAGAGTGAGGGAGAATCCTAACCCGGCCAGAGGTCTGTGTTTTCCCCAGTTTACTCCCTTCTATCGGGAGCTCTGACCCTATCGACTTACAAAACCGTCATTACTGGTTGTCACCCCGCCTCGCTGTAGACCCAAGGGGACTGTTCAGTGCAGGCTCCCAAACAAGCAGCACGCGGAAGGGCAGACACCACTTTCTCAGTCTGGTGCAATGTCTGCCAGCAAGTGGCAGCGAGATGTTGGTCAGGAACCATTTCTGAAACCTCGGGCCAGCAAGGGGCACGCTCTCTGCAGAGCAGATGGGGGGTGCTCAGGGAAATGCAGCCTTCCTGATTGTTGCCCAGGGTGGGGATGAGCATTGCAGCTGGCGGCAGAGTGATGCTCGGGTGCGTGGGATGATGCGTCACCAGGAGGGCAAAGAAAGAGCGCTGCACTGTGGAGGAGAACAGGTTTGTTCCTCTCCCTGAACCTGTATAAACCAAATTATTCCTATTCCTATTATTTCTGTTATTCTAGAGTTACCATGATTTCATCTACCAGGTGCAAATAGAGAAGATTAAATGAGCGATATATTTCAAGCTACATTTATACACATGCACATATTTTGGCACCAGTGAAAATACCAGACCTGATGTTCCTTCTTTCACTCTAAATATGAGGAAGAGTGAGACCTGGCTCTGGGCTGTGATGTGGGAGGGTCTCTGGTAAGCTGAGGCATAAACCCAACTGTCACTCCTGCAGGCTGAGGAGCCACTGCAGGTCCTGCAGAAACCACTGCCGTTCGCAGCTGGGTTAGACGCTTTAGCAGACTCAGCTCCGGGCAAGGGACCGAGTTCCCTGTCGTTCACTACCTCCTCACAGAGGTGGGGAAGAGCCCTGGTCCCAGCAGTGGGGAGGGGGTGCAGATCTTTCTCCATTTACCCACCTCTGATGCCTGTCACCTGCCGGAGAGCGTTGGCTGAGGGGTGAGCGGTCCTTCCAAATTATTCTCTCCCTTAGGTCTCTAGATGGGGGCCTCTCCTCTCATTGAACTGAAAACAAATCTTATCTGGATGGGGTGAGAAGTTTCCTACCATGACTCAGAAGCAAATGACTAAATCTAGGAAGTAGGAGGTACTGGGATGTGAAGAATCAATCCAGCGTGTGTAACGTGTTTCAGGTAAAAGCAGTAAATTACTTGATCAGGGTCCAGCAGCTTGGAACTGACTGTTTCCACATAGAAAGCCTATTCAGGTTTTATGGTTTTAAAAACAAATTAATGCTTTTTTAGAAGAGTTTGCATAAAAGTTCCCACATTGGGTGTATATTTTTTTCCTTCTGGCCCTGGGTCCTCATTAGTGCAAGAAGAACTCTGTGAGAAGCTCCTACCAATCGCTCGGGACTCCCGAGACATCTTCCAGCCTTCATGCTTCCTCATGGCTATGGAGCATCTTTACTGGGGATGACATCCCCTTCTTTGCATCCCGTGTGATCTCCTGTAAAACTTCCACACCCTCTTTGGAAATCCCTTAGAAAGCCAGTACAGGTGGGCAATGCCAATGGCAGGTTGGTGGTGCAAAAGCTGCACCTGGACAGACTTACATCTGTCAGGTTTTGTGTTTGGTCTTTAGTTTACACAGAGGAGATGGTGATTTTCATTTGATTTGTTGAACCAAATAATGTCACGTCATGAAGAAAAACTTTATTCTCAAGAAGTGCTGCTACTTTGGTGGAAAAAATCTACATGTGATTCTTACTGAAAGACTGCAGCAGGTGCAGTGCAGCCACATTAACTTTACCCTGTGCTCCAAGAGCTGGGAGAATTTGAACCCATTTATGCCACTGTTGACTATCAATTACATCGTACTTTCTCGCTTCAGGGGTTTTCCGCTCTTGACAGAAATCTTTTCTTCATGCAGGATATTGCAGTATCTGCCACAGGTTGAGCTCCAACCCTTCTTACTCGAGCCTATAACCTGTTCTCACTTCGAGACACACAGCAAACAAGGCAAGGAGGGCATCTGCCTGTTGCAGAATGCCAGGTGCACTCACTGGGAGACATTTACTTAATGAAATCACCTGGGTGATTTTGTGCACGTGCAGGCATGAGGGCTGCACCCCAGCTATCCACAAGGAGAACTGCCTGAAGACTCACCACAGCCGGGAAAACAGGAAGGAAAGCCCTCCTGTGGCTCTGCACACTGTGGTGGGATACAAGGTAATGTGAGTACCGAACAAACCTGGCACCAAATGATTTGGTTTTTGAAACAGGGAGAGAAGTCAAAGCTCCTTTATCAGCTCAAAGCACTCCACCAAAAAACTGAAAATCCAGAGTTTAGTCATTATTCCTCAGATGGGCGAAACACGTGCTGCTGGTTTATAGGTGCAAACACATCACTTGTTTTTACTCAATTAGAAAGCCTTTCGTGACATGATTTTGCCATCTGGAGAGATTTTAGGCGGTCAGACTCATCAGCAGGCAAGGGGCTGAAAACTAAACCTGTTTCTGAAACCTTGGACTTCTGTTTCTTCAGGACTTTAAGAAGTGCCCCTATATCTACAACCCCACTTCTACAATCTTTAAGGATGAACTAAAAGCCTCTTCACCCCTCCTCTATGATGCTAGGTGAGAGTTCTTGAGAAAATGGCAAACCCACGTCCTTTCTGCTCCTCCTGAAAGAATCCATCACTGGCAGGAACACAGAAATTTCACATTGTTCGCGTTAAGTGATCACTTCACCATGAGATACCAGAAGCAAACACAAAGGGGAGCCCAGGGAGTTTCCAGGAGGCGTGCTGTCAGGTACAACTGCCTTTCACCTACCAGGTTTTCCCAGGGAACACACCAAAATTCCCAGGGACTTTCCTTTCCCCAGCCGTGCCATGCATGTGCACACATGGAGGAGGCCAGGGAAGAAGCAACTGTGACCACCCCAGCGCATAAGACCACCAAAAAGGGGAGAAAAAGCAGTTCCTGGGGAGCACGCGTCCTTTAAATGAGCTTTTGCCTGGATCTCTCTCGTGGTTTGTCTCCTGCCTGACTTCAGCAGCAAGGAGGGGGCAAGAACCATGGGGCAGCCCTGCTCCACCTTGAAAGCAGAACACATTCTCCGGCCGGTATGGCCAGGCCTTGGCTTCCCCAGCGGTCACCACCGATGGGGTGTCCTTACTTGTAGCTGCCCACCCGGCTGTGAAGTGGAAGGTACCCACAGGCAGGTAAGGGGGTGCAGCCAGTGCCACACAGGTGCTGCCGCGCCGGGGAAACAGATGAGGCAGAGGTGTAACAGGGGTGCTGGACATGAATGGAGCAAGGGACCTGATCTCAGTATCGCTGTATAACTGGTGTCGTTCAGGAAGGGTAGAGGAATCATGGAGTCACAGAATGGTTTGGATTGGAAGGGACCTTAAAAATAATCCAGTTCCAACCCCCTGCCACGGGCAGGGACCCCTCCCACTGGATCAGGGGGCTCCAAGCCCCATCCAACCTGGCCTTGAACACCTCCAGGGATGGGGCAGCCACAGCTTCCCTGGGCACCTCTGCCAGGGCCTCCCCACCCTCACAGTAAAAAATTTCTTCCCAATATCTAAGCTAAATCTCCCCTTTTTCAGCTTAAAACCAATCCCCTTGTCCTAGCACTGCACTCCCTGATAAAGAGCCCCTCCCCAACTTTCCTGTAACCCCCTTTACCTGCTGGAAACTACTGGAGGAAATGGAAGAAGAGAAGGAAGAAAGGTGAAAAGCCAGGTGGGTGTGGCCGGGGCAAGCTCCCACACCTGGGATGGAGCTGGAAGGTCTTGAAGCAGGCGACACAGGGCAGGAACATCCAGACCAGGGGTGCCCCAAGGCAGGGCTCTGCTCTTTGGCAGATGGGGAGAGCCCAGGGATGCTTCTGCCCAAAAACGGGCAGGGGCTGAGTGTGGCAATGTTAGTTGGCATGAGCCAAACAGGTGCCAAGGGCTGGCTCTGTAAGTTTATACATTAGATTATACTGATTACAGATAATTGATCTGCAATGCCAGGGAGGGCTCTGGAGTGCTGCTTTATCTACACATTCTCAACACTGACTGGGCCGTGTCCCGGCTGTTTCCGCAGCTGGTCCCACTAGCTGACATTTCAGATGAGCATCCCCTGGTGAGTGTTTCCCAGTGGCACACAGATGGCTGATACAGGTTGGCTCCTATGTCCCCCATGCACAAGGGTGGCTCTGCACCTCCTGGGACCTGTGCCCTGCTGCCCCACCTACCCCAGCAGAACCCACAAAACTGCCCTGCAGGGACTCCCTTAGGGTGAGGAGTTGGTTTGGCTTGGTCATGTGAGCTGGGAAGGAACTTACCAATACATGCAAGAGGAGAACTTCTGCTTTGTCTTGTATCAGTGTGGGCAAAAAGTGGTTCCTCTGAAATAAGTGGTAGCACTGTCAATTTAAGCTGGCTGTCCCAAGGTCACTATATTAAAACTCTCTTCCAAAGCTACATTGTGCTACCTGGAGTCAGCACAGTTACCCTGAACTTCTAACAACACATTAATAAACAGTTTTTATCTAAAGAGGTTTAAAAAACAACAGCCTGGTTATGGGGACTGCTGAGGTTTTCTTCATAGCTGTGCAATCAGTGTGATTTAGAGCCCCTGCAGGGGCCCTGCTGCAGGCTCTCCAAGAGCCAGTTGTGATAAATCGCCTCCACAAGCTCAGCTGGGCACTGTCCCCAGCAGCAGTGCCACTGTGAAGTTCATCATCATCATCCTCCCACCCTCCTGGCCCTGCCTTCTTGGTGTCTGGCCCTCCCGTGGGGCCAGTTATTTGTCTGGCATCACAACCCAGCTTTCCAAAGTAATAAATTACTATGGGATGCAGCCTTGTGCTGGACTTCATTAACGGCAACCAGCGTTGTCCCTTTCCCTGCCACAGCATGCAAGCCAGACGTCCATGACTATCTGCAGCAGATACACAGTTCTCAGGCTCCCAGGAGCACCTGCTGATGTGTGGCAGATGGGACACCGGACTGGGCGATGCACAGGGCTGGGGAGGCGATTCACCCTTCTTGTCTCTTGGGATTATGTCCCAGTACAGCCTGGCGCTCCTGTGATGCTCCATTCCAGCATCATTGCCAGGGGATTATGTACACTGTGAATATCGGAAAAAAGGGGATGTGGGCTGAGGAGCCTTATTTGGTACCGTCTCGCTCCGTTTTCAGAGACCACAGGTACTCTGAGACAGTACCAGGCTTAAGTAAAATAATGGGTGGCCAGATCTGTAAGATCAGAAGTGAAGACAAGACTGAACATCAAAATGCAGTAAGGTGGATCCAGTTCTGCCATGCGTGTGTCGAGGCTATTTTATGTCTAAAGAAAATGGTCTTTTTTCAATGTATGCTGAAGGGTTACTTTGGAAAAAAGTGAAGCAAGAAAAAAAATTATCTGGGGGCAGTCAGCATCCCAGCTTTCCCTGCTAAATAATCACCTACTTTTTTTCTTTTTGTTCCTTTCCTACTTTCTCATCAGAAAAAGAAAAATAAAGAGAGCTTAAAAAGAAAGAACTGGGAAGAAGAGAGAATTACACATTTGAAATTTCAATTTTTTTTATAATATTTCTGCTGACTATTTTGAACAAAACTTATTATTTTCTTTCTTTTTTTCCTCTTAACTCTTTTTTTCAGTAAGCTCTTTCTTACTGGAAAATAGTCCATTTCTGCTCAGAGACCTAATTATGAAGGAACAATGGAAAGCCAAATCAGTTGGCATGTAAAATACACTTCCAGTCACTATATTTGGAAGCTCTCAAGCTTCTACGTATGATCCACGCATCTTTGTGTAAGTGTTTTATACAAACTCTTGCAGAAGAATCTATTTGTTGAAGCTGACAAAGTACAGAGAAACACTGTGTTTCGGTGCAGAGATTCAGTCCCCGGCAATTTTCTTTTTGTCTCCCAGCCAGCACCTCGCTACTATCTGAGATCAGCGTGAATGATGTAACGGTCCCTTCTGGCCCCCCAGTCGATGTGCTGGTGGCTGGGGCTCCTCACCCTGCTGACAGGAGTGATCGCTGCAGCTGAGACCCCCCTAGGGACCAGGCTTTGGTCCTGGGCTCGCACCAAAGTACCAGGTGCTGCGGGACGGCATTCGCAGCACGCACAAACGTGAAACACCCTCGCAATGATGTTAAACCTCTCCATGCCAAGAACAACAGAAACAACAACAAGAAAACCCTCTTTAACTCTTCCCTTCACACAGATACAGCCAGGAATCCCTCTGGTTTTATTTTACCAATATCGATTCACTCACGGCTGAGGGTTTTGTTTTGTTTGTTCTGCTTTCCAGGACTCTGCTGCCCTAACGTGGCGTCTGAGCAGCTTCACCAGGCAGCGATATCAGTCTCTTCAACTTCTGTGTCTGGTAAGTTTTGCACATTTGCCTGAGCTCTGATAATCCGACCCTGATACTGCCAGACTCCTGTGGCCCTTTTTTCTTTGGATATCGAGTGCTCTGCAGGCCAAGGTGGCGAGCACAAACCCTCTGAGCCCCACAGTATGGGACTGGTCTGGTGCCTTAGGAAGTGCATTTCTGCACTTAGAATCAAAGAATCATGGAATGGTTTGGGTTGGAAAGGTCCTCAGAGCCCACCCAGTGCCACCCCCTGCCATGGGCAGGGACCCCTCCCACCAGCCCAGGCTGCTCACGGCCCCATCCAACCTGGCCTTGGACACCTCCAGGGAGGGGGCACCCACAGCTTCCCTGGGCACCTGTGCCACGGCCTCAGCGCCCTCAGCGTGAGGAATTTCTCCCTAATGTCCAATCTACATCTTCCCCTTCCAAGTTACAGCCGTTCCCCCTCGTCCTGTCACTGCTTTTGCTTATCTATTTCTTGCCCTTAGGCAAGAGACCTCCCAGGTTTCGCTTTTTACCAAATTCAAGACCACTGAATTTTTACAAAATTCCAGACCCGGCCGCAAACCCGAGGCAGCACCTGGGCAGTCCCGACCCTCCAGCATCCCGCTCCCCACCTCCGCCCCCCCTTTCCCCGTTCCCGCCCGGGACGGGGCGATGCTGCCCCGCACTCCCCGCAGCCCTCCCCCGCTCCCCACTCACCGCCTGGGGCGCGGGGACTCTCGGCATCGCCCCGGGAGGAGCGGGGGGGCAGCGCTGCTCCTCCTCGGCCGCCGAGCCCGAGCGAGTGAGCGGAGCCCCCGCTGCCGGCGCTGCCCCCTCCCCTCGCCGAGGGAGGAGCCGCCCCCTCCCCGGGCAGCAGAGCCCGAGGGGGCAGCGGGGATGCCGGGCTGGGGGCTGGCAGAGCCGGGCTGCCCGTCTTCTCGCTGGAAAAAGGGGCTGGGAATCAATAAGAGTGGGGAGAAAGGGAGTGGGAAGTGATTTCCAAAGAGTTTCTTGGTACCACTGGTTATTTATGAGCCTTTCCCGCCAGGATCGTTACCGAGACAGCGCGGCGGGTGAGGATGCAACACCGGAGGGTGGCGGGGATAACGAGCGCTGCTGCCGGGGAACTGGAGCCCAAATTCGAGTCCATCAGGCATGCAGGAGCGAGAGAGGGGACAAGGGACATCGGGGATAAGGGTCTGTGTCGCCACTGGCCTGGAGGCAAAGGTCCCTACAGGTATGTGTTTCAGTCTATAAAATGCATCCTCAGCAGCCTCCTGGGCACAACTTTGAGGAATCTCTCTTATAAAAGCACGGGGCTTTTAAACAACTGCGACTGACCTTCCACTGCCACCACACTCCATCTTCTTATTGAAATCTGCATCACCCAAGTGCAGGGGAGCTTTATCGGTTCCAAGCAGGCTGTTTCTTCCACAGTGTTGCCTGTATTTAACCATGGTATTTTACCAGTCACCTGCTCTGTGCTACTTGGCAGCTAGAGATAAAGCCGAAGGATGTTTCAAGTAATGGTGAATTGCCTGCAGCCAGGGCACTACCTCTTGCAGTCCAGGTTATGGTATTTTAGCCAGGCAAAAGCACAGGCGCTGCCCTTCCCCACAAGAAGGACAAGGGTCCTGTCAAACGCGAGCTTATTATTAGGAGCTCCAGTTTGTCCTTGCAGAAGGAGAGAGATGAAATCTTGTGTTCCTGCCTGCCCACAGTGCCCTCCTTTACAAAAAAACAGCAAAATGCAGCACTCTTCAAAACCACTCAGGCCCCTTGGAAGGACAGGTAGATACAGACTCCTGTAGGAGCTACACCTCACCCTAGCCACTGGCTGCAGATCAGCCACCTCGCTCTGCCAGTGTTTCCCTCCCTTTTCCGGCTCTGTTGATCCAGGGAGTTCTGAGGGGATTTTGGTTTGTTTTGGTTTTTTTTTCCCCTTGTGGATTTTTTTCAGTTTTATTGCGGAGTGCACCTCTTGTACTAAATATTAATGAAACTTCTTTCCAAGGTGCTGGGTTCTCTCCATGACACCCTCTGGCAGCCTGGCAAAATCAAGGGGGGAGTTACACGAGGGTTGGCATCGTCAGTGCAACTATTGTGGAGGCTCAGTTAAGCCCTCCAGGACATGAATGCAAGCCAGCTTTTGTGCAAGGTGCAATATGTTCCCAGACAACATGATCAGGAGTGATTGATTTCTACTGTTTTTTTATTATTTGCTGTTAGCTCAAGTTGGACAGATGAAATCACGCCTTGAGGCCTTCAGAGAAGTGAAACAGAGCATTACTTTCTGCCTATTGTTTAGATCAGAAATGTTTTTCAGATCACTGCGAAGGGATAAAATTTTTTCTAAGCTCATACAATGGGCCAGGACCTATCTGCATGTAAAACACTGGAGAATTTGGAAAGGTGGCAACTGAACGCTACTGGGAAAGGAAGAAAATGAAAATCAGAATTGCAAACGTTGTCATCATATTTCTTAAAATTCATATTTCGTTTGGTACTTATGCTAAAAGAAAGCCATGTTTTGCTCTGCACAAAGCCTCATATGTGTCAGCAGTGTAAGATTAACTGTGATGCCTAATTAAAACAGGCAGTCACCAATTAAGATAATAAAAAATTGCTATTTGAAATTCATAAGAGAGTGAGAAGTTAAAGAGACACTTATCTAATCCAAGAGCTTAGCAGGCTTTCATTTGCAGATACTTGAGGAAAAATTTAAAAAAGGTGAAAATGCAGTCTGGAACATAGCCCAGCAAAATCAGAGATGTGTGAGCTCCTGTGACGCTTCATTACTGCAGCGCCTGCTGCCAGCCATCCCGATTGCTTTTGCACTCCATCTGCCACGTCTTGTACATACGGAGATCCAGGCTCTGCTAGCATCACTTAATGTCAGTGGTTACCCCTCAGGTGTCCCCAACAGCACTGCTCGGACCACCTGAGTGGTACAGGACTGTGCTGGCACCTGGGTTTTCCTTGGGGCAGGGGAATCATTTCACCAACATTGAGTCAACATCGCTCACTCTTATTCCCCCGGGAGCTCTATGCAATACAGTAATAATACTATTTAATCCAAGGAATTCATAGCATTTCTCCAACCTGAAGTTTATTTCAAATTTATTTCCACCATCTGAAAAAATGACTTGGTCTTCTTTGCCTACTGTTACTAAAATAAATTAGCTCGGAGGAGAATGTATGGATGTTCAGGTGTGTAAACACAGGTACAAAGCCTGTGAGCATGTGAGGGTGGTGGGCTCATCTTGGGCAGCTGCCAGATCCCCACCCAGACGCACTCTCACTCCCCCTCCTTAGCAGGACAAAGGGAGAAAATAAGATGAAATGGGCCTCGATAAAGACAGTTTAATAAGAAAATAAAAAGTTGCATGTGCAAGTAAAGCAAAAAGGGGAGTTAATTCACGACTTCCCATTGGCAGGCAGATGTCCAGCCATTCCCTAGGAAGCAGGGACTCAGCACATGTAACAGTTGCATGAGAGGAGAAATGCCATAACCACGAACGTCGTCACCCCCTCCTCCTTTCCCTGAGGTTTTACTGCTGAGCACACCGTCATGTGTAGGGAGCACCCTTTCAGTTAGCTGGGATCTGCTGTCCCAGGTGTGTCCCCTCCCAACCTCTTGCCCATCCCAGCCTACTCATTTTTGGGAATGTGGGGAAGAGAGAGAAAGAGGGAGAAATCCTGACACCATGCAAGCACTGGTCAGCAGTGTTGGGTTGTCAGCAGTGTTGGGTTATCAGTGCTGTTGTAGCTCGAAATGCAAAGCACAGCACCAAGGGGAAAAGTGAATTTTGTGAATTTATCTCACCCAGACTCAGCACAATTTCCATCTCTGATTCCACACCATTTGTGTCATGCTCAGGTCTCAAGTTATCTAATACATCTTCATATCTGACCATCCTGTTCTATCTCCTTCTCATTCCTGAACCCCTTCTTACCAACATTTACCACTTACACTACGTACTTGAACTGTCTTTGCATCCAACAGACAGGTATAAACTTCCTCATTAACCACTCTACCTGTTTCTGGACACATAAAGAGGTATTTTTCTCCCATTCCACGGGCCTCCCTCGAAAAATGTCATTTAAGTAATGACAGTGCCCATCTGTCAAGGTCATCGCTCAGGACAGGAGAAGCAGCGTGTAGGATTGTTGGGTGCCAAGATCAGTTTGGCCTTGGTCATCACTGCATTCACCCGGTTCCTGGAGAAGCTCGGTCTCCACCAGTTTAGGCAGTTCCTGCTGCACTACCTCCTACAGCACACAATTCAAGCCAGGGTTTATTTCCCCCCAAGATTAAATCCCCTTGAGATACCACACTAGATCTCCCTATTCTTTCACATTACCCATCAAGCGCACCCAGATCCTTGAGCAAAGACAATCCCTTAAGTGACTTCACCTTTTTCTCAAGGGCGGAGCAACCTACACTTCCCTTCCCAACCACTTCTCTATGTGCACTACTACAAGAGGTTTGTCTCCTACCACAATATGTAGGGGCATTGTTTGGGAAGGACCAGCACAGTTAACACATCCTCTGGTAAATTTACATTGCCATGTTTACATGCACACAATACTTTCATCAGTCTTTAACAGGTAATTGTATCGTTCAGCCTTTGGTTCATGTGGGACAGGAATTGTGCTGCACCCAATCAATGCCGTGTTTCTTGGCCCAGGAGTCTACGACATTTTGGAAGTAAGTCCCATCATCTGACTCAATTCTTTCTGGGGTACTATGCCACCACAGAGCTTGCCTTTCAAAGCGCAGATGCTGTTTCAGACAGTGATATGGGTTACAGGGTATATTTCCAACCATCTGGTAGTGGTTTCCACCATGGTGAGCATGTTGTAGCGTTTGCCTTGGCAGGTGGTCCGATATAGCCAAATCTGCCAACCCTCACTGTATCAATAACCCAACCACTGCCCTCTGTTCCAGGGAGACTTCACTTATGTGTTTGACTTGATTATGGCATGTGTTTCACAATCATGGGTGACGCGTGTGATAGTTTCCACGGTCAGGTCTACTCCTTCACAAGCTTGTATGGTGTGTCTCTCCTTAGATGTTCTCACGTCCATGGCCCTACCAAGCTACAAATAGCTCAGTCTTTCATTCTCAGTCCAGGTCCACAAAAACCACTTTGGTTTTGGCGGCCTGTCTACCTGCTTATTGTTTTGACCTTCTTCAGTGGTGAGGCTCACGGGCTTGTGAGCACCTACATGATGTACCTTCACAAAGATTTTTTCTATGCAGGCAGTGATGTCTTGCCACAGTGCAGCCAATCAGATAGGTTTACTTCTTCTGTTGCTAAAACCAGCCCCGCAAGACATTTGCCACCACCCATGAGTTGTTAGAGAGAGAGAACACTATCCATTTTTTTCTTTCAGTAGTCTCAAGGGACAGCTGGATGGCTTTCACTTCCACAAACTGACTTAACTGGCCTTTTCCTTCAACAGCTTCAACAACTCATCGTGTGGGATTCCACAAAGCTGCTTTCCTCTTCTGATGGTTTCTTACAAAACAACAGGATCCAATTGTACACAGAGTCCACTGCCTTTCACTTTCTGGTGGCTCTTATAGTGCTGGTTCTTGGGCAGGAGTCTGCTTCTTGGGCATTGTTCCCAAATTTCTGCCTTCTCACCAGTCCGTCATCTCTTGCAGAATTCTTTGGTGGTGGGAGTTCCTCTTTCAAGCCTGTTGCGTGACTGACACTACCCATTAACTGCACAGTGTCAACTCCTTGATGTGTAGAGTGGACACTTCCTCTGAACATCCAGTGCAACCCATGCAATTGTGGTGCCCGGAGGACCTGTGCTTCTGTGCCACCAACTTCTGAAGCAGACCAAACTCCCTCATATGCTGCTACTTATCTCTTTTTCAGTTAGGGTGTAGTGGGCTTCAGATTCTTGATACCCCTGCCTTCAAAAGCCTAGAGGTCAGCCTCGAATTTGTCCTGGTGTTTTCTCCCCGAGGTGCCAGGTGAGGTCACGCCCCCTGACTGCACTGTAAATCACATTTCACACAGCTGGCCCTGTCCAGATGAGCCAAATCGCTCCTACATGAGCTGTCTGCTGGTCAAGCCTGCTGTTGCTCAAGGCTTCACTCAAAATAGTTCTTATTTCAGGTCTCTCAATAAAGAGAGCTTACAAGCTGACTGTAACCCAGAATATGCATTGTTCATAAACCCCAAATCTACAGAATTTTGTGTTTCATTTTTTGTTAACTGGTGGAGACATAGATTTGATCTTACTGATCTGGATTATCCTTTTCCTTTTCTCAAACATTTCCTTCTCTGTGTTGCACCACATCATCATAGAATGATAGAATGGTTTGGATTGGAAGGGACCTTAAGGATCATCCATCCTGCCATGGACAGGGACACCTCCCACATAACGATGTTCTTGATGTACTGCAGATGTTCAAGGGCTTTGCCTTGTTCCAGTACAGTCTGGATCAGTCCATGGCAAATGGTAGGACTGTGCTTCCATCCCTGGTATGGTCAAATACATTGGACAACCCATGACATGAAAGCAAACTATGGCTGGGTGGTGGAATCTTGCTGATCACTCCTTGGCTCTCCAATCAAAGAGTGAGGTCATTGATAGGGACCAAGAAGTCTTGGTTGGTGTGACATTACCAACGGTGCACCATCATGGTAGCAATTGTGGAAAATGTGCCGGGACATCAGGACTCCATCCAACACAGCCAGCCACATCAATCCTAGAGCTGAAGAAGGTGCAATCCCTCCCGTCTCCAGAGGACAGTCCTCCCAGCACAGGAGCGGTACCCACGCCATGGCCAAGTGCTTGGCTACTGCTTTTATCAGAATGTTCCCAGGTGCAGCTAAACACAAAGATAAGTGGTTCAGCAAAAAGTGTGAGCTGAAAGCAGTAGCTGATGAGCCCTAGGCTCTGTTACACGGTAAATCAAACAAGCTTCGTGACCCCCGCAGAAGCCTGTCAATTAACAGCTACCACAACCATGTATGTCTAGATCAAAACTGTCGTTATCTTGTGCCCCACACTGGGTGGCAAGAAAAAGGACTGGATTTTTTTCTTGACCCCAGGTGTGCCTGGCAAGAGCTGCTTGCAAAAGTATCCAGGCTGATGGTCTGGAGGGAAGCAGGCATCAGGTGGTGTGGGATGAAGCAGTATTTGACACTTCAGGCTAAAAAGCACTGGAGGAAGTGCTGGTGGATCCTGAGCTGCGAGACAGTAGGAATGCATTGCCACAAGGACACAGCATAATGGTACAGAGCACCTGAGCACTGCTTTACGTAGGTGTCCGCTTAGCAGGGACTGGGGCAGGACTGCTGTCGGGGTCTGTGCCTTGAACTCTGCTCTTGGGAAAGTGGCCAGAGGTGCTGGACAAGATGAATCACCAGCTGCACCTCTGAGACTGCAGATTAAATGAGTTTAATGCAGGGTGCAAACAGAAAAAGGCTGCTCCCTACATCGGGTTTGATAATGAGCCCACAATAATCTGTGTATTTCGAGGCACAGCATGCATTTGTCAGGTGGCTGTTGAGCATTTCATTTGGTTTCATATAGCCTAGTCTACATGCAATTTGGGTTTGTGTCTGTGTATTTGTTTTCAGATTTGAGGCACTAGTAAGAAGGGGATGTCCTGTCATTTCCAGTAGTCTGTGGGACTGTATTCCCATACGGAAAATGTCCTTGGACATGTTTTCAAATCAGTGAGGAGCATCCCCTCCTTTTTTATTTTTGAGGCCATGTGGAATACAACCTATTTGGAGGCTCCACTCCAGAGAACAACAACTGGTTTTCAGCGGTTTGATTCTGCCACATTCTTTTTCCTCCTGAGAACTGCAGGGAGATTTCCATGAGAACCACAAAGCTGAACTCCAGCATCCTGCCCCATCTCTGTGCTAAAGCCTCTGCTTCACTCCCACAGTGTGCTGGAGCTGTGCTGCACAATTTTTCCCACTTCTCAGCTGAGGCATCTCATGATGGTGGTGCAAAGCTAAAACACCAAATTCTGGTAAGGACATGACAAGGGTTACTTACTGGGACATCTGAAAAGAAGGTTGAATATAGGGAGGGAAATGTATTTTTCCTCAAATTTCATTCAAAGGACAGGCTTAAACAGCTCTGCTGAACTTTTTTGGAAGGGTTCAAGCCCAGGGTGGGGACATGGCATGGGAACACTCAGCAGCTGCAGTCAGAAAGCCCTGAAACCCAGGATCATAGAATTATAGAATCATAGAATGGTTTCAGTTGGAAGGGACCTTAAAAATCATCTAGTTATAAGCCCCCTGCCATGGGCAGGGACACCTTCCACTAGATCAGGTTTCTCAAAGTCTCATACAACCTGGCTTTGAACACTTTCCAGGAGGGGGCATCCACAACTCCCCTGGGCAACCTGTGCCAGGGCCTCCCCACCCTCAGTGAAGAATTTCTTCCTAAGGTCTAATCTACATCTTCCCCCTTCCAACTTAAAGTCATTCCCTCTCATGCTATCACTACTTGCCCTTGTTTATTTCTTGTCCTTAGGCAAAAGGACTCCCAATATCCAGTCTAAATCTCCCCTCTTTTAGCTTAAAATCATTACCCCTCATTCTATCACAACACTCCTTAATAAAGAGCCCCTCCTCAGCTTTCCTGTAGGACCCCTACAGGATCTTAATGTGGACTGAACAGGGCACATGTGGACATGTCAGGGGCGTTGGACTAGATGGTCTTTAAAGTTCTCTTCCAACCCACACCATTCTGTGATCTTACTGTGAACCGTGTTGGGTGACCCTAAGCATTGGCTCTTCATGTTATAAGCGTGAGCAGATTTTGCAAAAGGTCGAGGAGGGAGGTCCAGATGGGTGTCACTGGTGCAGGGTGTGAAATAGGCGACGTGTTTTTTCCCAATGGATTGCTGTGGCCTGTTGTGCCCCCTGGTGCCTTCAGTGCCGTCTCCCTCTGACCCCTCTCCTATCCCCTTGCACCCACACACACTCAAAGGGTGCTGTTGTGGCTCTGAGCAGGAGCTGGAAAGCCCCGGGGCCTCCCCTGTGCCACTACGGGTGCAGAGCTACTCTGGAGGGTAGAGCATCAGGAGAAACTCTGCAGTGAGGTGGAAGCCTTGTTAAACCCACAGGCACAGAAGGCTTCTTACCAAACACAAAGTCAAAACCGTTACCTTTCATCTGACATCCAGGACTGCATTTTTCCTCAATGCTCAAAAAACCCCACCCAAACAGTTGACATTTTCTGCAGCAGCCAGGCATCCTGCAGCAGCCCCTCTGGAGGCTCAAACCCAACCATCCACTTTCATTTCTGTGTCTCTTCACAGCTCTGAGGCTGCCAGGTCAAACACAGCAGTGTATTTTTCAAAAGCATCTTGAGAGCCCGAATCACTTTAACACTTGAGCCTGTCCCCATCCCTCTCCATATTCCTGTCTCCTGGGTTCACCACACGCTGGCTGCACAGCCCTGCTTTGGCCACATCTCTGAGAACTTTGCAGCCCTCCCAGGGACCCTCTTAGTGAAGTTCCTCATACGCAACTGCTTAGAAATATTTGGGGAGGACCTCGCCTTGCCTTGTCTGTGCCTCGACTGAGGAGACACTGGAGCACACGGGAAGCTCCACAGGTATGAGGGTGGTTGGGAAACGTCAGACTGGGGCTGCCTAGCCAAATGCTTTAATTTGATATTGGAATAAATCTATGGAAACACAGAGAGTTGCCGATAGTTTAATATGTTATTGCAGTATTTTTCTACAGGAACACTTTCCAGAAGTTCAGAATTACTCACAAACCAAAACTGATTCCAGATATTAAACATCTGCCTCAAGCACATTCAGTTACAGATGTGCCGATACCTCAAGGAACTTCCTGGCATGGCTTGAAATAGAGCATCGTTCTCCAGACGTAACAGATCCAGAGGTCTCTCTTTTGCCACTGCTTCTCAGGAGGCACAGGCTATGAAAAGAAAGACGCGTTTTCAGCATAGCTGATATGTTATCAGTGTCCTTTTTGCACTTGCTTTATCAAAGTTAACTTCTCCAAGAGCTGTTTATTCTTCAAGGTGAGCCGAAACTTAAAGGTCTAGACTGGCTTCTGAAGTGTGTGGAGTGAAATGTCCTTTCAGGAAACATTTTCAAGAGAACATGGTATCAGAGCATACACAGATGACTGTTCTGTGTCTTAAGCTGGGTTTTCAGCTTTGTTTATGGCTTCACAAAATTAATTTTACTATTCATTTTTTAGATAATTTTTGCCTTACTGAACGGTCAGGTTTAAAAATCACAACGGAGTCCTGCAGCTTTTGTTTTCTAGAGCTGTATTCAGAAACGCAGTAAGAGAGGTGCACACAGAGAGTCATAAAGATTCTGTTCTGGACAAACAACCCTCTTCATTCTTCACCCAAAAAGAAAGAGGCAGAGATAAGGCCACACAAGTAGGGAAAGGAGAGGTGCAAGGTCCACCAGCACTGTCAAAACATGTCTCCTGTATGAAACAAGTTTCTAATGCAAAATTGAGGCTGAAATAGAAAGGAACTTATCCTCACAGAAGGTACTAAAATAAAACCCTCTCAAGCATCTGCTATGAGGTTAAGTGCAAAATTAAGGAAGGTGTTTCTCCATGTGCACAGGTTCTGCTGCTTTCAGCTAAGAACTACAATGCTAAGAAACACTCTCCCTTGTAGAAACACTGTTCAGCCTTCGAAGGGGTTGGGAACTCAGAGATGAGGAGAAATATGGTCCAGACCAGTGCTCTGCTTCTTCCCGGCAGCCCCCACAGTGGCTGTGGCAGGGGGTGTGGTGTCTTATCCCTGGCCACTCATCACTTAGTCCCCAGTTGCATTCATGCTTCTCGCCTTAACTCACACTGCCTCCCGCTGCTCTTCTCAGCCCCGTCTTCAGCACATGGGCTTTGTTCATCCCCCTTTTCTCCTGGCCAAGATGCTAAGAGTGATGGCTCATCAGAAGAGAGAAAACCATCGTACATAGCCTTTAAAAGATTTAAACTGAATTTACTATCTATTACCACCAGATGTCACTGATAACACTAAAGCAAAACACTTACCTGTCATTAAAGTTCTCCCTCAAAGGTAGGCTTTCACACCCAGCTATTGTCCACAGTTTGCACCATGGCCACGGGTGGTTGACATTGGAGGCATTAATTTTGCATTAGTCATGCAGAGGTTATTCAGTGTATGCCTTTCCTAGCATTGTTCCTGTTTATCATGCATTTGAGTTGTGTAATGTTTTTGCTATAATCCCCTAGGATGGATGGAGAGAGGCTTAGGGACCAGGCTTTCCTAAACATACAGCCATGGGAGTGACCGGCAGACCATCCAGTGACAATCAGGGCAGCTACTGCTTACGTGGAAATTCCCCTTGGAAGGTGTCAGGTATTTACCTCTCTCTGTAGGTAGTTGAAAGTCAGAAGTAATGAGGTGTAACCACCAACAAATCCACTCAGTGGTTTGAGGATCAGCAGATTTCGATGTGTTGAAATTAAGCTAGCAGACCGTGGACACTCTGTAAAGATGGAATATTCCTGTGTAAGCTCCTCTGGTTTTTAAGTTGCAGTAATTCAACATACGGTGCTATATTTTTCATTTATCATTCATTCATAAAACTATCTAAATACATGTACGTCATCCATCGGAAATTAAAATAATCCATGTTCACTACACCTGCCTGTTAATGTTTGAGAACAACTGTTCAGTTTCTTTCGAAGACACACAAGACTGGAGTCAAAGGCTGGCAGTGAAAATTTGGGTTCAGTATTGAAGTCAGTGGAATCAAGATTTCAGGTTGGTTTTGTTTCCACAATAATGTAGACTCCTGACATGACTTCATACAAATCAGCCTTATTATGGCTAACTCTGGCTGGATTGAAATAAATAAAAAGGACACTAAGGTGTGGCTCGTGAGAACTGCAAATGTTTTACCTTCTTTAATGGAACATTATATGTCAGTTTTAGGGATTACTGGATGCCTTGTCATATCTTTATAAGAGATTTGGCACCACCGAGAGGATTGCTGTACATGTTTGTGAAAAGATTCAAGCAACCGAATGGTAACTTGACTATTTGCTTTGGAAATGGTCCAAGAGGGAAGTGGTCAGCTGGAAGATTTTCATTTCTGCCACTTCTGCTGTGTGCTTTATTATCTGGAAAATTTAGTTACAGTGTGTTGAGTTGCTGTATTTAAACTGTCTATGATGTTATTTTTGTTCTTAAACTGCTATCCAAAAAATTAATGAGTTGTATCCATTGCAATAATTCAGGAATATTGGCTTATGAAATGTCAAGACCATGTTTAATAGAAATTTGAAAGCTCATACATTATATCTGATTTTCACATAACATTAAGTGCTGTTCAGGAAGTCCCTGTCCTCACTTACCTAAAGTGGTGTGAACTACACACACCTATAGGAAAGAAAGCATGTTTAGTCATAGCTGGAAAGACATGCTCTTGATTTCATAACAACATTTTTTAAAAAGTAGAATGTGAAGAGTTTGATTGCTTGTTCATGGTGCACTGTCATCAAGAGACTGTAAGATCAGCCTTAGGTGTTATAGCTAACGCTGCTTGAAATTTCACCCTCCACCTGCCGTAATGCAGGCCGAGGGTACTTACAGAAAGTTCTGTGAGAAGTTATGTTTAGATATTTTTCCTGCAGCATCATACACGAGAGAGTACCACTTTTATGTCATTAGAGTTTACAAATACAATCCAAGCCTGTAAATTGTATTTACACTTTAACGTCTGTGCTTAAAAAAAACCTGTGGCATTAAGATAATACTACACTGTAAAAATGATCTTAGAGTAAATTTTCAGAATGTATTAGTATAGGGGAACCAATTCTTTTAGCCCTGAAGTACGGTGCAATCTGAGTTGGGTAAAAAAACTCATAAGACTGTTTCTATCTTCCCTAAATACAGTATTTGTTTAATGATAACAGAAGTATGGGCACCAGGAATGCTTACTTGATGAAAAATATTTCTTCACATGGATAAGGTTTACCTAAGCTTATAAGAAAAAGATTATAATGGCCATCCCTGAGCCACCCTTTGCAATTGACTCTGCTGAAGGAAGGACATTACTGTGTTCTGCTGTCAGTTATGTTCCTCTGGCTTAATGGGAATTATTTAAGTTCATCCTAAATTAAAGATAGCAACAGAATTTACCTAGGAGCCAGTCTTGTTCCTATGCCAATAAAAACTGCACTGCACTGACCCAGAGAGTGCATCTTGCTAGGAGACAGATCAGTGGCTGGGCAGGTTCTGCTGCATTTCCTTCCTTCTGCACTAAAATATTTGCACAAAGCGGTGTTAGAAACGTGCAGCAGAGACAAACTGACACGTGGTGAGGGAGCTGGCTGGGAATGCAAGGTGGAAAAATTGTGTACCAGACAGAAGCATAGTTACAGCTGATCCTTGGCTCTGTGTGTGTAGCGGTGGTAAGTGAATGTCTTGAGGCCAGAGGAAAAACGAGGTTACTCCAGGGCGACCAACCTTCATGCTCCTGTGAGCTGCCTGCCAAAATCCTCACGTGACCAAGGAGAAGGAGAAGAAGAGAGGGCTCCAGCAAGGGTTTACCTGCTCCACATGGGCTGGGCAGCTCCCTCTGCCAACGTACTTCACAGAGCTGGTGCCTGAGTGCCTGGCAGTGTCTGTGCCTGCACAACACACTGCTCGTCATGTGAGACCACTCCAGCCTGGGCACCACACCTGCCCTGCTCAAGGATGCCCTGCTGCCCACCTCTTGTCTGTAAGCCTCGATAATTCAGTCCTTCCTGATGCATATGCTGCTTCTGAAGGGTTTTCTACTGATGTGGCAAAGCCAAACCCACAAGTATTAGGGTTTGCCAGAGCAGCCCTCAAGGTCCTTACAGCAGACACGCGACAGGTGCCTATGGAGGTGCCTGATGGGTCCCTGCCCCATGCAATGCCAAGGATGGATTTGCCATGGGAGCCACCTGGGGCTGCAGCACTACAGGGGCTTGCTGGGGACAGCGGCGGGTTTATGGCAGAGGGTAGCAGGCCAGCAGTGACGCCGCTTCTGGGCTTCCTCAAAGCTTCTCTCTTCCACTGAGGTTACACATGATGCTGTGTGACCGCGAGTGAAGTAGCTGAGAAACTTACTTTTCTGTTCCAGGCAGGCACGACAATCTACTAATTTAAAAAATCAGTTCACTGGTACTGGCATTCACAAATCCATCTAGTACCACCTTTTATTAATAAATATTGATTCAGTATCTGCTTTGGAAAGTATCCACAGATTGTTTCCAACAAGCAAATTTAAAACTGTAGTTTTCTAACTTTTAATTGAATTGCAATTTCCCTTCAACGGTAGCTTGACACACCAAATGAAGAGCAAAAATGTCATTCATTAAATTCTAAGAAATGCGAATCTAATGTATTTTCATGTGTAACTGTCTAAATGACAGGCACTGCATAGTCCTGGTAAGCAGAAAATAAAGATTCAGAGAAGAAGTTATGAACGTGTCTGTAAATCAGCACTATCTGGAGAAACACTAGTCAATAAACACAAGTCTTTCTCCTGGAAAATTTTTAAAAAATATATAAATTTATAATTTTTATTTTCCTTCCATGTTTCTCTTCTTATCCCTCTGTGGCACGTTACCACCTCTGTCCTTTTCGACAATAACAAAAGCTTTCCTCTTCCAAAGATTCTGAGGTACTGCCCCACTCCACTAAAACATTTTTCCCCTCCAAATGCTATTGAGCCACAAGATTTCCTGTCCATTACCAGTCCCTGATGACCTGAGTTCCCACAAAAGTCGGGCTGATGAACTGTTCTACGGGAACACACCTACACCTGCAGGAAGGCTCCACAGACAGCTCGGGGCAAAGGTGGGGGCTGGCACCACACAGCCCCCCACGTCTGTCCTGCTACACTGACATCTCACCCTTGATTTCACCCTTCAGCATCAGCAGGTTTGCAAGGTCAGTACCATGCTCTTAGGTAATAAATACAAGTGTTGCAGATCCGAATCACGGAATTTGTAACTCTTTAGGCAGATACTGCAGATATTTTAAATGCTTTCTCAAATGGCCCATTTTCTGTCAGCAAATGAGGACCACAGTTTCTTACTTAGGATGTTTATACAAGCAGCAAATTTTTTAGGGGTTGTGGCCATATTCAGAGATACAGTTTATTAATATTTCTTCATATCAAATAATTGTCTAGGAAATACAGGCATGGACCAGTGCTCAGCTTGATAATGTGGCATTATACAAGCACATAGCATCTCCTAGTCAAAGTAATAGATAAGAAAGAACAGAGATGCATAAGGAAGCAGCATTTAGGCATCTCAAAAGTTTATTGCAAGAATTGCTGTTTATGATTGTGAAAAAAACCCATATTGAATGAAATGATAGTTAATACAGAGATGAGCATGCTGGGACAGAACAGCAGCATTTCTTGTCCAGTTCTGGACTCTTGTCTCCTAGAGCAGCCAACTTGAATCACCTAATGACAGAGGGAGGACGGGGGAGGCTGCTCCCCTGGAGCACAAGTGTGAGCTGCAGCGTGTCCAAAGGAGAGCAACGAAGATGGTGAAGGGGCTGGGGCACAGGCCCTATAAGGAGCAACTGAGGGAGCTGGGGTTGTTCAGCCTGGAGAAGAGGAGGCTCAGGGGAGACCTTATTGCTCTCTACAACTGCCTAAAAGGAGGTTGTGGTCAGGCAGGGGTTGGTCCCTTCTCTCAGGCAACCGGTGACAGAACAAGAGCACATGGTCTCAAGCTTCGTCAGGGGAGGATTTAGGCTTGATATTAGGAAAAAATTCTTAACTGAAAGGGTGATTTGCCATTGGAATGCGCTGCCCGGGGAGGTGGTCGAGTCACCATCCCTGGTGATTGGATGAGGCACTTAGTGCCATGGTTTAGATGATGAGTTGGTGTTAGTGTTGGATTACAGGTTGGACTCGATGATCTCAAAGGTCCTTTCCAACCTTGCAATACTGTGATCTCCTGTGATCTTCTAAAAAGCTTCCACAGGATGCGGATTTGCACCTCAAAGAGTTCCTCAGTCAGAGGTGTTTGTGTTGATCATCCTTGCATGGATTTTTCTTCCACGATCGTGCCCAATAATTGCTTTTTGAACCCCTGACATCCCTGGCATCCTGTAGCAATGAGTTCCAAGATTTAATTGTTTTGCATGAAGATGTACCTTCTTTTGAACCTGCTACCTCGTCATTTCATTTAATCATGTCTGTCCCCCTCCCAGCTGCTATGTTAAGCATTTCAGTAAATACTTCTTGAATCCAGTGGCAACTTTGTTAAAAATAGACAATAAACTTCATATTTAGAGAATTCAGCTGGATGAAAGTGGATAGATAGATAGATAGATAGATAGATAAATAGATAGATAGATAATTATATAAAATACACTGCATTATATCTTCTCAAATAGCAAATGTGTAATATATTACTAAGGTCTCACAATTAAAAAAAAAGCAAACCATACCACTCAACAACAAAAAAAACCCAAACTCCTACTGATTCTACAGCAGATACCTTATCTGATATGAGTGCAGCAACGCAGTATATGCAACTACTAAGGTGAGAACACGTGTAACACAATTTGCACAGTGCAGACCAAGAACAGGTGTGCTATGGGCATTTCCGCAAAACCAGCACAGTTTAACCAAGCAGAAGATCTTCTAAGTGACTCACTGCACTTCTAGCACTTGCAATCTTGAGCATAGTCAGGAACTCAGCAATCCTGATCACATATTAAAATAAAGCAGAAATCTTCAAATAGAAGACTGTTTGCTTTCACTATGAGTCACGGTTGTTTTAACACGGTTCTTCTCTGGTCACCTCCATATGATGCATCCCCATCCTTCCCAGAGGGAAAAGGGATAAGAATAAAATGTCGCCTTACATTTCTTCATTGGTCAATACTCTTAGTTTATGTATTCATTGTGCCTGCCTGTATAGGATAGGGAGCCTGAGCAGTAAGCCCCAAGCAGGGTAGGTCTGCATCTTTCCAGCAGGACCTCACCCACAAAGGTCCTATAATACCCCTGGAATAATTTTCTCTTGCAGCACGGTTCAGAGTAGTCGAGGAGCGATGGAAGAATATAGGCCAATATGATAAGCTTTACCACTCCACTTCCTTCACTGCCAACAGCCAGTCTCAGATCTCAAACAGATTCGGTTTAAAAAGCATTCACAAGACATCTCTGCCCAAAGTGTTTCTTTCATGACGGCATGCCAAGAGCTGGGTTTTGCACTTTTGTCACAACAACCCCAAGCAACACTACAGGCCTGGGGAAGAGTGGCTAGAAAGCTGCCCAGAGGAAAAAGACCTGGGGGTGCTGGTCCACAGTGGGCTGAACGTGAGCCAGCAGTGGCCCAGGTGGCCAAGAAGGCCAATGGCATCCTGGCTTGCATCAGAAATGGTGTGGCCAGCAGGAGCAGGAAAGGGATCGTGCCCCTGTACTCAGCACTGGTGAGGCTGCACCTTGAATCCTGTGTTCAGTTTGGGCCCCTCACTCCAAGAAGGACACTGAGGGGCTGGAGCGCGTTCAGAGAAGGCAACGAGGCTGGGGAGGGGCTGGAGAACAAGTCCTGCCAGGAGAGACTGAGGGACCTGGGGGTGTTCAGTCTGGAGGAGGCTGAGGGGAGCCCTCATCGCCGTCTACAACTGCCTGAAAGGAGGGTGCAGGAGGTGAGTGCTGGGCTCTTGTTGCAAGTAACAAGCAATAGGATGAAAGGCAATGGCCTCGAGTTGCGCCAGGGGAGGTTTAGGTTGGATATTAGAAAAAAATTCTTCACTGGAAGGGTGGTGCAGCATTGGAACAGCTGCCCAGGGTGGTGGTGGAGTCTCCTCTGGATGTGTTCAAAAAACGTGTAGATATGGCTCTTCGTGACATTGTTCGGTGGGTGCAGTGGTGTCAGGCTGGTGGTTGGCCTGGATGATCATGGAATCATTAAGGTTCGAAAATACCTAAACGGCACTGGCTGCCGCCAGTTACTTCAGACAGAAGGAAGAACCGCGCCCCCCAGCCGGCTCCTCGGGGCGGGGGCGGGGGCGAGGGCGAGCGCCGCGGCCGGGATGCCGGGTTAGACCGGGGCTGCTGCCCCACCTGCCCCGACGCGGCACGGGCCGCCCGCCGGCTGCTATTTATAGAGCGCTATTTTAGTCGCGCTCGCTCACTGGCCGCCGTTAGGGTGACGACACCGGCTCCGCCGGGCAGAGTAACACGGGCGGCGGCCGGGCCGGGCCGTGGCGCGGGGCCGTGGCCGGGGGCAAAATGGCGCTTCGGGTGCCTCGTGTCACCCTGAGGTTTTGGTGTCGGCAGGACCGCCTCTGGAGCAGCTCTCGGGGGTGGGGGCCGCCCCATCACAGCCCACCGGGCTGAGGAAGAGGAAGCCGCTGTGTTTCTCCCCTGCTGTAGGTGGGGGAGCCACGGGGCGGTCCCTGCGCCGAGGCTTCTTCGCCAGCTCCCCGCTCAAGATGGCGGCGGGGCTGAGGGGAGGGCAGAAGTGCCCGTGGGGGACACTGACGGGGATTTGAGGGCAGGGGCGTCAGAGGCAGATTTCAGGGGTTTCAGCTTTAGCATCCCAATACCTGAAGGGGCTACAGGAAAGCCGGAAGGGACTTCTTACAAGGGCAAGTAGTGACGGGACGAGGGAGAATGGCTTTAAGTTGGAAGGGGGAAGATGTAGATTAGATGTTTGCAAGAAATTCTTCACGCTGAGGGCAGTGAGGCCCTGGCACAGGTGCCCAGGGAAGCTGTGGCTGGCCCCCCCCGGAGGTGTTCAAGGCCAGGTTGGATGGGGCTGTGAGCAGCCTGGCCTGGTAGGAGGTGTCCCTGCCCACGGCAGAGGGTGGGACTGGGTGGGCTTTGAGGTCCCTTCCAACCCAAACCATTCCGTGATTCCCTGCAGAGGGGGGACATCCTGTGATGCTTCCATTGATTTTTTTTTTTGTTTGGATCAGTGTCCTTACAAGCCCTGAAGGGATGAAAGGCTCCCCTAGGGGCAGCTGGGCCTAAGCATAAAACCTGAAGTGAGGTGGAGGGACCAGCTGTGACAGCCACAGCTGTCTTAGGGTTTGGACTAACTGTGAAAGCATGTTACAGTACCTCTGCATACACCTGACACAGGTGAAATGAACCTGCAGGAAACAGCCAAATTGTGTCCATTTCTAGGTGTACAAACAACCTGAATTCAGCTTTGCTGATTTTGGTCTCCAGATAAGAGCATCTTCACATCCCCACTCCTCCATGACAGGACGGCACAGAGTCCAATGGATTGGGTCACTGCAGGTATATTTTTGGCACATAGCATTACATAGCACACATACTTTGTGAACATTTCACAAATGGGCTAAATATGTTACCAGGACTCAGTGCCACTCTAAAAATAACCTCCAGAACACCTGGCCCATAAAAGCCATGTGTGACTTTCATGCTCTATTTTTAGAAACAGTTTGTGATTACGGTTAGGATGTACTTAGAGCAGCTGCAGTCCCTTGTGTCCCCAGTAGGCCTGCTGGTACATCCGTATGCACCTGAGATTAAGGTCAGAAAACTCTGCTGGTAGGGCTGAAAGCAAGTTGCCACTTCATGTAATCGGAGCTCAACAGTAAGTAGTGTCAAGATCCAACTGCCCAGTATTCTTATGTGGGCTTGGAAGTTTCTCCAGTTCACCAGACTCTCTTCAACTAAGACAGCAGTTTGAGGAATGTGCGAGTATTAGCTTGGCAGATGTAGCATGAGACTGAACAAGCAGCGCTAATTGCCTTCCTTCAGTCTTGCAGGAATCATCATCCCTGGATTTCTTGGATGTAGCTCTCAGGAGGATGCAGAAGTCAAGCGACGTGGAGATGGGTGTTGTGGGAAATCCCCAGTTTTCTACAGCTAGTGCATCTTCTGGCAGTCAGACGAGTTGGGAAATGCAGCAACATATTGGCGTGGCTCTGAAATACTCACTTGTGTAAGCCCTTCATTTCCCACAGGAATTTGTGCAGGCAAAATATGTGTTAATCTGGAGCTTGCGCCAAGAGACTCCTGGACAGTTTCTGCCAGGTGATAGGCCTATCCCGTGTTAAGCACACTGACAGGAAACAATGACTTCTTACAGTCTTGTCTGCTAACGGCTATAGTAAAATATTAATTAGTTGGACTTTGACTGGTTTAGTTCACACCATTTCCTGATTTAGACCACATTTTTGGCAAATGGAGTGTAATACATAAACTTGGCAGAAGCTGTTTGTCCAAATTCTGTTATAGTTTTTCAGAACCTATTTATGTTATGGCTTAAAAATTATGCTCAAAAGTAGAGAATTGTTTAAGGATTTTGCTACTGGTCATCTGATAGTGCTTTGGAATTTCTGAAGAGCAATCCTGGCTATACATCGTTTTTACATACAGTGTATCATGCTTCACATGTATTTACTTCACATATGAAGCACTGTTGAAAGAAAGACAGAGAAGCACATTCCTCCCAGCATCTGCTGCCCATTAATTGATTAAATCTTCCTCTTCCAGAAGGTGGTTCACGTGGGAATTCCCATATTCTATACTATAGAGATTCCCAGGCTATCACATCCATACAACTAACAAGCCATATGCAACAGCACACTGGAAAATCACTCTTGATTATATCTAGAAAGTTAAACTTGCCTTTCACATTCAGGGCTTGATTACAAGTCAATTGAAGCCTAGGAGAGTCTTTCCAAGAATTTCAGTATATTCGAGGACTTGCCCTCAGTACATAAAGATTAATGGAATTTTTTATGAAGTCCACTGCTAAATCGTTAGCTCTGCCCATGCCATGTCTTGAGTTGCTTTATCCAAACAAAAATAAAACTAGAATCTAATTTTATAATAGTCTTGATTTAAAAACAATTTGCAATGATTGGAAAGTCAAGGTTCACTGACATTCAAGTTCCTGAGTAGACAACATAATTTCAATGTGGTTCCTCAAGTAGTTGTGTTGGAAAGATCCACTCTTCCCAAATGTTTCAATTAACTAACGTTTAAGAAGAAATTCAAGATTGTATTACCAATTTATAAATCCATCTCTCAACTAAGATGTCACAAAAGCTTGTATTTGGATGCAAAGATTTTATTACCTTTGAGCTAACAGTATCAACTGCCTGATAAGCAGAGCACTGCTGCTAATATTTGGAGAATAAACCTTGACTGCTGGGCTTATCCCCTGTCCATGAAGCAAACTGAAATATTCTCCAGGCTCTTGTTGATTTAACTGGAATTAAATCAGAACCTGTGCCAAAAGTAAAATGCAAGTAATTCCCCAATAATAAAACAGTGAAACTACATTGTTAGTGAAAAGTGTTCGTTTGAGTGGGTTTTATCACTTAAATGTCATAATTGTAGGTTACTGGGACAAGCACTTTTGCTACCACCGCAAATCAAAGGCATCATCAAAGAATGTCAGTGAAATTTTGCAGTCACTGAATCTCATCTAGTCTGGGGGGAAAAAAGATCTGTGGGTAGTGTTTGTTTCCGCCTCAACAGTGCCTTGGTCAGCAGTGTAGTGCACTGCTCAGAGCTTTCTGAGACTCCAGAATAACGAAGAATGAACTGTAACTGTTAAGGAAAAACATGTAATTGAGGGAAGTTTGGGAGTGATGTTGTAGTCATGAAAGGTTCTAATTTTAGGTTACAGGCGTTAACACATTTTCATGATCTGTTGCGTAAAATCAGATTCTGCCTGCTTCAGTAGTAAACAATTTGTAATGCGCAAGGAAGGGTAGACTGAGCAGGAGTGTCTGCCTTTACTTTCAGAAGGGTCTTTTAAAAGACTAATGTGAAGGGGCGCTGAAATAAAATTAATTTGCCACAAGCAAGAGATTTCGTACCAAATTGTTGTCAGCCTAATGAGAGGCTGAGAATCTGCTTGCAAAGCCAGTCTTGTTGCAAATGTTGCTGCACAGGAAAATAATTGCACCTTTTATTATGAAAATGTGAGCTCCAGAGTTCAGGGAAACAGCACGCAATTTTGCAGAAGGGAACACAGAGGTCGTTTTGTGTGCATGCTCATTAAGGAAGGAATTGCACCGGAATGTGGGAGGGTAGAGAGTAAAAATTCAGAGCTCCTATGCCTGCAAGACAACAAGGCAGTACGTGTATCACAGTGACTTACAATGTACGGATACCATGCTGAAATTATTCTAAAAATGTTAAGGATGAAAATTGGTCTTTCTGAAGATCGCAATCACTAGAAGTTGTCCATCAGCTCTCCCCAAACCGATTAGTCAACCATTATCCTTGAGCATGTACAGGAATGCCTGCTGGACTTATGCTTTATTCAGGCTGCAGTTCCACAAGGCTCGTAAGTGTATGCACAGGGTTAAACAAGTACTGTAATTCCGCTGAATTCTGGAGGATGGTGGTTTCAAGGATGAACCGAAGGCAGTAGCCTCACAATGAGATGCATGCCTGGCCACAGGGTCCCAATGAACAGTTCAGATATGCGCCTTAAGGCAAGGAAACACTGCAAATCTGAGGGGTGTCTTGCAGATCCCAGTCTCTCTCTGTGTCAGAGCCGTTTGCTGTTCAGTGAAACTGCACTGCGAGAAACAGTTTTACTTCTATGGAGAAAGAAACAATTGAATAATAACATTTGAAACCTGCTCTGTGATTCAGGAACAGAGGAAAATCTTCCTCTCATACAGAGGCAGATGTAACAGGACAATACAGGGGTTGTAGAATTATATATTTATAAATGCTAATAATTTTTGAAGAGTGTTTTAGGGCATTTATAAGAAATCACTCCAGTGCTGGGAAGTACTGCTTGTCCCCCTTTCTAACTCTTTTGGTTTCAGATACCCAGCCTGGGCCTGATTCTGACTGACTGAAATCCATTATAGTTTTGGAGTAAGGCCAGGGCCTCTCTAATGCTGTATTCAAGCTGCATGAAGCAGAAGTCCTGTGGAAATAATAGAAACATTGAATTTTAAAGACTGTGTGGGGTGATATTCAGTTCCTCATTTTTTTTAATTAACGACATTGATTTATTTTTACACTGCCACGGGCTGGTAGCAGTGCGGGCTCGGGTTTTCTCCAAAGCGTTGTGTTTGCTCACCTGAATGTGCCACTACTCCCACAGAAATGCAGTACTTACTGCAACTTAAGTGTTTACAAAGCCCTGTTGTAAAGCAAGGCAGTAAATTACTTCGTTTATGGATAGACCTGTGGGTACGTTCTGCTCACTAACTGAATATTAATAATTAATGAAAAAAAATACATGAAGAAGAATAAAACTGGCTTGTTGTGCTCTTAGGATAATATAACGTTTACCGGCTGCTGTAGCAGGCTTTCTGTCCTGCGTGTACTGTATGTACATGTCCTCTAGTGAAGGTCCTTGTGCATCTCACAGCAGTGTTCCCAGCCCAGATCACCTGGAGGCAGCTCACCCTGTTTATAGGCAGCTTTTTTATTAACCATATTGCGCAGAACAAAACTCTTAACTCCTGTAAGGCCCAGCCTTTGTTGTAGGTCCTGGAAGGGCAATTCCAAGTAACCCTCACCTGATAAACTTTCCTGGTTGCTGGCTCTCCTTTGATGAGAGAGTGTTTTAGGCAAATTCAAGATGAACCACACCTTATTTCCTTACTGTGAACAACAGGGATTACTCACTCCTTGCTCCACTGTGCTGTCCTCTCCCTCCTTGCCGCAAGGAAGAATTGGGACCCTTGGTGCAGCTGCCTCCCCAGCTCCCAGCTGGGGTGAGGAGAGAGGGCTCAAAGAGGAGCAGGGAGAGTCCAGAGGAGCTGAACCATGGGGAGGATTGAAGGGCAGCGTTGACAGGCTGAGAAAGGAAACAGAGCAGGCACGGGTTAATCAAGTATTGAAAAAGCAGTTTTAGGGTGGAAGATGTAACAGGAATTGCTGAGCAGAGCAGACAAGCTTTTGAAGCTATAGAATACAGCACATGGGTGCTGAGGAGCATAGGTCCAACCTGGAAATCTTGTGTAGATAATAATTCTAGAAGGAGCAGTAAAGGAGATATACTCCAGTAATTCTCACCTTGTGTGATGTCAGCCAAATCTGGCTGACCTCCCTCACTTGAGCAGTGCCACCAAACACCATCACAGCAGTCTTCTCAAATGAGCGAGAGAAGTCTTTACATGTCAAAGCCAGATGCAATTAATGTGTATATAGAACGCATGTACATAAAATGTGTATAATGCTACAGAATATATTGCAAAAATACCCAACAGAATCCTGAGAGTCATTGTTAAAGATCAGATTTAAAGGAATCTGTAATTTTAAATAATTTTTCCTCTATCTCTTTCCAGGACACACATAGGCATTTAGCATGGGAACTGTTCTGATCAGGACCACTTCAACTGCCCCTAATTGCATCAGATTTTTATAATTGTTGGACCACTAATTTGTTCCATTCGTGTCATCTCAAGCTTTCTAAAGAGCACAGAACTCACCTCTTCCACCTCTACTTGTGTTTAAATAAGATTGCACAACAAATCAGGTAATAGCACCATGGCTAAAAGGAGCAGAATCAGGCTGGTAAGCTCCATTTCCAGACTGGCAGGCAAAACCTTTTAATTTAATGTTTGATAAGGCACATAAACAGCTGGAATACTGTGATATTGTGATCAGTCTGACAGATTCAGCCTGATTCTGACCTCACACAAGTGCAAAAGAATTTCTGACTTTGTCCCTGTACTCTGCGTGCAGGTCTTTGGATAATAAACTGTGAACACAGTTCAAGGTTATCATTTCACATTAACAAGGGTTGGCTGAGAGAGTAATCTAAAGTAACCAATTAAGAATTACAATGGGAGCCTGTTGTAGTGAAGTCATGGAATTTTCTCCACTAAACCTCTCGGTTACAGGCCTGGTCCCACCGTCTTCACTCTGAAGGGCTTTGACATTGGGGCAGGATTGCAAGCTTGAGTCCTGTGGGAAGGGGCTCACTTACACGCGTCACTAGATCACATTGAAACAGCTTGCAGCTTTCATTCTGTTCTCTATAAGCAGGGTTTCACTGCAGCTGAGTTTCCCATAAATGGGTTCCACAGAATTAATTACTGGGTCTTAAAATAATTCAATTACCTTTTTCCTAATGTTCTGAGATTGCTTACAGGATGGGACTTTGAATCCATCTAGGTACTGGATATGTAGCATTGCATTTCTTCTCAAGGGTGGAATAACCATGTTACCAGAAGAACAAGAAAATAACCTAAATTGACATCTCAATCCTGAAATGCACTTGTCAATGCAAGTTTTACTGGATTTTTTTTTCTTTAAGGTTACTCATTACAGACATAAATCATTTAACTACATGTAGTTGCCACAACTGTTTTCCCCATGCATTAAAAATTTAAACAAAAATGTTATACATGAAGTTAAAAAACCCATTCTCAGAATTTTACAGTCATGGTAAAAGTCAGTGGTCAGAGATTTTAGAGCCTGGAGAGATAATTTTGATTATCTACCTTGTCTAATGTGAAGCTTAGGCTGTCCATCAGGAATTCCAGTAACTTCTGTTTAGGGCTTTGTTTGAGTTAGATTGTCCTGCTGAAATTTAACACCTGCAAAAGCAAACAAAACTTTTTCTTACTTCTTATTTAAGCCTTTATTTACTCACCATTGCTGTGTGGTGGCATTTGAAACACAATACTTAATTGCTGCTTGAAGCACAGAAAAAGAGATCGTTTCAAATACTACACATCAGCAACTGTGGGGAAAATGGTGCCATAATCTTACTTGAAACACCATCACTATTTCAAAAGTTCTTAGCACTGCACTAATAATGATATTGCATGCTGCATTTTAAAGTAATTCTTGTGAAGAGGGGTTTCTTGTTACATTCCTTTTTTCTCTTTTTTTAAATAAGGGTGCAGACTGAACTCTGAGACAAGAAAGAACTTTGTGCAAGAGTCTGTGCTGTTATCCAAAGAATATTGTTTATTATCTCTCTGAATTCATGCAGCATGGCTAAACCTTCCACAGTGATGAGTGAGCAGTTATTTCAGGCGACAGGGGTGGAAGGTATTGAGTGCAATGCAGGGAAGGAGCACATTTAGAGATCAGGAAAGATAATACAGTGGAAAATTATTCCTTGCTGTGACATTTGCTTGCCTTTGGGACAGCCTCCTAAAGGGATCAGGAAAGACCCCATCAACTTGAACACAACTGGAAAGAATGCTGTGTTGCTAGAGGTGGTTGCACTCGGAGAGAAATAGCGTGGGTGAAGTGCTTTTGTTAGTCCTGTCCACGCTGCTTCCTGGGAGCACCTTACGTACAGCTCTCCAGGAGGCCCCTGAACCCTCACAGTCACATCTGCATTGTGGAGCGTCCCTGCCTGTGAGACTGGGGGCTTTCTCTGCAAGAACATCCAGCTGTTACTCCACCCTGTGCATCAGCTGCAATGCACACCCTGTTTTGTTGTCGTCCCTAACGCCCTTTTGGCATTTTCATGCCTCACGGTACCAGGCAGGTGAAGGGAAGCGAGGCCGGCAGCCAGGACCACAGTTCCCCACTCTGTGCTGCTGTTCTGGCAGAGCAGCCGGGGCAGCTGGGCAGGGACACTGCCCCGCACGTCTGGCCTGCCAGGTCTGCATGGAGCGGGCTGAGCCCTTCCTGTGGGCTTTCGCCTCCAAGTCCAGGTTCCCCGCAGACGATAGGCAAGCAGCCACTCATGGTCCGAGTGAGGCCCAGCACACTCGGACACTCTGAACTGAGGCCATGCCTGGGTGACTGCAATTCAACATACCGTGTCAAACCCCGGCCCTGTTAGCCGGTACCGCCTACTGTGAAGCCCTTACTGTAACAGCATCCTAAGTGCTTACAGCATTTGGCCTTAAAACTAAACTCTGCAAAAGAAGGCCATAGCTGACGAGGTATTTTCACCTCGCTCTCCATCTGCCCCGGCCGGCAGACTGCTGTCAGGGAGAACAACACAGGACAACTCACTTTCTCGTAGGAAAATGCCACACGTAACAGCATAGCATGCCTTAAGGATAATACAGTTCACCCATGTCTACAGGGTATTTCCAGCTGTTGTGCTCCCGATCTCTCTCAAATCCAGGATCAAGCTGGGGCTGGCGTTGGAGATAATCCAAGGCTAGTCTGTGAAGGTCTCTGATGGATGTATGTTTGTGCTAAACCACCCAAAGCAAAGTCTGTAAGGCCAAATGACGTAGTTGGGAAAAGCAGACAAACTTCTTTGATACAGAAACTCTATTTCATGTCTGATTGCTGCAGTGACCATGTTTTTACTGCTCCAAGATAATTTAACATACTGAATAATTATCTCATGAACCACTAGCTCCAGAGTCACCAGTTCCTCACCCTCAACTGATACCAGCTAGAGGAATGCAACACCCTGCTTCTGGAGTCCAGCAGGACCTCACCCTTCTCCTCCCACACTGTAAGCACTTGAAGGTCAAAACAGAGCAGCAGAACGACCAGTTAGGCTCCAAAGGTCTTGCTTGCAATTGCTGAGAGGTCATGCCGATGAAACCAGGTCACAGAAGGTGATCATAAGTATACAGGTTATAGATTTTTCCCTTCTCATCTGACATTTGTCTTTTATTAAAAGACACTGCCATGCCACTTTTAAAAGATAATCAGCTTATTAAGTAAGTGAAACACTGAGCTGAGCTGTGTTCTGCCTAGGAACAAACCCAGCTAACATCTGAGGCAGCACTTGAGCTCTATTTTGAAGGTTTAAGTGTTACTCAGTTAGTACCTAGGTCCTGAGTTACCTGCTGCAAGCAGGTGAAATTCACCTGCTATTTTAAACGTAGCATAATGATATTATTTTCCAAAGTGTTTTGAGGAGTTGCTAGCCAACAAGCTACAAGACTCAGTGTTTATCTTTTGTGTCATGCGTCAGAGGTAATTACTTCACAAACTAGGTGTGTCATTGGGAAGCACTGAAAACTCCCTTTGTTTCAGGTTGCCTGCGTTGCCTCAGTGTGGCAGGTGAGCAGTAATCAGCCCGATCCCCATCTCCTCCAGCAAGGCCTCACAGAAGTTATTTGGTTTGGTAGCCTCTTTGTTTCTGAGTTACTGGCTTTAAGGCAGCTGGGGCTGATTAGATAAGGGCACTGTGTATCTGGAGCCTTGACATAAAATAGATGTAGTTTGCCCTCAGTGTTTAACAGAGTTATTGAGAACTAATTAAGGATATATGTAGCCATTTCTAAACTGTGTATGAGCTGTTCACTATGAAACACAAATAGCTTTTTTTCATGAATGAATATTTAATTGAGGTACAGTTACAGGTTAGCCCTTGCAACAATACAACATTTAAAATTAAGATGTGGTGAAAGTAGGCAGTATTCTGCTTTTTTTAGCAATGTCACCCTGCTTATACCTGCCTTGTACTTGGTCTTACATCTTTATCAGTGTCTGCCTGTTTTCAGCATTATTGTGCTATCACAGAGCAAACAGAGGATTTCCCAAGAGATAGGCGGATTCTTGTACTTCAGACTCCAGCTTAGCGTCTTACTCATTATATAGTAAGGTCCACATTATCCTCCCTTATCTACAAGAGAAGTCTCCATTGTATATTCTTTTCCAAATTCAGCATTGGGAGTTCCCTGTGCAGCCTGCACTGCTGTTGGGCAGCTGCAGCCTGAGTGGAACAGGCATGACTTCAGCTCCTAATAGCACTTAGGAACGTTCTTGTCTACAGTTGAAGAAAGCGATGCAGAGCAGGAGAGCTAATGTGCACACCAGTAATAAACAGCAGCCTTACTGTTACATATTTTCTGTTTCTCTTGCTGTTGCATGCAGCTTTTAAGGTTAATCAGCCTTACACTACAAAATGAACCTGATGTCTAATGTTTAAAGGGAGGGGAGGCCTTGTTGTGTACAGCACTTACATGAGGCTAGGCAAAATATGGGAGGATAATCTGAAAGACACTGTCCTGCGGAGTGGAAAAACAGACTAGAGTGATGTTTGAGACCTTCTGAATGTTACCTAGTAACCTCTGCATCAAGTAATTATTTCCGTTTCAATTAGAGAAAAATATGAGAGAATAGCCTTTTGATAGCTGGCAGCAAACTGCACAGTAATGCACGGCTTGTATTACTGACTAGCTAAGGCAAGAGCTATGCTAGATGTTTTATCTTGCTGAGTATTTAACTGCAAATTGCATTATAGACAGTGCATCTTCCAAAATCGAATGAGAAATACAAGTACCAGTCAATGCAAACAACTTTCACAACTTATATTGAAAGAGCACTTGGCCATGGACAGGAGGTAGAATCACTGTCATTCAGTCTTGAGACTATTTAAGGCCTTTCTAATGTTACAGGCTTGATTTAAGATCACCAGGCAAAACTTGACAGCTTAGTTTATGCTGAAAGTCAAACAACATGGTCCTTCTGATCTTAAAAGATGTGAGTCAGCATCATATCACAGGAAAGAAAATGTATTCTGTCCATTAATTGTACCTTGAACTCCACACTCTTATTTTAGCCCTGAGGTTTTGAATTTTGGCACTCTTAGTTAAGATGAAATAGTTTATTATTTGTATTTTTTAACTCTTAAAGCCTCATTCCCACAGTGATAGCGATACAATTGTCAACAGTATATATAATTAAAAAGCAACTTGGAGTAAAAAAAGCTCCTGTACATAGAGTGATTAATTATTCTTCCCTCTGTCAACCAATGGGCATTGATTTTGCCTCCACCTTCCTCACTACCCATACCTGTGGTAAGCACACATCTGTGCTCCATTTGTGAAGCTCATGAACTAAGTTAGTTAACTTTATTTGACCTGCTGTTTTTGCCAACATGTCTTTATACATCTCTAGTTTGATGTTAAAAAAAAACAAACCCCAAAAACAAAACTAAAAAAGCCAGTTCCTGTAGAAAGAGTTCAGATGTGCAGAAGGTATTTGCAGTATATGGTACTCAGCTCTGCTTTTAATCAGATTCCAAATAAAAAAGCACAAAGGAAGATATCAAGGTGAAATAGAGATTACTTAAGCAGGGGAACTCCCTTCCTCTTTCCTTTCTTATCATATGCATTAAGATCATTATTTCATTTTGAGACGTAAAAGCTGCATTGCCCTTAGTTTCCATTTGCTTTGAGTCTTAGACAAACATGGCTGGATTTACATGTGTGGTATAATTGCCACAAATTCAGTATCTCATGAACTTCATTCGTCATTTTACACATTTTTAAACAATGTTTTATGACATGATTGTTCTCATTCAATAGATTCAGAAAAGTTTGTGCTTTTTCTATTTGTTTATTTTTGTTGATAAGATCAATAATTCACTGTGGATTTCAGAAAAGATTACCATGCATTTTCCTTCCCCGATCACAGGCATGTTTAAGCCTGCCTTTACTTTGAGTAATATTTTATCTATATTTTATAGATATTTTATTTATATTTTATGTCTTGCCTTCTCCATCCATTGTAAAGAATTCCTCAGTCTCAGTGTACTCAAAATGTAAATGCCAAATTACATTTTGTTTCAGTCCAAAAGAAGATGCTATTGCACACTTTACATCACTCCCTGTGAAAGTTCCCTGTGGAAGAAGAGTGAAGAACCTGTTATTAGAGTTGTTACTAAGATGACTCTAATGGGAATTAAAAGCAAACTGGCCTTGGGATTTTTTGGAATTTTTGCTGAGGAGAAGAAACATATTCATAATCTCCCTTTAAACTTTTCTCTCCTTTTATGACAGGTAAGAACAAACCGGATAAAAGCCTGAAGGTTTGTCTGCTTCTTTTTCCTTCTTGGCACATTCTAAAATAATCCTTCATAAACTTCACGATAGATACATTTCTTCACAACCTAGCAGGTCCCCGTAGGGCTCCGTGATGATCAATCAAAGAGTCAGGTAATCCCAAGGAAGGGGCGCAGCTGAAAAATAAAGTGAATGTGAAGATAAGGGTCTTCCACTGGATCATTTAATGAGGTTCATTTCCAGGCCTGAACTCACCTGACTGTTTGTTAGCCCAAAAATATCTAGTGGGAAACCACGCTTAATGGAAAAAAAGTAGTAAGTGAACTTGACAACAGCTTCTTATTTAGGGACAACAAAAAACGAGGCACAAGCTTTGCCTCTTTTCCCTCATATATCCCCTTCAAAAGAAACCCAGAGAATGTCAACAGAGCTTTGTCAATAGATGCTAGTCCGCTATGATCTGAATTTGTTGGGTTTTCAAATGGGGAATGGGGAAGCAGCTCTCAGTGCAGACAGAACTAGAACTCTTCCTGAAGTCTGACATTTTAGGAATTATAATGCCAAAATTTCAGAAAATTCAACAGAGAATAAGTCATGCAAAATGAAAAAGAAGCTATTTGCAATCATAGCATATGGTTCTTTTTCCTTCTACATCTCTTCCAGTCGACAAAGGAAATAACCCTCTTGACTGTCCTAAATGAGAGGAAATCTCGTGAAAAGTATACAACACGACTCAGAACACGGCATCCTTTCCTTTAACTACTATACTGAATGTCCTTTCCTTTAACTGCTGTAGTAAATGCACAATCTGTGAGTTGTCAAGAGATAGCTACTACAGATTTCCAGTTGTTAAAAAACCCTGGAGTAAAACTGCAAACAAACCAGCAGAGATGCTGCAAAACTCTTCCAGCTATGCCTTGCCAAACCTGGGCGAAACTTTCTGTATGGAGAAACGGGGAGTTCAGGTCTACCTCTCGTGGACTATTGATTTTGTGTAAGTGACCAAAAATTATGTTTTTAGGGCACAAGATTTCATGTTTCCCAGGTCTGGGATGATCCAGCTTAGGACGTTTTATGTTGACTAAAAATCAGCTGGCACCAAGCCTTTTAAGCAAAAGCCATTTTATAGTGATAGGACATTCTTGAGCAAATTCTGTCAGATACTTGGAATTCATAAATGTTTTACATCAGGTTGGAATGTTATTACAGATTAAAGTAGAACAGGAAAATTCAATGGGTCCTATTTAAAGCAGAGAAGACGGGCTTGATGAGGGTGACACAATTTGGTTAGGGGTCAGTAAGGTACAGGAACTGTTACAGAGAAGAAAACAGAAACTGCGTTTCGCTGCTGACCTGCGGAGCAATTAGGATCCTTTCATCACCTCCTCTGCCTTAGTAATTCTTGTAAATTATTAATAATGCTATCCTCTTAATAACACAGGTTAAGAATAAGTGCTGGATCGGAGCAGATCTTAATCCTGTAACTTAAAGGCTTCATTTTGATTTGGGTCTTATGCTTAATTCTGAGGTCTGACTGATGATGCTGTAGTTAGGGTGGCTATAAAAGTTCTCCCTTGCTTAGCTAATGCCTAAATCTAGAAGTAACCAAGTTCCATAGATTTTTCATGTGCAAATTTCTCCAGCTTCTATATTTGTGTCTTTTTTTTTTTTCTTATTTGTATTTCTGCTTCAGGCTGTCTTGATGAGGGTTGATTGCTTTGCATCCTTTTCACCCCTGCTTCAATATTCCCTCACCCAGGCTCCAAAGGGGATTCAGTCTCCAAGCATATCAGTATTATACATGGTGCCCATGCTCCAAAAATTCAGTATGCTAACTGTCAGGATACTCTCAGGAAAACCAGAGAACTGAAGGTTGTCATCCCACCTCTGGAGGACAGGGGAGCTAGATTGGTTTGCATCTGCCAAGGATGAGTAGGCTTCTTGAATAAAATGGAAGAAGGGGCTGGCATGATATACTTTCCCATCCTTCTGGGAGGAAAGGTAGGAAGAGAAATATAAAGGATGGAGCTTAAGGACCCAGTTATAGAAGAGAGTTTCATACTGTGACAAAGACATTTTTCTACTCCACCTAACCGAACATTTAATAAGACACCGTGCTCTGCAGGCAAGAGAGCTTGAAAAACACACCTAGCAGAAGGCAAAAGCCCAAGAAGGAGGCGAAGAGTATCCAAGCTGGCAGTTGTTCTGGTTCCTTCCACAGAAGGTAATTCTTCCTGTGTAAGCTCAATGTGTTTGTGGCGGTTGGTTTTGGGTGGAGTGGTGTTGAGTAAGCTGGTAGTTAAGGATACCATTGAGGTATCTACCTTTCCCCATGTATTGCAGGTGATTGTGGAAGAACGGCACAAAGTTATGTGCTGTGGCAAACAGGAACCTAAAAATTGTATGTTGCCACATTTAATTATTAGTAATCTAAATTCATTTTGCCTCTAGGTCTGTGTGGTTAGGAAGCAATAGTAAGTGTAACAAAAAATCAGGGGGTTGAGCTTGGATATACAAGTAACATATGGAAGCAAATACTTACCTGACTGATTCAAGACATCGAAGAGATTATGTTCTATTAAATGAGGCATCATTTTGACATGGAATCATTCTGACATGGAGCCCCAGGGTTATGGTCTCTGAGCCGGCGTTCAGCTACACAGAGGAAAGGATTTTGGGAATGGAAATCTCCCAGGATCGAAATGGGCTTCCCATTAGATCTGTGCAGTACCCTGTGTCTGTACAGACACACACACTTGTTTTAGGTCTTCTTTTTTCCAGTCACAGGCAAAATCTAGATTTTAAGGCTAAGGAATGAAAATATATTACAGTATCACAGTATCGTAAGGTTGGAAAAGACCTTTGAGATCATCGAGTCCAACCTATGACCCAGCACCTACACCTACTCCTACTCCTACTTGTTAACTACACCATGTCACTAAGTGCCTCATCCAAATTCTCTTTGAACACCTTCAGGGATGGTGACTCGACCACCTCCCTAGGCAGCGCATATCATCTATATCCTTTTTTGCACCCCCACAAAATTCCATATAAGCCACTTGAAAGTCATTCCTTGTGCCTTGCAGTCTACCCAAACCACTATCATACTCTGGTCTGGTTCTTGCCCAGTATCATCCCACTGAATATGTCATGAATCTCAGCATAAACTTATCATTTAACAGAAAAGTGTAGAAAGCCTCCTTACAGATCATTCAGTTAAGTTCATTAAATTAACCCATTCCAAGGAAATCTCAGTGGAATTGTTCCATCTGAAAATGGAGGCTATATTTGTTTCCCAAAGGTGTTTCATCCTGGCCCTTTTCTTAGAAGCTGTTCAGCTTAGGCTATTTCTTCTCACCTGCTGTTGGAAGCTGCCACCCCCGTTGGCTCCGTTTGGATGGTAAAGCCTCCTCTAATCCCCAAGGATCATGCAACAGGAAAAGAATATAACCATGAACTCTTAGACTCAGACTGAGCTCCCTTTCCCTTTCTCTCACAGACCCAACACAGTAATGATTCTTTTATTTTAATGTGGCACTACCAGTTGCTGCCTGGTGGACTCTCTGAGGGAAGACACCGTTTGGATCTCCTCTAATACAGGACCTGTGTTGTTAGGACTGTCCTTTTTGTTACGATCCCTTGATATTTCCCAGGCTCTCTCCTGCACTAAGGTTTTTTTTTAGTGGGTTGTTATTTGCCTTGTTCTGTGCCTCCCTGTTTCTGACCAAACTGCCAGATGCCGCTTGAAGCAGGGCTGTTGCAGACAACGGCTTGGGGTACAGGCGGCGTGATTTCCTTAACCTTACAGCTCAGCTACGTGCCATTGCCAGCACAGCGGAAGAGCCGTGTCCTACAGGCCGTTGCCCATGACTATGTAAATACAATGTGCTCTTGTGACCAGCCAAGCGAGGAGATGCTGTGGGAGGCCAGCAGCTCCTGCAGAGCTGGCAGACACTTTGTCTGCAGGAGTGCACTCATGGATGAGGAGGGAGAAGGAATAAGGGGCAGAGACACAGACTTTGTCATCTTTGTATGCCTATAAATTGTTATGATACTTGCATGATTGTTTTTGGTCTTGATGAAAGGTCAGGGCCAACTGAAGTATACTCTTTGGTTCCTAGCTTCTGAGCCTAGATGGATTTTCATAGAATCATAGAATGGTTTGGATTGGAAGGGACCTCAAAGCCCATCAAGTTTCAACCCCCTGCCATGGGCAGGGACCCCTCCCATTGGATCAGGGAGCTCCAAGCCCCATCCAACCTGGCCTTGAACACTTCCAGGGAGGGGGCAGCCACAGCTTCCCTGGGCAACCTCTGCCAGGGCCTCACCACCCTCACAGTAAAAAATTTCTTCCTAATATCTAATTTAAATCTCCCCTCTTTCAGCTGAAACCTGTTACCCCCTGTCCTATCACTGCACTACCTGATAAAGCGCCCCTCCCCAGCTTTCCTGAAGCCCCTTCAGGTGCTGGGAGGCTGCTCTGAGGTCTCCCCAGAGCCTTCTCTTCTCCAGGCTGAACAACCCCAGCTCTCCCAGCCTGTTCTCACAGCAGAGGGGCTCCAGCCATTGGGTCATCTCCATGGCCTCCTCTGGACTCGCTCCAACAGCTCCCTGTCCCCCCTGAGCTGAAGGCAGCACAGTTTCAAAACTGTACTTTTTCAGACTTTTCCCTCTTGCCGCCACTGCTGAGAATGTGCTTTAATACACAAAACAACCCTGTGTTTTGTTAAGCAATCGTATCTTTCAGCTTCAGACTTGAAGGAACGCAGCGCCTGTTCACAGACAGAGGAAGCACCAGTGCCCATCGTTACCAGGAACTCATTCCCTGTTCCCAGGGCTGCCCTGGCGGCCATGGTGGGGGGGGGGGGGGGGGGGCGGCGGGGCGGGAGCACGGCGGGGTTGGGGGTGAGGGTCTGGGAAGGGGTGCAGGGAGCGGCTGCGGCCCCTGGGTCTGCTCAGCCTGGAGGAGGCAGAGGGGGGGCTCATGGCAGCTCGGGGCCCCCTCACACGGGCAGCGGGCGCTGAGCTCTTCTCTCCTGGGCGCAGGGACGGGGCCCGAGGGGCGGCAGGAAGGTGCCAGGGGAGGGTTAGGGTGGGTGTCAGGAGAAGGTCCTGTGCCCTGGCACAGCTCCCCAGGGAAGCACTCACAGCCTGGCAATTTGGCCAAGGCCCTCAGACACGGGGTGAGTGGGGGGGGTCCTGGGCAGGGACAGGAGCTGCACTCGATGGTCCCGGGGGGTCCCTTCCAGCTCGGGTCGTTCTGTGCCTCTGTGAGACGAGGGGCAGTCGGGGACACGAGGGGCTCGCGGGGAGACAAGAGGGTGCAAGGAAACGAACGGGTGCAAGACACGAGGAGACGGAGCGAAGCGAGGGACAAAGGGGTGCCGGGAAGAGGAGGGGGAAGCAGGGAGTGGAGGGAATGCAAGGAAGACGGGGACCAATGGAGACAAGGGGCAGGGGGAAAGAAAGGGTGCAGGGAGACGGGCGGGTGGCAGGGAGAATGCAAAGAGACGACGGGACGCACGGAGGCTCCGCAGCGCTCGGCCGTACCCGCGTGTTCGTGGCGGCGGCGCCGCCCCCGGCACCTGTTGCCCCGCCCGCCCCTCCCCCCGCGGGGCTGGGGGCTCCGGGCCGGGTCCCCTCGCGCGCCCCGGGGTGCCGGGGTCGGAGCGCGGCGGGCGGCGCTGGTGCCCGGCGGCGGGCGAGGCGGGTGCGGCGCCGGGGGGCGCGGCGGGCGCTGCGGGCGGCTGAGTCACCGCGGCGGCCCCACCTGCGTACTTAACCGCGCCGAGAGCCCTGCGCCGCACTTGGGCTGCGCTGCCGGGAGCCGCGCCTTCCTTCTCCTCCTCCACCACCACCACCGCCACCACCTCCTCCTCCTCACAGGGCTCTGGGCTGGGGCGGGGCAGCCGCTGCATGAACGCTTGGCTCAGGAGTCACAGAAGCACCAGACGCGCTCAAAATGCCGAAGCCGGTAAGCGGGGCGCGGGGGGGCGCGCTCTGTGCGGCGCTAGCCCGGGGCACCTCCCGGGGTACCTCCCGGGGTGGGGGGGTTTACCTCCCTGAGCCCGAGTCCCCGCGGCCCCAGCGCCCCGGGACGGGACGGGGCTGTTCGGCTCGGACCCCGCCGAGGCGGCGCGGGGAGGGAGCTGCGGGCACCTCCCGCCTCGCACAGGCGATCCGGAGCCGAAGGAGCGGCTGCTTTAAAAGCAGGAGGAACAACTGCCCAGGCGCCCCGGGAGCGAGCGGGAAGCGCCCTCGGCAGCGCCGATCCGGAGGTCTCGTCCTCCGCATCGGCCCCGCGCTGGGAGCGCACGGACCTCCCGGGCAAGCCGGGGCACCTTCCTGGGCATCGGGAAGAAACTCTTCACGCCGAGGCTGTGAGACCCTGGCAGAGGTTGCCCAGGGAAGCTGTGGCTGCCCCCTCCCTGGAGGTGTTCAAGGCCAGGTTGGATGGGGCTTGGAGCAGCCTGGACTGGTAGGAGGTGTCCCTGCCCACGGCAGGGGGTTGGAACTGGGTGGACTTTGAGGTCCCTTCCACCACCCCATTCCGTGATTCTGGCTCCTCAAAGAAGAGGTTTTGTGGCGCTCCCGCTCACAAGGGAGAGCAAAACTGCTCTGGCTTCCATTCAGTATTCGTGTGGCCTCTGTTTGCTCCCAGGAAGCCTGTATGTGTCTGCAGGCAGGGGAGAAACCTTTTTTCCCCCGTTGCTTTGTAATCTTAAAAACTAAAAGCCAGGGACTGTTAATGTATTTCTTCCCAGTAGTCTTTTTCAGTCATTGTCAAAACCCTGTTATTTCTTTTTTTATACTTTTTTTTTTTTTTAATTGAGCAAACTTGGCTGTCCCTTTCATCCCTCCTTTATTATTCACTGGCCAGTGAGCTAAGAAACAAAATTCACCATCTGTGGTGGAATGTGAACATAGCCATGACAAGAAAAAGGGTGAACGCAGTTGTAATTTTTTTTTTTTTAAAGAGTTTTTCCACACCTGTCCATGGCTTCCAGAACAACAACAACAAATCACCTCACACGGCCCTTCTAGTGGTTTTTTTTTCTTGCTTTGTTTTAAAGTCTGCTGGTATTCTGCCACTTAAAAATGACAATTCCATTGTGGAACCAGCTGCATGATGCACAACTTTGAGCAGTCATCGGAGCAGATGCACTTTTGAACTCTGAAGAGCATAATCAGGACAGATTGTTGCTGCTATCTATTTTTGATAGAGGCAATATTTCTTAAAATGCAGTGCAGTGAAGGACTTACGCGAGTATTAGCTACACACTGTGAAATGGGAGTAAACAAGCTTATCTTTATGGTAATAAGCGATTGATGTTTTACCACCCTGATGTTAAAGTCAGTTTAACTTACTTTATTTTGTCTCTCCAAAATGGAGTGCTTAGGTTAACTTTTATTGCAGTTTCCGTAAACCTAACCAGAAAAAAGTCCTCAATCCTTTTAAGAACTGCTAAATTTTCAGTCTCCTCGAGCTGTATTTCATCAGTAGGAGGTGTTATATTACTGCATATAGGAAATGCATATTGTAAGGACCCTTCTGCAACTTTTGGAGAAAAAAACCCATAATTTGCAAAGCATGGAAATAAAAGATTGTGTGTGAATAATCTCTCTCTGTGTTATTAGCCATTTGCTAATGCCAGGGTGCTTTCTTGAAATATCCTGGTCAGAATAATCTGAAATCCTGGTTTAGGATAAGTCGTACTGAAAGCCATGGATAGGTGTGGAAAAACTCTTTAATCTCTTAAAAAAAACAATTTCGACTGTGTTCATCCTTTTACTTGGCATTACTGTGTTCGTATTCCCTCATAGGTGATGAATTTTGTTTGTTTCTTAGCTGACCAGCCAGTGAGTAACAAAGATCGTTGGTGTACACCACCTTCCAGTGGGGAAGAACAGTTCTTCTCTAATGACTTCTAAGCTGTGACCTACTGCCTGAGATTTATGGACAAGATTCTGTGTCAATAGTTTGTACAGTATAAGCTCTTTTTGTTTAATGTGCTGTTCGGTGGGCTAACTGCCATCTTACAGTAAACAGAAAAGAAGGATTTTGCAGAAGTTGTTTTAATAGAACACACAGTTTGGTCTGAATGCTTCAGACTGAGACTGGATTTGGATCCTTCCCAACCCAGCTCATTTGATCTTAATGCAGCTAAATAGGATTTCTGTCAGTTTGCAGGGAGCAGGGGGAGAAGGATGTAAAGCTGTCACTCCAGAGGCAGAAGTGTGCTCAGGAGGGACACAACAGCAGCCTTTGGCGTGCTTGAGGAATGAAAGCATAAACTCTTGGGACACACGGGGAGGCAGTTTTGGTTTCTGATGGGTGTTTGACATGGGTACTAAATATTTATTACCTATGGTTGTTTGCGTGTGTCTTGTCTGCTTGGTGTAAGTACATGTGATGTTGCTCGGCAGTCTTCATGCTGCTGTGGGTGAGGTTTGACAAACTGGTCATCAGGTGTCATTTTTACTTATAAAAAAAGAAAAGGCAACGTTTTGGCACTGTCTTCCCTGGAAAAAAAACGCCAAGTTAAACCTTTAAATGAAGCTTTTGTCTTAACAAAATGTGCAAGCACACCCAAAACTTATAGATAAGTGTTTGGAATTTATTCTTTCACAGTAACAAACTAGTAAGTCCCTTAACACTAGAACATTAGTGATTTTGTATTTTAATTGAGTGCTAAAGTGAAGTGCTAGGAAGCCAACTGTATTCCATGTTCTGTGGCAGCATTTACTCACATTTATTTGGATCTGATGCATGTCTACAGTGCTTAAAATTTATTTTAACAACAGCCTAGAAAATAATTCTGTTCTAATATAAAAATATTCGTTAATATAGGCAAGTGTTAATTTATAATTGAACGCAGATATTCTGCCATGGGTAGTAGTTAAAAAGTAACAGAACCTCTCTGAGGTAAGCTATAAATATATAACTTGTATGCAGTGCATAGGAGTTTATAGCTCATCAACAGTTCAGATATACAACTTCCATCTAGGCTCTACAGAGGTTCGTTAGACTTCACAGGTGGTGAATAATTATATGAGAAAATGCAAGAGATGTCATCTTGTCCAAATCTTACTGTGTTACCTGAAAATAAGTGAAATGCTAAATAAACTTGTTTGCTCAGCCCTGCATCTTTTTATTACTGGAGCATCTGTATACTCTGTGTTTTTCCTAGGTGCACGTTACTAGTTTACTTCTGTTTGACTCATTGAATGGATGGTGGTTTAGGTGAAATACAACCTTTTACAAAACAAACCAATCTATTAAATTGTGGCTAGAACAGCCTGGCTGTGGGCAAATGAACATTGCTTACAGAAGGAGAAGGAAACGTGATCTCTGGGCTATAGACCTGTTAATTTGATCTGACCTGCCAGCATTCTCTGTTAATTTATTGAAGGTGGATTTTTTTTTTTATTGGGGGGGGGGGGAAACTTAAAGCATCACAAAAAACGGAGTCAGCTTTGCAAGTAGAGCATTTGATGTTCTGCCACACAAGAACTTCTAATGCTTCTGTGCATGTATATAAAACTGCAAAGAGAGGAGAGTAGTAAAAGCAGTGTAACAGCTTCTGGTGCTAAAGAGAAATACAAGTGAATAATATCAAGAGGCACCATTTTTTAATGCCTCCACTAATGGCCTGTGGTCAGAAAGCTGAGCATACGAACAAAGTCTGTAATGCTGTGCTGTTGAGGGGGAGGTATTTATGCAGAATGCCACCATATAAAAGGGATTGAAGGACTGGATTAATATGGTACGTTGAAATAGTTAGGAGGGGTGGAGGAAGGAGGTCACTCACTCTATAGGATAGAAGGAAGTGCATTAATCAGTGGCAGTGTGGGTGTCTTGGTGCCCATGTCAGCTGCAATGCATAGAGTTTCTCTAATGGAAAGCATTAATAGACGGTGCTGGTGAGATCTTTTCTTGAATATAGGTTGTACTTATCTATATCCAGGAGAGACGAATTCAAAGCAGAAACTGGAGAAGGGTTTGGGATGACTGGAGGCAGAAAGCCACCTCACAATAAGAAAGTGCTTGGTAGTTTAGCCTGGTAGAGTTAAACAACTTACCTCTTACTTTACCTGTAGAAAATGTAAGGGGTTTAAATGGTAAAAAGGAGGAAGAACTGCTTTAAGCAGAATTTCTTGTTTAAGAGATTTCTAAACATCAGAGAGTTAAGTGTGTGTGGTGGGTTGGGTTTGTTTGGTTTGGGGTTTTTGGGGGGAGGGAGGAGCGGGGTGGTTCCTGCCTGTTGATTTTGCTAGGAGACTGTTCCAAGGAGTAACAACCCTTAAGGTAAAGTTTGACAAGGACACAATTTAGTGCTGCTGCCTGTAGGAGTGGGGAACTGGAACTGATGACTCAAAAGGTTTTTCCCAGCCCTATGTTGTTACTAATGTGCTGGTGTGTGCTAGGCATTAAGTGGTTAGACAAGTCCTGTATACCTGTTTGATGCTGAATATACATGACTTCTGAAAAAAGAACTTGAAGATAGCACACAAGTCTTCTGCCAAACCTTTAGCTGTCTGTTAACAGGTTATGGCAACAAGTTTACAATAAGCCAGCCCAAAGAGATGTACGTATAGTGACAGGAATTTATTCTAATTACTACTATTACTAATAATAACAGTTCTCAGATCTTCCCAATTCAGTCTTGACTGCGTATCTTCTAACTACACATAGCAGTTGTATCTCGGAGTTCTTCAGTGGAGATTGCTATAACTGGACTGAAATACTTTTTTTTTTTTTTTTCATATGCTTCAGTGCTTGTAATTAAAGTACTCATAGCTTATGGACAGCTATAGATTTAGTTAGGAATAAGATCTTGTCCCTTCCTTGTAAGCACCAATTGCAGTACATCAGATGCTGCAGTGTGCTTGATACCAGGAGGAGTAGATTCTGGTGCAAAATGGAAATGAAAGGAAGCTTCCATTTGCCAAACATGAGAACTTCCACTCAGAGCTGCAAAAGGAAGGTGGATGATTCTATTAATAGTAAATTTAGGGAGTAGTTCACAGACAACTAAAGTTATAAGAGAGTGAGCTCACAATTGTGCCAAAACTTGAATTACTGCACGGGCTGAGTAAGCCTTTCTGAGGGCAGTTTGTTCTGGTACATTGGCTGCTGCAGAGAAACCAAGGGTGTTAACTGTTATGTTAGTCACTGCTTAAAGAATTTCTTAGCCTTCTTAAAGGGCAGCGGGGGAGGAGGGGGCATAGATAAGCCTTCCTGTTCTTCTCCCTCCGCCCACATGAATGTCTTCCTCTGTCCACGAAAAAAACACTGTGGTACGTCAGGACTTCTTGAGAATAAGGCTTCTTGATGACTACTGAAGATTCCCGCATCAGTGCCATTCTTGTTTGGCAGTCTGTGTCCAAAGAGCTTTATGCATGCTGTAAATCCCATAATCACTCAGTTGACCTTGAAGGAAGGCAATGCTGCCTGAGATCACTGAACAACACTGCGCACTGTATTAAGTGATGTATTTTAGCTGCTTTGAGTGCTTGCTTTGGAGCCTGGTTTCGGCATTAGGTAACGTTTAGCCTGTGAGCTGAGAAGTACAGCTCTTTGCGGAAGAGCTCTGGCTTTTACTTAACAATGTACAGGATCCTTTCCCCTAGAAAGGGAGAAAGTTGTTGCTATGTGAGGCTGGAAGTGAGGCACAGGTCAGTGTAACAGCTAACCACGTTGCCTCCATGTTGCTCATCTGTTCAGATCCAGGTTTTGTTTCTTTTCCTAGTTTTTTCTAGGTCCTACCGCATAGTGAGAAAAAATCGCTTGCCTTCTCTGGATCTGCTCTCTCTACTAACGGTCTTGAAAGACTGTTAGTAGCAGCTGTGTGCTCAGCTGGGATCTATGAGCTGTCAATTAAAACAGCTAACAGCTTTCAGTTAAAATAAAAATAAAAATCCCGAGTCTACAAATTAATATGCAGGACTCTCATCTTTTAATTGAGTAAGCAAGAGAAACTGTTGCTCAATGACCGAGACTTCTATTAGGCTGCCTAGCGTGTAGGCTTAGTGGAAGAGGTGCTGGCACCCCTACACAAGGTCTGTAGCCTCGTGCTAGCTTTGAGAATTGCCCTGTTTGAGAGAGGATTATTGTGTTCTTGCTTCTCCCTCCCACTTTCATGAGCAAGTGCTGTAGCTATTGAGTAAAGCTCGTTGAGGCATCGCTACGCCATCTTTTCCTCTCTTGATTTTGCATGAAAATGTCCATGTTTGCTGTGGTTGTTCTAACCTCAGCATGGAATGTACACCAGAGAGGCTTCTCTGGGGATGCGAGTGGATGGACATCTTGTTGATGAATCTTGAGCAGGCTTGTGAAATGGGTCTAGAGCTGCTCTGTTTTGCCAAGAGACCACCATTCTGCAGATGCATAGAGTACATCTGTGAGCTGCCTACTACCCGAAGAGGAGGATTAAAGAATCTCACGTTTGTACAGATTCCTGAATTTAGCCTGAGTAGAGCAGTAGGGAACTTCAGAATCTGTAGTACAGGGTCTGGGCTTCAGAGTTCTTTGTGGGAGCTGAAGTTTTTCAACTTCTAGCTGAATACGCTTTAATTGTGAAAGATCAGCTTCCTTAACTTCTTGTCTTTGTAGTGATGAGTGATTATAGGGAGTTCCTGGTGTACAAGTGTGTGGTGTGAATTGGTGGGTGGATTTGCATAATTCATAATCTGTGATCTCTGTGTGGGAGAGAATAGCCTTCCGCTTTAAAAACTGATACAACCATGTAGGCAAACTGAAAAGTTAGTTTTTCTGCCCCCGCTCTGCCCTGGGTACACTTTGGGAATCACTAGTGCATATTTGTTTGCCATCACACTTGTGTAGTAAAGGGCTGTGAAATGTTTCATCTCAGAAGCCCTCAAGCTGTTTGAAGAGTTAGGAAGGGGTATTTTGCCACTCCTTCCAATCACTTTTTCTATACGATCTATAGCTTTTCAAGAGCAATCTCTTTGTGCTTAGGTGACATTCCAGGACTTGCAGTGACCTCCCTTTATCTGGGAGCAAATAGTACCTGTTGCATACTGTTTGAAGTACCATGTTGGGAAGTGTAAGGATTGTGAGTGTATTTGGACACAGATCAGGTTATCGAGTGATCAGAGGTGATCGCATCACATAATCCTACTCATAAATTTCACAAATGCCATGTGGTACATTCCACCAAAGTCCACGATGTAAAATGAAGGAGGCTGACTTATGGGACAGATAAAACAGAAGGGTGGGGTGTCAAATAAATAAATTCCCCTCTGACAAATGGATTTGTATCTAGAATGCAGATTGAACGTACATTATTACCAGGCCTTGTGTGACTTGTTAGACTGCTGTTCCTCCATAAGTAAATGGAGTTCATGTTCCTTCTGCACTTTGGCTTCTATAAGAACGTGACTGGCCTTGGTCATGGCAGGCAGAAAGTCCCTGTAGCCTGGTAGTATATCTCTAATGTTGGTCAAATGCTGATGCCTGAGGAAGCGTATTTCAAAGATACGCACCATCACTTTTCTCCAAGCTGCTGAGATACTTGAGGCTGAAAGATCCTACATGAATGGATTTCTGTGAATTTGTCCAGTCGCCCCTTGAAACCATGTGAACTACAGCATCCACAGTGCACTTTAACAAAGGTTGTTCTAGATAACCTTCGCATTGTTTATAAAGTTATCTACAAAACTCCTTCCTACAGCACTATTGGAAAAACTTGTTCTTGTTTCTTGCCTTGTAGTTACTGTCTTGGTAGATCAATGAGCATGTGGTCCTTGTCCACCCTGTTCATGTAACTTGTGAATTTGTATGCTCCTAGACTCAGATAATTTTCTTCCAAAGTGAGAAGTCCTAACTAGCTTAGTTGATCCCTGCATGGAAATTACCATCCTTGAGCTTCTTCCAGTTCACCCCTGATGGAAAATACTGCTTTGTGTCCAGCAATGTCTCCATCTGGGAAGGGTACAGGTGTTGAGAGCATTTCACCAACAGTTGATTCTTGAGTCCTGTAAGAGAGTAAATGACAGACCCTCCTTGTGCTCACAGAGCCTGCCTTGCTCCGATATAATGTGCCACCTCAGAAGAACAGTCATTGTGCCTTGTGCTGGTACTGTTCATACAGGATCTATTGAAAGTGTTGAGAGCTGTGTGCTGATAGGCTGGTTGTTGCCTGGTTGCTAGGTGAGTATCTCAGACTTTTGACTTTTTGGAATGGCTCTGGGTTTTCCATGCACATTACTGTCTAGAACCATGCGCATTGCTCTCTAGAACCTATGCCTCCGTATAAGGATTGGGATAAAAGGCCACCAGTATTGGTACTCAGAGTCAAGGGAAGCTCTGAGGCTATTATAACTTTTATTAAGATTGTTCATGCCTTCAGACCCTGCCCCTCTGTGTTGTGACTTGGCACTGTAGAGTTCAGGTTTTGCATTAATTCTTGTATATGTGTTATTTCCAAATGAAAAAGACAAGCAGAGATGTGAAATGGTGTTTGTGTTCGAAGATACTTGGTTATTTTTTATTTTCCCTTCTGGGAGTTGCGGGAGGATCATATTACTCTATGTAGCTGACTCAAATATTGGAGATGTTAAATTGTTTAAGACTATGAAATTATAATAAAACTTGATCTTATGTCTGTTATCTCCGCTTGGCCCTGTGCTGATGTTTCTGATGGAAGGCCACAAGAGTGATTTGATCTGTTCTGTACTTTGAGTGATTTCTTGAGATAAGGCTTATTTCAAGATTGATTGTGGGGCTTCCTTTAGACTTCATGCGAAGCCTTAATCGTGCAACTTCGTTATGTTTAATTAGATGCAACAGCTGTCATGATAAAACAGTCTGTATATGAAGGAGTTTGATCCAGTGTCCTGTAGCTTCCCTCTGTTTTTACCCTTTATGTACAAAGGACCTATTGTTGCGGCAGTCTGTGTTTCTAAATCCATCCTAAGATCCACTGAGGGCAAATGGCTCATCCAAGCAGCGATGCTGTGCTGAGCCTGCTATCGCTGGCTCTGGGTTCCCTCTCTAAAGAACAAACTGCTGCTTGTACGCAGGTATTTCAATGCTAGTAGATCATTATACAGCATAAGAGAGTGCTTAAAGTGAATCTTAATGCATTTCAACAAACACCATAAACTCTGCTGCTGCTTCTCAACATGTTTCTTCTGTGTAAACCGTTCCTACATCCCTCAAAGAAGGTGAGAGCTAGTAGTTTTTTGCTTCCTAAGTGTACAGGGCTTTGTTAAACAGCAGTACCCTGGGGCCTCCCAGGCTTAAACTGCATCGCTTTATGTCTTGCCAGAATATAGGGCTGTTCCTTGGTAATTTTACAGTTAAAAAATTTAGTTTTAAAATTTTTAAAAGGCCTCTGACTCTCAATTTTTCAGCTTCTTTCTAATTTGAGATGGAACAATACAGTTTGCTTGTTAGGAAAGAGTTGGGGGGAAATTTGATGGGTGGAGAAAAATACTTCTGTGGGAAGAGCACTTGCGTGGTTTTGCTGTTTCTCTGAGCAACAGTGTCAACTGTACAGAAGTGGAGAATGCTGAAAATCTGGATGAGGCTGAGGCACCTGGGAACCAGGGCCATCAGAGATGCAATGTCACCTGTGCTTGCCACACCTGCAGGGAATGTTCATGATCTCCTGGCATGCAGAGCATTACTGCTTGGCCTAAGATAAAGAACTGAATTGCAGCCATGACTGTTACTTAGCTTTTCACGCAGTTGTGTGCTGACAAGAGGTATATCAGGCTTTGGTTCATAAAACTGAGATAGGTGTGTAATTTAGTATGGCATCTTCTAAACTTAAAAAATGAAAAAAAAGATGGAAAAAAAAAAGATTTTGAGTTTACATTCTACAGTTACCTTCATGTTTAATTATAAGGAAGGTTTCATGCTGTCCCACAAAGAAGAGTCAAGTGACCTGGCTGCAAAACCAAACTCAACGGGTTGGTTTTCTTGTGATCTGTTTGTGTGTGCTGGTGGGGAAGGGGAAGTTTGTTCTGAAAATTCATCCTGCTTTGCTAAAACTAGAATTTCTGGATGACTCCCCACATCTGGGTATTTGATGTTTTCCTGCCCACATAAGCCCTCTCACTCCACTTCATCCAAAAGAGTCTCGATTTCAGATTTCACTTAAAAATTATTCTTGGCTTCTCTTCAAAGTACTTTTTCTCTCTTCAGAAAAACTTCTGCATAAGTTGTTATAAGGCTTTTTCAGCATGAGAGCAGCAAACACCTGGGCTCATATGACCTTCAGTAAACTTAAGAAATTTCAGTTAAGTATAGCTGATAATTATTGCTGCTTAAATACTGAGGGTTTCTACCAAAAAAGATATGGTTGTACGTAGCATGTTGCATTGAAGTTGACTCATAGTTAAGGCTAACAACCATGCTGGACAGTTTTGCAGTAACTACTAGTTTCTAGATTATTACATACTAGTGTGTTTACCTTAAGTGGCATTTCCCTCTCTTCTGGGAAGGTGAGTAAGGTTTTAAGGAACAAAGAGCAGCCTACTCAACTCTAATGTTACCTGTAGCAAAGGCAGCAGTACCTAACCCTGCTTCATAGACTCGAAGGAATTCCAGTGAAACGTGACTTAATGTTCCCATTTATTTGCAACGAGGAAGCAATGTTCAACACAATGAGATTTGAAATGGAACACGTTGGCAGTCAGGTCTTCTTGATTTAACATGGTATGCTGAGAAACTGGGTCGGTGAAATGCGTGCAATGAGCTTGCCTTGTCAGTCGAGTGGATGCCAATGAGGCCGTCCCCAGTTCATGTTTTGTGAACTGATTTCTCAGGCTGTTTCCCCCCTTGTCAGCAAACTGTGCCACACAGTGTGGAAGGGAACATTCAGGGCTACTTTCCTGTGCTGCGTCTGCCCTCTCGGAAGTGCTACGTGTTGGGCAGATAGTGTGGAAAGGGTTCTGGCATGAGAGCAGGGAAGAAGGAGCATGTGGATCCTACTGTGAAAGGCTTTCTTCAGTGTTGTGCTGTACGTCTCTGTCCCACTCTCATAGGACTCAGATGCTCCTTCCCAAAGAATTAAAATTGCAGGGTTTTCATTTACCTTCTCATTTTAGCTTCTTTGCTATTCTTTAAATCGTAAAAGTGTACCACTGGAAAGGACTTGAACCCATGTTGTCTGAGGGCTGCCTGGCAGTGGTTATATAGTATCCCAGTATCTTGCTGAGACAGTGGTTATTGTTGCTTTTCCTGTTAACCTGGCCTGCAAAATAAGAGGATTTTGGTGTGTTTTCTCTCCTTGTGGGTTTAAAAGTTGCTGGCTTCTCTAGAAACATTTTATGTTTCAGATCACTCCCATTTGGAATTGATCAGTGCCACGGTAGCAAATCGACTCCACTCTAAAACAAACAAAAAACCCCCCACAACCAACCCCGAAACACCTGACCTGCAGATTAGTGTGGACTTGCCGTGATTAACTTGCTCTCTTCCAAAAGAAGCATTCAAATTCGGGTGGCAGCATTCCAACTGGCCAGTCATCAGGCAAGCAGAACAGAATAGTCACCTTCTATAATGCTTCCGGTGACAAATACACTCAAGAATGTAATTTTCCCCTCAATGCAATAGCATCACACCAGGAAACCTGGTGTTTTTCTAGGGATTATAATAGACCACATCCTTGTCTACAGTCCTGCTGTAGCCGATTGTTTGCAAGCCTGTAATTTGTTCATATCATCTGCCTCTTGTCTGTTGTCACCTCTGCAAGTATAACACCTGTGGCTATTTCTCAAACCTGCTAAGATCTTTGAATTCCAGAAGTGTCCTCCTAAAGAGTTCAGTGCTAGGTGCTGTTTGTGAACTTGTAAGTGACCTCTCTTTCAGGAATCAGGAGGATACTTAGCTGCGTTTTCTTACTCCATTCACCCTACCACACTCCGTGGCCTGCCAGGAAAAGGTCACAATATGTGTCCCTACAGTTGTTAGAGCAAGGTGAGGGTGCTGAGCACAGCTGGGAGGGAAGTCGTGCTTTGGCAATCCTGCAGCAGTGAGGAGGATTGATCATTTGCTTGATATTGTCTCCTGCTTTGACAGAAGCTGTGGAGAATTTAGGTGCACAACTTGTCCTTCAGTTGTAGTTTCACATGGCTCAGATTTGCTTTGTGCCTTCTCTATGTCGTATGGGACCACATCAAATGTGTCACTACCTGAGGTTTGATTCCTCGGGCAGGGTATTCTGTCAGAGAAGAAACAGAATTGGCTCAAAGTGCTATGTTCTTGACATGCTGGTGTTCATAAGTACTAAAGAATAATATAATAAATTGAACTAATATCCAGTTGCTTGGATTATTCATGCTAATTACCCTCCCAGAGCTGTGCTTTTGTCTCCACAGTCTCTGAACCATTAACTGTTGACTTAAGTAACTTGTGGAGGATGGAGAAATGCAGATACTGAAGCGTTAGCAGGTCAGCTCTGAGCTTTAGAGCCTCTAGGACTTTTTTTCCTTAATCAAAGTTTAAAATTTTCCTAAAATAGTTGCCAGGAGCTGGAACCACAGTTACTCTATCAGTTAGCACAATATCCGTTTTTATTGTTGGGCCTGGAACCAACGAACACTAATCATAGAAGGTGGAAGAAGAGAGAACAGTTTCGGTGCCCTTTTGATGCTGCTACGTGAAATTGCTTTTCCTGTTACCAGATACCTCATCACTACATGCATCTATGAACTGATCTGGTTGCTAAAGCTGAAATGAGATTGCTTCATCCATGGAGATGTCTTGCAACTTGGGGCAAGAAGTCTCTGTTGTTTATTATGAGTACAATTGTCATTATTTCTTGTGTGGTGGAAGAGCTTAATACCACTGCTTTCTTAACAGTATTCTTAACACCGCTGCTTTCTCCTATTTGTTGTTATGACACATTCCTTCAGCACAAGCACATCCTTGTGCTACCCGGTTGGCTTGAGTACATGCAAGAAACCTTAGCAGGCCACGCGTGCTGTTTTTTCACATTATGTGAAAGGTGCTGTGCACCTGTGCAGGTGCAGCACTTCAAAACCCCTCATCCCCTCTGTGCTATGCATTGATTTGCGTATGTGCACCTTGCCTGGGATTTCCAGACATCCAGTGCCTGAAGAAAGAAGGCTGCCTATCTACCTTTGGCCACTGTGGTACTGGTAATTGCCACCACTCGGAGAGATGCTTCACTAGCATTTGCACTTGTAAACCTGCTGTTTAAGAGGCTCTGGTCTTTATCTCTCCTTGGAAAGAGGAAGAAAACATTCCTGAGCATTGTCTGAGGCATTTAGAGCTGCATAATGATAATGATAGGCAACACGTTAAGTACTGGTTTGTCTGGTGTATGTGGGTAAAAGTTGGTATTTACTGCCCTTTATCTTATGCATTGTCTGGAAATAAATTGTATGGTATTTTAAGTGACTTGCACAACTTTATGGTTTCACTGAACTATTTTATTATGCAAGTGAACTTATGGAGTATTAGATTTCATGCATCAGCATGCAAAATATCCATGCTGGCTTTCTGTATGTGGGGGCTGTGGATTTTTTTCCCTGTTCTGCCTGCCTTTCCCCCTTCAGTGTAGGATGTTTTGCAAGTGGAGCTGCAACATCAGGAGAGGTGTGGTTAACTTTGAAGATACCGTGTTGCCTGCAACCAGACAGGTTCTGGACCAACTGGCTGTAGCTCAAGGGTCGGACTATAGGGAAAAACAACCCTGTGCATGTATGGTGTCCAACACACCTGGAAACTGGGTATTTGAGAGGAAAGGATTGAAAAGGCTGTGTCATCTTGGGTTCCTTTCTGGGTCTGGGATCTTAAACAGAGAGGATGTTGCCACTCAGCTGGATGGTAATGTGTTACATCCTAAGAGACAACAATGTCTTCTGAATGTTTTTCAAATGGCACTTCAGTTTTCCAAGTTAGTTAGTTATGGGGCACAGTCTCTGAAAGGCTGCAGGATCCCATCAATTGATCTACTGACTTAGCACTAAAGAGATGTCGTCTTAACAAAAAGCCCCCAAAATGTAAGAACAAATACATGACTTGGGCATTGCTAAAGCAAGGAAGATCCCATTCTAACTACTGTAACTTCTAGTACAAGAACTTTCCATGGTGTTATAATTATTTAAACTATATTCTGAACTTCTCTCCATCTTTCATCTTTCTTCCACTCTCTTGTCCCAGTTGGAAATAGGTAATGTTACAGTCTACCTTGAACAGTCTGTAGTCATAGAATTCGCATTCAGTCATTCAGTGTAGAAGATTTGTCAGTTTCTATTGTCTCTTAAGACTCATGGAGCTTTTTTTCCTTTTTAATGCAAGTACTGTTGTGTTTGCAACAGCATGGTTTTTTCCCCATCAAGATCAAATTTATTAGCAATTTTATGCATCCTAAGACAGAGGGACAGGAAAATCTTGTGCTGTGATGTTTTTGTACACACAAGCAAACCTTCTAAGGCTTTTTTTTGTCATTCATTTTAAGTATGTTATTCTTGGACATAAAAGTATAATCATAAAGTGGTATGGCATTGGCTTATTGAGAACAAAGTTACATCTTGCTGTCTAGGACTTCTAGCATGCTATGTGAATTTAAAACCCCTTATTTCATGTGTAATAGCCTTGTGCTCTTCTCCCCTCTCCATGCACTTGTCTTCTGAAACAATTAGAGAGTGCTTTATTTTCAGTTACAACTTCAGTTTTTTGTCCTGGGGTACTTCCAGGATTTGGTAGGGATCTTAAAAACGACCTGCCTTGCCTACACGAGCAGCTTGTGTAGGCAAGCAGGGCTTCACTTGTGGAAGTTGTCTTAGCCATGTCTTGCTTTTTTTGTTGCTGATAGTAATTAGTCTGAGTTGTTCCTTGTTTTCCTTCCTAACTGGAATCTTGAATTGGTTAGCACCTTTGGTTTTGATGTTATCATCTTGGCGCCATGGGGAGTTTCATGTGGTATGAGCCAAATGCCAAACAGACATCAAGGTTTCTTCAGACTGTCTAAACCAGGGTTTCAAGTGGGTTAAGATCCATTTGCCTGCTTCACTATCACCTTCTCTGTGTCTAAAAGCTTATGTGGAGTGGTTGTAGGACATCCATTTAGAACTGCTGTTAAAACCATTATGATGTCCTTGAAATCAAGGCTAAGGTTTGGAGGTGAGAAGCAAGAGGACTTAACATGACAGGGAGGAGACTCAAAGGATTTGCCCAGGCAGTCATCAGCTCACTGAAGTGACAACTGCTGGGGGCCCTATCTCTTCTTGCTCTGCAGCTTGTCTGAGGGCACACCAGGGGATTCCTCTTTATCCTGCTGGTTGTTCAGCCCTTTAAGAACACAGAAATTAACCTTTATCACATATCCTTGGTGTCCTTGAAGGCCTTTTGGATAACCACGTGGTCATGTTCCAGCATGTCTATGGCTTTAAACGGCTGAAGTGGAAAGCAGATTACTTCAGTTTTTGGTTTTAATACTAAAATAATTCTTAAAAGATGTAGAAGGTGGATTGCTTTAAGACTAAATAGCTCACTGTGTAGCTGATCCTTTAGGAAGGGGACTCTGTCCAGAAAGATCTCTTAGAGTCGGAGCAATACAGGGTGTTCCTCTAGACTAGGGAGTTTACTGGGTTTTTTTAGTAGCAGATAGACACTCAGGAGATAAAGTAAAAGATGAGGGTGCTGGTACCAACTGGAACTCTGTGGTCAGCCAGCATCCTGCAGGTTTTCTTGTAAGGAGTGGGAAGCACATCCTTTCAAGTTCTTTAGCTTGTAAAGTGATATTTCTTTTACAGCCCCAGTGGTGTTTCAACCAGAAGTACAAATAACTTCCACAATACAAAACTGCGGATTAGGAGCATATGTTTTCTTGAAGGGGGTAGAAAGGGCTTAGAATATGATTAGGGATTTATTGTTGAGAGGGATTAAGCAACAGGAGCTTTTTAAGGTCACATCTTCGAACTGCAGTCCTGCTGTTCCTGAGAATTTGGTATCTGAATTTCCCTTCCTTGCTATACTGGAAATGCTGTTTGGGAAACCTTTTGGCTCTTAAGGCAGAGGAAGAAAGCCATAAGCATAACTGCTGCTTCATTATGAACCCCAAATGCTGCAGCTGGGACAGGAGCTCTTAGAAAACCTTTCTTGATTGGTCCTTCTTGATGCTTCTGTAGGATATTTTTTTAAAAAATCCTAATTTAAGGGACACTGCTTTTGAAATACAGCTTGGAAATGATAGAGCACCTCAGCAGTCTTCTCTGGTTCAGTTCTGGGGTTCCATGACCTGGAAACTGTCTTCAGACATCTTTCTATAGGAGGGTCATCTGGGAGAGAGTGGGAGAAAGAAGCAGCTATGAAAGCTAAAAGACACAATGCCTTCATGTCTTACTTAAAAAAGGAACACAAGAATTTCTTATATATTTGTCTGCAGCCAGGTGAGGCAGCTTGTTTTATTTACTGTTCTGCGTTAACTGTAACATCGTTTTACCTGACGTTTATCCTAGAGTTTAAATATACGTAATGAAGTGGCTGGAAAATACTGCAGTGTTGAGGTTCTGTAGTAAGCAGTTCTGTTCCTCTTCTGCCCCTTCTCATTTCTTCAAATTTGTGCATCTCTGCTGGATGCCAGTGCTGTAGCTGTCACAGGCTCGCTGGGTATGTCAGCTCTTGCTTTCTCTAATGTGACATTTATGAAATGTTGGGGAAATGTCAAGAAATCTTATCTCTGTGTGGCTTACCTGTTGTATGACCTTGTGTTTCCATATCCACTTTTTCTTCTCTTTGCTTTAAAATACCAAGCTACAAATCTAAAGTGTTAGTAGAACTATACCACACTGTGATCCCAGTTTGGGGGTTTTTTGTTTTGGAGTGTTGGGGGTTTTTTGTTTTGGAGTGTTGGGGGTTTTTGAGACATAGTATAATATTGCAAGCAAGGTAGTCTCCTGTAGTCAGAACAGCTGGGAGATAATCCTTTCCTGATTTGCCATTTTGCTAGTCCTTATGCTATTCCCTGCAAACTTGGTGGCTGCTTTTGCCTCCAGATTAACTGCTAATAGACTTTTCCTAGTCATTAAACACTTGCCTTCTGCATGCAAGAGTAACCTGTCTTGCAGTCTACTTCTGCCATCGCAGTAAATCTAGTTATGTTTTTTCTTCACTAACAGCGATAGTTTAGTGAACTCTTGCCCTGTGGTATCATTCAGAACCCATAACATCTGGTTTTATGTGCTAAGTAGATTTTTATGAGGAGAAGAATGAATGTTCATTGGGTTAATGCTGATTGCACTTCATAGGAATAATCTGCAGCCTTTTGCCTTTAAAACCTCAGATTAATTCCAGCTCTAATATAAATGGAATTTAAATTATAAGTCTTAAATTTAATTTAGTCATTAGAGCCTTTCGTAATCCAAGGAATGGCCTACAGGCAGCTATGCTCTTATTCCAAGGGGATTTAGGCCTGGGAACAGTCAACTCCTAAAATGCCCTCTTGTTTAACCAGGAGCTCCATCCAATCCTGTGCTAAGCAGGAAAACCTGCAGAGCAATCTAGATAAGACAGCAAAGTCAGTGCCCCAATTAGGTTTGCTGGTGCAATAATACAGATCTAATTGGGGATTAAGTGTGTATATTATGGAGGTTACAGTACTGCATCAGAGTGTGGAGACTGTATTGTACACAAAATACTGTGTTAACATCAAGAAATAGCTTTCAATACATCTTAAACAATGCTTTTTGTTTTTCTCCTTAGGTCAATGTTCGAATTGTTACTATGGATGCAGAGCTGGAGTTTGCCATCCAGCCAAACACTACAGGCAAGCAGCTGTTTGACCAGGTCAGTGAAGGGTTGGTGTGGGCTCTTCTTGTTTAAGCTTGGAGTGCATTTCAGACTACAGTGTTTTCTTAAGACTGGATTCAAAACCTACGTATCTTCTTTCCACCTTCTAATCAAAGGGCCGTGGTGTGAACTATGATTACTAAATTCCATCACAGTAAAAGGAAAAAAAAAACCAAGCAAACCAAAAATCCTTGCAGGTATGTGATGTTCCGACGAAACCTGTCCTCGTAGCAGTGTTGGGTGATGAAGAGTCTGTCATAAGGGATCTAAAATGTCTAGACAGCATAGGTGGTGTGTAAAAATGCACCTCTTGCTTTGAAATGCAGCTTAGCTCTTATTTATTTCTTTAAATTCTAAAGTTGAAATGTTGTTTCTGTGCATAAACCCCTTCAGAGTCAGGTCTTCAGGTGGCTGACAAAGGTGCAGGCATAGCTTCAACAATATACAGGTCTGTTTGGAGATGGACCTATAAAGATCAGATAAAGACAACTAAAATAAAGAGCACTTTGTAAAACATTACTATTCTTAAGTCACTTGCTCTTTTAAAACTGAAGCAAGGCCTAGATTTTGGCAGAAAAATTTAAGTTACTGTTCTGGAATGTGGGAGTGGGGGGAAAAGCTTGTTTCTAGCTATTCCAGCTTGAACCCTGAAAACTAGGAACTGATCTATGTCTGCTTCAGTTACAAATATTAAGCTGTTTACAAAGCATTACAGCAATTCCTTTGTACTTCTCCCCTTGCCCCCTGCTAGTCTGATAGCAAAGGGTGGTTGAGCGGTAACTCAGGTCGGCAGAACTGGCTAAACAGTGTCCATTCCTTCTAAGCTTTTGTTGGTACATTTCTCATTTTGGTGAGGTAGCAAGAAGTTGCCCAGGCCTGATGGCTGCTGTGCAGCGAGAAGTACTTTGAAAAAAAACCCAAAACGATCAAACAAACAAAACCCCACAAAAACCAAACACCCAACAAACAAACGTCTTCTATTTAGTGGATTTTTGGAGGGAGCGAAAGGAGGAAACCAAATTATGATCACTGCAGGATGTTACAGTACAAAATAGAGTATTACAAACTGTGTTTAGCGTTTAGCCCAACTTTAATTCCTTTTGATTATTACTGATGCGGGATACACATCAAATAGTCATTGGAAATTTAATGAAGTGCATATGAAGTCTGCATTTTTATGGAACCAGCATTTGATGTTTGACCTTCCATTCCCTGCTGGTCACCCTTGCATGAGAGTAACTTTCATAGCCTCTTCCGTGTTAACCCAAAATAGAGAGCTCTGGTTTGTCTCTCAGGATACAAAAATCCAAATGAATAAAAGCCAGGTTTTTGAAAGCAGTGCCTTAGATCAAGTGGTGTGTCCTGTGTTCCTTACGACAAGGATACAATAAGGACTTTTTTTCCTCCATATATTCACCTAATGTTTACGTCTGTTAAGAGTCAGAGCCATCTCTCTGGCAGAAGAGAAGCTATTACACTTTCTTAACCTCCAGACACACAAAATCCTGAGAACATAGAAAAAGGCACATAGCTTGGGATCCCAGATACTTCTAACTTGCTGTCTGGGGAGCTCTGGGTTTCTGAAGAGTGCCTGTTGCAGCATTTATTGCACAAATGGGATAGACTGTCACCTCGTGAAGACTTGCTCCTCACATCCTATGGCTTGGTTTTAAAACCTGTTATTGGAAATTCTTATCCGTAGTGCATACCTGGTTGGGGTGTGCTTCTGCGTATCAAGAGAAGGCTAAGCTAGGAGTGTGCAGCACAAAACGTGCAGGCAAAGACTGTATTCAGCCACAACTGTTCAGCATCCTCTCTTCACTTCTGCTGTGCAAATCTTTCACCAGGCCCTTATCTCGGCTGGAGTTTACACTCAGATAAAGCCTATGGAACCAGCAGGTTTTTGCAGGTATGAGGAGTGGCCCAACTTGAGCTGCAGAACCACTGTGGGGGAGAAGGACATTGAAGAGGCCAGCTATTTTTAAAAACCAAAAGGTGATTTCTTGGCCTGGCTGTCAGCTGGCAAAACTGCTCTGTCCTTTAGGCTTTGCTGGCATAAGTGTGCCCAGTGTGTGAAGTGGATTACGGCTCCCTTTCCATAAAAGGGGAAAATAGTGGAAACCTGTGAGTGAGTTTAGCTCTGCTTAAGCCAGGCCTGTGGTTTACATTGTCCAAGGTATCCCAGGAGCCAGCGCGGGGGGCTCTGCAGCCGGCTGGAGTAGCTCCAGGCCATCAAAGGGAGGAGAGTGCATCACTGGGAGGTTTCTGGGAGTGAATGCCTTTCTGGCTGGAATGGGCAGACTTAAGATTTGCTGCTTCGTGCATTTTAGGAACAGGGGGAGGTGTCTCCCATCTTGAATAGAATGCCTTGGTTCTTCCTTGTTTTGCTGTGGAGGAAGTTTACAAACCGCTTCCCAGAATACAGGCTAAAACATTAATGTCTTTGTTCTTTGTACTGGAACTCAGACGGTCAAATTGTGAAGTTTAGCTTGACACTTTCTCCCTCCTTGCCTTTAGGTTTTGGGAGGAGCTTGAGGGGTCATAACTTCTGCAAGCTTTCCAGCTTGATTTATAGAAAAAGCATAGTTTTTCTGTTGTAAGAGACATTCAGAGGTAATGACCTGATAACTACTTGATTTATGCAACTCTTTATTTTTACAAAGTTGCAACACATTTTTTGTGCAACAGGAAGTACCACGCTCAACATACCCCTGCTTTTCTGCTAGAGGGAGTACAGCCCAGTTCTGACCCTTCTAAAAATACATCTCGCTGTCAATCTCATCTGTTCTGTGGTGAAACAAGCCACATTAGGAGAGGAGGGAAAAGGGATTTTAGTTAAGACTGAAGTATTTTCAGACCCCAGTTTTTTAAAAAAAAAAATATAAGGTTTTTGTTTGTTGGGTAGGTTTTTGGTTTTTTTAACATAAACTCTAGTTAGTTACAACTAGTTACTTATGGCCCTGCTGAAGTAGAATATAAAACACAAAGCCTGCTGAATACAGCCAGTAGTGTCTAGCTATGAAGCTATTCCACTTCCTCAACTAATGGGCACTGACCTCTTTATCCTTAAAAGTTATATTTCCTTAGTGACGTTTTTCATACTATGGTACAATTTTCTTGATCTGTTCATGTCATGAAACTTTATAGACTGCCTGTTAGTCGACATCAGAGAAACAGTAATTCCCAGAGTGCTGATCAGAATGGTGCATTTTTCCCCATCTCCCTTACCAACCCCAGGAAGCTCTGGCTTCCCGATACAGAGTGCTGCCTTCTAGCTCACCATTAGGAAAATTTAAGGGAAACTACAGCAGAAATTAAAAGTATCCTAAAATCATTGTGTCTCTCAAGTCTACTCTGCAGCCAGAGTGTCTCCAGCAATATTATAAATGAGAAGGGCAGAACAGATCCTTGGTGGAGCTCCTAGACTTGTTGAAGCAAATATAACTACACTCTCTCAAGTCTATCGCACTTTCCTAACTTGCAAAGTAGTTTTAAAAAGCGCTTGCCTTCCACTCAGTTCAGTTCCCTGTGGTGATATTTGCATCACTTTTGGAGGGGCAACTCTGCAAGTATCATCAAGGAAGTTGTCCAGATATGTATGTAGTGGATCTTTCCAGATCTCAGCTCTGTCTAGAGCACAGCCTTACAGTTAGATGAGCTGACAGCAAACTCCTGGGCTGTAGGAACAAGTGGTCAAGGGTAGGAGGAGGTCAGGAACTTGTTAGGCTACTTCCTTCGCTGAGGGAAAGAAACATGTCCAAACAGGACTATTTTCACTAGCAAGTTTGCCATCCAGTCCATGAGTGGTGTTTCTGGATCTTTCTTTGATCTGGTTAGTGTTTGCAATATACGAAATGAAATTTGTTGTAATATTGGGCCATCAATATATTTTGTCCTTCAAAGCCAGCCTTTTTGTGAGTTTACAAAATAGAATACCCTTGACTGAGAATACTCACAGCTTGTTTTAATTCTCAAAACAGCACAGGGATGTTGCTGCTGCAGCAACTGTGTGAAGAACCCCTGAGTTGCTTCCTCCAGCCAAATCTTTGGTGACGGCAGACAAGATCACTCGAGCCATTGGTGCTGCTGACTCATTGTAGTTAGCACTGACACCATCACAGACCATCTGACCACCATGAGCTTTGGTGAGAGAGGTAACTTGTCTGCTTCACCAAGTACAGTTTTAAGAAGGGCCAGTAGATACAAGCAAGCAGAAGCCCCACCTGCTGCCAGTGTACTAGTCTAGGCAGCTGGTGGCCTGTCACTTGCCCTCTTTGTCTCCCCCAGTTTCACCAGAATCATCTTCTCTTAAGAAGTGGGTGTGACAAGTAGTGTAGCCTGTGCCATTGCTGTCACCTGCTGCGGCAGCTGTGGATCTTTGTCTACAAGGTGAAGTTAAGAGATGCCATATGAACAGGTTTAGGCTGCAGGTGATGCAGGCCTGGAGGATATGTGGACCTCAAGTGAACTGTAACCCTCCATAATGTGTGTTTTTTGTTTGTTTGTTTACCCTTTCTGTTGTAGGTGGTTAAAACCATAGGTTTGCGAGAAGTGTGGTACTTTGGTCTTCAGTATGTGGACAACAAAGGATTCCAGACTTGGCTGAAGCTTGATAAAAAGGTAACAGACTTCGGGCTAATTGCTGAACAAAGGTTAAATCTTACACGATTCCTGATGTGTTATTGGCTGTGACTTTATAAACCTTGTACCTGTTGTTGATTGTTCCTGAATGGTCATAACTCCAGGATTATTTTTAGAGATAACTTTGTGACCTCCATGGGAATTTTCTGGGTGAGGTGTGACCTGGTGGAAGTTTACCCTTTCTTCCTGTGTGAATTGTAGAAAGCTTTATAGCATCTGTCACATGTAGAGCAGCAGTTTAATACTGTACATTTTTGGGTAGAAGCAGCTATTCTTGCTGTGACTGGAAGAAGGTCTTGGCTAGTGATGGTCTTGGTCTCTGCTTGTGCAGGATCAGTTGTTGCACTAATCAGAAAGATAGGTCATGTCGAGGCTGAGCAGGTGTAATGGAGCACTGGTGCCTCTAATGTGCTTTTGTTCGTGGGCTTACAGTTCTTGTGAAGGTCTGAACTGTTTTTCTTGCTTGGGTGGTCAGTGACGTGCCTGTTTGATGCCAGGGGCTGTTCTCTGTCACACGCATACAATACTGTATAGGTTTACCATGTGATACAGCATGGTAAATCATTCTCCAGTTTGCTGTGCAAACAGATTTTTATTGGCTTAGTTGGAAAACACAATGTCTCCCCTGTTTCTCATACCTGTAAGCAGCCAGAATTAAGGAATTCCAGTTGCCTGTCACTTGCCTCTTAAGGCAAATGCCCCAAATCCATTTTTCTGTGTAAACACAATGTATTCTGTTGTTTGCAACCCTACTTAGTTATGGTGTCACCTCTGTCCTCAGGTTTCTGCTCAAGATATCAGAAAAGAGAATCCTCTCCAATTCAAATTCCGTGCCAAGTTCTTCCCAGAGGATGTGTCTGAAGAGCTGATCCAGGACATCACGCAGAAGCTCTTCTTCCTGCAGGTGAAGGAAGGGATTCTCAGCGATGAGATCTACTGTCCTCCTGAAACAGCAGTACTTCTTGGCTCCTATGCTGTACAGGCCAAATTTGGAGATTACAACAAAGATGTGCACAAGCCTGGATACCTCAATTCAGAGCGTCTGATCCCTCAAAGGTGAAGAAGTTGGTTGATGCAGTTTTTCATTTTTCTGTTTTGATTGTTTGGTTTGGTTTTAAAGTTGAGTATTTGTGTTCTAGTTAAATAGAGTTTCATTCAAAGCATGGGTTTTTTAATTGAACTATATGCATTTGGGTTTTGTCTTTCTCTTATTTCTAGCTGTCATATTAGTTATGTTTTTGTGCTCTCTCCTTGGGTTGGTCAGGGAGAGGATATATGCTTTTGAACCAAGCTTTTCTTTCCTAAGCAGTGCTGCTGGTAACTGGCTGTATGAATGCCTCCCCTTTTAAGAAGAGCAGCATTCAGTCCAGAATGTGTCATCCCTGAAGAAGGTCCTTAATCCTAAAATATAGTCCTAAAAATCTTGTATCCAGAAAGCATGTCATGAGTCTACATAGTCCATTCCCACAAGGGCTAAGTGTGTGTTACCAGACAAATGGCTTCTGTTTACGGTTCCTGATGACACTCTACACAGTGTCTGATTCCAGGAATGACACTGACCGTTTTGCTTTACTTCAACCCTCCGGTGTCCCCAGTGTGTATGTGATTCTTTTGCAGTGTTGTGCTTATGCCGCTTGTGTCTCTGGTCAAAGCTTTGCAGAGGGTTTTTGCTCTTTCTGAATTGCTCAGTTTCACAGGTGCATCTTTGGGCTGTGTAGGATCTTCCCCTCTGTTTCAGTAAAGCTTTGTGGGAGGGACTAATTTTTCAGTAAGACTGTGTCAGAGATCAGCGTCAATGGACACTGCGGAACATAAAGTCTAAGCTTGCTGCTATTTCCTTCCTTGTGTAGAGTGATGGACCAGCATAAACTCTCCAGAGAGCAGTGGGAAGAACGGATCCAGGTGTGGCACGCTGAACACAGTGGCATGCTCAAGTAAGTGTTTGTATTGGTCCTTAGGCTGGTCACTTTGTTGCTGGTTGATTACCTTAAGCTTGCAGTTTTACAACGTGCTTTTGAAACAGACTCCAAGGGTCACCTGTGTGGGGGAACTCTTGGTGTTTATTTTCTAGTCCAGCGTGGAATCCTATGGTAAAACTCAGTAGGGTATTTGCACTAATGCTGAGAACAATGTCTTGGATGGCTTTCATACACTGTACCGAGGTCCAGGGTCTTATCAGTGATGACTCAGAGGGAGGAGAAAAACCAGAGGTGTATGTCTTACCTTATAGTTATTGAAGCTTTCGCATTGGCAGATGGAGAAAATTGAGGTACTACACCTTTCCTACTGACTGTATCTGGAGACAGAGGTGAATGCTGAGAGAGATGAATGTTGCTAATTTTCTGTCTGGAACTACTAGGGCTTGGTAAATGGGAGTACTGTGTGTGTGTGTGCGCGCGCTTGTAGGTGTAATATCATGATTTCTAAACATTCACCTAAATGGTGAATGTTCCATTTTAACCACTTTGTTTGGCATGAGGGTTTAGGAAAAGTTACTTGTTTCTTCTGAGGGCTTTGTGCTTCTTGAGATAATCAGATATGAGGGGCTAACATCTACTGTTTCAACCAGAGAGAATGCCATGCTGGAATACCTGAAGATTGCTCAAGATCTGGAGATGTATGGAATCAACTACTTTGAAATCAAGAACAAGAAGGGAACTGACCTTTGGCTGGGGGTTGATGCCTTGGGACTCAACATCTATGAAAAGGATGATAAGTAAGGCTTTTGTTTTTACCTCTGTTCTCCCTGAGCAAGGGCTGGTGTGGGTGCCGGGGGCCATTTCTCATTTACAAGATTACAGCAAAGTTTAGGACTTGCTCATGTTCCAATTTTGGATGAGTACGTGAAGCTGTGCTGCATTGATGGCTTCTTGACTTTGTAGCCTTACCTGCCATATAAAAACATGTCAGTTGTACCATCTGGTAAACTGTGTGCAGTGGTTCCCTGAAATGAGTGATTTACCAAGCTTTTCCTTGAGTCATATTGCCAGGTAAGCCAGCACTGGGTACCACATAGAACCTAGATAGCTCATCATATCTGCGTTCGGACATCTAAGGCCATTCCTATACTGAAGTTAATGATACACGTGGGTACAAGTGTCTGGTTTTGAAAAAGACAGATGATTGGGTGGACACAAAACCAAAGCTGGATAACACCCAGAACCCAGGGCGGAGTTAACCTATGTGGTTTCCATGAAGGAGGAATGACATGAGGTCTTGCTGATGTACACACAGTTTTAACCACCCGTTGTGGTAAAGGCAGAGCCATTATTAATTGGCTGGTAGGTGGGAAATGATAGACTACATCTATAAATAAGCATAAGAGGAAGGTGAGAACAGCTGTGTCTAAGCCTGCTTGTCTCTTCTAATGCTCCACACCTGAAGAACTGAAGGAGAGTTGAAACAGATGTGTTTTAGATTAAGGTTTCTGTCTAGATTGCTGCTTTTCCTGTCCCACTCTCTGTTCCAAGCCTTGGTTTCATGTCATTAGCCTGTAACAGACTGTCAGTGTAATACAGAAGGAATTTCACCTGTTCTACATCTCTGCCTCCAAAAAGCTTTAAATGCAACCCAAACATTAATCGTAATTCTCTGGAGCTTCTGTTAAGACAGCAAAGAGAAATGCAGTCTCCTCTGCAATGCTAATATGTGCTGACATCCAGAAAACAAGGAGTGTCACTTCAAAGAAAAGTAGTTTCACTCATGTAATACTTCAGTCTTGAATGACAAGTCTTGCTATGTAACCATGGCCACACAAAACAGGTTTTTCGAGCTGCCTGAGCAGACAGACTGTGAAGAGCTATCAGGAGCATTTGCAGAACAAATACAGTGCTGGAATGAACTGCTGGTTTCTGCTGTAACGCTGGCTACTGTGTGATTAAGTCTTTTGAGCAGATATGGGGACTAGAAAAATGGTAAGGAGTACCTTGCCTCTGGTGTGTACGTGCAAAATTTTGGCAATTGGGGTAAAGGTGAAAAGGCAAAGATTTCCTGGTTGAAGTTCAGCCTGAGGGAAAGGAGATGGAGCTGTAGGTGTGTGAGCCTCTCTGCTGCAATAATGTCAATGTCCCACTTCTAGGTATTTTCAAGCCTTTATTTTCTTGCATTAAAGACTAGAATTTGCAATAGAACGTAAGTGACCGAGTTGTCTGTCATACTGTGTTATCTAGGGTTGAAATGCTAAAGCTGGTATGGCGGAGGCGGGAGTAATCAGTCTAATCAAATAATTTTCTTTACAGTTCTTACTTAATGTTACACACACATCGTTGCATAACCTTGCAGTTGAGTTAAAGGTTAGGGAACGGTAAGTTCTGAAGAGGGTGTATTTTATTCTTAATGTCTGATTTTTAAACAAAGCAACATTAGTTTTGCACTTCGGCCCCACAAAATCGTGCTGTGTAGCAGCTCTCCATCTCTGTGACAATGAGTCAAATTCTTCGGGAATTGCCAGCTTTTTTTCTTAAGCAATGAGCTCCGTAGAAGGGATTCTTAGAGAGTTCGAGTGGTTCACCGTGATGGTAGATGTTTCTTGTAAGTGCTAAACATTCGTTACTTGTGTCTAGCAAACCATTTGCTGGAAATAGTATTCAGCTCTTCAGCGTGTGTGAGACACATGTTGGAGGGGTTGGATAATAACGGGAAGATTCCTTGTTGTTATTGTCAGTTATGCAAGACGCAATTCTTAATCGCCCACTGCGATAACCTTCTTGAGAAGAGAAGAATAATGATGTATTTAAACATAAAAATTGAAATATTTGGCTGGAGGAAATTAAAGGAGTTGGTTGCAGTCAAATACACAACTCCTTGTAATATTAGAGCTGGGCACTTAGGCCAGGGTAAGGTATTGCAATGGCTTGGAAACATTTGGTCTCGTAAGTAACTCGGTGCTTTTTGTACGCAAGAGTCTGGAGAAAGTAAAGCAGAGGAAAATCTCAAATTTTTATTAGTAAAGCTTAAAGTAGCTTTAAACAAATGAACAGACCTGATCTCCTAAGGAGCAAGGAAGAGCTGGGAGTGTGAATCTTGCCCTTTGCTTTGTACGGATACTTCCCAAGAGGAGAGAGCCCTGTGGTGCAGCTCACGCGCCATCAGTGGGAAAATCTCTGCTTGGTGACTGGTGGGATGGGCTGAAAGAGCAGTTTGCGTGGAAGGGGAGGACAAGGCTCTTTGTTACTCGCCTAGGGGGAAACTAGGGGAGGAAACAAAAGATGAGAAGGCTTCTACCAATTATGTTTGTGTGTGCGCAGCACTTCAGAAGTGAAGGCAGCACAGAGGTAACCAGGCCAGCTGTCACAGAGCAGGGCAGGCTTCTCTGGGTGCCAGAAGGTGTGGGGAGCAGCTGAGTTCCTGTGGCTTGTGCCTCCCGTGATATGCAAGGAGCACGGTGCATATACCTGACATCTGCACACTGCAGACTTTTGGCTCTGCTTTCAAAGAAATGAACTTAAAATAGGTGTTTGGTAAAACTGAGTGTGGAGCTTCAGTAGAGGCCGTTCCTGTTGGGTAGCCAAAGGTCAGTAGAGTGGCTGCCCAGAATGAGTAGAGGCTCTGCAAGGGAGGTGACTGGGCTTCTTTTCCTGCTCCCTGTGGGTTTGTTTTTCAGCTACTGCCTTTGCGGTGTTGAGAGAGCTGGGTGAAGTGTTGCATCCCACTGAGCCCGTGGGTTAGAAGCAAAGTCAAGGGAAACAAATATTCATTGCAGCATCTTTTAAAAATGTCTCTTCTTTCCAGACTGACTCCAAAGATTGGATTCCCCTGGAGCGAAATCAGAAACATCTCTTTCAATGACAAGAAGTTTGTTATAAAGCCTATTGACAAGAAGGCACCAGTAAGTATCGAGAATGGATTCCTGGGTTCTGCATATGAACAGCTAATACTGTTTCATCTCAAGTAGTTTTGGGAGAGGAGAGAGCTGCAGGTATTCTAGATGCAAAATGAGCCTCAGTATTTAGGGTGTATTTAGAGCTGTCAGTTTTTCTGTGCAGCATAAATGGCTAATGGTGTTGGCTAACATGGAGATTTTACAGGTGCAGCATCTGGTTTTCATAGCAAACCAGGTAGCCTTATGCTTAAAGCTGAGATTCTTTGCTAGTTCTGTGAGTCTTCTGTGTAGCCAGATTATACCGAGACTATTCCTCTGCCCATTTATTTCAGGGCATGGAAGCTGGTTTTTGTTGTTGTTTTTCATTTAAAAAAAAAAAAAACACAAAAAAACCCCAAACAAAAAACCCCACAAAAATCATTGAAATGATACTGCAAAACCACATGGATGCACATGGCCTCCCATCTTAATGCTCACTGCTCACTTCCACACTACTGAAAGGGTAAAGCCCAGTTAAAGACTGTGCTGTTCATTGACCTTCAATGCTAGCATAACTGACAGGGATCTGATTTTTCTGGAGAACTGAAACGTAGCCACTAGTGAATGTTGCTTTTCAATAATTATGAACAAACATGGTCTTGGAGGTATTTGAGTGTAGTAGCAGCAGCTTACTTTGACTTGTTGAGAACATAAAGTGGAATAACTGGTATAGGCGGATCTCTTTCTGTCAGTCGTGTGAAACTATTGGAATAGTTGGAAAAGGCCTCCTCCTCTTCCCCGACCCTGGTACCTGGCCTTGGTGGGTAGGTGCAGCCCTGAGAAATAATAAGCAGTTTGGCTTTGGCAAAGGGTTATGGCTTATAAATCTCTTTAATAGAAAAAGGTCTTCCCAGTAATTTAAAGGATACTAATGCACAGTGTGCTGCAGGGCTCCTCCAAATTAATAACCCGAGGTTCAGGGCAACAGGAGCTTCTTTCTGTGATGCTTTTAGTGAAAGCCAACACAGCGCCACAGAGCTGGAAAGCTGGTCTGTCAGGCATGCTTTTCTCATTGGAAGAGCCTCTTGGGTGTGTTGTACACATTATGGAATATTAATCTTCTGGTTATGGATCACAGCTTTCCATCCATTCCCCAACAGTAAATCTGACATGGTTTGAAATCAGGGACTTGCAAGAGGCTGACAGAGAAGGGTGTTAGCATTGAAGACCTCAGTCATGTTTCTTCCCTGTGTCAGTTGTCCTTTTCCCTCTGGGTGGTGTATGTTTAAAGCTACGCCTGAAAGAATTTATCTGGACACTAGTTCTGAGCATTCAGGAAGTTGTCTGGGTCTTTTCGTGTGCTTGTGTCTCCTTTTAAAAAGGCAAGTATTGTAACTGCAGCAGAATACTCAGTGCACCCAAGATGTGGGTTGGAAGCTCCCCTTTAATTTGGAGGATTCTGCATGCCAGTGTTTAAATGGGCATTAATGGAATGGGCAGAGTCCTTTGGCACCTCACCCAGAATAAGGTTTTTAATTTTTAGACCTGTCTGTCCTCATACTCCAACATCTTCATCACGTTATCTTTAAAATATCAAGCTGTGATGACTCCAGTTGTGCGAGACTGGGGAAGGCTGGGGGTGAGGAAAGGAGGGGATTCTTTTGTGTTCTTACGTGGATGTATTCTCCCTTGGTTGTGGCCTTAATGACAAACGCAACCACCATCCGTGCCCTCAGTTTTTACATCTGTGCAAGTGGACCTCGCCTCAGGACAGGACCTGTTCATCACACGTACACAAACTGTTTGCTTTTGAAATTCCTTGTCAGGAGTGGGAGGTCGAAAGAAGAGCTTATAGGTAGAGTTAGAAGTGTCGAATTTAGTGGGGGAGCACAACCTCTGCCGACTGCCTCTTCTGCAGTCACTATGGGAATTAGGAAGATGCATTGAGGCAAACAGATATTTGTCAGCATCTTCATCTTACCAGTGCCTGCAGAGCTTTTTGTTGTTTCTAGTGTGACTCCTAGTTTTCCCAGCGATAGCCACAACTTGTGCTTTTGAGCTTAGGCAATTAACAACACGAGCACTGTTGCCATGCGCGTCTAGAGCCTCCATGTGCCCCTTCTCAGTTCCACTGCTTGCTGACAGCGAGGTGATCCATGAGAGCGTGATCCCAAGGAATGAGTGCCGCTTTATGGTGGTAGCATGGCAGCTTGCCCACTGTCTGTATCGCTGGCTGCAGAGCACAAAAAAAAGTCAAAGAAGCAGAGTTTGTTTGCTGTGTAAAGTCCAGACTGCATTGTAAACATGTATGGTTGTGGACTTGGAAAAATCAGGTAATGAACTTGGCCCTCTGTATCCCTTATTTAGCAGATTTACCTCTGGAATATCCAGGCTGGTGTATAGTTTCTGTACAAGCCTGGCTGTAACACAGAATAAGAAATTTGGGACTATTCTTTTTGCAGAACCAGATAGAGTAGATTGTGTTTTGTTATCACCTGCAGCCCAATATTCAAATAACCCACATGTTTGGTGATTCAAAAAAAACCAAACCCAAACCTAGCTTTCATTTTATGCTCTTGTAGCAGCCTGGGCAACTTAACTAGGAAATGCCATGGAGAGGCAAGAATGATGTTGGAAAGTATTTCTTCTTTGTCTCTGAGAAAAGCACAGATATTCCCTTGAATATTGATCCAAATAATTTAGGAAACGCTACAAAGTTACTTTAATAGTCTGCAAGTCATTTTTAGTTTCATGTTTTATCTTTCAGTCCCCAAACCAGACAAACCTAAAAACTAATTACTCCATATTAAGAGATCTAGGAGTTGCCCAGTTGGTTGCCTGCCAACCCAGAATCTTCTGCAACATTTCCAGACTCCACAAAGTCTCTTCTAAATGGAGATTAATGTTCTCTAAAAAGGTATTTTTTCTAGAAGAGTAACTTGTCAATTCTGTGTAGCCTTTAAATGGATGATATGAACAGCAATTATTTGGTTTCAGATGATATTGTCAGTTGCTGCTGCTCTGTTTAAATGGCCTGTTGTGTGTATGTCGACTACAGTGGAATTAGTGGTGAGATGATCTGCCTGCAGTTAGTTGGGAGAAAACACGCTTGGAAAACTGACTGTGTAGTGTCTCTCTTCTAGGACTTTGTGTTTTATGCCCCTCGTCTGAGAATTAACAAGAGGATCCTGCAGCTCTGCATGGGCAACCATGAACTGTACATGAGACGCAGGAAGCCCGACACCATTGAGGTGCAACAGATGAAAGCCCAGGCCCGGGAGGAGAAGCACCAGAAACAACTGGAAAGGTGGGCTTGAATAAGGAGAGCACAGATGGGGTGGCAGGGAGAAATGGCACTCAACCAAATGACACCCAGGTTTTAGCAGGCTGCTTGACCTACTGGGCAGCGGTTGGTAACACGCGTTTTGCTTAGGCAAGGCCATGCGCCACGCTACGTTCATGTATGATCCTAGAGCTTTGGCTCACAGGGGTGGACTCGGGATATCCTGCAGTGGGAATGTAAGCATTGCTCATCCGGCTCAGACCTGGGGCCGTTCACAGGCTTGAGAGTTGCCAGGAAATGTGCAGATAAAGGCACAGTGGGCTCTTGTCCTGGCAGTGTGCACCTACAGGATGGTGGTTCTGACTCGTGAGTACTAGGACGTGATTTATGAGTTAGCCCAGGAATGGCTGGGAGTAGGGATAAACCTTCCTAGGGAGCCATTGTGGAGAGAGACCAGGCAAGGAACAAGGATAAGCATTGCCACTGGACTTCTCCTGCTGGCTCAAGTTGCTTATGATGCAAGGAATTGTGCTGCTTTTCTCCTGTATTTGTGGCTTGTTTTTCTTTGTTCCCTCAATGCTCTTGTGCTGACCTCCTCTCTCTTGTAACCTGTGATAGGACCGGAGGGAATGGCAGGAAGATGCTAGGGGAGAGTTAAGCTGGATATTAGGAAAAGGTTCTTCCCCCAGCAGGTGGTGGAGCACTGGCACAGCTCCCCAGGGAAGCAGTCACAGCACTGACTCTGCCAGCATTCCAGCAGCATTTGGCCAATGCCCTCAGACACACAGGGTGAATGTTGGGAGTGTAGGGACAGGAGTTGGACTTAATGATCCTTTTGGGTCCCTTCCAGCTCGGGTCATTCTATGATTCTGCACCTCCTGGACTTTCCTTATGACAGAAGTCTCAAAGCTAAAGCTCCTCTGCTGTGCACGCTCCTGGTTTTCTCTCTGCCTCTCGTAGCTGTTTGGTGCTCTAAATTTCTGTGGAGGGTAACAAAAATACAAATGTTTCTATGAAATGGGATATCAAAAACTGAGTAAAAATTCTGAAGTAGTGAAGGAACATGTATTTGTTCTGGCTCTTGTTTTGTGGCGGTCAGTCCCCGTTGAACTGCCTGGAGAGACTCTCAGCCAACTTTATTGCCTGGGCCTGAAAATTAACTTCAAACATGAAATCTGTTTCTAACAGGCAACAACTGGAAAATGAAAAGAAGAAGAGGGAGACAATTGAGAGGGAGAAAGAGCAAATGTTGAGGGAGAAGGAGGAGTTGCTGGTGAGGCTACAAGAGTATGAGGTGAAGACTCAGAAAGCAGAGAAAGGTAAAGTATAGTACTGGCTGACAAGACCGCATGCGTTGTGCTCCACAAAAGGGTTTTATGGGTCCCTGCCTACGCCAAGCCTAAATCTGATGACACTGGGATCTCTTGGCAAGGCTTTCTAATATCTGCCTCTACAGATAAATACTCACGTGTGCACGCACTGCTGGGATCATCGGAAGCATGAAAGTAGCATAAAATCTGCTGACTGTATTAGGGAACTGGAAGGCACAATCTCTATTTTCCCCTGTTGGCAAGAGGATTTTGGTAGCCTACCCTCCTCCAGCAGTGAGCAACGGAGTTCAGCTCTCAAGTACTTTTTTCTTAACTCCTAACAGAAAAAGTACTTTGGGAACAAGTCTTTCCAGTGAAATGGGAACTTCTGATTCAACTCGCAGATGAGTAAATTTTGAGACAGCAACATCTGGTCCTTACCGTAAACTGTCAATTAAGGGCAGCAGAATCATGTCAGTGTTGCAGACTTCAGTGCAAATGCTGTACAGGATATTTAATTACCATGTGCAGCTGATGTATTATGCAAATAATTACTCTGGAGAACACAGTGAAGTGATACCGCAAGCTGGAGTCGCGTGTTTATCAGTTACCTGAGAGATGTGTCTGCAGTCTTTTCGCTTTGCCCAAGCTTGTGGATGAACCACATTGATCCATCCTTTTCCAGAGCTCTCGGATCAGATCCAAAGAGCCATTCGGCTGGAGGAGGAAAGGAGACGAGCCCAGGAGGAAGCAGAACGTTTGGAAGCTGATCGTTTGGCTGCTCTGAAGGCCAAGGAAGAGCTGGAGAGACAAACTATGGACCAGATAAAGAGCCAGGAACAGCTGGTAAGACCAGTCATTTTGAGGATAAGATATATGGGCACGTAACTATGCCCTTTGAGTTAAGGCAAAGCCTTGTTTTCTGGGGAAAAAAAAAGTGCAGCGAAGTACCAGGCCATACAATAGCATCGTTGTGCCACTGCTTTCTATCTTGAGCAACCTACCTTTATTTTCTTAATTCCCTATTCAGCCTGTATTACAGTGGAGTGTAATGCTTCGGGTCTTTTCTCAGTCAACAGTGTTTTGTTGTCGTCTTTGATTTTTTTGTTTGTTTGTTTGTTTTGGTTTGATTTTTCTAAGAGTCCTCATAGTTGTGGGTTTATCATTCAACAGGCGACAGAGCTTGCAGAGTACACAGCCAAGATTGCGCTTCTTGAAGAGGCAAGGAGGCGTAAAGAGAGTGAGGTTGAGGAGTGGCAAATCAGAGTGAGTATCTCCTGCTTTGTTGCTCTGTTGCAACAAAGAGAGCAGCAAAGTTGCTCTGAAGTTCTCCCCTTGAGCAGAGCATGTCGTGGTGCTTAGGCTGGTGTGACTCCTCTAAATGTGCAGAGACAAACATCTGTGCCAGCAGAGAAGGGCAGAGCTGGGTTGAATGTGCAGTTCGCCTGCAAAACACCTTTCTTCCCACAAGCCTTCAGCCAAAATTAAAAATGGAAACCTATATAAAACCTAAAAGTGTGATCAACATCTTGGAGGCATCGAGGGGAAGCGGCATGCAAAGAAATGATGCGTTTAATCCATGATGCAATGCCTGAAAACATTATGTCAATCAAGAGACATCGCTGCGCATACAGGCACACTGCAGGCCCCAGTCTCGGGGGTGGAGGGTGCTGCTATCCAGTGGCTTCTGGGTACCTGGGTTGGGGAGCTGAATAACTGGATGCACTTAACCCAAAAATAAACCACACAAAGTCCAGAGTGCCGGGTGCTCGCAGTGCCCTGTAACTGGCACTGAAAAGCACAGGAGGAGGGCAGAACCACTGAAACAGCAAGGAAGCTGATGACCTAGAGCATAATGGCATTAAAAACACCGACTCGGGAATCACAGAATCATTTAAATTGGAAAAAACCTTTAAGATTGTTGAGTCCAACTAAGCCATATTTACAGTCTACAGCTCTTCACATGGAGAACAGGATGAAGATAACTGTGTAGCTTCCCACAGAACTATTTTTCCCAGACTGTTTAGTTGGAAGAAGATTCTTTGTTCAGATCCCAGCACATTGCACAGTGGATGACAATGGCATCACTCAGACGATGGCCTGAGATTGTAGCAGAGTACTGTCAGCTGCAGAGATGTAATTCCTCTTGTCTTGTTTTTCGTAGGAGATTGACAAAACTGGGAAGATAAGCATAAGTTCACTGCTCTGGTCTAAAGCAAGAAATGCATTAAAATATTTTTCCCTCTTTTCCCAAAGGCTAAGGAAGCCCAGGAGGATCTGGTGAAGACAAAGGAGGAGCTACAGCTAGTGATGACTGCTCCGCCTCCACCCCCGCTGCCTGTCTATGAGCCAGTGAACTACCATGTCCATGATAACCTGCAAGATGAAGGAACTGAGTACTCTGCCTACAGCGCAGAGTTCTCCAGTGAGGGGATCAGGAACGACCGCAACGAGGAGAAACGCATTACTGAAGCAGAGAAGAATGAGCGTGTACAGATGCAACTGAGGGTAAGAATGTTTGGAGGAGGCAGAGTAATGGGAACAATTATTCCTGGAAAACAGATCATTTAACCACTTGGGTCAGTACCCAAACCATGATGGTTTCTGTGTGTGTACAGTTCCTCAGGCAGTTTGAATGAAAGACAAGGTGTATAAAGATCGTGCTCATTGCTCAGGCTTTGAGATTGCTTACATCATCCACAGTGTTCGTGGAAAGCTGTATATCCCGTGATCTGGCCACTCCCCTGACAACTGCCAGCCCTTACCAAAGAACACTGCTGCCCCGTGCCGGAAGCTTACCATGGGTAACCTGTATTTAATGCTCTTTATGTTGCAGGCGCTGACAGATGAGCTGGCTCAGGCTAGAGATGAAAATAAGAGGACCCAAAATGATATTATCCACTCGGAGAACATGCGACAGGGACGTGACAAGTACAAGACACTGCGGCAGATCCGGCAAGGCAACACCAAGCAGAGAATTGATGAGTTTGAGGCAATGTAATGCTTATAACAAGAAGACTGGACTGTGGGAAAGGCAGATCTTAAAGCTGTTGTTTTGTTTTGGGGTTTTTTGTTGCGGGTTTTTTTTCCCCTGAGGAGGCGTCACTGTATGACACTTAACCAATGTTCTGTAGACCCAGAGGTGTTTGAGTCTCCCTTTTTTTCCATACCTTCTATTAAATTTGGTATAGCTAAACACTCATCGAACCACTGATCCTGGAAACTTGCTCATGCCTTTGCTCAGTGCCAAAAGGCCTTATGTCACATCTCTCTTTAAGCAAGACAGGTTTCAATAGGCCATGCTTCTGGTTGAAGACGTGTCCTGTGCAGATGCTGGATTCGGCTTGGTCTAAAAATAAGCAAGTGTGGGTGAATTTTGTGCCATATGTATTCTTAGTTACAATGTGGAGTCCCAACAGGTGAGAAGACAGGCTGTAGAACTCAGGATCTGCAGGCACCTGGATGTCTGTACGTGCTTGCATGTGTTTGCACAGCCTGGTTTTTCTGTGGTCTGGATGCCCATGTCCTGCCCCCACCCCCCACCCACAGAACTGACACCACCTCAGAACTTCTTGGGAGAAATTGGGCTTTTTCTGGTTGCTCTTTTCAACTGGAGAAGTTCTTCAGTGATGGCTCAGAAGTGTGGCACAGGGACACTGCTACCCTCCTCGCGTAACAACTAGGCAAATACTCTGTTGGAATCTAATACACTACTGTGTGTGTTCCAGCTTCACTGCTGATCAGTTATAGTGTAGTATTTATATATATATATAAACCATGCAATACATGGATTGCAGTACCAGTTTAAAGGGAAATAGTTTTGCTCTGTATATTTTGTTACTTTTCAGATTTAATAAGACTTGCATCTGTAAAAATGCCTAAACAAGACTGTAGTCTGATACAGTGCAGCTGATTGTTTGCTATAAAGCATTATTTGTAAAGATCATTTTTTTACTTAATGGAAATTGTTCTATGTACACATGAGCCGATAGATACAATCCTACTGCACCTATTTTTCTAACAAATTTTCTAATTTTTTTTAAATGTTTGATTTAAAGTTTCAGACTCCAAAGATGAAGGGACTGCTTGTTGTATCACAGCTGTACTCTCTACTAGAGAGCCTTTCTGTGACCTTTCCTCCCCCACTAATCTCCCCCTTTCCTTGAAAATCTGTTAGAAAGTGAGATACAGTACATTGTTAGCTCTTCTCTTCCATTTACAACATCTCTGCTGCTTTATACTCGAGTTGAATCTTGTGTGGTTTTTTTTATTTGCAGCAGCAAACATCTAAATAAAGGATCTGCAAAGTAACAAAGGACAGAGTCAAGTGTTTCTTGTGGGGGGTGAGGTTTGTGTTTTGCTCTCTCAGTTCCTGAGCTTTGCAAACAAATTCCTCTGGTTTTAACTTTTAAGTCCTTAGAAGCCACACAGGCTGGGAAAAGGAGAAAGGAGAAGACTTGCCAAAATGACTGGTGTGACCATCTTCACCCACATCTGAGGGAGGAGGAACACAGCAGCAGCACCAGGTGCAGTTGGGTATGTGAGGTTTCTGCTGTCTGAGACACCACTGGTGCAGTAGCTGAGCCTCAAGCTTGCGCTTCCACCAGTTCACATAAATAATTGACAGGTTTAGCTAAACTCTTGTGTCTGAGCCATGTGGTACACAGCCCTTGTTAACGCTGTCCTGCAGTGGCAGCTGATAAGAACAAGGAGCTTCCTGCAGCTACGTTTACTCTATTAGCTGTTGTCCCAGGCTTTTCCTGCTGAGGGAGAATTTATACATTTCCTGGGTTAAAGCCCCATGCAACGCATGTGCCTGAAACACACATGGCAACGGCAGGTAATTCTGAAGCACACAGGGGTTGGCATCACTCATTTACAGGAACCAGCTACAGATAAGCTAGTTTTCAGCCCTCTCTGAACACGTATAAAACATCAACATCACAGTGAAATCATCTAAGTTTCTTAAGGCAACAGTTATTTTCTCTAAGGAGTGCAGGTATTCCTACCTGTACATTAAATCATAGTTCTGCTGTGCCCAGAAATTGAAAACTGCACATCCTGTGGCTGCTGTTGCCTTCTCAGCATAATGCATTTCCAAAGGAGTTTGTCACTCCTGAAACAATACAAACCTACTCCAGCTAGAGCCACAGCCAACAAAGCCTGAACTTTGGGAGAAATAATTGTGACATTCAGACTGTCACATGCTTTCAAATGTGCAACTCTATTCCCCAAAAGCCAGAGTGGGGCTGGTGTGGGGTACCCTTCCCCATGTGCCACTTGAATTTTAAACACAGATGGGGAAGAAAAAGTTGTGTGGTAATCTCACGATTTAAAGTTTTCCTTGTTTGAATGCAGTATGAGTGTGAAGTCCATCCACACATTCGGGCTGCGGAGCATTTCCTGCCATTGGAGCACTGACTGAGAAATGAGGTCTGTAGAGCCAAACGTTTCCTCTGCAAGAAAGCAAAAGGAAAAGTCACAGAATTACTTTTCTCTGGGCCTTACCCAACTTCTGGCCTGACTGCCCAGCTAAGCCAGAATCTGCTTCCCCCACAACTCCATCTGCTCTGTAGCTCCCAAGGCATTACTTGCAATAAACTCTAGTTAGTTACACTTTTGAAGTATTCTTTACATCCCAATAAACAAGGATCACCCGCTGAAGAACTCAGCCTGCAGCAAAGAAACTTTCTGGCTGTATGAATGAAAGCAGAGGAGCAAGAGTGCATCCTTGGAAGTGGCAGAAGGTCTCCTGCTTCAGTTTGTCTCCAGTGACTTTAATGTGTTACTAGGCTTAGGGCTTGGATAGCTGTCTTTCCTTGGAAGCAGGTGGTCCCTGCTCTAGCAGAAAGGATAGGACAACCATCAGAAGCTCATGAGGAAGCCTGCACAGCGCTGAGTTATTAGTGATAGCTCTCCTCTAAAGTGTGTGTCGATAGCATAACAAAGTGACTGAGTCTCAATGGTCTGGAGCCTTTTAGCTCAAATACTGAAACTAAAGCACGCACGCTGGGAAGACGGGGATGAGTGACTCCGCAGGGCAGGCTGCAAGTGACAGCGCTTCTCTGCTCAACTACCAGGGCTTACTCAGTGAGAAAAGGGTTTCCCAGTCATTTCTCAGCCTTGACAGAGAGCTCGCTCTTAGGTTAGAACAGAGCCCAAAACTCAGATACATAACAGCTCCTGCTGATAAAGTTTCAGTTTGTCACTCCCATTGATTTGGTCGATTTGTGGATGTAAAATAATAAGCACAGATATAAGCAAGGTTGGAGTCTACTAGATCATGAGTTCTTATGCTTCCTTTAGATGAGATAGCATTTAAAATTAGCCAATTCAGGGAAAACAGCTCAAGCAACAAGGCTTAAAAATTGTGTGTGTGTATGTGTATATATATACACACACACACACACATATATATATATTTCACTCAGCTTTTCTGTGCCCGGCTTCCGCATGGCCAGACTCTGACCCTATGAGTTACCACACTAACAAATGGCTTTCTCAAATATTCCCACTGACAGCCTTAAGGTTCTGCACAGACAAACTAAAGCACACGCACCAGTTCTTGCAGGGTCAGAGCCTGACACCGCAAGTTGCGCAGGACAGGGCCTGGGGCTGTACATGTAAGCAGATGGCAGCAGGTAATGAACAGCACTGTGCAAATACCATTATTTCGAACATAAACTAAATAAGCTTTTTCTCAAACTACTTTCCATTTTTAGTGATGAAGGAACTTACTTGCACCAAGCTTGGCTCCTCCTAGGAACTGATCACTTGAGCTGAAAGCTGACTGCGCCCAGACAGTCAAGTGTAGACACGATTGCTGTAGCTGAGCTGGGGTGACACCCTCAAAGACAAACAAGTGTTTCCACTGGGGACAGGCTTCCTTCTTCAGGACAGGAGACTTTTGCTTTACTTCTGTCTGGTCTGGAAGGATAAGACGACTTCCCCAAAACAATGAGAGGTCAGTAAGGTTACAAATCAGAAAACAGAACATTTGCAATAATCAAGTAGGGCCATTGGGTTTGCCTTAAAATAGCAAAAAAAGTTCAGGTGTTTTCCTATCTGCCTTCAGTGTGGGTGAAGCAGGCTCTTCTGGATGGCTTTTATTTGCTGTCGCTGACTGCTAAAGGAGTCTTCTCTGCCTGTTCTGTAACCCAATAAAGCCTGAAACCTGCTTTTCCATAGATAAAATGCTCATCCATTTCACTGAAAGTAGGTGCCTCAGGAGGTAAAATGGCTTTGTGAGATGTTGTAAGGGTACCCCAGTATCGTACGCCCAATGGTGTCCGATGCCTAAGAAAGTAAAACAGTCCCACATAGAGGCTACTCAGCACACAGAATCAAAAATCAGTCTTTCCTCTTTTAAAATGTCTAAAGTGAAGAAGATAAAAGCTTCCTGTTCAATGCAGTAGAAGTATAGTAGCTGAAAACAGGAATGAAAAAAATCACATTTTTGCACTTCTTATTTTTTTCTCTCCTAATATCTAAAAGCAGATACTTAAAATAGTGAACTCTAAATTTCAATGGCATCGATAAAGCCTGAAGTTCCATTTGGGACCCAAAGAGCCGGTGGGATCTGTCACCGCCCTGTTGTGTGCTGCTGTTGTGCAGACACCCAAATGCCACCGTTACAAGGAGGTCTGACTAAGAGCGTGGGCAATGCCACTTCCACATGCCAGGCTCCTGAGGAGAGCACATTAACACTTGCCTTTGTGCAGAATTGGGTGGCATTTGCCATTTGAAGTGTTAGGTCTCATACTTACCCTTTAACAAATGAGTTCAGCATTCCAGGAGATCTCAGCACGGGCAAGTTCTTGGCCCCAGATATCACAACCTGAAGCTGGCAGCTGGGAACTCCTTGGTCTTTTTTTCCTGAAACAGGAGCATTTATCATATGAACTAGGCTGCCAGCTGAAGTGACTGGCTAAGACATTGCTGTAACTACGGAGGAAAACGCCCAAGCAGCACTACCGTGATAAGGACACAAAGTGCTGGTTTAGAAGCATTTGAAAGATTTTCACCTGCTTGTACAGTGTCTGATGCGCACAACAAAGCAAGCAATGAGAAGCAGATTGCTTTGTGCTTCCTGTTCAAAACACAGAGCTTTCTTTTGTATTTGTGAAAAGCAAACACAGGGCAATACCCACAGGAGCGTTTCTCTGAAACAAAGCCAGAAGCAAGAGAAACAGCCAAAGCCATGGTGTGATACCGCTCCCTGTTACAGCTCCAGTTGAGGAGCAGAGACCTGATACGCGGGCATGCCCAGGGAGGAAACATGGAAGCAAGCAAGATGGTCACTTCAGGGTCATTTGGAAAAGAGAACAAAATTAACCTAACAGATAATTAGATCTTTTTATGATCCCTGCCTGTTGCTATGGTCCCGAACACAGAGAGCATTAAGAGAGCTCTGAACCTCTGTCTACCTCGCTATGATCGAGGCAGGTAAGGAAAAATGAAGAGGCCCTATCCCTGCCCTCCAAAGTGTTTATTTTACTCCACCAGCAGGTGCTTACTCTGTCACACTACACCGACACTTAATGTACCTCACAAGTCTTCCATTACCATAAACTGAATCCCGACTGTATGTTTGAGCTTAATATCTTCTAAATATCTTCTAAATCTTCTAAATATCTTCTAATTTCTCTAAAATGAGACCCCTGGAGGAAGCCAAGAGTGCTGCTCTGGTACCCCTGCAGCCATTTCCCTCCCAGCTTTTCCCCAAGTTGGCAGCCTCTGCCTTGGGCAATAAAAGAGCTGCAGCACCTCCAGAGTAAGATCTACCGGCAGCACCATGACAGGCACAAGCTGTCCAGCCAAAGAGCTGGGTGTGTCATGCTGCTGCCATTACAGTGGGCAGCTTCTGTTGGCATCAGAAAGAACAAAAAGATGAAGTTGGCAAATGTTTGGATTTTAAAATACAATACACCACAAACCAGTTTGCAGTGGCTGTTATCAGTGCCATACAGGAATATAACATGAGCACACGGCGAGTCCTTTATTGCTCTCAACTCTTTTCTAGCCAAGGGAGTCGTGTATACTGAACCGTTTAATACCTTCAGTCTGGAAATCCTTATATCGGGCTGATACTGTCAGTCTCGCAGACACGAGGAGCTCGCCGCTGTACTGGATAAGATCATCTTCGGACTTTTCAAGCTGAAGAAAAGGACATACAGAAACCTCCATTACTGCAGTCATTCTATTCCACATCTTTCTCACAGCTTATTTATGTTTGCAACACATCTTTGTAATGGGTCGGATTGACAGAATTCTTCCCTCCATGACTTCAGAAGGGTGGTCTTTTTCACAGCCTTCACTGCATCCTGCTCTTAAGATACAACTAAGCACAAAAACTAAGAATCACCTTGGCTTTGAGCTGGTACCAGTTGAACAACTGCCTCGAGTTATCTTCAAAATTCCATGCTGCCAGCGGAATCACCACTTCCCCCAAAAACACCCTGTATTTGAGGGCTCCTGCGTGCCACACAGAGATCTGAAGCTGCCGACTTCCCAGCTGCGCATGTTCGATCTTGTACTGGAAAGATAAACAGCACTCACAAACCAATTCAGACAATGAATGCAGGGCCACGCTCGCAAGCTGCTCAAAGGAAGCCCAGCCACAGCATGGCTGAAGGCACCCGGATGCAGACAGAACCACGGTGTCTCGGTGCGCTTTGCCATTTGCATATTACCCCACTACTTAAATGCTAAATAATGCTCATGCAAATATGAAACAACATTCCAGAAATACCTTGGCCTGCCTTGCTAAAGATTTGATTATTTATTCAGAACTTTAAATAATTCTTGACCATTTTTGCTGTGGTTTTTTTTTTTTCCTGTTTCACACTCGCAGCAAAATTTAGCTGTTCTGGATGCCAGTTCAAGATTAAGACACCTAACAAAGCTGCTCAGACTTCCACTCTGTTCAGAGGAAATCTGCTCAATGCAGTCAGCAGGGGCAAGGAAGTAATTCAGCTCACCACTAAATAAAGCCCTGATCTGCTACCAAAACATAGTTCTAGCCCTTCGAGACGTTGTTGGGTACCTAATATACCCACCTGAGACTGGCAAACGTGATAGCCAGCCCACAGGTGACCCGCAGGCACCTGAACTGAAAGCTGGGGGCAATGGCACAGATAAGGACATCGTTACCCACATTTAGGCTGCAAATCACAAGCTGGGTGTAGGCTCTGGGTGAAAACACCCTGAATCACCCCAGGCTCCAGCGATTCCCAAGAGCACTCACACACCTCTCTCAGATGCAGCTACCTAAAAGGAGGCGCCCGAATCTGCAGCTGAGTTGCATTGAGTTGGGTTGCAGTGTCGTGATGTAGTTTACCTCCACCAGCGCCAAGCTCTTTTGACCATTTCTGCCTCTCTGGATGAACTAATAATTAAAGCCATTTAAAAGATTTCTAACTAAACTACCTTACAGTTACAGTTCATGCAGAGCGATAGCCGTGCCCGAGCTGGCTCCCTTTATCAGTTCTGCATGATTCTGGCATTGAAAGGACCATAAGATTAGGAGCAATTACTCCAACTACAAACTCCTTTTCCTCCCAACTTAAACCCTACATACCGACTTTGGGATATATGAGAATTACATACATTACATAAATCTTTTCTTGACATCAAATTTTAACAATGGTCTTTTCAACCAAATTTGCCTGTTTCACTCACTACAAGTTCTTGATGTTCATGCACACCGAGACATGGGGGTAACACTGAAACTTTTGTGCAGTTCAAGAAGAAACAATACAAGGTTGTTTCTCCGTGAACTTTCTCTCATATCTCTTCCAAGCCAACATGTTGCTGAAGAAGTCATCACTGTGTGTGTTATTGCAGCTCACTAACGGACACAAAAAATGGGTGTGTAGGCATTGGAGTACAAAACTGAAGCTGGGAACAACTAAACTAATCCAGACTCTCCCAGCTGGCAGTACTCAGCTTCACATTGCAGCACGAGTCTGTGAAATGAGAATAATGGCTCCTATTTTCTACACACAGTTCCTACAAGGATGCAAGAAGTAGTGCATTAAGGAATGAAAATCATAACTACTGTTCTGCAGCGGAATTCTTCATGTTTGTAACCAGATCCTATAAAGAGGCAGCCTTGGCATCAGTCGCATGGGGAAAAGGAAGCAGACAACTTTTTAGAGGTGGTGGAATCCAGTTAGCACTCAGCTAACTGCAGAGACACCCTCCCACAGGCATGGACAAAACAGGGATCAGTTGAAAGGGATAATTGTGTAAAACACTCACTGCCCTGCAATGTACCCAGTGCCTGAATGTACAAAAAAAGTGCTATGGAAGATACTTAGTTTTTGCCACAACTCAGACCAACACAGGAATTCACTACGAGTGTTTCCATGGGACAAAGGCAGGCTCTTCTGATGGTTTGCAATTTACCATTGTATTTCCTTTTATTTGGACTGAAGAATATAATTTAAATGATTGCTCTCAGTGACGCTTTGATTTGCCTCATCAGGACGATTCTGAACTTGCATGATCGTACGTTACAAAGGGAGACATTAGCATGGAAAAGCACGATTAGAAGCACACAATTGCAAATGGTACCTTCAAGGTCTCATCAAATTCTGGATTCACTGTGCTTTTTTTCACAGCCGTCTTCCGCTTGCTCCGAGGAGATTTATCAGGAAGTAAATAAACCTTGACATACCTTGTAGAAAGAGAGAAAGATAGATTGCAAGTGACCAGAAGGGACGTGGGAACGGGGAGGGGGAAATCAAACTGAGAAGAAAAATTAATTAGATGAGAGGAGTTTTTTCCATAATTCTTACACAATTTTATTGACTTTGTAATTTTCCAAGCAACAAAATGGCAATTTGTGATTTGTATCCTTTCTCAATAAAAGCAGACAGACTAAGGATCCCTGTATATAATTCAGTTATTGTGTTTCAAAATCCTCTTCTAATTGGGAAATAGATTAAGATCTGAATAGGAATCTTTTGGTTTCGTATGCTTGGCCTCTAATAAAAGACCGCTGAGGAAGCCACTCTGTCAGTTGTAGTGGCAGCTTTACCATGAAAACACACAGTACATTTTGTGCTCAAAGAAAACCCAAACCAAACCAACTCACTCAACTTGAGGACCATTGCTGCTTGATCATGAAGAAAAGATCTCACCTTTACAACACCAAGCAGCACATAGCAAGAAAAGTATAATCCTACAAATAATACGTAACTCTTCCTAACTCTTACAAATGCTAATTGTTCTAACGGCCACTAGAACGCAAGGGGAAGACTCTCTAAAGTGCTCAAAACTGCCCTAATGTTCACTCAATGAAAACCAGTGAAGAAATTTCTGGAAGCAGAGTTGGACCAATATCAAGCGTCAATGATTCCTGTTCAAAGTTTCTCATGTGTAGGTTACAAACACTAATACTTAAAGAGTGCACTTCATATGAGTTCAGTGGGCTGTAGGTGTGTTACAGCTTCAAAACTCAAGTATATGAGCAATAGAGAGCACTTGCTCACAGCCTGGCACAGAAAGGAGCCATTGTTAGCACAATACTAAGTTTTTTTAAACTGTACTTGTACATATATCAGATATTATGATTAAACCAATTTTAAAATGGCCTCTTGATTAACTTACTAAGTAAATAAAATCAGCTGTATCTCATATGGTCAGTGCAGAACTTACACATCTTCCCTATTCTTTCCAAATTTATCCATAGATAAAACTACTTTTTAAAATATTCAGGTATTAGAAGTTTTAGCCTCTTGCTTTATCGCCCCAGATCAATTTAATTAAGAAGTAGCCAGTCAGAGCTAAACAGTAGCCAGCCAAGAAGCTAAACAATTCCACAGGTTTAAACATCAGTTGAAAGTCTGCTTTTTGGCGAGTGAGCACACTGACCGCGCTTTTTCTGTTGGCTTGGAAACCAATAGAAATAGATAAATATAGTCCAATAGAGAACATAATGTTCACTACATGGCACTTCCCACATTGCCTTTCAGGCTTCCTGCAACTGTTTTCCTGGCTTAATTAGCAGGGGATTTAAAGAACCCTGAGACGCTTCTGAAGTGCTCCCAAACTGCCCTGTTTCATGAGCTGCTGTTCCGCCAAGGCTCCTTTCGTCACCAAGCTCATCTTTACAAACGACCTCTTGCAAGGTGTGCAAAAGCCATACTGCTTCTAGGTGAGAGGTGACTGCAACTCCTCAGTTCCAATGTGATCATTAAAGTGCCTGAATGTGGTGTGACAGCAGAGGCAAGAACAGGTAGTTAGGTATTCTACCTGGTGATTTTCCAAGAATGATTGCTGCAGTGTCAGAGAGGATCATTTAATAAACAGACAAATTGCCAAGGCCGAACTATCCAACCCAAAATTGCTATGGAATATTTTATCCACAGAAGTAGGTATTTCTTCCTCTTACAATGATACAGGACTACCAAACAGCTTTAGATCTTAAAATGTGTTGCAGTATCTGAAATTTCTATTCTTATTACAGAAGATGGAAGCACAGAAAAAGTACCGCAATCACCCAAGGACCCACAACGAGGCAGGAGATGAAGCAGGAACATGATATCTCATGTTTTAGCCATTTATGTATTAATTTTGTGGGCACAACTAAAATCTGAACAGCTGTCCCAACATATATATCATACATACGTACATAACTACCTTAAACCCAGAATATTTTCCTTGTTTTCTAACTCCTCTACAAAATACTTACGGGTTACATTTTTTCTTCTTCTCTTCTCCATAAGCAAGGTTCTTGCATCTCTTGATGCAAATTTCTAAGATGGAAGCTTTGAAGATGTATCTTATGGCAAATTCTATTTCTCCTGTGACGTTAGCCTTGCCAAAATTGCCAGATTCAGTGCAAGTGCTGTTAAGACTACACAAACTCCCCTAAGAAAAGACAAATGTTTGGTAAAAGTTTCAGATCAAACAGGACAAAACATTTATTTCCCTCAAATGGGAACATGAATATAGACCTACTGAAAAATTACAAAGATTTAAGATAACTTCTATAAAATATTCTGTTGCTTCCATAACAGGCCAGGGAATTATGACAGTAAGTGCTTTGCCTTTTTCTCTTCAGGAAGCTCTCTAAGCCAAGGCAATGCTTTCATAGGTAGCTTCTAGATCTAGAAATTGACTCCAAATAAAACCTCTATGCGACTTCCCATGAGAAAACGGGACGCATCCGAAAGGAAGAGAATTAAAAACCCTCTGAAATCGAAGAACATACAAAACATTGAGCTCATAGAAGGGAACACTGCCAAGACATCAGGTTCTATCATGCACTAAAGCAAACAAAAGTGACCCTGCACATCCAGTAAATATTCTACAAGATCCCCCAATTCCATGTAACAATGACATACTCCATACTGCAGCAGACTGTTCAGGAAAGATTAAAATACAAAGACATGCAGCTGTCGTATGTTCATGGATAAAGAAGGTGTTTCCTAGCTCACCTCAGCCACTTTGTATTCCTTTCATTTACTTTTGCCTAGGGGGATGCCATCCATCCACATATATAAACAACATTTGTGCCTAGCATTTACAGAGGCCATGGAACGGCAACGAAGGAAGAGACACATAGCTTTGTGGTGTTATCTAGCCTTCACTGTAATTTATTATTAACTAAATGAAAATATTCTGGTTTAGTCCATATTTGTTTAGAATTACATTCTTTAAGGTGAGCCCCGGAAACTTTTTACACAGCATATTTCATAGAGACACAGTCATTGTTGTGATTAATCTCACAGTAACAGTGCCCTAGATTGCTAAAATACGTGTGTTAGATCGCTCCTCCCTCTGAACATAAACACCAACCCACACAGGACTGGTTAACCAAGGAGTTCTGCATTGCACAACCCAGCAGCTAAGAGTGCAGGGGAGTGTTTGTAAGATCTTATCTCTCTGCCATGCAAATGCTCTTCTTCGTTTGTGCAACTTGCCAAATATTCATTTCAAAATTCACACCAAGAGCTTCATTAGATTAAAGAAGCGACCTAGTCTATCTTATAAGTTCTAACTTACAAACTTGACAAGAGAAGGGTCAGGTGCTTATTAAGGAAGTCTCAAGAAGTGTTAGGGCTGTTTCGACTCAATGCTTGTTGCATGTAATCTTGCTCTGTCCTCAAAACGTGTATCAGTGTAATCAATCTCCACTGCAGCTTTGTTCAGCTCTGCTCTTTCACTCTCTGACACATTTTTATTCACCTGTCCAGAAAATGCTCATTTTCCTCTAAAACCCTTCTTGACATAGGAATGCGAGTAGATTTCTGTCTTAGCTCTTATATCCTAAAAAAGCCCTGCAGAAATCCCTAACATTTATTCAACAGAATCTGTTATTTATTTAGAGAGGCTGGATAGGTGTTCTGATTAATGATGTTTGAACTGAACATCACTACACGTCTGCCACCTGATTAGGAGTCACATACATTCAATGTAGAAACCGCTCATCCTTTTTTGTTCAATGAACAGGGATCTAGCAAAGACTTAATGCATTGCACTCCTGCTGGCGTGACTGGAAGCAACGCCAGCTGATATTTTGGCAGACACATTTTCATGGAACAGTAATCAACATGCAACACTCACCCACAGAAGAAAGTTTAAGACAGTACAAAATATTTCACTTTCAAGTCTGGGCTGTCTATAGCCCTGTTCAAATTAGCATCACAAATATCATCCAAATTCGTTATCATTTTGTCAGTTTAACACCTCAGGCTCCACAGTGCAGTAAATTATGAGAGAGCACCAAGTGTGTTGTGTTTTTACTCCTCTGCCAAGTGAGGAGGCTGGTTTAATAGTGATTCCCTAAAAGTCATTTTAGTTCCCTTCTTTATAATACCAGTCATAGATCCTTTGGATACCTCACCCTGCTCAGCCTCATCACTAATACACAGAAATTCGCTTCCTCAGTTAATCACAGAGACTTTAAAGCATGTGCTGAATTAATTTATAACTGGCTTCCCTCTCTCTCAGTTGCAGTATTCAAAATGTCATCCATCAGAGTATGATTCAATGCCATCCCCAAAACCTATGAGCTGTTCCCCTGGCATCCTTCACCATCAGCTGCCTCTTCATTCACTGACACTGACATTCAAATTTCCACTGACATTTGAATTTCCACTGACATTTCCATTACCGTATTTCTTGCAGAATAACAAAATCCTTCAGTTAAATGAGGTTTTAACCTAGCTAGTAGGTTAGAAAGAACCACATTCACAATACAAACTGTAATACAAAATGGGAAGAATGTTAGTTGCATTTGCAAAGTTCAGAGGAAGCCGATCTATCAATTATTCATTATTAACGGAAATATCCATCTAGCAATTATCTATTATTAATTTTGATTTGGTTTGCGCTGTAAAAAGTTCACAGAGTTACTATGAGGGCACTGCCAAAGGCGGGCACTCTTCCATCAGATACAAACTCAGGTAAAATTCTTCCTTCCTTTTGCAATACAATCCAAAATACGCCAGCATTTTGCACAAGATCTTAGCTTTTATATCTGTCCCCACCCCGCAACTTACGTATCTTCTGCCATCACAGAAAACTGCATCACTCATGGGACTGGTTGTTATGTCTTCTTCCTCCTTGCGGTTCCTTTTGGTCAGAATTTCACTGTCATGTTGAGCACCAGTGATGAGCTCTTGAAGACTGGGGGTACTTTTCATCTGTAAGAAATTCAGCGAGTTGGGTTTTTTTAATTTAAGGAAATGCCATGACTGCTTCTGGAACACTATCAGGAGAAAATTCAGTAATAGCTACAATTCACCCATCAATAGCACACAGGGAGCTTTCAGACAATGTAGTAATGTCATTTAAATGCTGATTTACAACTCTCCCATCCCAGCTAGCGGTACATTCATTACATTCATAATTTTCCAAAATCAACTTACCATCACCTAATCTAAGGATCACTACCACTGCAGTTACTAACAACAGACTACTAATAACACACCAGAAGTAGCAATATACTAATAAATGGCTTATTAGCCTTTAACAAAACAGTAATGTTGCAAGAAAAAAAAAAAATCTCGCCTCCAGGAAATTAAAAAAAAAAAAACAAACCAAAAAATAGTATTTTGCAATAGGCATGACCCACACCTGTGTCTACCCATGCAAGAAGGAACAGCCGTTGAAAAAGACTGACAAATTCTTATTTAGCTCTGATTATAGAAAAAGTTTAAATACCTGAGGCAGTCTTGACTTTGCTTTAACTAAGTCTATTCACCTTTCCAATTTTCCAACAAAAACACTGATACTTCATGGAAAATTAAGATATATAGTAACAAAACTCCCTGAGATTTGTGTTTGGCCACCTCTGTTACCAATAGGAACAGTTAATAGAACCAAGTGCCAAAAGACTAATACGTATATGCTAGAAATATGCTGAAAATAGATTTTAGCTCATTCTGGCACACAATTACCACTGGATAATACAATCTATGAGAATTATGTTCCCAGTTTCATGGACAGGAATAGAGTGAGGTAAGAAATTTTATTGGGTTAGGATCTAAGAAAATAATATATTAAAAAAACCCTAAAATTGCAGAACAGGGATTATCTGAAAGTCTAGAAACAATGTAGCGCGACTGAATGAACAAAAGGATTATTTGCACAGAAGAAACAGATAATATATATTTACATGTATCTTGCACCATCAGCAGAAAGCACTGAAGAACAAGGGCAACAGAGGAGATAATACATTGAGATTACTTCTGAAAAAAACAGGATGTGCAAAACCCAAAACAGCACGCTGTTATTATAACACACAGAAATTGTTATGTGTAATAACTGCCCTACCTTGAGAACAGATGTAAGAATTCATCAAGCTCCCTAGCGAGAAGGAAACAGACAGAAAATGCATAGGGAATGTAGTCTCAAAAAACCCAAACGAAAACAAAAAATCCTATTTCTCAGCAGAGAAATTGTCTTCTGCTTTATAAAATCGCAAAACACCACCAGTTTCACTTGGTAACCAAAAAAACCCTACGGCACTTTGAATTTTAGCTACTACTTGGATCAGAAAGACTTCTGTACTGCATTAAACAGCATAGAAGTGATGGACATGGCAACGTCACCGCCAGTGCTAAACTCAGGTCACGTAAGCAAGGCTCCCCCAGCCCAGCTCTAATGCCCGCAGCAGCACCCAGCGCAGCGGGGGTACCCACAGCCACTGGCACACCACAAACAGCTTCCAGAGCTTGCACAGGTCTGCTTTTTCCCCAGTGAGACAGCTCTAAATGCAGTTCCTTTAATTAACTCAGAGATTCGGATGGTGAGAGGCCCTACAAAACACTACGCAATTAAACTTCCTAAATCCAGGTTTTACACTGGCTGGCATTTCTTGCCATTGGTTTGGTTTTCACTGTTACTTACGTTAAATCTATATAATGTCTTTCAACTTTAATCCAAAGGAATCAAGCTCCAAACATATCACAAATCTGGGAAACTTACTTAAGAGACAGGCAGTACTCTCGAGACTGAGGTGGTGCCCCACTCACACCCTGCACGTTCAAAACGGCAGAGTTTCAGCTATTACTTCCCAGTCATTCCTGGGAGAAAAACACACACTTTCCAGAGGAAAAGAACACTGTTTTGATTGATCTTTTGAAAATGAAAGTTCTTTCTGGGGTGGAAATCACAGTAAGATTTCTACATCACACTTTGTTATAAATTTGAGTAATTAGTAGTTTTGCAAGTGTAATTTAGAAGACATTCTCTCCCTAAACTTACATCAAAGATCTAATAAGGATGTAAACAGCTACCCTTATTAAAGGAAAACAAACAAGGAGGGAAAAGAAAAACATAAATGGAAGAATAATACAGCACTGCCTTTGACAGAGACTAAAAATTATTTTTAAAATCACAGTAAAGATGCAAAAAGCCATCCCATAAGTGCAGGGGCAAATGACTAACATTTTCTTCAGTATTAAAATAACCCTAAATCACAAAGATGGCACTCGCAAGAAAATAACAACAGCAATTCTTGCAAAACTAAAACTGTAGCTTAAATATAGTCTGACTGGTTTGAATGAAACAGAAGCTCCCTGACTCAGAGAAACAGAACTCTGACACAAACAACATTGAAATCTATCTTTCAAAATCCTTAATGCAGAAGTTGATGCAACTAAACTCCTAAGTCTTTAAATGAACACTTAGGAATCCACACAAGTGATCTGGAATCTCTTACTAATACATTCCTCAAGCCAAAGAATCCATATCCATCTTTTAAACATGACAGGCTGTGTGTGATAAGCACGCGGCGAAGCACAGTTTGAGTTCATATCATCTCCAGCTTTGATGCTTTTCAACGCATTAGAAGATCACTGCTCTGCCAGTGGAATAAAGCAACACTGAAGTGTGGTTTGCCACAATGAAAGCAACACTAGGGTAGTTAATAATTGTTGCCAATTTAGTTTATAATATAATTGCACGCAAAAATACCAGAACTAATTTTGCAGAGTTCACAGGCCTTACTGAGCCAACGCAAACCGCTAGTCCCTGCCGTCTGCCATCCTGTCTCTTCCATTTAGTAACACCTAACACTTCAGGGGCAAGTGAAAAGTGTGCACCAAGGAGCTGTGAGTAATATTGGCCATGAGGTCTGGCCCAAACTAGAAGCTTTTCTCAGCATTTAATTCAGGCACTTAGCTGACCACGTTTACCTCGTTCAGATGAACGAGGCAATTCAGGAAGTACCCACTACGTGGAAAACTGGTATGGGCAAAGTGCAGTCACTTGAGAGGTGAAAGTGTACAAAACAAAATCTCCAGTGTAACTTTAAAGCCAATACGTGACATCACCTTCAGCACAATTTGTGGAAAAACAGATGACTGGATTTTTCTCAGACTCCTCAAGGAAACACTGAAATCTAGAGACTGTAACCAAAGCAAGGGAAGTTGCCCAACAACTAACAGCACTCAACGTTTTCTCCTTGCCAAGTTAACAAGCGCTCAGCAAGTGTCAGGATAGGTTTTGGATGGTCATAGCTTGGTCCTATTCAGCCGCAAGAGGGGGAGGAGCAGGACAAGAGACAGAGCGCCTCCCTGCATGCCAACAATCACACAGAGCAAACATCAATCAGCCTCAAGAGAGTCCATGAGCTCCCAAGAGCAAAGCGGCCCATCCTCTCCCTCCCTATGCAAGGGTCTTTGTAAAACCTCAGTCTAACGTTTCAGCTCTGGGCTGAGAACAAGTGTGCAGACTCAGTCAAAACATCTTGTGCAGAATCAGTGTTGTGGCCCCAGCCGGCGATCATTCACTGTGTAAGTCATCACCTTACAAATACTTTCCATTCCAGAAACAGCCCTTACAGCTCAAGTGTGTACAATAATATGAATACAGTTCACTGTCTACAGTAATATAAATACCCTGCTTGAAATGTTGATGGCAGTGTCAGACTGGCTCCTTCTTTGCTTCCTTCTTTCCACATTCTGCCCATAATGAGTGGTTAGGAGGTGTCTGTCAGCCATATCATTCTGGGACTTCGAGATTTCTGAAGTGAAAATAAAGAGAGAAGTCACTACAACAAACACTGCAAGCAATCCTGTAGATTTATAGGCTAATTCTGTAGCTTTCAAACTTTTGTCCTGCAATTTTAGTATTGATCTCCAAGACTAAGAAACAGATGGAAGGCAGGTGCTTGTCACACTTGGTGTAGTTATATTTTGCCTACCTAAATCTTTCCTGTTGTTTCAACTGGAAATTATACTCCTTGCTTCCTATCATTAGAGTCGCTGAAAGAAATTGTTATGTGCTATCAAATACAGTTTCCTTGCAGAAGTAGCTGCTACAGTCCTTGTATATAATTTGATTTGTAAAGCAGTTTGTTTTGGTTCAGGATAGAAGCAAGATCATTATAACAACATGTTGTGTTCACAACAATGGAAATTATAAAGCAGAGCACATTGGAAAATATTTAGAAATTTATCCAAAATATGGATGAAAGGAGAGATTACACACGCTGGTCCCAAACCACATATAATTTGAAGAATATGAGTAGCTTTCATTGACTTCAATAACATTACTCATATGGATATGCTTATGTCAATACTTAAGTGCCTGATTAAATTAGCACTTCAATAATATCTAGTTTATTGTCAAATAAACCCAAAGGACAAATGGGCTTCAGCTCACCACTTTTTGCTTCTTATTCCTCAGGGTACAGTCAGATTTTCACTTAAAGGGAAGGGCAGAACTCATCCATGATTTCTAAAGTTGAAAACTAGAAGGCTTAGCAGCACACACTTTGTTGTAAATCCCAGATAATCTCTCATGAAGAATTAATAACTTATAAGTGGTACATCTAATAGCTATCATATGTTTAATTCATACAGAAGAATTTCTCTCACATCATGAGCCTCTGTGAGGATCCTCAGAGAGCAGACAATAAATCATTGTTGTAGTCAAAAACAATGGCACTCTTAGGTGTGATTTTTAAAGCCACTTTGTGTTAGTTTTGTTCTTAGTAGCAATCAGCCCTCAGATGTTTGCTGTACTCTGCGTACACCATTAAGGCATCAGGTGACATATTCACAGGCAGGCTCAATTAAGTCATCTCTGACTGTAAATGAAACCAGGACTTTAAAATACGCAGTGAAATCAGAGATCATAAGAGACTGGAATGAGAGATCTAATGGAGTAGATAGATACAATTTGAGTAGCTTGACCAGCAGTAGAAGAAGAAACGCAAGCCTGCCTCACGCCGTCTTCAAACGAAGAGATTACAGAACAGGCTATTGGGAGAAAAAATATGATTGTTCAGTTTTCACATCTATTCCTCCCTTTGGCTTCTCTAAACAGATGGTCAGTGAGATGGACACTACCTCTAGCATCAACGGCAATTTTGCACTGCAGATAAAACTATAACCAGTAACTGATTTTACATTCGCCACAATGGATTTTAAATGGTTGCTGTCAAACCACACTGGAACAGGAGGTAACAGCGTAAAGAGCAGACTGTACAACGAGACAGCTGCATGTGCTAGTCCTTTGTTCCTGCTGCTCTCAGACACAGACACACATCGGCTCCAGTGATACAATCAAAGATAAAACCAGGTTCTCCAGGTTTATTTACTGCAAGGCTCAAGAGCTGGGTGTATTAAAAACCTCTGCCAACCGGGACTTTTTTTATCTAGATAAGATATAGAGTACTAACTTTAGATACTCGTGACACAAACCATTTATCAGCACAGTACCAGATTTCATTATGAGGCCATGTGGTCTTAAAGAGCTATTTTCTTGAGTCAAGAAGTCCAAGTCTATAAGACTTCCTATACCTTTTAATTATTGACTTCAGTGATTGCAACAGCCTGTTATTTGCTCACAAATTAAAAAGTTCTACCCTAAGTGAGGATGATAGCACCTTAGTGGGGTTTCACATACATCTGAGGCAACAACTTGCTGCCATCCCTCTCTGCAACCACTGCTCTTCCCTCCTCAATCCCTGGCTCCGGGACACGTAGCGCAGCACCCTCTGTTGTGCAAGCTCCAACATACATTACCTACCTTCAGCCTATTTAATTCACTAAATCAGCAGAAAAGTACCTATGGGTTTTGTCTGGGTTAATATTCTGCCCTTTTAATCACTTTCCAGAGGGGTCCAGAAACACTGATGTTAATTCAAGTTGACTGACGGCAGCTTAAGGCGAGACACAGAGAGAAGAAAGATTCTTTTGGTAGCAGTGAACTATTAGATGAGCTTGCTGCAGTCCTGACAGGCTTTACCAGTAACTGTGGGATATGATCAGACTTCAAACTAACAGAAAGAAAAGTACTTTTCATCCAATTTTGTGCTGCCTCAGCTACCTGCTTCCAGCAACGCAGTATTTTACACCACCCTGCACAAAGCTCCTGTTCAAGAGAGACAGCCATTACGTCTCTGCATAGCTTAGTACGTGTTCACACAGACACAACATTAAATTTGTGTAGTTAAAGGAGAACAGGCCTTTAGGATGGATGGAAGAAGTTAGAGGAGAGACCAAACAAGAGCTAAGGCAAGAGTTAAGGGGACAGGCACTAAAGCCAAATCAATTCAGGTCTAATCGCACAAGGGTTTATGTCTAAGATGAAGCAGTAAGAAAACACTATGATTTGTTCAAAATACATGCAAATCTGCAAGCCCTTGTAATCTTCAGACAGCTCAGAAGTTGTTCTCCTCTGGTCACTGATGCCTTTAATTTGTTCTTCCAAAGGCTGGCTGTCCTCAGGGCAGTTACCCTTAGAGGCGCAGACTGCCTGGAGAACGCAAGGAACCAAAAGTGTCAGAATGAAAAAGCAGTGGTTAAGGCTGGCTGGGTCTCAGAAGTATGCACTGAAAAAACTCCACACAGACAGACAGACAGACAGAGAAGAGGAAGGAAGTCCTCTTAAAAACTGCCAGTGAATTAAAACATTAAACTCTGCTACCACTATGCGATGGATTCTTTGGCAGGGTCAGCTGGGGTTCAGTCAGTCAGATAACACCAAGATCATGGCAATAGAAAGTGGTTATCGCACTGTACTAACGTGAGTTAAATCTACTGCGTCTGAACACCCAGCCAGCTTAAAAATAACATTATACAGTCTTTTCACATCCGTACAAGAACGGCATTCTAGTTGGTATCATCAGCTTGTTAAACAACTAGCAGAATACTGAAGGAGAATTAGATTTAGTTTCAGGTTGGCTCAGTCTTGGCATTGGCCGTTCCAGCCATTACTCAATATCCTTTGTTTATAACTATTTTTTGGCGAACACTTGGGCAAAAATATTGAAATATTTGACTACATTTCTCTAGAATGGCAAAGCAGTGAAAGCTACTTACTTTTTATATGTGTTGTGAGAGACAAAAACAAGTTTTCCACAGATTTATTAAAACTTTTAGACTGTCCGAGTTCCTGCAAATGGGAGATAAGAGTAAGAAAGGACAAAATATTTGCTGTTTTAACGTTTCCATGATCACATATCTACGGACCACAAACCAACCAGATGGTAAGGCTGCAGCCCCTTGCTCGTTTCTGCAGAAAAATATCTGAGGACACATGTTGACATACTAACATATGAAGATGCAAAGCAACCTTTTCGTTCCCATACTATTTGATATATAAGTGGAATTCTTTGCAGGAAAATCACATAGCAATTTCATAAATATAACTAATTATATCACTGATTTGTTGTAATGTATTTAATATGATGAACTGAAATAGGGATTTAGTGTCATTTCAATGAGTTCTGAGCCACGTCCTGCTGTTCATCCCACTAGAAACTTTAATGCAAAGGCAACCGTCAAATGTGCTGCTCTTCACTTAGTAATGAAAGTAACACATGGAACGATCCCTTTATAAATGACTATTGAATACCACACGATCATGGGCTCCTTCAGGCTGGAGGGGAGTTCAGCAGACCTCAGCCCAGCCATCCTGTAGCGAGGCGCCACGAGCTGGGCAAAATATTCTCATGCCAAGTAGAGAGGGTTAATCGCTTCCCTCAAAACCTGAAAACATGGCTCACGACAGGCTCTGACCTTTCTCTCCTACTGCTAATGCACAGGCACATAAGGCAGCACTTATATTGCAATATGACGCTCCAGCAGTTGCTATTTACCGCATTTCTGTGGCTGGCCTGTTCATTTGAATGACACCGAGAGGTGTGTGTATGCTTCACAGATACGTACATTTACCATCACGCTGCTTCCTGCTGCAGATTCGCTGAAAGGAGGTGGAGTTGGAGGTACCACAGAAATTTTACTAGAAATTCAAGAAACAATAAGGGGTGAAACAATTAATATATTATGCTAATGGATGGATAAATAAACCACCTTCAGGCACAGCACCTTTATTATCCGTCTTTCCCGCAGTCTAAAGATCCATACTGAGTTGTAGCACAGGCTTATCACCTGTTCATAAGGGTTAGGACTAACTTTCTATCTTCTCAATCTTGGGCTGCTCTAGGCAGAATTATTAATTTAAAACAAACAGGAAGATCCAATTAGGAGAGGCTTCTTAACCTTCTACATGGTTGGCCGTATTAGGACCTGTGTCCTCAATATCAAAACACAGTTCCTGTGTAACGTACCCCATCTCTTTCATCTCTCTTGTTGTAAAAAGCCCAGGCCTGTGGAAAAAATATAATTATCTGAGTGTTATCATGGCATGACCACAGACCCTAAAGACAGCAGGTGAATTTCCTTTTTGATTCTCTTATTTTTACCACATCTAGGTAAAAGCAAGATCTTGTGCAGCCCTAGTTAGGAACATACCCAGCTGACTCGAAGTTTCCGTCTCATGCAGCTATGCCTCAACAGATAATTATCATAAAATGGTGCCTATATTTTTGTATCTTATTTTACTTTTTTTTTTTTTTTTAAAGAAAGAGGGTTTCTTTTATACAATATCATTTAAGTAGATTGTTTTTTCATTATCTGTCACTGGTAATAACTTAAATATGGTCAGGCTTAGGCCTCAAGTCAAAGTATTTATTCAGTGTTAACTGGATTTTTTACTCATTTTAAGTTTTAGCAAGCAGATGTGCCTTACTAAATACAGACCTTCTTGTCTACTATTCAGTTTAAAGCTACTGAGTAAACAATATCTGCCATTGAGCAAATAATGATGTTGTTGCTGCTACACCTAGCAAATAATTTTCCTCTCTGATAATTCCAAAGTAGTGCATAAATTGGAAAGATCATGGTGTAAACATGTATGCAAAAAACATGAGCAGATGTAACAAAAACACTGCATGTCCCTTCATTTCAGTAAATAAGAAACTATCTCTCTAAACATAGTAGTCTCTTTTGTACCTGAGACCCTTTTTCTGGACTGTTGAGAAATAAAAATGATAATTTTTCAATATTTTTATCATTTGTATTCCAAATTTTCATTTTTCTTATTAAAAAACACCCACAAACTGCTGGCTGGTTTATAAAATACAATATATTGTCTATACAAATTCTAAAACCACTTGTCCTTTTACGAGTCTTACCTCAGTTTCTGGTAAGATTTCAAGATCTTTGCACCAACTGTTTCATGTCTGCCTGTCAAGGAGGAAAAAAAAAAACCAAACACCCAAAGGTCAGTTAGCAACACCTGTACAAAACTTTTCAAAATCAGTGCCTTTTCAGGAACTGCCCAGAAGCTCAAACAAATGCAAGTCAGGAGTGAAATGAACCCCACCTGACACAAAAGAACACGTGCCAAGCAACACACAAGTCTCTCCCAAATCACAAACTCTCACATGATTGCACCTCCCCTACTCAGACCAGCTCTTCACAAGTGCTGAGGACAATCAGGTTCGGGTGCTGCCAGGCCCATTCCTGCAGGTTGCGAAGCGTCCTCCGCCTTCTGAGGTGCAGGAGGCACGCAGCGCACAGACCCACTGCACTGAAGCCCACTTCAACCAGAAAACTCAAACACTATGGAAAGCTTGAAAATGTGCACAACAGTAGCACGTGGTAACCTCTTGCATCGTTCAAAAAATTCCTACTGGACCTGAACAATCAGGAAAACACATGACGAGCTCACAAACACGAGCAAAACCCTTCACTAAAGCCACTCCTTTGGGGAAAGGGCAACCACGCCACATTTCACAGGTGAGCAGCCACATGTCAAGAACACCAAGGAGCAAGCACTCCAACAGGCACAAACAGTGAAGACTCAAAAATGTCGTTTGCTCCCAACTGACTGCAAACAGAAAGAAGGAGCTAAATGCAAGTAACAAATGGTCAACTGAAAATACCTGGAGCGGCTTTTCACTCTGGACCACTCCTAATACAGAACGCAGCACCTGACCCTTGCCTTGCTGAAGATGTCATTAATTACAATGTAAGTAGCAGACCTTGGTGGTGGCAGAAACAATAATCAATTTATTGATGTTACAAATCTCAAGCAGAACTCCAGACTTAATACCCTGTTACCTTTAAGTAATATTTGCTATCTTGATTTATTGCAGCATTAAATGATTTCTTAGATTTTTAAATTTTTTTGGTCAGTAAAGGCAATTACCACTTTTGTGAAAATATTATTCTTTATTTAGGTAAGAGCTACACAAAATTAATAAAAGTCATGCTGAGGTAACTTTTTTTTTTCTATTCTGCAGCATGAGAAAACTTCATTATAACAGGTATTTTTTCAGTTAAACTTGTTTTAGAGGGAATACTTCACTTGTGTTTTCAAACCCATAGAGGGCAGTGTCGCTCCAGGCTTGACGCGTACATAACCACACAGGCTGCTGTGTTTGAACGTTTGCCACTTTAACCCCTTTAATTATATCAGTTGGTCTAATCAAAAGGAGCTAAACAAAACATATTTCTCCCTGCAGGCTTATCTTCTGCACATCCTTAGATCTTTGTGACTTCAACAGTATCACTAATAGTCTAAGCAAGAGGCTTCAAGCATCCGCAAAGCTTTGATAATGCAAGGAGAGAACTCATTTATTTTACTGGAAAGAGGGATGGTCAGTACCCTGCAGAATCAGATTCAGTGATTGAGAACAATGTAGCATTTTTCCAGTAACTATGAGAGACTTAAAAACACCAGCTTTAGACTTGCTGAAAAGTACACGAGGAAATATTACAAACAATGGCTATGGAATACAACTGTACTTCACAAGATGAGTCAACTCATACTTTAAAATCATAAGCTGGGTTAGCTAGAATGTAATTCAGTAAAATCTTTCAAATTCCAAATGAATTGTTGTAGCAGGAACTGTAGCTCAGTTTCTTAATATGCCACCTGCTGTCTTTTGTGAGTACCTGCTACCCAAAATTTGCTTGATTATTCTCTGCCACTTATAAACTTCTTCCTAGTCAAGTTTTTCAAGAGATATTTAAGGTCTAGTGCTTTCCTTTTTACCAGCTCTTCTTAAATCTAGGCACATGCAGCTACTGGAAGTGAAACTGTAGCATTTAGCTACAGCCACACAAAAAGTGAAATAGTTGCTTATCTGAACAAACAGCGCTTCCAGGAAAACAGGAAGGAAATCCCCTCCACCTCATTAGTCACTGTAGGTGAAAACGAAGGCTAACAGCCCCTTGGTTGGTGAAACACAACCCCCATAGGGCAACCCATCTACATACTTTATAATTTCTTTCAGGGCTCTGTATATTTAATTTTACTGAAGAGACTGAACACAAGGCAATGGCACAGCTGGCTGAAAGTAAAGAAAGAGTAAGCATGCAGCTCTGCTGATTTATAGCTATACGTGGGGGGAGTTATTCCATTCTGTCACTTCTTTTAGCTTTAAAACTTTCTCAGGGAAAACAGCTGAAGTTTTAACTTTGACAAGCAAAGGATGCAAGAACATTTCCTTCCTCCACATATATTTTAACATCTCTATATTCACTTCATGTCATTGTATTTCTCAGAAGACTTAAACGCTCATTAATCCAAATTGATATGGCCAGCAATTTTATTATTCATACAAAATAAATCACACTTTTAAATGCGCTCTGCTACTTTGTGTTTGTGTTTTACTTGGTGCAGAGACAGATGCACTGCATGATCATTTCATACAAATCTCTCACCAAGTGGAGGAAACATTACATACAGTGGCAGACTACGTTCTGGGTTTCACTTAGATGAGGACTACACATTGCAGAGTAGTTATGGTCTGTTCCAGCGATTACCTTCTCCTGGATATTTCTTTGCTCGTTCCTCAAAGAACCATTCACCAGCCTTTATTCTCACATCTCTGAAAAACAAGCAAAAGACATTTGAATCAACATTTTCCAGAGCGCATTTCTTCAAATGTTTGATAACCTTTTAACAATCCAACAATCCTTCTTAACACTACCATAAAACTAGGATTTCGTGACTGCTCCCTCCATTGACTGATTTTGTTGAGGATCTGCAACCAAGAGATTCCTCCTCCCCATTAATCTCCTTTCTCCTTTTCGCTGTGTAGGACTGCCCAGGGAACGCAACGCTCACTGCTCCAGGGGCTGCTCTGAAGCCAAGAGCCTGGGTCCACTCCTAGGCTTTTTCAGGAAAATATACTCCAGTGGTAACCAAAACTCAAAATTATCATTGGTCAGAACTTGAAAAAATCTATTCATAGAATCACAGAATGGTTTGGGTTGGAAGAGACCTTAAAGATCATCCAGTCCCACCCCCTGCCATGTGCAGGGACCCCTCCCACCAGCCCAGGCTGCTCACGGCCCCATCCAACCTGGTCTTGAACACCTCCAGGGAGGGGGCACCCACAGCTTCCCTGGGCACCCTGGGCCAGGGCCCCACCGCCCTCAGCGCGAAGAATTTCTTCCTAATGTTTAATCTAAACCTTTCTCCTTCCAATTTAAAGCCGTTCCCCTCATCCTGTCACTCCAGGCCCGTGTAAAGCGCCCCTCCCCAGCTTTCCTGGAGCCCCTTCAGACACTGGGAGGCCACTGTGAGGTCTCCCCAGAGCCTTCTCTTCTCCAGGCTGAACAACCCCAGCTCTCCCAGCCTGTTCTCAGAGCAGAGGGGCTCCAGACCTCGCATCACCTTTGTAGCCCTCCTCTTACATTTCTTAGTCATTTTATTTTTTTCCTCAGCGGGGTAAACAAAAGGCGTTAAGTTGCGTTTACCACAACTGCTGCACTCCTTACCCTACCTGAGATTCGCAGCCTTGATGTAAAGCTCATGGAAGGCAGCAGCAGAAGTCTGCCTGATTTTAATGGACTTTGTATCGTGACTAAACAAGATTAAATGTGCAACCCTTTTGCTATAAAGAGAATTTCAATGACAGCTGAAAATTCCTCTATATTAGGAGGACAAAAAAAAGGTAATTTCCTCAAGTAAAAATGTCTTTTAAAGCATTTAAATAATGCTCTCCTAGTTTTACCATTAAATATCTGGATAAGAATATGAAATAATTAAGGCTGCACAGCACTACGCAAGGCAGCTTAACAACTAGCTACCCTCTACAGGGGATTTCCACTGCGGCCACCAAATAACTGGAAACCAATTTAAAAGAAGAGGAAGTGGAGGGAGGTACCTAGAGGAGGAGATGGAAAGTTAGCTTTTTAACCTTTCCTTTTAGTCCTTCTGACACAAAGCCCAGACAGTGAAATATATGCACCAAAATCTAGTAACTGCTTTGTATCAAATACAGATGGAGCCAATCTGCCTATTTTTACGTATAAATTGCGAATAAACCAAAGATTGGGAGAACACATTTTTAGTGATAGTTTATAGTGTCTTCCAAGGTATAGAAAATGACTTCAAACTAGTAGTAGAAATTCATATAGCTTAAGATCGATACCTTGCCTTACATTTCTCAGGCATTATTTAAATCTCATTTGTGCATCTTAAGAGGGAGTGAAGTGATGTTATCTTGTGTTGGCACAAAGTAAATTTCATCCAAATCCTCATCCTTAGCACGGGGGTACACATCATCCAGCACAGCTGTTGATTAATTTTCAGAATTATATATAATATTATTTTTCATCAAAGGTGGAAATATAGCTAAATCATTTGGTTTAGAAAGATTCTGATGACTGGGAGGGATTGTGATGGAGCGCTTTGATACAAAAATTGTACCAGTACAGTAAAAGAAAGACTGCTTCTTGGAAAACAAAAAGCAAAGTGGTATAATAAAATAATAAACAACTAATTCAAAGTAAATAAACTTGAATTTCTGGGCACTTTTAAACAATTCCTGATAATGTTAATAATGCTTTTTGCAGCTTCTTATGATGCACTGCTTCAGTATTGAGTCAGGGCACGGAGTTCTATCTGCTGTTCAGAAGCTAACGACTGTTCCTATGCTTTGCCATTATTACCTTTGTCACGTTACCTCTGGTCTACCTTGAGAATCCATTTTGCTCAGTACAGGAAGGGAAATCTTGACTACACAAAGCATGATGCAAAATTCCTATCGCTTTCTTTGCTACTGGGACTTCATTCAGCATTTTCATTCCACCAGAGGCTTTGTTTCATTAATTGTTTGAAGCAACCAATACACAAAAGCAATGTGCATCTACTGGATAACCAGTGTAAACCAGCACTTATCCAAACCAGGAAACTTTCTTACCCATGAGCATAACAAACGGTGCATTTCCAAAGGCAGGGATTGAGGCAGACACGGCATTCAGAGCACACTCGATGGCTGCACCCGTTGCAAACAGCGCCCCTGTTCATCAATAACCCGAGCGATTTCTGGCAGCGAGCGCAAGATCTCTCCTGGTATTCATGGCTCACATTTCTTGATCCTTTCCACCGAAGCTGCTGCAGATGCAGTTTCAGTTTCCTAGTGGCCCAGATTAAAAGGAAAAAAAAATGAAATAGACCAAACCCCCCAAGTAAGTCAAAAGCTGATACCCTGGCTGTGCAATATCATTACTAGCAGGAGATAACGCCCTCCAGTTTGACCTCAATTGAGCACAGTCTGAAAACACCTACACGCAGCATTTTTGCTCTGTGACTGTATGTGCAACGGCAACTACATCTGTGCATCAAACAGAGTAACAGTCTGGTATAACTGGGGTTCTGTTCGGGTCAGTTATGTACGCTCTGGGCAAGGCAGCAGAGCTGCGTACGCGAGTGATTACGTACAAAAACCGAGATTAAATGATGCTCCCTTTCATTCAATGAAGTTTTTTATCATACTTATCCAAGAATCTAATGCTCTGTCAAGTAAGAATAATCATAACAAATGCATCACCTGAAAGTTAAATAAAAACTACATCAGATTGAAATATTGAAACCACTCCCTTTCATTCACTTTGCTTCCATCACACATACCAGTAATCCAGATCTATGCTTTCCGTTGTTAGTTACATCATCAACAGTTGCCAAGGATCTTCTAACCATTCAGACTTCATTTAGAACCCTTTACTTACTTTTCACAGTTGTTTATTATGTCCAGTAATACTCCTATAAATGTTTGCTGTAAACAACCTTTAAGTTTCTACATTTAAGAGACTAGTAATTCCTAACTCAGCAACACAAATCACCTGTTTTACACAGGGATGCAACATGACAAACCACGGCACAAGCTGCGAGGAAATCCTCGCCCTAACCGCAATACAAAACAAATAAAATGCTGGAGGATTATCCCTCATCCCTCATGACTGAGATACTTGCGTAGTATGAAATAACTAAATAAAGTCCTTTTCCTAACCAATGACACCTATTGAAGTTCTTAACAACCCTGAAACAGTGTGACGTGCTTGCCGCCTGTTGGATGTGAGAAGGGACAGCAATGGATTCAGCACAATGAGCAGGTATCCAACGATTCTTACTCCAGGCCAGCCACAGATCTGGACATGTTCTGTGTTACCAGGACTACACCAGCACGTGATGAGAATGCTATAAAGCCGTCGGAGGAAAAATAAAGGCAGCAACTGAGCTTCCTGTGAAGGTTACAAGTAAAATTCATCAAGTAGTTTACTCACTGAACATTTGCTCATCTTTACTGTAGAGCATCCAACAGTACCGTAAATCCAAGAGGCTCTGTATAATCCTTAGAATTCCCAAAGAATAAAAAAGCATTAGCTAGGAATATATTGGCAGGACAGTAACGAAGCAGAAGAGTACTTCTGAGAAAAGGGAACAGAAATACAGGACTAAGGGAAGAGCAGATACCTTATTCTTTCCTCTTCTGTTTTTCTCACCATCTGGTCGCGGTACAGGACTTCCAGAATAGCCTCTCGTTCCAGATCCTTAAGGAAGTTTAGATTAAATTCACAGGCCATTTTCCCCAAACTTCACTTATTTCGCAGACTTCTGTCCTGTGGTTCTACTACATCCAGAGCAAAGGATGCTACTTTATTGGGTATAACGTGGTCTGGGTGTTACTAAGTGCCTGCGCTCTTACTTGATTTGTGATGCGTTTCACTGTATCATAGCCTTGAAGAGCAAAATAACTGTGTCTGTCTTCACACAAGTCATCATTTAAGTGTCTCTGCTATCCAGGGACTACAAATAATTAGCAGGGTCACAGAAGTCTTGTCCTTTTCACGTTAAAGACCTTCTTGTTCTTTTGTTCTTTTTTTTTTTTTTGCTGAGAGTGCTTCCAAACAGATAAGAGCTTGCAGAAAGGTCGCAGAAAGGTCCCAGATAGAGCTGTAACTGTCACCAGATGGAGAGAAAATTCACAAGAAATGATGTAAAGGAGTAGGGGGATATTTTTTCTTTATTTGGTATTGTAGATTTGGGATTTCTGGGCCTAGAGGAAAAAAAGAAGAATACATGTGATTAACTCCTCTCCCCATCTCTTCAAGACCTTTCAAATAGCACGCAAAGACCACATTTTGCTATAGTCGGACCTTTTGTGCACTAATTCAGATACAGGACAGGTTTTAAGACAGTCCTGTTCTTCAGACAGCCTCACCACATTGTCCGTTTACGCTCAGCCATGTACCTTCACGTTTTTTGTACGGTCAACATAAAACAAGCAATAAGGAAGCCTAAGCCAATTTTGAACACAGGCCTACAGGCCCCATGACTGGAAAAGTCATACTCATTGAGACAAAAATCCCCTTTCTAATCTCATCTTAATGAAAAGACAAAAACATTGCCAGCCTAAGAGGAAAGACACCCTACGAGTCACTCATATCAACTACTTACATCTGTTAAGTCTAGATAGACAGTTTAACCATAGAATCATAAGGTTGGAAGAGACCTCTGAGATCATCGAGTCCAACCGTGCCTGTTGTTAATACAAAACCACTAAAAAGTTAAGGTATGTATTATTACCCAGCCCAGTGCACTAACCGTTCTGGCCCCAAACCGACGATGTGAATGTACAAATACATCAGAAGTACAAAACTAAAACAGAATCACAACTGCCTTTGGATATATTCTGTGACCTTCACTTTTGCAAAACTCCCATTAAAATAGAAAATAATTTTCATAGACTTTGCAGCAAAGCAGAGAAAGAAAATGATCATTCAATCTAATACAGCTTACACGCCCTATTCATTTTTAGTACCACTGACCGTGTTCAGTGTGCACTACAAGAAGTGCAAGAGAGTTTCACTTATGGTCCACCAAATATTAAATATGTACATATGAAAACTGTTTAAGTGTTTCAAACATAATCTGAACAAAATACATACAGTCCGGCTCTGGCAGAAGGTCTAAACACTGGGACAGAAGAGTAAAGCTTTCCCAGAGCAGGTACTGATGCTTCCCTGATGGACCTCGGCTGAGGATCTGACCAATGATCTGCATTACTGGATCATTATTTTAAAATACTGTCAGCTTTAAGTTTAAAATAAACACTAAAGCTCAGATTTACAGTGACAGTGTATTTTTGTCAGTGCAGGGAATCACTTTACATACAGCTCACCCCAGTGAAGTTATTTAATTCCACACAAAAAAAGCAGGTGATAATATAATTTGTATTTAAAAACAACGTGCATTCCCTTCTTTGATGTTTTTTCACAAAACCCTTTAACAGACACCAAAAAGACAAAGCATTTCATAGAAGCAGTATTAACAAAGAAGAAAATGAAAAAATATAGGTTTCCTGTGGAAACAAAAGAGACAGAGATAGGCATAATCATATTTTCTTTCCTTACCAACTGTAATTTCTCCGGAAATTACTCAGTTCAAACTTAAAAAGCCTGAGCAATTTTTTAACACAGTATACGTCATTTTCAAAAGCCCCTGCATCCTTCACCTACTTCCATCTTTTACCTCAGGAATACCTCCCAGGACTGACGAGCATGTTTAGAGCCTTCAGCTCCATTTAAGTCAATGCAATTTGAAAGAGCAGTCAGTACAAACCCAGTGTACTACCTGTATCTTCTGACAAGAATCCCACAGCCACGTGGGTTCCTGAAGGGGATCACAGGTGAGTCCTGGGACCCCAGCAGTGATCTTAAGGAAAAAATACGAATGTCTTACAGAGTTATTAAGAACATGTCACCGTAAAAGTTCCTAAGAGCAAGATCTGCAGTTCAGCAAGCACAGAAATAGTTGCTATTTGAAATCTTCAAATTCTTCAAAAAAGAACTACCTTCCTTCTTCACAGAAGAGCCCAGTTTTCCATATTTCAAGCCTGTTCTGGGAAATGAATCTCAATGTATGAAAAATATTGAGGTCATACAGAATCTTATTTAGAGAAGCATATAAATTGTTAAAAAAATATGTTTTAAGCCATTCAAGCTTGCATAAATTTAAATGTTGTGAGGAAAGGAACAAATTGGAGCCTCCCCTTTTTCCATTTTGTCTTGCTCAATTATTCTCCCTGGGAGAGAGGGGTTCTGCCCGAGCCAGAGCATGATTCTTCAGAAGGGCACTCAACCTCAGGCTGTCAGTGACACTGATGATTTGGAGGCTGGTGATGATACACAGCGCTATCAAAATTGCACCTGCACATTCCCACTGCTGGGGTGTTTTTAATCCTCATGAAGATATAAACTCAGACATTCCTTCCATTCTGTCAATTGTTTTTGCATATTCAAAGATAACTCAAACTCTAGCTTAACAAAGGAGGTAGATTTAAGAATAAATTAAGTACTTTATAACCCCAGATCCTTGTGTCCCACACAGACTTGCCCTTGTAATCATTTCACAGAGGTGTTCAAATCAGAATGAAACTACTTTCCTAACAGAAAGAAGAGATCTTTTAACACCAGAGCTGTGTGCATCAGTTTAGGGTATTGGCAGTGATAAAGAAGCGGTGTTTTCAGTAATGACACTCCTTGACAGGAAAAAATAATCTTGAAAACCTCCACAGATGTCCTCATTTCACGTTTACCAATCGAATCCAGCTGTTTTACACAGTCAGCTAACCTGAAAGCCAAGCGTCATCTATGTAAAACCAAAAGAAACGATGACTATAGTAAATACCATGACACTTCTCCCTTTTCAGCACAAAGCTCACATAAAATATTCTGATCAAAGATTATTTTAAATTATGTATTTTAAATAATCCAGTGTTAAGCACCTTGCAGATGGATCGGTAGCTTTCTGAAACTATCATGTGAGGTCTCAAAGCTGTTGTAAAGGAGATGAGACAACCAATGGGGTCACACCTTAGGAAAGGGAGACGCACACACAGTGCAATCTCAGAAGACTATGCCATCTTCTTCGATATCAGGCTAAATAACATGTAGTAATGTAACTGAAGAACAATCAAAAGGCCTCCCTAGGACAGCATTAGATTTGCAAAAGGTATGTTGGTTTTTAAGTTTTCAAACTCAGAAATGCCTGACTTAGCAAGCTACTTCTTCTCAAAGCAATTTTGCACATAATGTGTTATTGATCTCCTTTCAGGCCCTGAAGCATTAGCAAAATAATGACAATTAAATAAGTATAAATAAACTGATCTTCTAAAGCCACAGTCTTCATTGACTTGAGGTAATTGGATTAGTTCATCCATTAACCCAGAAGATGGATGAGTAGCCAGGACACAGATTAAGGAGGTTCAGAATAAAAACAATCACAAAAGCTCCTGGAATGTATGGCTATTTTCTATTCTGAAGAGGCCAGTCACATACATTTATTCTAGGTTAAGAAAAATACAAGTGTTATTTTATTATACCCGGCTGTAACAGTTCTACTTTCACATCCTTGCATGCACACATGTGAAGTATTTATATCTTCTTTGATGGCGTTTTACCCAAAGTTATACCTTGTGATTTTAGTAACATCTCACCCCAGCACTTAAAGTTAATAAAAGACCCAGAAACAAACACATACACTTTTTAAAGTTCCAGTTGTGGTCTTTCCATGAAATCTTTGCAGTCTGAAAAAACTCATCCTAATAAATAAAAATGCATCCACCCGAGAAATGTCACATAGACCAGATTAAAAAGATGTCCTTACCTTTTCAGCAGCCATCAAAGAAAGATGCACAGGAGCAAACTGCTTTTAAGAGATGAGTAGCACTCTTATTATTCATTTATCTTTCCTGAAAGAAAACTAGTGGCTGTTCGCCACCCCCTTTCCTTCCTTTGGGCACCAAAATTAGACTGGCATACGCAGAAAGGAGCATCCCCCAAAACAGCTAAAAGCAAATACACTCAAAAAAGAGCTGTAATGTTACAACTGTTGCTAAATCTCTGATTTTGTTGCCAGCAGCAGCAACCAACAATCAAAGAGAAGTTATTCATTTTTGTACCATTAAAAAGAGACTCAGCACAAGAGACTATAAAAGCTGACTGATATCATCAAAATATGTTCAGTCTTCAAGCCACACACAGGAAGAGAAGTGGCTTTAAGTTCTACATCATTTCTTTTTCTGACACTATAGATGTGAAAAAACCCACTAACCTCAATGTCCCTGGGACTCGCACACAAAACTCCGCCTGTATCGTAAACTGTTATTTCCTGGAAATAAAATAGTTTTCTATTCAGGTCTAAGTGACAACATAATTTGTACAGATACAAGTCCAAAATAATTCATATTTTTATGTATCCACAAAAAGAAGACAATTATCTTACTTCACAACTGTTAATCTTATCTCAGATAACAATTAAAAGTTAAAATATTAGTTGGATTGGATATCCCAGTTCAGTCTATTACAAAACCAAGTGTGAGTAACAAAGTTGAAAATTACATCTAAATTATTTTGAAGTCTGGGAAAGAAGAGAGGATGTTCTTGCAGTTCAATCTTCTTTCTTGGTCCTACCTCTACCACATAAACTCTACGTGCCATGCAGAAGCCCTTCTCAGTATTTTAAGTAACATTATTTTTAGTTAAAATTAAATAAAGCACCACAATTCTATTCACATGGCAAAGTTAATCAGCCTGCAATTTCATAACCTCATTAAGTTAAATAGGTTCAAACACTTCCACTTGTGTACATCAACTTTAATCGCCTGCTTCAGCTGTGCCACTGAAGAGAAGGCAACTGTTGGTGGGGCACAGGGCTAAGCCCAGCAAAGAATATCTGGATGATTTGGGCCTTCACTTCAGGCACAACTTTAACTAAATAAAAGACCAGTAACAACCTGAGATTTGGCAACAGCTCTGTAGTATCACAAACCCAGGCTGAGGAGCGCCAGTCTTACAGCCAGCTTTCCCCTAATCTTTAACCAAAGCCTTAACCGTCACTTGGATCTCATTCTGCCCTGCCCTTTCAGCCCTGGACATGGAAAACAGCTGCAGTATTTTATACGTGATAAGAATATAATCAAGTTACAGCCTTTCGTTCTGTTTTTCTAAAAGGCACCACTTCTTCAGCCTTCCCATAGCCCTCACTTCTTTGTCTCTGCTTTCTGCCCGGAGGGAGCAGCGAGCTCGGAGAAGAGGGGCCAAGGGCAGGCTCAGCACCCACCTGCTGTCTCGCGCCACCTCAGCAGGACGGGGCGGGCGGGCGCTGCGCACAGAGGCTCCCAGCAGTCCCAAAGTGACACGGCTGGTCAGGGTCATCTTCTTCAGGAGAAACAGGAGGCAGGGCCAGACTCGGGAATGGCAACAAAGCCAAAAGGCAGGGCTAAGGTCCTGGAGACAGACCCGGAGCAGAGGGTGCCGCTGAGGCTGATCGAGGCAGCTGAGATGCCCCTGAGGCGCACTCAGGCCCTGAGGCTGCCACTCCCTCACAGCCTTCTAGAAACACAACACCTAAAGCTGGACACAGTATTCCCCGCGGGCCTTTGTGCAGAGTGCAAGAGGCATCCTCCTTCCCATGTCCCGCAAACAATACATCCGTTTACAAGTCCCAGAATGGCATCTCTGTTTCTAACAGCAGCCTTGTGTGACAGAGAGGTAAATCGTACCCAGCACGTGTGCGCGCGCAGGGAAAGCGCGGGCGCCGCAGCCCTTACGCTGGCGGCGCAGCCCTTACGCTGGGGGCGCAGGGTCTGGCGGGGCAGGGCTGGGGCCGCGCGGAGGCGCAGGCGCAGCGCGAGCGGGCGTGGAGAGGCGGGGGCGGTGCTGGGTGCGGTGAGAGGGAGCTCTGCCGGGATCATGGACGAGTTCCAGTCGGGGGAGGAGGTAACGGGCCGGGGGATGGTACTGCACCAGGGCTGTTCCGTGTTCTCCTGTCAGGGCGGGCAGAGGGGCTCGAGCGCTACCTGCAAGCGCCGGCCCCCCCGGGGCTGCTGTGTCCCCCCCACCCCTCCCCACGCCCGAGGTGCTTGTGTGTCCTTGTGCCCCCCCCGGGTTCCGTGTGCCCCCCCCGGGGCTCTCCCTGAGCCTTTGTTCTCGCCGCCCGGCGCTGATGCCGGAGCGCTGCCCGGAGCCCGCTGTCCCGGTGCGGTTACCGGCGGCGCCGGGCCCGCTCTGCGCCTCCCTGGTGTCGCCCCGCGGCCGCTTCACTCCCCGGAGCCGCCGCTGCTGGGAAGATGCTCGAGGGGTGCGCAGGCTCCCGGACAGGGTGGGGCAGGGGCTGCGGCACGTTTGCTGCTGGATTCGGGTCAGCGGGAGGCTCCCTCCAGCTGGGTCTGTGCGGACAGAAGGGCTGAAGCGGCACCCTGGGGGTTACGGGCACCGTGCTGCGCTCTCGTGAGAGCCCGCCTGCGGCCCGGTGTCCGGTTCTGCAATCCCCAACGGATAAAGGACATGGAACCGTTGGAGCGGGTCAGAGGAGGCCACGGAGATGATGAGAGGGCTGGAGCCCCTCTGCTGTGGGAACAGGCTGGGAGAACTGGGGTTGTTCAGCCTGGAGAAGAGAAGGCTCTGGGGAGACCTTACAGCGGCCTCCGAGTGCCTGAAGGGGCTCCAGGAAAGCTGGGGAGGGGCGCTTTACACGGGCCTGGAGTGACAGGATGAGGGGAACGGCTTTAAATTGGAAGGAGGAGATTTAGATCAGACATTAGGGAGAAATTCTTCACGCTGAGGGCGCTGAGGCTCTGGCACAGGTGCCCAGGGAAGCTGTGGGTGCCCCCTCCCTGGAGGTGTTCAAGGCCGGGTTGGATGGGGCCGTGAGCAGCCTGGGCTGGGGGGAGGGGTCCCTGCCCATGGCAGGGGGTGGCACTGGGTGGGCTTTAAGGTTTCTTCCAACCCAAAACATAAACCATTCTATGATTCTAGTGAGGCAGCTCTCCCATCGTACACCACTAAGTCACGTAGAGAGTCGATAAATGTGGGGTATTTTACCTTTATCATGCTAAACGATTACCCAGCAAGTGTTGCCCTAGCAGAGGGAAGGCTTTTCTGAGCTGTGCCCGTTTGCTCCATTGTTCTTAAACAGCTGCCTTGTGACTTGGTTAGACAATAGCAAAGCAGTTTTAGGGGTGAAGGTGTGTCAGGCTTGTGCTGTTCAAAAAGCCTCATCCAGGCCTCGCCTGTGCTACAAAATTGCAGATATTGTTAAAAAACTTGATAATTAACATACTTCAACATCATTCTTACAGCTGTTTTCAGAAATGTTTTCAGAATTACTCAAAAATAATGCTGCTTTGTGGTTTGCATTCGTTGCCTGGGAACAGCCCTTTTAAACAAGGTATTGGAAACATCGAGTCTGCTTTCCTTTGTGCCAGAGAGGTGGCGCAGGGAAACCACAAAGCTTCTGGATGTTTTCTCTTTATTTTTTGATACAAAAAGCGTTTGTCTTATGTTATAAAACTGTGGAATAGTGTTGTGTTATTTGGCAACTCAGTTGCAACACACAAATCACAAACCTGGATATTAGGATTTTATGTTCTCTTTTGTCATGCATCTAAATCCATACACGCTCTCATCCTGAAAAAGGAAAAGGATCAAGAAGTAACAGCAACTCCACAACCAAATTCTAAAATCTATTTATGGATCTTTCCTATTTATTTCAGTACAGATTAGATATCTTAATACCTTGAAGACCATGGGTTGAATTTAATTCCTTTTACTTCAGTGAACCATGTTTGTGCTCACTCAAAGGCATTTCTGAGCAGAGTTCTAGGCTTTGTGAAGAGGAGTCTGTATGTGGTTTATCATCTTGCCTGACAGCATGCTTCATGTCAGCCGGCATGTCTGGCATGTGTATTCTCAACTTATGCTCCATGGGAAAGGACGTTTTGATAATTATAGCTCTTATTTGGTTAAATACATTGGTGTACCTTAAATGTAAGCACCTGGAAAATTCAGTACCATGAAAACAAATGACCTGTATTAAAATTAAATCAAAGTCGAGAAGCTGAAAATAAAAGCTAGTTTGCCATAGCAGATAAAAGCTTTTTTAAAATATTGAAGTGTGCAAGCAAGTTGATGCCTCTAAGTAGTTACAGAAAAGGGGTTGCCTACGTGTCTCCTGGGGCGTCCTGTTTCTTTTCCTAGGGGAAACACTCAGCTACTTACATCTTTCTGAACGTGGCCTGTCACAGAAGACTGGCTGTTCACCTTCTTTCTGACCATAGATTTGTGAATGTAATGCTGAAATTCTCCTAAGCAGGTAACTCCTCCTGCCTGCACACCCAAACGATGCTGTTATTCGTGTTTGCCAGCTGGAGAGAAGCTCACAGACTTCCCAGTGAAAACCCAGTCAGCATAAGCTTGATTAGGTTAATCTTGAAATCCTTTTTCAGTCTTTTGAAAATTAATTAGTTTACTGCTATGTGCGTTTCTTTTGTGCAATTCCCTTCTGGTGTGTGGGGTGAGGCTGTGAGACACCGGCAGTACAGGTGCCTGCACAGGCTCCCTGGCTGTTGGTTCAGCAGCAGGGGGTAGAGGGCTGCCCCTGGCAGTGGTGGTAGCTTGTTTTAACCACCTTACCTGTGAGGCTGGGATACCTGAGGGACTGAAACAGCAACACAGACTGACCATACAAGAAAACGGGTAGTAGTTTTATGATTAGTGAAAAGTTGGTGCCTTCTTTGTCCCCATTCCCCATGCTTAAGCTCTACTCCCCAGAGCTCAAGAGAAGGCTGAAGGTGGTGGGAAGTCCAGCAAGCTAGATTTCCCCTTTGGTTTCCAAGGTGCAGGTTTTGTCTTATCCTCAGCTGAGATTGTTGTGACAGCTTTTCTTTGAGCTGTGAATTGATGCTTTGTCTGCATCAGTGCCCTGGAGATGTCGGTTCCATTTAACCGTGAGCTGCGTCTGCACACTGAGGTTATCTCTGCAACCCCACTGTGAATTGTGGACATTAATACTTATTGTAAAATGAGAAAATATATACGTGCAGAAGTGCTATGCATACTATTTTTAAATACTTTCAAGTTAGAATTGAAAACTTTGACTCAAAAGGCCAGCCAGTATTAGTTAGTCTGTTAATTTTCATTCACTGGGTTCAGGGAGCCATAAGAGCAAATAAAGGAAGACTCGGTATCTGCTGACTTGCAAGAAATCTATCAAGCATAAATTAAGCTTCTAATGCATGTTCTTAACAAACCTTGAACTGTGTAAACAGAAGAATGCGTCCACTGATTTAAATTCTGCTTTTCTTGTAGACTTCCTTTGTTGTTGATGAAGTCAGTAGCATCATTAAAGAGGTAAACGAACATTTTCATTTTGTGGCTGTGTATTTATATGCTGTGTGCTAAAAGGCATTCAAGAAAATATATGATACGTAATAGATTTCTAGATAGGTTGCTATCAAAATATGGCTAATTGTTGATTTAACCAATGCACACATTCAAGTGGAAACTATACCTAGCTTTGGTTGTGATATGTATTACAGAGCCAAAAGATAATGAAAAGCATGTGATACGCTCCTCTTGTGGTATATCCCTATTGGAATTTCTAGGAGGATGTTTTATGCTAAACCCTATAGAGATTGTTTTTATGTTTCAGTAGCATATAGGGGGTTTTTATAGGCTGTCTGCATATGCACGTTACTGTTCTTTTGAGATGCTTTACCTAAAAAATCAGTTCTTGTTTGTTTGAAATGATTGAACTATTTTTGTTGCTAAGAAACATGAATTTCCTGACTAGAAAATTTCCATAGGAATTTGGGTTCTTTGCCCAGAATTCCTCTTGTAAACTAGTACGATCTTTTTCTTGTTGCAAAACAACTGTTTTGGTCATACTCTGTAAATTGAATACATGTGCTGATCCGATAAAATAATTTCATGGTTATTTTTTAAAAAATTTCTGTGAGAAAAAATTACCAATGAAAAACATGCAGCTTTAATGTACTTTTATTTGTACCTTAAGGGGCAACAGTCCTCATGAATAAAATGGATTATTTGGCTGAAGGCTTCTGCTGTATTGGTGGCCAGCAACTACACGGGTCTTTTCTTTTGATTTGGGGTTTTGTTTCCCAAAAGTGATTCTGCTGAAAAATCTGAAGTTCATTTCCATAGAAGAATATGTGTGAATGAGCCATTGTCGTGTGCATTTTTTCAGTCTCTTCAGGACTGTTCAAATGCAAAATCCTTTTCATAACTCTGGCTTCAGGATGTGTGGATAGCAATTAAAAATAATTAAAATATCACAAAATAAAGAGAGGATGGAATGTGTGATAATTTCCCCCACGCCTGGCTCAAACTCTGACCTGCAACATTTTTAATATTTGAATACACTTGCAACACTCGGTATGGACAAGCAGTATTTAGGATTTTTTCTGTGGGTATGGGGTCTCATCCGTGGTGCCCAAAATTGGAATGGGTTAAGTGGATGCCTTGAAGACTGACAACAGATCAACTTCTTCTACGTGTTTGTCACCAACAGGCCATCGAAAGTGCGATAGGTGGCAATGCCTACCAGCACAGCAAAGTCAACCAGTGGACAACAAGCGTGGTGGAGCAAACGCTGAGCCAGCTCACAAAGCTGGGGAAGCCTTTCAAGTATATTGGTGAGCTCAGCGTTCTCATTTCTGTTGAATCTAGGCCAGTCGGTTACACTGATGGGTAAGGGGTGGGGGAAGATCTCAGCAGGAGCCATGTCTGTAAAGTACCTGTAAGCATGTATTGTGTGCATGTATGTACGATGCTAAGCAAAAATGTAGCTAAATGTTAATTAATGTTAGTGATAAATTAATAAAAGCTTGTTTCCTGACTAACAGTGACCTGTGTGATCATGCAAAAGAATGGTGCTGGGCTACATACAGCAAGCTCTTGCTTCTGGGACAACTCCAGTGATGGTAAGAAGCACAACTGTTGGATTTTTCAGCTTGCAGCTGTAAGCTCATCCCCTTAAGACTAGGAAGCCATACTTTTCTTTTTTATCAAGTGCTATAGTTTTGGAGGAATAGCATACAGTTGCCCAGAGAAGTCATGGATCCCCCCTCCCTGGAGGTGTTCAAGGCCAGGCTGGATGAGGCTTAGAGCAACCTGCTCCAGTGGGAGGTGTCCCTGCCCATGGCAGGGGGATTGGAACTGGGTGATCTTGAAGGTCCTTTCCAACCCAAACCATTCTATGATTTTTTTCTCCGTTTGGCTGTGATGCTGTTACATGTATGAAACAGCTTTTGTGAAAGCTTAATCTTAATGTAAACTATTACAAGCATGCAAATAAGGGCACGCATTTAATCACTGTAACATTATTCTACCTCTGAAACCATTTTTGTGTTTGTAGGAACCTGCACTGTGAGATGGGAGAATAAGACTATGTACTGTATCGTCAGTGCCTTTGGACTTGCAATATAATTGCCTTCATCCTTTTCTTTTCTACTTCAGCACTGGATTCCATCTCTACTCAAACTGTGAATACACTGAACAAATTCTGGTTTTAATGTACTTTTTAAGTAACTTTTTTCAAAGGTAGAAATGTGAAAACATGCTGTTACATGGTTTATGTTTGTACTCTGTATTGTACCAGTGTTGCCATACTGTCTTAACACTTCAAGAACTTCTCTTCAAGGTGCTAATACTGAAATCTGCTGCAGCGTAAACACTTTCCCTAGATTTCTTTTTTAAGACCAGTATAAATGAGACACTGACTTTCACACTTTGTACTTTTGGTTAGCATTAAATTATTGAAATTCATAACCATTGGCGTTATTCCTTTACACAACTCTTTTGTTATTTTTTTAAAAAAAGTTCAAATTACTTTAATTCTCTTCAAGGTAGTTGAGATACATACCAGAATAGAAAGCACTTGCATAATTTTGACACAGTCACTAAAAAATTGCAAGAAAATGAGAGTATGTTTATTATACAGTAACATTTTTGGGACCCATTTAATCTCATTGTATGGCATTTAGGGCATGGAATGACACAGAAATAATTATCTTAATTGAACAAAGGTAAGTTTTTCACATGCTAGAAGGGCTCGAGAGGCTGTAGGGGGTGATCATTCACTGCTGCAGCCACTGACACATATTAAGTAGGCCTTGAAGCTACCTCCTACATTGATTCTGGTGATTGTGATGAGTTCTGATAGTTGGTGAAACATGATCCTTTCCGAAAGGGGGCAAAAAACTGCCTCAGGACGGCATGACTAAAATAACAGGGGAGTCTCCTGCCTTCTAGAGGAAATTGCAGCAGAATAACAAGTAAAACAAGTTTTCCGTGTAGACTTGGATAAGGTTTTCTTTCTCAGCTAATTAGAGAAATGGGAACATGTTATGAATTTCAGACTGCCTCTGCCCAACTGCTTCTGGAAGCAGTGGCTCACTGCTATGAGGTTGAAAGAGTTACTTACAAAGCAAGTATGGGAGAGTGTTCCTGAGCTAGAGTCTGTCTGGTGTTAGAATCTGGCTCTCAACAAAAGCCATTTAGAGTGAGATGACTGCCAATACAGCAGCACGTTTCCATGGTTTGGAAAGAGGTGATTCTGGAAAATCAAATGGCAGGTAGAGGGTTTGTTTCTCATAGTGCTTAGGTGGGCAGGGATGCTCACTCTGGTAACTGATCTGTATCGAAACAGATGGAAAAAACCCCTGTGCTAGGCAAGGCTTCAACTCTATTCCTTCCCTCCCATTGCTGCTGTTAGGCAAAAAATTTGTTATTATCAACAGGTTTGGGCTTGGTACATTTGAGACTTTTAATATAGCTGTGAGACTTACGTACAAGGTCCAACACAAAAACCCGAGATTAACTCTATAGCTTGCGAACCAAGAATAGGAGGGGAAAGACAAAGAGGTGGTCATAGAACGTGTTCCAACCTGTCACCATGAGACCAGGCTCAACTCGATTGCTTCAGTAGGATCACTCAGTAGGAGTGGATGCGTGTTCAAATCTAGACAATTTTCTTACCCTCAATTGGAAAGTGTCCACATTAAGACAATGCACCAGACCTCATATTTGTGCTATGATCCTGGTTTCAAAACACTTCTGTAAACACATCTGCATGGCAAAACACTTCCTTGTTCTAGCATATGTGCTACTGTACATACCTTATACTGAGCGCACACCTTACACTTCTGTAGCAGAGAGTTGTAGCTTGGGTTTGACTGGAAACAGAATGATGAGTATTCAGTGTCGAAAATGATAAAACACCTGTAAAAAGATAGTATTAAAACACAATAGATTGAGTAAAGTGCCTGAAATAACCATCGGCATGAGAGAAACTTCTCAGCAAGAGAAATAAATCTTTGATCTCTGAATTGGTAAGGAAATTTTTTTTCTCTGGATGGTTGGATATTTTATCTCCTTTCCATCAGCATGCCAGAAATGCTGGCAGTGTAATGCCTACTTATATTTAATTGGAGTTAAGAGATATTTTTGTGCACTTTTGAGCCAGTACTTACTTCTAGAAACACTGGGCTCCTTGACCAAGCCATTCAAAGATTTCTTGTCCTTTGTCCATGTTAATAACAGCAAATCCCTTGGGTTTGTTGATGTCTGTTGGTTTATGGACCTGCTGGACTGAAGGAAAAAAAAAAAAATATCTGAGATGCTCATCAGTGTAAAAGTTGCACGAGAGGGAAAAAAACCTGCTGAATTAAAACAGAAGTTGTGTAACAGAAATACAGATGCAGTTTCGTAGATTGTTTACATGTAAGCAATAACCAAAGCTTCTGATGTAACAGTTTTAGGATTACATAAGAAGGTTGAGAGTTGGGTGGGGTTTGGGTGTTAAGATAGAGCTTTTCTGTAAAATACTATGGACATTGCGCGTTACAGACTCAATGTTGTATAGTTCCCAGGTTTTAAATTTGAATTATCTTCAAACACCTCCGTTCTAATAACTTTTTTCAAAGACTGCTGGTCAGTGTGTCTCCGTGCCAAAGCAAAGCATTAGGGTGATGAGTTTGCGGAGTCCTTGCTCTAGGTACAAAAAAGCCAGGCTGTAAAAAACAAATAGCACAAAGAGTGGGCTGGAGTGGTCCGGAAGGGAATGACAAAGCCAGTCTGTTTCCTGTCTCTAGGTTACTGCCGTGGCTCTCCAGCTGACTACAGCTATAGAAATTGGAGTGTGTCATCCCTCATCTGGAGGCAGGAGGAAGGAAGGGGGAAGTGGGGGATCATTTACTGTAACTGCCACAAATGAGTAGGAGCCGTTTTCCACCACCCACTGGTTTAAAGGAAATGGCTTCAGTCTTACCTGCTGCCAGTAACTGAGCACTGCTGTCACTAACATTAAAGCAGGAGCAAGTACCCATTGGTACAGAGACGTTTACAACCGGCGTGTTGAGCACACAATGAGATTTCAGTCTCTCCTCGAGTTTATACAAGGAATGGCATCATGCCAGGTAGCAGGTGATGTGCTGATCAACTTTGCAGTCCACCAGCTACAAGCAGACTCTTGGACAATGCAGAGCTGTAAGGACATAAGAGACATCATCTCCATCATCTCTAAACCTTTTTCATAACTGGCCAGGGGCACCACTGCAGCGTGAGCAGAACACACAGCCCTGCTGGCAGGGGCGTGTGACGGCAGCTGACTCGAGGCACACAGGTTTGGCAGAAAGGGAGCTGGCACTAACGTTCTCCAGGGGAAGCGTTACTGCCAGCATGCCCACCGCAGGCTTTGCAAAGCCACTTGAGAATGCCACATCCCCTTTGTAAACTGGCTAGCATATTTCTTAGGAAAATTAGCAACCTGTCCTTCCACCTTCAAAATCAAACATCAGAAAAAGAAAAACCCCAACAAACCACCAGCCCAAACCATAATTCCCTGGGTCATCTGCTGACACAGTCTCCTGGATGCTGTCCTTATGCAATTAACCCACGTTAAATACGCATAAGAAAATATGTGTAAATAGAAAATATGTGTAAGGTACAAAAATGGTAGAGTTAGTCATTCACTAGAAGGAAAATAAAACGAAGATACAATATAAAGATATAAAACTTTATTATGAACATATTTAACAATGATTATGCACATGAAGTCTTCCAAGAAACTCAATACCCAACTTTTACTTGAAGTAGAATATTAGTTTTTCCTTCATATTCCATATTAGCATGAAGTTTCCAACATAGATGGATAATTTGCTGTCATTAACACAACTTCTAGACACATACAATATTTAACGAATCCTCATGCACACTTCCTCAAAGCAGCATTTAATTACAGCTTCTCATTAAACAGAGCATTTATCTTACACATTTTTATACCATTTTGGTACGCAGTTTTTCCATATTTTCATTTTACATATTTACAAACTTCTACAAAAAGTTTCACAGTAATGCAAAGGATATTACTGCCATAAGCAAGAGGAAAGGGGGGGGAATTAGGGTGACTATGGATACAAAGCTGTCTTTTGGCTCCTAGCTGGACCCCTCCTCCCATTTTCCCCAGTATTGGTGCCAGGAGTCTGTTGCACTAACTGTTCCTTACCGGTGTCCAGCCTTACGCTTCCTATTGTTTGCCAATCCTAGGAAAGTTTCCAACCAATTCCAACACCAGCTGTATTTTTAAAGCAAATACTACAGAAAATGGCTCACACTCAACAATTATTGATTTCTTAAAAGTCCCTCTTGGTGACTGTGTACGCGGAAGCCATGCAGTTATAGTTTAGTAGATGGCATCTCCTTTGGAGCAGCAGCAGTGTAAGCTGTGGGGCCTTTTCCAATACCTTTCTCACTTCATCCAGTTGCACTGGTGATGGGGATACTCATTACTTGAGCAGTAAAGAAAGGAAAGCCAGGGTAGTTTCTTACCCAGGTGTCTTCCGTTTCATCCTTAGGTTACACCAACTTTTCTTAGAGGTGAATTTATGCCACCTGCTCCCACAGTGTTTACAATCCATATTGTAATATTTCTCAAATACTGTCTCTGCTTTCCATTTGTGGAAATAAGAGTGAAATTGAGTGAAATTCTTGCTAGCAAAACTATTTCTGTATCTGCTTCACTGCATTTGCTTTTTTACTGTTTATTGAATTTGATGGGACAGTTCTTCAGCTGAGCTTACTGTTACACTCTAGCACTTCCAAAATACAAAGCTGTTTTGCATGGCAAATATTGCTTAAACACAGTCTCTAAAAATTAACAAGGAAATTATTTTCTCACTATTCTCATAGTGAGATACTTAAAGTACGTATTTCCTATTCTTAGCTTTCCTATTTCCGCTTTGAACATAGTGATGTAGAAAAGTTAATGCAAACAAAATGGCAAGTGAAATGGAAAGAGCTTAGAAAACAATCATAATTTTGAAGTTAGACTGAAAATATTTTCTAATATAACAAAATCCCAAAGCATGACACTATTTCAGGGTTAACTGTAACAACCAGTTAACCGGTAAGAAACATCAATATACTTTGCACATTGGTCAAATCAAACATTTTATCATCTCTTCAGAACAATTTAGAACAAAATTAAACAATATCAGAGCCAAAAATATTTGAATATATAAGGATCGTGTCAATATCAATTTTTGAAGACCCTAATTCCTTTACCTATTGTTTCTGTAATGGAAGTCAAAAGGATTTGGGGCATGCAAAGGATGCCTAGTTGGCTCCTAAGTCTGCCTCTGCAAATTGCAACCACAGTAAGGCTCAGGAGTCATCTGCAGAAGAGTAAAAAACAGAAAGGGCTCGCCTCTTTCAGGATACAAAGTAACTCCCATACTTGTTAAAAAAAAAAGTCTAAAAGGAAGTGCTGCAGGTACACGTTACTACAGTTCACTGGAAAAAACCCACACCACCACTAACTTGAAATACATTAAGGTCATCCTATATGTTCTTCTAAATGACACCAATTTTCTTGCTTTAGCCACACAATAATGCTTTGGCTTCTAACAAACAAATGATCTCTGGTACAGAAAGTATTAAATTTCAAATACCCTCAAGAAATTCCACAGCTCTACATAATGCTAGGAAGTTTTCTCTCTCTCACACACAGTATCAGCACACTTGCCTTTAGCAGAGCACTGATTTAATCTGAACTGTTCTACGATAGCGAAGATGCAGCCACGTTAAGCAGTTCCTTTGGTCCTTTCTAAGCAAACTGCTGTCCTGTGAAGTCTCCCCTTCACGATCTTGAACAGCTATCGGGAGGTTATTGCAATGGCAGTGGTCGAGAACAGTTGTTGCATCAAAGCAAAACATACCTACTTTTTCCCCAATACGATTCAGCAAGTCTAGCAGGACTTCATTGCACTCTTCTGCTTAAACTACTTCAATGCTGAGCACAATTCCACGGTGTCAGCCAGCACCATCTTCTGTCTAATACATTAACAGTGCTTTTGAGAGTTTTCTACAGCAGCAGGGCAGAGAAATTGTACAACAGCAAATCACACTTAGGAATACATGAAAAAAGAGATACTTTTAGACAGATAAAGTATCTGAAAACAAAACCAGAAACAAACAGCATCCACTTAAATAAAGAACTGATCAACGGTGTAGGAGAAACCCAACTTTTAAATAGAGAAGCAGCAGCATTGTACTAGGAATAATTAATTCCCTTATAACTCCATTCCAGCACAGACTGGAACAGAGAGAATCACAAAATGTGCTAGTAAAAGCTTCAATCAGATCGGGTGGCGACTGTGGTACGACAAAGAATTTGAACCATGCACAGAACAGACACGAAAGCTAACTCTGGTGCACATTCAATGCATGAGCAACCACGATTGCTCCTAGGATGTAGGTTAACTATCTATGAATACAACTTAAGGAAAAATTCTGATGTAGAAAATCCTTTAAAATGAAATGTTTGGAAGTTTGAAGTTGTAATTCTCTTCATACTGTATTCTCTGCATGTGTAACAATTCCCTCCAGCATACAAAAAAACCCCAGAAAGAAGAGCACTGGCTTCCTTCTGAGATCTGTTGCCTAAATATTTCCATTTGAAAAATATTCAGGCTGTTTAAAAAAAACAAAACAAAACAACCCCAAAACAAAATGCTTCTGTTTTGGTAGTAAAGCATGTTAAGAAACATACATTATACAAATGAGCTTGCCCCACTGAGGCTATTTTGGCTCACTGGAACTTGACTATTTGCACATATCTCGCACTTACAAATTTGGTAAAATTTAAATTAATTCTAAAAAATGGCTTTAAGTCTATATCAGTTCTTAGAAAGCAAGAACGAAAATCTTGTGTTTTCTTGCATAAAAAGAAAAATGATAGAACCCTTGAACACGTCATTCCCTGTCTCCAGCTCAAAAGACTAAGGTAGAAAATTTAAAGGGAAATGAGGCACTTCATACAGCAGTGGACAACGTACAAAGGAGCCAACACAAATCCAACAGATGAATGACAGCACGCTGAACACAATCCTCAAAAAACCCAAACCAGCAACCAAAAAGACAAGCAGTAAGGAGGCAATTTTAAAATCAGCACATAATCAGAGACACTTCTAAATGGACACAGACTTAAGGATTTGCGTCCACGGACATCCTGCTATCGGGCGTTTTGTAGGACATGTAGAAATTTTGGTTTCTTATGTTTTTACCACAATCTTTTCAAACATTCTTTTTTTTCAGTTTTAACTTTGTAAACAGAAGCAGAAGCAGGATGTCCTTCCTGGGAGTTGGTGTTCAGATGACAGCAGACTGTAAGGAAGCCAAGGAAGTTGTCCATCTAGGAAAACTTCAAAATTGGTTTAATTCCAGCTGAATAAGTCTGTGTACATCAAAATCAATCAATCACTGTCTGATTCCTCTTTATACTTGGCTCTAATAGCTTGGCCATTCTGAAGTGGCATTTCTTCATAGTCACTCCTGTGAAACAAATAGTTGTTAAAACTTCTGCACTTCAGATAGGAAGTACAAAATAAACAGGGAAGTTCTAAACTTCATTGAGGTATCAAATTGTTATGTGGGTAAGAAGCTGGTATCTGTTTTCCTTCCTTGTTGGAGATATGAACAATACATACGACTTCTCTCCAGAGGATGATGCATAACAAAAGTTATTCCAGTAACTATAAGCCATTTGTCACAAGGATTCATATAGAAGCAAGCTGGTACTACCACTACTAACCTATCTAAACAGAGGTGAGCTGTTTCAGACAAGGCATCCTGCTAGTCTAGCACAAGGTTGTTCAAATTGCTGCAGTACTAACCCCATTCTCACTGTTGCAGCCACTTCAGTATCTTTGGTAAGAGGTGAAAACATCAAAGACAGATAATGTGTTTGTTGGTTCCATGTCCAGCACAAAGACACCTGATTGGGATGGGGTTTAAGTGCTACTATAATTCTCATATTACATAAATTCACACAAGTCCAGGAGGTGTTGCTATATGTGATTATTCTCATTTCAGTAAGTAATGGGAACATAGGAAGAGTTGTTCTCCTTCTCTGAAGCACTTGCATATGATCTGCATCTCTGCCTACTCCACCTGACTCTTGCAATGCTTCCCAGTTTAAAAGGAAGTCCTTTCCTTTCACAGCTGTTGCTGCTTTCGCTCTGTGACCTACCAGCACCCTAATACTTTCTTACCTGTTTGTATCAGTGCCATGGCAATCCCTTTTAGAAACCAAAAAAAAGAAAAAACAAAATAACATATATTCTCATTTCATTTTTATTTCAGAGTAAGGCTATGTTTCTGTTCTTTAGGCAGAAAACATTCACTAACAGCCTACAAAGACTTCACTTATTTAATAAATATGGAAAAGAAACATTAAAAAAATAACACACCAAAAGTAACTCTCCATAGGTATTCTATAATCTTACCCATAAATCACATCATCATCTGAATCATTCAGCATAGAAAAAGCAGGATTGTCTTTCAACTGTGATTCTGGAAAATACAAATAAGAATTTATTTAGCAGATTAAATATAGAAATATGGCTGCATTTCTAATCCAACCCTGAAGCAACAGACTCAACAGCTTCTGAGATGGTTGTGACTACAAGTCAACTGAACAATATCCAGACAGGAATTTGCTGTTTTAATTCTTCGTCCAACAGCCACAACATCACAGTATCCTTAAGAGTTAAGGAGATAACATAATTATCTCATCTTATTCTTAGATAGATATTGTCTATGTTGCATAAGTGGATTTCTTCCCTTCTGCAGTTTCATATGTCGTATTATTTCAACTTGCACATAAGAGTAATTAAGTCATATTTCATTATTCTTAATCATTAATCAAAAGTTCATATGTATTTCAGACTTCATTAAATTCTTGGTTATTTCTAAGCTACAAATATAGTAGGTGCAAGTTGTAATTCCTTGTATGAAAGTTAATAATTAGACTGTTATTTTACATCCTTGTAAGAGAGGAAGGAAGGACTTGTACCTTTATGGTGAGATGAAAGGAAGCACATGCCTTCCATTGGCTATTTATGACAATGGGCCTTCATTTCTGGCATAAATTGTGCTGCTTTGCTGCATTTCATAATTATATGCAAGTAAAATTCTATCCAGTGATTTGCCGTAAACATCTTTTTCCTGGCAGTCTTTTACTTCCTCCCTTCTACAAACTAATACTTCTAGCAACCCAACAGCAAGTTCTTAACTTTAGCCTCACCCAGCCACGTGTCTTGTCCTACTGGAAAAAAAGTATTCTTCTGTAACAGTTCCATCTACCTCAACTCTAAAAAGTTCAGAGAAGTGCCTTCCTCCTGCATAAGGTCTCAGCACACAAGTTATGATTGGACAGGGTGCCAGATAATCTCATCGAGGCTCCCTTTCCCATGAAATGTTGGACCAGATGATCTTTCCAAGTCCCTTCTAACCTGGGCTGTTCTATGTTTCTGTATTTTAAACTCAATGCTTAAAGCAAAGAATACATTCAGTATATTTCTTTTACAGATCCTCTATCTGTTAGAGAGGCATAATGCTTTATAACCATCATCAGAGGATTGCATCCTCTATGTAGTAATGTAAAACCACAAGTGCCACCAATTCAGTCCTTTATCTCCCTTTATATGGGCTCTGTGCAGCCCCTTCTCCATAGCAAGTTCCCCACTATTCCCACATGCTAGAGATCTGCTTCACTCCTGTTTCCAACACCATGTTATATGTTTCAGAGTCCAGTTTGCCAGCACGCTAGTACATTAACCGTATGGCTAGAAGAAAGTACAAGTGAAGTATTGTTGCTCTTTAAGGATTGTCTGTGAGTCAGTGCCAAAGTTACTGCATTACATGCAAACATCATATTGACTATAAGCCCCATCTAAGTGCTAGATGATCAGTGATATACATTTTGTGTCCTTCATATTTCCCATATTAATTTGCTCAGCAGCAGTGCAGCTTTTGCTTATGTTAACTCAAAGCAAATTGAAACAGTAACGAGACAACCCAAATGCTTAGTTGTTTCACAGTATCTGCTGTTATGCCAGCTCTTGTCACCTGAGTTTGCCAGATAACCGCGTACACTTACCATACAGTGCATTCTTTGAGGGCGAATACACGAAGGCTAACGTGTAGAGATAAAAGTTCAATAAACCATAAAATGATAAGAATTCCGCTGGTAGTAAGTGTCAAGGATACTGCTCAATACAGCTTGCTATATATTAACTTTGGAAACAAGAAGCAAACCAAACATAAGCTCTTTAAATGGAAAGAATTGTTACCTTACTAAAGTTTGAGAGCATGACTGGCCAAACAAAACTGCATGTTTTAAATTCATGACAACTACTGTACTCAATCTATTTTGAGGTAAAGCTTTCACTGAAAAGAAAGCTTTAACTTTACCAGCAATTTTTCCTGAGATAAGGTTTACTCTTGAGTGTTGGAGTGCACGTTGAATTGAATAGTTCTGCCTTCAATACTAAAAAAGAGCTGAGTAAGGTGGGGTTTATTTTGTTTGTTTCCCAAAAAGTTCTTGCTTGGCACAGCAACTGAGAAGGAAGGAGAAAGGACTATCCATAGATAGAAATGTGAGGATGGCTTCTCGCTGTCATTTTGGGAAAATACTAAAGGCTTTACATTTTGTTTTCTAGTAGCTCCCAACACATATCTAAGCTTATCAGTAACTGGAGCAGTTGAACAAAGGTCCCGTAGTTCAGGTCCAGAAATACACTTTGTATTCCTAAGAGGTATCAAAAATACCCTCTCTAGAGTCATGCAAATCCACCTTTTACACATGTAGGCTTGGACCAATATGCAAAAGCATTTTCTGTGACTTCTAATCTATTAATTTCTCAAACATTTTGGTATGCCCCATGCCAACTGATAGGTATACAGCAAACGGAATTCATGCAGCAAATACAGCCAGATTTGTCAGAATAACTTGTTAAAATAACTTGAATGCATGCATAGCTAGGTCTTCATCCCGGTTGAAGAGTAGCAAACACAGTTGCGATTTATGTAATGTAAACAAATTAGACTGAAACTGTCTCAGCTCATAATCTTTACAGCCATTGCAAAATGCTGACATGATACCTCGACCAAAGTGAACTGAACTTTAAAAGCCCACCTAGAAGTCAAAGGCCTCAGACGTCAGGTACATCATTTTAAAGTGCTTACTGCAAGAAAACAGATTAACATTCCTACTCGAGCAGTACCACAACACAAGGATATAATTCTGATAATGAGTTGACAGCTCAGCAACAAAGTTGTCCTGTAGAACTTGTGCTCCAAAGCGTAGGTAGAGTATAACAATGCTGTGGAGAAAAAAAGTTAAAGCATATGGGTGTACTGTGTCTTTAAACCACAAAATAGAAAATGAAGCTTGATAGAAGTGGATATGAGACAAGAATTACATTAACATGCTGACCATTTATTTTAAGACACATTAGATTTCAAAGTTCTAAATTAAAAATTTTTCTTTTGTCATTAAAAGTCAGCAATCAACTGAGAAAAGCATAAAAAAACCCTTCCATGATCTATTTATTTCCCTCAGATTTCATCCACTACAGACAGTATAAGAGCCCAACAGTAATTTTAAATAACTGATTGGAGTGAGGGAGATAGGTATTAACAATAATCTAAGAAATTAATTCTAAACTTCTCCTTTGATTAAGTGAAGCTTACAAAGTTCCAAAAGAGTTGAATGGCACACTGCAGACAACAGAAAACATCTCTGGTAAATGAACCTCTAAATCTTATACTGCACTGGTGTGGTAACGGAAATAATATAAGGTTAGCTCTAAAAGCCTCAAGAGAGTTGAAAAATTAAAAAATGCTTGCCATAAAAATCATATCAAAAGAGATTTCTCCGTTTAATTGACAATTTTATTATCAACAAAATGTATTCAAAGCCCTGAAGAAAAAGGTTATAGAAGTTGGAGTACTGAGAAATGTACTTTGAAAAGCCTTACCTAATGACAAGCACCACAAAGGTTAACGCGGTCAAGAATTTTAACCTGAGATCTGGAAAAGATTGAGAGTTGTTATTAGCAAATTTACACCCGCATCTAGGAGAAGCAAGCCTGTTTGGGGAAGAATCAAAAGAAATATTCCTTACCAACATAAGGCATGTTACGAAGTTCTGAGCATGCCCTCACTATCAGGAACAAAAGGTAGAGAATGTATGTAGTTGCCACCACAAGGAAGAAGATTTTCATTCCCTGTAAGAAGAGTGTTCAGTTTTGTTATTTAACGAGATTTGGTCCATTCCTTCTTCCCTCAGTAAAAGCCATTATTTCCCAAACCACAACATAGAATGGTCCATTTATTCAAGAATCACGAAAGGAAGTACAAAATGAGGATGGCTACACATCACGGTAAGTTTGGGGAGAATGTAAAGAAAGAATGTTTAGTAGAAGTCATCTTTTTGTTCACTGAGTTCACAGTGAGCTGAATCTCAATGTTTTTCTAAAAACACAGCTCCTGAGAACAGTGCAAGGACCCATATAAATCAGATCTTCCTTTACAACAAGAAAATCCGAAATTCACTTGGACAGAGCATCCTGGCAGTTGTGAAGTTTTACAAAAGTGACTTAAGAAGCTTAAACATTTTTCTTTCAATCCCAACAGTCATGATTCCAAGACTAAAATAATAGTGTTGAATCTGCAGATTTGCAAGACCATTTACTCTTCTCATTGGCATGGAGCTCAATATGGCCTATGCACAATCGAAAGCAAAATTAAAAACATCTTAGTCAGACTAAGACCGTTTGACCAGCATTTGCTATTTTCTAAACTGTTACAGATTTTAATAGAACAATCCCCACCTCATTGTATTGCCTAACTCCACTTGACAACTCAGTATCATAGAAAACATTTCTGACTTACCTGGAAATTACCTGTGTCAACTCTGTATTGATATGTAGGATCGTGTACTTCATTAACACTAGAAAAGATTCAAAATGAAAAAGTGGTACTTACACCATTACAAAAGACAAGATCAAAAAGGTGTACTGACCAAGAAAACCACTAACAAAGAAAGTGTTTAAAGTTATACAGAGTTTACAACTAAAGGTTTTGGCTGTATGAATGGGTGCAATGCCACTGATTCCAACACAGCCACAACAATTTACATTGCATGGCGTCCCCTTCTTCCCAAACTCATTTTTCAAGGAACGTGGGAGATTTCAGTTGTGAGCATGTCTAATCTCCCCATTTGTATTTTAGATAATGCATAATCTTATAAATTCCTACAGGTCTTCAGGATTTAGTGTTTAAATTTTATCCTCAATTATAAGATTTATACTTAAGAAATGAGTGTGGTACAAGCCCCTCTCTCATAGCAATTCTGCTGACAGAGCATTAGCACAAGTATTTCCTGAAATAGCACTGCTTTCAACAACAGAGAAGGTGAGAAGGTATCACCCTTTCAAGAAATAAAATAAGAGGCAAACACTTGTGACTTAAACAGTTTAGAAACTATGAATATATCAAAACCGAGAAAGTTTTCTGGGTGGGAAATGGTGACAACTTCATGTTAACACAACAAGTTGGAAAAAAGAGAGAAACACTAAACCAAGCAAAAGAACCAAGTTTTGAGGAAAGGTAGCACAGCTTGACTAAGCAGTGTCAGTACAAATTGTGGAGGTGTAATGATTGAGAAAGTTTGGTCAAAACATCTAGTAGTTAACTAATATAAAATTCAAATACTAAAAGCTAATTGGGAATGTGCTAGAGGGAGTATCGTAGGGAGACACAACGTATTGACAAAGCAGTGATTTCTAAATCTCTCTCTGATTTATAAAATTAGGTACTACTAGATCGTCCATGTGGAATTCTGTTTTCAAATCAGTCACAATTTGCAAACCAGAAGGATGTAAGAATTTGAACTCCATTCCTATATCACAATCAAAGCATTAACAAACAGATACCGCTAATTATAAACAGTCTTCTCATTTTTGATCACGCTTAGCTTGTTACTTTTGCATTACATTTTAAATCACTTACGTTTGCCATATTCCCAGTGTAACAGAGGCCAGCCACAGCAGTCCAACAATAAAGAATTTGGGCAGGTAGAAAGTTAAGCATTTTCTTTCTCCCTGTTGTGAAAACAATAGCGTGGTGAAGGAGCGAACCCACATTTGAGATTTCATCTTTGTTTTGTTCACCATGAACCAGATTAAGAGACTTGCCTTTAACCCGCACAGGTGATTACAGAAGACATTAAATTGTATCATCATTTGTGTTAATAAGATGCAGTTGATCTGGAGCATCCCACATATTTCACCGATACTGCAACTACAGGAATATGCTCCAGAATTCATATTTATATTATTCAGTATTTTAAAAGTGATTCAAAATAAACCATCAACCCCCATATACAACAACAAAACCCTTCAAGCGAGAACAAAGCATAATGGCATAATAATTCTGAAGACTGTCTTGCAATAGTTTAGAGCAGACAGTCCTATCTATCTCATTTAGGCGTGGTAGCCTCCAGAAAATCTACTTTGTCACAAATAATTTTAAGAATAAAATAAATACATGTATATTTTTAAATTCGGTTTTATTTTTGAGAGAACTGAAAACGTACTGTCTTCTCAGTGAGTAATAGATAATGTAGCATCTTTACCTGTACTCTTATACCATGGTAGACGCAAAGCCAGAATGACAACAATGCACACAGAAACAGTGACTGGAATAGATCATCCAGCATTCCAGGAAACCAGCTGTTCACCAGAAAAGAAAGGGGGAAAAATGGATCTGTAACAAAATAAGAAAAAAAAAAAAAAGCTAAACAGAGTCCTTTCCATTATGAAAAGTAAGGCAGAATGGATCTTCAGAGGAAGAAAAACCACTTGATTTTTCAAATTACACCAGTAAATGAAACTGAAGTTTACTGTATCTTAGAGTAATTTACAAAGAAAACGGTGCTTCCAGGAACAATCCTTTGTGCTGTAGAAATAATCTGAAATGGCTGCCAACATCTCTAGAAGATTTCAGGTTTTATTAGACTTTCTGCTAAAGCACAGTTCTTCATGATGGCCTAAAAAATTACCATAGAATTACTGAAAGGCAAATATTCTTTTGGTACTGCTAGAAAGTGCTAGAATTGATGTGGTTTACTACAGGACTAGAAACAGCCTCCATTTTTAACTGAAGTTCATGTACCTGAAAAATGAAAAAGTAAGACTTAGCAGACAAACAGAATTTGCATTTCCATGTCACTATATGAAAAGTTCAGTATAGAGCAGTATAGTCCACCTATTCCAATCACAGCTTTTAACAAATAGAGCTGACATTCATGTGCCTGAAAAGAATGAAATCCACCTACTCACTATGCCCCTGAATTTGATACGCTTAAAAAGGGGTTGGTTCCTTTTTGATTTAGTTTTCTAAAGTTTTATAAACAGCTCCTTATAAGTTCAACTGCCTTCTCTCGTGTGTGCATTCTCTTTTGTTTCTTTTTTAATTTTTTAAAAAAGGAGCTTTTCTACAAAATCCAGGACACAAGTACCATTGTAAAGTAGCAGGAGAGGAAGGAGGATGGACATCCATTTTTGTTCAATACCCCAGTCTCTCATGGAGAATTTCCGCAGGGAATGTGCAAACAGACACTATAAAAAAAGGACAACAAAAATTTGTGAGAGGAACACAGCCTTAATGGTGCTACCAGAGTAGAGATAATACAGCACAACACAAAGGCTCCTTCACAAGGTTTTCTGCCACTGAGAACATTGTAAAACGGGAGCCAGCCACATCTCCTAGCTTCTACTTCTGCTTCAAGTTTGCTGGCTTCCTCCAACACAAATCCAACACTTAATCTCTCAAACAAACTGAGAAGGAAACCACCCAGGACTGCACAAATCAACACCGTGTGAAAAAAATGTTGCATAATTATCAGTCACACATGACCAACAACTCCCATTTACTTTTAAAGAAATCACACAATCAGATTCCACATCGCATTCCCAGTTACCTCCACTCACATGCCCTATGCAAAAAAAATACTATGCAAGTGTTCAGTGCTTTAGTGTCCTTACTCTGAAAATTCTGCATGTTAGAGTTTATGTCATTTGTTTGGGTTTTTTTCTAAACATTTCTTTTCCAGAAACCAAACCAATTTGGAGAGAAGAACCTTAAGTTGCAGCATAATTTAGATTGTAAGGGACTTTGGAAGTCATCTGGCCCACCCTCATGCTCAAGGCAGTGATGACTTTAAAGTTACATAAAGGTCATATTCAACTGGGTTTTGCTTATTTTCAGAACTAGAGAGCTACACTCTGAGCATCCTTTTCCAACGGCTGAGCCTACCTGCACTGCAAAAAAAAATAATAATTTCTAGCCTCTAACCACAATCTGTTTAAGTAAAATTCTTTCTTTTCAGTTCAAAACCAGAGTTTACAAAATCAAGTTTTCCCATTTATCCCATATTCTTTATGTCCCTTCAATACCACTTGTAAAAACATAAAAGCAGCAACTATGTAAGGATTTTAGAAACATTTTTTACACCCATGCAGTGGTGTTTCAACACTGCTGCCTGGGGTTAAGTCACTAAACACAGCACTACAGAGCAGCATTAGCAGCTGCCTATGTAAATAACATACTCCAGCAAAAATGAAACAAAATCTTACCGTGACCATAAAAGTAAGAACTACAAAGACAAATCGGAACCATATTTCTACTTGTGAAAAAGTTGGATTGTAAGTCTTCCACTACAAGAAAAGAGAAGAAAAACAGCCCAATGAACAATGTTTTGACAGGGTACATAAGAAACAAATAATCACCACTTTCTGCAGATACTGAAAAGTTCTCTGGCTTTTCAAAATTTAAAGGTATAACTGAATTCCACCATGGAAAGATGAAGATAAATTCATACCCACAAGGCTGATGAAAAAGATAAACAAAGCAACCTAATATCCTTGCTCATCTTCTACTTTGCTGCTTTGTAACACACTCAGTGTCCTGTAATATGTTAAAGCACTTCTCGGGGCAAAACAGGTGTTTTCATTGATTTCAACTCCACTTTCATTCAAAGTTTCAATGCCAAAAAATGAGAACATTCAGTATGTTGGTCTGTATTGTCAAGGTCAGATGTATAAACTGACTACGAAGAGGCTGATAAGGTACTGTCATGCTTCCTTTAATAGGGTTGTTTTCTTACAAGCTTATTCTCATTTCAGAAATGGAAAAAAGAAAATCAAGTAAAAGAATGAATGAGCGAAACAGATACAAAGAACATTTTTCATAGGGTAAGGAGGAAAAGCTCCTTCTCTAATTATTAGAACACCACAAATATTAAGTATAATATGTCTGCTTGCATTAACTCTACTCTCTTGAAAATTTATCTCAAACCTGGCAAGCTCCTCTTTGGAAGCGACTTTTGAAATGTAAACTCCCTGGTACAACATCTGAACCAGAAGCTTTACCTTTCAATGGATTAAATCTGTCAAACTGTCTGGTCTTTTTAAAGCATAAATGTAGATTGAAGCTTACATGCAGAGAATCCCGTTATACAAAAACAATCTATCATTTCAGCGGAGACGACCACAGATCATTGTGATAATGAAATAAATCGACAATTTCGGTCACTGCAGGAAAGCAAGACACTAGGCTTGGGGGTTTTTTTGTTTTGTGCACAAGTCTGCCTTTAAGACAGCCTACAAAGCAAGATGATAAACTGTACAACTACGAATGCATTGTCCTGTTTGAAATCTGGAACTAAACAAAGAGCTTGAGAGTTTGGATTTAATTTGTGGGTTTTTTCCCCTTACAGCTTATTTTTAATGATGTACTTTATGCACTAGAATATTACAAATATTAATATTCAGGAAGTTCATTTAGTATATAAAAAACCCACTTCTGCTTTACAGTAAGATTTTTGCTTGCTGTCTGCTCTGACATATTGAATGTTGCATACAGGTAGAATATAGCACAGTAAACTGTATTATAAATCCAGTTTAGCTCCATTTTCTCCCAAAAGAAATGTTTCTAGATTTCTTTTTGGAGCCAATCAGCACACACTGATGATGTAACTGTTTCATAATCAATCTTTAGTACTATGAATGCAGATATTTATTTCACTAGGGATTTAGTGAATTATTTTATTAGCCTGCTTATTTTTCTCTTCCTCATAAGTTTGTCAAATCTTTCTAGTCCATGCTCTTGTAGATTCTGGAAAAATCTTGCTAATTCAGACACACCTCCTGGAAAGTCTGAAAAAGATACCGTATTTTAGAGAGGCAACATGTTTATAAGCAAATGCAGAAAACTGGATGTTGTAGTCTAGCTTGCCGACTGTTAAAAATCTCTCCCAGCAATCGTACTAAATTTATCTGTTCCAGAAAAAAGAATTAGCAGTTCTGAAAGAAAAACCTTTCCTTATACAATTAAAAAAAAAAAAATTGGTCTAGACCCTTATTAACAGCAAATGCCATAACAGTTCTGACAGTAGTAGTGACAGAAAAATTAATTATGATGCATCTTTATGTTTATCTTCAACAATGAGATAACTTGTTTTAGTACAGGTAAAGCAGAACTCTACAGCATTAGTAATAAAAGAGATTTATTTTGCTAGTATAAAACTTGATACTTACAGTGAAAGTAATATTCTGGACAGTGTACGTTAACTTATTTAGATCTTCAAAGCTAACAAATATGTTATACTGAGTGTAGTTCAGGTAGCCAAGGTGAGCAACAATGATTTCGCTGCATTTCTGTGAATGCATAGAGTGAGGAGTAGTAAGTAACAGCCTTCAATTTATTCCAGAATATGCACTGTTAATACAGGTCAGACAATTTGTTTCCAAATGGACACATATTGACAATATTTATTACATGCTTTACCAATCTTGATCAGAAAATGACTCAAGCAAGACCCTCAGATAATTCCTTGAAAGATACCAGACAAAGCAGAAGAAACCAATAAATTCAGTCATCAGGATCAGAGGTTGAATTGGCAAACCAGGCTAGCTTTTCGCCTAAGCTGGTAAAAGCAACTGCTTGCAGCACCAGGGAAGATCCGAGTAACTCTGCCAGTCAAACTCTAGGCCATCAGATTGTGAGATGGGGCTACCTTGTGCTAAGTCATTTCTAAAAGTTAACAGAAGGAAAGAGAAAACTCAAGCATATTGCTCTCTTCGCTCTGTGTAATTAAATCTTATGAAACACTGTTCATTAATTTCTGTAGATTTCAGACATAAGTGTCTATATATAAAAAGAAAACATTTGATTTACCAAATATTCTTACCACAAAAACTTCAGTTTAAAAGTTTCAGTGCAAATTATACTAGAAACTCAAGAAGAGTGGCAAGAAATTTGGCTTTTTCAGAACACAGGTGCTAGATGATTTCAATAAGACCCTCTGGTGGGTGTTGGGGGAGAACTTTTCTCTCTTATGGAGCCCTATGTCCAATTTTCTACTACAATATTCCTTTCCTCAGTGCTGCTAAATCTGCTTAGGCAGCACACACTGCTTTGCGGGCAGAGAGCTACTCTAACGACAGAGCGGTTTTGAAGGGGTAATAGACACAAGCCATAGAAGGAAACAGAAAGCAACAGATAGGTAGGTATCCTGGGTTGCGATTATCAATAAAACTATGCTCCAGAGTCTTTCCTGAGATATACTTAACAGACGTATTCTTCTCATTTGCAATGTAGTGCACCATGCACACAAATAGGTTTAAAGGAAATGTGCTGCATCTGGTTTTTTTAAGCAGGCACATACCTGTGCACAACTGAGTAACCTTGTCCGATTGTGAACTTGGTTATTAACATACGGTGTGCTTCCATCCTTCACCACTCCAAGCACTTTGACAGCCATAGTAACATTCTTTTTGAGGGATACTGTAATTGAAAACAGAGACGGTTACGCTATTGCTACATGCAGAAATGAAATCTCAACTAGAGTTCCAAATATAGTTTAAAACACACAACCACAGATTAATTTAAGCTATTCAACAATACTTTACTGGAGTAGGGGTCCAGTATATTAATTAAAAAAACACAAAACTTTTCATTTATTTACTTATTCTGCAAGTCATGTATAGCCTTTACTGAATCTTGAAAGATTAACAATTACTAACACAGTATTTCTCACATATTTACAAGGAAGTTTTATTGGAAAATTATTATCATCACAATCTACACATCTGATTCTCCCCAAAATGAAGGAAGACACAGATTCTCTAGCTACTACTACTTCAGAGAAATAACAAACAACTTATCCCATACACATCTTGCTTCCAGCTCTCAAGATCAGTGCCGTCCACGTCTTTACGGCAGAGGCAAGGTGTGGTGGGAGAGAAACTGTTAGAGGAAAAACCCACCAACCAAACCCAGAAAGCAACAGGATCACGTATGTGAAAGATGAAATTAAAGATACAACATCCAGGTTGCTACACCATTGTCCTGAGAATTAGGTAAGAGCCTCACCATCATGCTGATCCAACTCAACCACGCAGGTCAGCCACAGCTGCTGGTTGTAAGTAGACAGCGGTGGTGAACTTAAATTAAATGGCTTCAGCTGTAAAAAACCCCACAGAGTTAGCACCAGCGGAATTCTGTTACATGACAGATACGTTGTTACAATGACAAAAGGCATGTTAATTATGTTTGTGAGAGTATTTTTGGGAATAGATTTGATGAGTGCCACTCTGTGGAAAGTATGATATGCAGTCTTCCAGAGAAGTACCTCAAACAGCACGTGTATTTTGCACAGCACTGAGGTAAGGAAAGATACAACTACTTAAAAGCAACAGCAGTAAAACAAAAAAAAATCACATATGAAAAACAAAAATAAAGTGTAATTTCTAGCACTTCATATCAAAAGTCAGGTTTGTGGCCCCTCATCTGCTACACAGTTTGAGACTGACTCAACTATAATTATGAAAACAACAGCTATTTTTCCAATAGGTTTCCTAAAAATCTCACATTCATTTCAAAAGCATGGAAGAGATCATTAACAGATAAAACCTATGTGTAGGAAAGACTTCTTATTTGATATATAAATACGCTTTAAAAAAAAATCCATTCCTAATATAGTACCAATCCAAACATACATAGGTAACTAACAGATAAAAATAAACAAATGTTCCAGTCTATTTAAAGAAAATTCACTTTTTTTAAAAAAAAAAGGAAAATGAAACAACAGAACCTTTTTAGCACTTTCACAAAAATTACTTTAGATATTAGGTGAAGAGCTAGACAGAAATAAAAAAGTGAGAGAACTGAGAACCAAAATAAGAAAGCTTTCAAGAAAATGAATGGGAAGGTTCATGTTAGGAAGCCAGATCCTGTGTCTTGGTCACATTACAGTGGACAGTTAACACGGAAAAGAAATCCTTCTCAGCTGATAGAAAGGAAGATGACAAGAGAGTAATCACTACGTACCACTGAGAGCACTGTATTTCAGTTTATGTTCTCAGTTTTTATTTCTGGACCCTGTACAAGAACCTCCAACATGAAATCACTCAAGCATTATTTTACCAGAAATTATTGTGCAGAAACATCACAGAATTCTAGACCTGATCTGCTCACAAAAGTAAGAGACTAGAAATTGCTGCTGGGCCACACATGAACCAACACAGTGGTAGTTCAATATTATGTGTTCCCTTTCAAACTGGAAAGCACTGTGTGGCCACAAGTTTTTTAGTAAAAAACTAAATATTTAAAATAATTGAGGAGAAGGGAGGGGAATGTTTAATTTTACTGACATCAAATAAAGCTATTCATGTAATACAATATTTATTAACTCTTACCTTTACGCTATTATTTAAGTAGGTTCGTGCTACAGAAGTTTCAATTACATTAGGACCTACACAATATATAAGAAGGAAGAAAGAAAACAGTATTGAAGTGTCCATATTACTGATAAGTAATGGCATAAATACAGCATTTCAAAAGACAGTACAAAATACCTCCCTGCAAAGCACGTAACTAGTATCCCACTTTTCAGATGTTTCAGTTGAAGGGTAAATCACTTAGAGATTTCAGTTTCATTAATAAACTTGGCCTGAATGTTCCTTTGTCTCTGCCATAGTTTCAATGATTAAATAGGAAGTAAATTTTAAATCAAGAACTCCATGTCAGAAGCCGTGTCTGTATATTCTAAACTACAACAAACCACATGGTAAAATTTTCCCAAGCTAAGCTGTACACTGTATTCGTGAAAGTACTCAGCTACAGAAAAAGCTAAATAGGCACTAGTGGCATTGCTGATACAGCAACTTGAATCTCAAGAAGGGCTGCAGAAACCACCTGAAACCCCAGCATATTTAATTGTATTATAAAGTTTCTACACACAAACTGCTACCATTATCTGATTTACACAGTGTCCATAATGCAATGCACTCAAGGCTCAGATACCAGGGCGAACACATCTCATTATATTTGAGTGTATGATGCTAATGCCTTTTTATGTACAGGTAGCGTACTTCCTCGTACAATCACAACAACAGTACTTTCTGGCTAGTGCTGGATTTCCATTGCAGTGGTCTGTTCAAGCCAAGATACCCCAAGATACCCACACGTTTGTTTAGGAACCGTTCTCAGTCGGCTGAGATTGGGCCCCTCTGTTTCCATAGAAATCTGGGGCTATAATATATTATGCATAACATCACATAAATAAACACAATTGCACAAAAGTTCTATAAACAATTTCTCCTGAACAGACAATCCATTTTATCAATGGAGTGGCATGTCCAATTGAATGGAAGATGTTCAGCTCACTACCACATTTTTCATGCCACCATTCCTCCCACATCCTAGATACGGAGACACACAATTAACACGTACTGCTCGACTGCATCCATCCACTCATACCCTACCTCTAGATCTGCATGAAGCAAATGGGAAGCAATAAAATCATAACTTATGTCAGAAGGGCATCCAGAAGCCAGCTAGTCCACTCTCTTGTTTAATCAGATCAGGTCACTCAGGGCCACATCCAGTCAAATCTTGAATACCTCCAAGGACAGAGACTCCCACAACCTCCCTGGACAACCTGTTATAGCATTTAACCACCCTTAGGGTAAGAAAAAATTCCTAATATCTAACTGGAATTTCTTGTGTTCCTGCTTGTGTCTTTTGCCTCTCACCCTATTACCTTTGAGAAGGGTCTAGTCCCATCTTCTGTGTATCCTCTGATAAGACAGTGGCAGTCCTTCCCCTTAGCCTTCTTAGGTGCACAAGAGCACATGGTACTGGGGAGAGGAGGAATGCGCGCATGTATGTGCACACAGAACTACATACTCGTGCATGCATACATACACACACAAGTGGACCAAGCCAGAAAAACGAAAGGGAAAAGCAGGAGAAGGTCTGTATCTATACATAGGCAAGTGAACAAACACAGAGGAGAAGTATAGGGGTGGCGAGATGGGCAGGGCACAGATGTTTGTATTTAGGTCACTCTAACAGCTTCCCAACCACTGTAAGGTCTCTCCCTTACATAATCAGTCTGGAAATTTAATGTAATTTATTAATCCTCAAAACATGCTGTTTCAGTCACAAACTTAGTATTAAAAAAATCATGCAAGAAAAGCAGTTTTTCACAAAGACCATGGACTTCAAAGTTATTACAGAGAAACAATGGAAAAGAAGGGAGTTTGTAAATGAGCAACATGGGATCATTAGGTTAGCTGTCACGACAGCTCTAAACAGGCAGCACTGCTTGGGCTTCTATAACCATTCTAATTAGAATATTAACCATCTTACAGACTTTAAATGGAAAAATGAAGAATTTCACCCATCACACTCAAAGCTCCCAATTAGAATTACAGCTTGACTTCACTAACAGAAACCCACGATAAAGTCAATTCTGCATCACTGAACTTTTCAATTCTCAAGTACATACGCACAGGGCAGATTTTTGGAAGGCATTATTCATTTTGAGAACATAATTCCATTTCAGTAAGTGCTCACAGTTGATAATTACTGATTTTATTTTTTTTTTATGGCTTAAGTCTTAAAAAAACACATTAGAATGAGTCTTTTTAAAAAGTGGGGGTTTTAGCCAAAGACACAAACCAATACTGGCGGAGAGGGATCATAGTTCCAGTTTTTAAGAACAACAATTGAAAAAATAATGAGGTTCTGCTGCTATACCTGCTACTCCTCTATCCAACAATACACTGAAACTTTTTAAAGCAACTGACCAACACAAATGCTGCAGTCATATAATTTAAAAATGGTGATTAAATTACATTGTTATTGTTTTTCTTTTAGTCTTGCTCTGTTGACAGAATCTTATCTTGAAAGCAAAGAACCACCCTGAGGAGGTGAACAGGAGAACTGCACAGGTAGAAAAAAAATACTGTAACCTGGGGCTTGCCTTGCTCTTGTCTTACTCCAAAGACAACATAGACTCATTGGGAAATGGGGAAGTAAGAGAGTGTAATTTGGGAAAAAACGAAACAAGTCTGCGTCTGTCTTTGGTTACAAGAACTGAAGAGCCACAGCCATCTCAGATTAAACTGTCTTTTTTTCTCAGATCAGAAGCAAGACTTCTGCTAGCCTTCCCAAACTCCAGACAGGGATGTTGTGTATGAGCAATTGTGTATCCAAGTAGCACAGAAAATACGGATGTAGCTCCCACTTTTTCATTTACTTAGTAGGTTTGGTGAGTTTTGCTCAGATTGCACCCTTTAATGAGGGCGCACTCTCTTGTTAGCGCCCCTCCCTCTATTCAGAGGAAGCAGAGGTGTCAACAAAAACCACGAAAAACACCACAGTAAGTGTTTAGTGGGTCTCCTCCCAACGTAAACAGCATTTTAAAAAAATAATTAAGTCACAATAATGAACTGCGTTCACGCTTTCTCAAAAAAACTATCCAACAAACTAATCTTACAAGGACAAGAATCCCACAGCCACGCCCGTTCCTGAAGGGGATCACAGGTGAGTCCCGGGACCCCAGCAGGGGACAGACGACCAAGCATTGCTTACAGCACCCAAGTCCACTGGACCAAAGGCAACCACATCGTTAGATCACCCTGCACACAGATGCAACGCAACACACCAACACAGCTCACTTTCAAGTTCTGCTACCAATTAAAGATAAATTCTCAGTTTTCTCTTCCAGAAGCACTACTTTTTGCCTCGTCTTATGGTAACCACTTTCTTGCATTTCTTGCAGCTGGGTAGCATAAACACATAACACAAATACGGTTCACTTTTTAAGCCAAATGACACTAAATTAAGGAATTCCAAGGGGTTTTTTTCTTTATCATTCATACAAAATGCATTTTTGTAGATGTATTTATACAGTATTTTAGTGTCCCTTCACCATCTTTAGGCAAGTCACAGGAACGTCAGTGGTTAACCTTTATGAACTGAAAGCCTGTTTGGACCTTAGACTGGTACAGTAAATCAAACAGCAGGAAAGAAGGCTTCATTTCACAGACAAATTTTATTATTTAATTTTATTACGATTGTACTGCCTACAAGGCATGGATGGGCACAAAAAGCCCAAGCAGTTGCCTCTAATTAACCCCCTGCTTCTTTGCAAGGTAGGCAGGAGTGGATGAGTTCCAGGCCTGGGCAGCCCCGTCTCATTCTAAAGGAAGTGAAGGACAGGGCAGACACAACCCTACAGGTAGGTCAAGAGGTCTCAGAGAGTGGCACAGGAGAACATCCTGGGTGATGTGGAAATAAACGGTAAAATAAGGAGAGGGTAATGTCCTTAAAATAATTCTTACATAGGGGGTGGGCTATTTAAGAGGACAAATCCCTCCCTTCCCCTTTCCCTGTCACTTCTGTGCTGACAAACCTATCCTGACAGCAGCGTATTAGCTCGTTAACACTGCAGTGATAGCTCACTCACTTCCTATTCAAGTACGTTTTAGACCTGGAAAAGCCTTCTGGCATGAAAGACAGAGGGCTCCCACGCTTTCCATCTGCCTAATGACACTGCATCTTTATGGACCACACTTCAACAAATCTCTCTGATCCCCAGGATAAGTATCCAGGTACTAAGTGCTAAGCCTCCCAGATCACATCATGACTCCCACAAAGGTCTCTGAAACCAGAGAACTAAGTTCACGCATGTTCGACAACACAAGGTCATATTTTTACATTACTAAAATATTTTTATTTCTGTGGCATTCAGCACCAAAACATTTAGAAGGCTTTATAAACAGTTACCAACTTCCTCACAGGAAATTAAGTATTAGCACCACTATTTTACAGATTGAAATACAAAAAGGAAAATTAATGTACCAGTCTGCTGGAAAAAAAAAAAGTTATAATGAAGCTGGTCTTGTTTTACTTTACTGAATGTCCCCTGCAAAGCAGTTGCAAATACCAAATCTGTGTAGGTAATACTCCTATGAAAAAGTGAGATGGAAGAACCACTTCCCTCTCCCTGTCAAAAGTAATGCTTCCTCAGACACCTCAGGGGCAATAAGCTCATTAGCATTTAAATACATCTGTAAATACCAACAGGTTTAGACAAAGCATGCAAGAACTACAATCTTTTAAAAAGACAGCATCCTTACCTGCTATTCCTATGAAGACTGTCAAACCAAAACAAACAAAGAATACTACAAAGACCAGAACAAAATGCCGTTTGGACAGAGTATATAATCGCATCGGTGCCAGCCTACAGGAAGCAAAAGAAAACACAGAATTAGCTGTCAGTCATAATTCTAAAGGTGAGCAGTGGAGGGGGTGGGTGGGAATAGACCCCATTCATTCCTTCACAAATAAAATGAAACCAAAATCTGAGATAACATGTAACACTAATAAAAAAAATAAAGTTACTGCTACTTTATAGAGCAAGGATAAGTACTAGGAATTATTAGAGATATGTATGTGCACGCACATCCATGCTTGAAAACGTACAGATTTTGCCCATTCTTTTTATGACAGGATTTTCTATTGTCCTAAGACTTGAACAAGAGAAAGCATTTCTTACAAGGAGAAAAAGTTATATTTAGTTCATAGATTAATAATTTAAACATCCAGGATACCACGTCTACTGCAATGACAGCTTAACCTAAAGAGACTGACGGCAGTAACAACTCAGGACCTTGAGTTTTCTAGACTCTCTATATATACTTCATGCCCCCCAGCATCATCCCCAACAAGGAGTAAGGCAGAATTCCAGACCTGCTAGATGAGCATGCTCAGGCTCTACATTCTTGTCACAACTCCACCAAAGCCTGGGAAATAGAAACCTGAACTTAAGCTTATTATTAGACACTAAAATACAGGTACACATAAAACAACGAGATCTTTTCCACAACTGGTTGGTGGTTATCATTAGGTTAAAGACAAAACAGAAAGGAAAAAATGTACTGAAAAGACTAATTGCATTCTCTTGGAAACAGGTAAATTCCAGTTTCATTAGCTTAAGGGAAATATGATCAAAGGATTAGTCCTACATAAAATAGTCCTTAATCTTCCTTTTTGTTAAGTGCACAGTTCAAAAAAGGACAAATGCACCCGATTTCAAAATACAGACAACACTTTGTTTTGGGTTATGCCAGAACTGAGCCAACTCATAGTTGACTTTCTACTGCTGTTCTAGTAGGAATGCTGTAGGATTGCGGTGGTAGACCGTGGTGGGGTGTTTTCCAATAAATTTATAAGAGCACCATCATGGAACTAAATGAAATTTAATGCAGCACTACCTTTCAGCTTGGAATAAAACTTCTTTTCACCAGCTGAATGGTGCTCTTAATGGTTCACCACATTAATGAAGAAACGCACAAAAGGCGGTGGAAACCTTCCCATAAGCCCAGCTTGAATTCTGTGACCAGGTACCCCAAGACTGCATAGCTAGCAAGGCAAACAATTCACTTTAAGCCAGTAAAAGGATGTAATAATAACCTCTATTTTCTTTAAGATCATTGAATTCTCTCCAAACGAGGCACTATAAAAATAATCACATTATTCCTTTACTGTAAAGTTTGAAAGATCCAAATGTGAATTTTGTTCACAAAGAAGGTGAGGAAGGGAGGAAAAACCCACAGAAGTAATGCGACCTGCAAGCAAATAACTGTAAAGGGTACAAGTTTGCACAAACTGTGCATGACTTGAGGCATAGCACCTGCAAACACAATGCAACTTGCCTTGCCACAGGTCCTTATTCGGAGCACAAACCCTGCACCAGTCTAAGAAGTCAGAGTATGTGATTGTACAGACAAGAATGTAAATTTTACATGAAACTATCACAATCATAAACAGGAACAGACCTCTGTCACAGAGATCACCACACAGAAGTCTCACAGACTTAGAAAAATGCCAGTTAATAGAGGCATTTCATAGCAGAACTTGTCTGCACACTTTTGTAGGGATACAACTACAGTATCTTCCTTAAATCAATGTCTTAACACTTCAGCCTTCATGTAAGCTATTACATCTGTACTAGTATTAAAATAACTATCTAACCAAATAAGGTGCATTTTCCTATCTGTTCCAAGGTCTCCTTCAGTTCCACAGATGACCTGATATTCCTTGTCTGTCTAAGAACACTACGTATGAGATATTGTCTTGAGATTCCAAAACACTAACCTTAACAAGAAATTTCTTGATACATAGAAATGGTACATAAAATCTTGTTGGGACTAAATTAACTACAAGGGTTCACTTGATACCAAATGTTTCAAGGAAGAGCACCCACTGAGGAACTCTAAATGCACAGAAACCAGGGCTGGATGGGAAAGGCCATGGGTCGAGCACAGCTGAAGACTGGAAGAGCATCATATATTTGCAGGAAAATATCACACACACTCGTACTGTTCTTAACAGCTTACATGTGGGCACCCACTGAACAGCCACAGTCCAATGCAGGACGCTTCTGACTTGCTATACATATTCTTGGATTTTTTTATGTGCTTACTCTTTTCCAAGTTTTTGTAGGCATTTCAAAGTGCATAATGTGAGCATGAAATGCAGCTTCATGTCCACAATCCTTACAGGAAAGCCACTAGCGTTCACCCAGCCAAAGCTCCCAGCTTTACAGCTACCAGCAGTTATCACCATGGTCTCCTCGTGTGCCAGAGCACTTGCAAGTTTTCACAGAAACACAGAATCATAGAATTATCCAAGTTGGAAGGGACCCAAAAGGATCATCGAATCCAACTCCTATCCCTACATAGGACGCTACCAACATGTTCCAGGCATGGGCTCATTCTTTATTCCAGCTCCATTCCAGCTGGTGTAACCCCAGCAGTCCAAATGAGTAGGTAGACACTCACCTAAGAACAGTCATGCTGGCACTTAACAAAGACAGGAGATTGAAGAGAGAAGAGACACACTCTGTGTTTTCCCTTCCTTTTTCATACTGGCACTCCTGTAGTCTCATTCAAGCCACTTACTGTCTGTGCTACTTGACAGGTCACCAAGGCAACATGGACACCTTTTGCAAGAGCAAGTATAGGAACTCATCCAAGCCTTAACTACATTCACAACGATAGCATATGAAAATTTACAGCATTCCTATCGGATGATGTATCCTTTACAGTTCCTCCTCACTGCAACAACAGAATTTCCTTTTGTGGTTTCAATGTCTTATTTCAACCTATCACCTGCTGTCATACAAAGCAGATAAAATGGTCTTCCTGTCCATTCATTGTTTAACATCTGCCTTTTGGAAAGAGATTATATATAGTTTATGAATATGCGTTAACTGCAAGTTGATGATCCCCCACTAACTGCTTCTTTCTTAGATCTGAAAGGCCCAATAAATAATGAAATGTTTGAAATGCATTTATGGGAAAAGGAAAAAAGGTTCCTCACTCTGGAAGCACCTGTTCAAGTGAGTAAAGAACTGTGCTTTGCTTTACCAACAGACGATGCGTTAACCAGCCCAGCCAAGGCAGCCTGAAGCTCAAGGCTAGCCATCCGAGTGTCTGCAGACTTCTCAAGCAGCATTTACCACCTGTACTGCATTTTATCCTAACTCAGACAGAAATAAGTATTTTATAATTAAATTGGGTATGTCTGAAATGAACTGCAAAGGAGCAGAAAGCACTGACATTCAAACACAGAAATATACTAGGACATCTCAAGTAGTAGTCAGTAAAAACTAAACGTGAGATGCAAAGGTAGGTTAAGTCTTGCTCTTTGAGTACAGTTTTGGCTCAAACAGTTAGGCAAAATGTTTCTCAGCCTATTCCTCATCTTCAACTCACTCCTCATGCCAGCACAACTCAATCTTTACTAAAGACCATCATGAAAATCATAGCCTTTTACACAACAGTTTTCACTGAAGACTCTCACTTTACAGAGTAGAAGGCTGTGACAAAGGTGGGATCAAGCCGCAGGCAGCAGAGTTGATATGAAAATCAGAAATAACTCACTTTCATGCATAGCAGTTTTCCTGACATACTAGCCTCAACATCTCTGCCTCCAACTGTTCTTTTCTATTTTAGGCTCACTCCCAAATAAAACCATCAAACCCACTTTGATTTAAATGACTACATATGCTACCCACATTCATAGTACTGCATGTATCTGTACATGCTGCACTTCCTCACAGTTTAAATACATTGCTTGCTTTGGTGTCCCTCAGAAGACCTTGAATTTCTTCTGGCAGCTGTTTTCCACCATGGTTAATAACTAATGAGGCAGCACATGACTGCATAAAAAGATGCACACAATTGATATTAACAGTACTATACATACAAATTACACATTTGTAACTAGTGCAGTTACAGCTAACTGTGACTATGCTAAACAGCTCACAGGGAGGGTTTGGGTTCTTTTAGTGTCTCGTTTGCTGTATTTACTGAAGTCTGAATCATCAGTCACAACTGTGGCTCTGCCCATGCAGAAACATATCCAGAAAAACAAGTTTTTTCTTTTCCTTAACAGATACCATCTGAGAGTGGGGATGGGGGGGATTTATTCACCACGTAAGAGGAAAAACAGTGGTGTTCCACTAAAGAAGCAAGCAATTACCGTGTCAGGTCTCTGAGCGGAGAATCACTCAGAAACTTTCTTTTAACCCTCAATGAATGAGAATTAATGCACATGAACACTAAGAGGAAAGTTCCCATCAACACACGAGAATAATCTTCCTGTATGGTTCCCTCAATCCTCTACAGCCTAGATGAGGGTTTTTGCAAGCTTACCTTTAGTAATTAAAATTTTCAACTTTCCTTAATTTAAATGACGATCAAGAACTAGTTAGCTGTGTGGGATGGACTACAGGGATGGACAAGCTCTATTCCTGCAGCGATGATCACCAAGTTATGAAGTGGAACGTGAGACTACTTGAGCACCGAAACTTCCAGATTATATTTATCCCATGGATATTTACCGGTTTCCCAGAAGTACAGGTGGGAAGAAGCAGTCCCAATATTTTGATTTGAGCTGAAGTAGAATTAGTTTTCTATAGAATTCGTTTTCCAACTAACTTCAATTAAGTTCTGAGCCCCTCACTCCAAGAAGGGCACTGAGAGGCTGGAGCGCGTCCAGAGAAGGCAACGAGGCTGGGGAGGGGCTGGAGAACAAGTGCTGCGAGGAGAGACTGAGGGACCTGGGGGTGTTCAGCCTGGAGAAGAGGAGGCTGAGGGGAGACCTCATCCCTGTCTGCAGCTGCCTGAAAGGAGGCTGTGACGGGGTGGGGGCTGGGCTCTTCTCACAAGTGACAGCGATGGGACGAGAGGAAATGGCCACAAGTTGCGCCAGGGGAGGTTCAGACTGGACATTAGGGAGAATTTCTTCACTGGAAGGGTGGTCAGGCACTGGCACAGCTGCCCGGGGAGGTGTGGAGTCGCCACCCCGGAGGTGTTTAAAAGACGGGTGGATGAGTTTCCCAGGGACAGGGTTTAGTAAGGGGACAGGGACGGCTGGACTCGGTGATCTCAGAGGACTTTTCCACCCAGATGATACTGTGATTCCACTGGGCAGCTGTGTTTTTAGAAGCCGGACAGGATGCCCCTCTCACAGCACCTTTTCTTCACAGCGTGTTTCTTTCAAGCAGCGTTCTCCCACGCACCATTCAAAGAACGCAGAAGATTCATAACGGGCGAGAAGCTGGAGCTGCCGCTCCCGCCCAGACAGAGGGAGGCCTTTCTCCCGCCCGGCCCCGGCCCCACACCAACAAACTCGCTCCCGCCTTCGGGCACCGCCGGCTCGCTGCGAGCTCCCCGCCCCGGACCCGGAGGCGGCCGCGGGGCGCGCGGGATCTCCTCGGGGGGGCCGTGAAGCGACCGCTTCACGGCCCCCCCGAGGAGACCCCGCACGCCGCCCCTCGCGCCCCCAGAGCGCGCGTGAGGGTCCCAACGCTGCACCTCCCCCCCCACCCCCTCTACTCACGGCTCCATCCCGGCGCCGCATGCGCACTACGCGCCCCGCCTCGCGCCCCGCCCCGCCGGCAGCTGCGGCGGCGGCCGCCGCCGTGGCACCACTGCGAGCGGGGCCTCGCGCCGGCTTCCGCCTGCGTCACCCGCCCGCCACGCGGCTCGGGAGGGGTCACAGCACCCCCCGGGCTCTGCGGCGCCGCCGCCGCGGGAGGCGGGAGGGGGGGCGGCGCTACGGCGCGCGGGAGGGGACACGGGGCCGCGCGCGCGCCACGATCACACAGGGCCCTGAGGAGGAAGGGACCCCAGGGACCAGCGAGTCCAACCGCTGTCCCTGCGCAGGACACCCCCACACTCGCACCGTGACTAACGGCCTCGGCCAGGCGCTGCTGGAAGAGCGTCAGGCTGTGACCTCGGCGTTTAGGCAGATCCGACAACGTATAATTTAAAACTTAACTCTTCAACACTTAAATACTTCCACTAAAAGCTTACTTGGGTGGCAAGATGGCTTTACTGCAATTACATTGTGAAGTTACTGAAAGTTAACGATACCATTCGTTTCATTCGGTTGCCGTGCGGGTAACTCACGGTGTTACTGGGAACTGTGGGAGCCGGTGTGGCTCTTGTGTGACACCACTAAACCCCAAGGAAACACACCGGGAATAATTCAGCCATTGATACTGGTATTCACGCCACCACTCAGCCCTGTGATTTACAGCACTAATGGTCATTTAGTAATCTCATACAGAGATTGACTTAAATGTGTAATACCAAGTGACGAAGGAAAGGCATTTATAAATTTTAAATCAAGAAGAATCACTACTCTAGGGCAGAAAACAAAGCTTTGAGTAATCAGGACAACCCAACAAACTGTATCTGCTCAGAACACGATAGCACTGCCGAGCCACAGTTGGACATCATTAGCTCACAGGTGACTGACATGCAGTGTGTAGCTGTCAGCACGCTTCAGACTTCTCCAACAAGTTCTCCCTGGCCAGAAAATGATAAAGTGGTGCTTACAGTACCTGTGACCATTTTCAGTGCTCTGGGAAGAGCAGTTGCAGAGTTACCACTGCTGCTGTTTATGCGTGCACGTCTGAGCTATTTGGATGAATGCTCCAATCCCTCTGCCGCTCTGGTGCCTCACAACATGAATGAATTCATTCCCCTCATACTCCATCAAAACAAAACCATATTCTTCTCACTGAAAAGGTAGGAAACTGAAGCATAGTGAGACTGAGCCTTGCCAAAAGTCACCTGGAGACCAGTGTGAGCAGCAGAGCTTGAAATCCAGCTCACTTAATTACCTGTGGGACCACATTTCTCTTTGCCATCTACCAGCTTTCAGAGGGTTGTGAATACAAAGGGTTGTAAACACAGGTGACGCACCCCATAAGTTTTGTAAGAAAATAGTGGTACACAGTATACAAACTAAACAGAGGAAAGGCACGGTGAAACCACTCTCTCTCCACAAGCACGGTCAGTCACAGTCTCACTCTGCTCTTTACAAGAAGGTGCCTCACTCAGTGCCTTGTCTGACCTGCTCTGGGGTGAAATAGTGCAGGAAGCTACAGTCTGCCTCACCTGTTGTAGAAATTGGATGGTGTACAGTGAACGAGGCTTGCGAGAAGAGGCAGGCTGATCTATGAATAAGCAGGCTGAATACCAGCTCAGACAGCATTCTGCTTACACTAACCACCTTAACCCATGCACTGTGGTTTCATGACCAGTTTATATTCATACCTACAGTATTAGTGACAAAAGAAGAAAACCTAGACTCTCTGTAGCTCTTTGACATTTGCCAGCACAAACATTGGTGCAGTTGAGTGATGAACCAGATCATGGCAAAAGTCTGAGTTAAAAGTCACTTAGAAAAAAAATGGTGTTCAGCTGAACAGTTGCCCAGTCACTGTGCAGCTACTGGAATATTTGTGGACAGACAAGGAAGAGAGCAAGAATGTGTGACAGACTAGGGAAAGGATGGCTTCTTCCAGCCCCAGAGCGAGCGTATGGCAACTTAAAACAATCATGAAGCTACAATGTTAGTCTCCTCCTCCTGCTGCTGTTTCAAGCCTTCTAGTCCTAGCTGTGTACTTCACACCAGGGTCATTTGGGTTCTTCCCCCAATTGCCAGGACCCAGGAGTGAGCCCTAGGAGAATAAGAAAAAGGTACCAGCTGTGGCTTGAAGAAGCTACCAAAGGTCCTGCCTGGGTCTAGGCTGGAAAGCAGTATGAACCTTCAGGGAATGCAACTGCAATCTTCCAGCAAGGTCTTGCTGACCCCTTGGCTTCTCACAGACTTGTACTTTAGCCCTTAGGAAAGACTTTAAGAAGGTGGGAAGAAGCATATTCTTATCACAACAGCACTGTCTGGCAATCTTGAAGTTCCTTCTCCGAAATACGCAGGCACTGGAGTTTCTCTAAGGAAAAATAAACAGTGTCTCTTCATTGCTGAGTCAAATGATGTTCTGTTCTCCAGTCTTTTTGACAAAGCAGCAGAAACACTGTAAATGAACTTTCCCCACATGTTTTGATGATTAGCTATGTTCTAGTGAACTGTAAACACTAGTAGGAGATGTTGAGAAATTAGGAGTATCACTATCATGTGGAATTACCTCTTCTGTTACCTGCATAAGCAACATCAAGCATTACTTAAAGCTGTAAGTTAAATAATACCTTTCACTATGTCCTATATATAGTATTTTCTTTTTGATGTACAAAATGTCATATTATTGCATGATAGGAGTTTAAAATCTAGCCCTTATTTGAAGCAGGGTGGATTGTAGGTCATTTATCTTAACCCCTCCATATTATTACTAAATTCAGTGTCAACACCGTGCTTCCCTGTATAAACTGACTGGGCAGTGGGATACGCTCTTTAACCTAGAAATTGATTTTTCAAGAATACCGAGTTCTTACTTACAGTTATGCAAGTCTGATGTTGGACCACAATTTGGCAACCCTCCTGCTCTCTCTTCCCTATCAGGTAGGCACTTTAGTTGCTTGCTCACCTATCAAAATGGTTTCAGCATGCTTTACTCTTCGACGTAAGCTAGGGGAAAGAATTAGGAAACTCCCATTGAAGTAACTGTCAGCTGATTGTGAGGCCTGGTGTCTTCTGGTAAGCTTTGCATATCTCACTGGTGGCATGTTGAAAAGATTACAATGTGGCTGTTTTAGTAATGCTAAAGCCCTTTTCATACTAATAGTTTACTTACAATTTCCTAGTGCAGCAGAGGGAGCCGTCAACTCCACCAGCTCTCCCTGCCCTGCCATCCTGGTCATGCTAGGGGAGGAAGGAACATATTGGAGTGGGAGGAAGGGACACCAGAGAACAAACTGTTCATCCAAGTGGATATTCAAAGCAATTTTTAAGGAGTATAAATTAGAACAATGTTGAAGCTGCTGCAATAAATCAAGGGCTGATAGGCTTTGTGGCAGTCCCTAGGACTGGTGGGACAGTGTAACACTTTTCCCCTCTTCTGCCTTCCTCGAGCTTATCTGCCGCACCAAACATCTCCTGGTGAGCCACAGGCTAATCTTAGGTGTACTCTGTTCAGACCAATCTTGTATTGGGGTTACCAATGAGGTTGCTTAACATGAGCCCATGTAAATACACAGTGTCTTTTGCAAGCATACCGTGAAGTGCCATGTGGGCCTAAGGGAATTATTAACCCAAGCAGCTGGCATTAATCAGAGTGCGGAGCCATGGCTGACTCTGCTCTCTCCACTGCTCCCTGATGGCTGGGTAAACTAGCACTTGCTGGTGGGGAAATACACCAGAAGTCACAATTTAAAGACTATTCTGGGCTTTTGGGCAAAACAAACTCACTGACATCGACATCCCTTCATCTGTGTAGTGTGAATGAGTGCCCTGGGGCTCTGCAGAGTGAGGATGGCATAGCTTGGGAGGGCTGAGGAGTCTGCAACCCTTAGTTGTCATCCTTGTCCAAAGAACAGGCTGCTTACAGGCAGATGCTGCACCGCACGTTCAAGAGCATCACGTTTTAAAGAAAACTATCACCAAAAGATGTCACTAAACTGGGACAGCTTCAGAGCTGAGTCAGAAATGACTCAGCCGTCTGTGCAGCGAGAGCACACTTACTTGTAATAACAGGTTCATCAGCCATCTCTGCGCTCGGTCATCCCCTTGCACTGAATCCCATCACTGAGAATGAGCCTCACAGCTCCTGAGTCAAAAAACTTATTTCCTTGTCAGTCACAAAAGGGACTGCTTGGTGTGTTTCTGTATCAGCTCTGCTCAAAAACTTTCCAACTCTGAGTTTTCCTGTCAGCACTCTGAGAAGAACGACCTTATAGAAATCAGGAGTAAGATTGTGGCAGCTATTTTTTTTTCCTAACAAGTATCGACTATTTGCAAGTGCATGCCCACCCCGCACCCCGCCTCCCTACTACTTAGTGTACTAGAGCACTCCATTTCTGAAGAGACAATGAGGCAATGGAAACCACTAGCCGATGGCCAAACTCGCAGAAGAGTTAAGGCTAGCAGTGGTTAACAGTTGCATATTTGTGAACACAGTATGTGGGAGGGAAAAAAAGCATGCTTTCACATGGTCTTACCATCTCTTCATTTTGTTAGTTTGGTTTAAGATATTATTTGGTCTTATTGAGGTGCCAGGAGGAGCTGAGCTGTTCCAGTTACCTCTGAGGTCCTAGGTCTGAAGTAAAGACAAGCCATACTGCATTTCCTTGTTCAAATTTCCAAAATTCCTTCTGCTGTCAGAGCAGCAAGGCTCTCCATCACATCTCTGAATGCACTCACTTATAACCTGACCAAACGTGCTGAATAAAACAGAGAGAGAGAAGGGGACAAAGTATCTAATTCCCCTTCCCATAAATGAGAGTTGGCTGCAAGTAGAATACATCATCAAGAAATTCTCCTCCTTACCAGGAATCTGAAAAGCAGGTGCTATTGCTACATCTGTGGCAGTAACAGTCAACTTACTCCAGGCTAGGTCACCTGGGTTAAGATCTTGGGAATGCAGAGAAGTGCTAGCATTATTTCTAAATCACGAAATGTTATTTCTTTGCCAAGAGCCTGATATTGCTCCATTTTATTCTAGACAATCTGTGGCCGATACCTCCGGGGGATACTCTCACTGGAGAAAGGGCCATCTCTACAAGCTGACTCTACAAGCTTGTTAGATTTGGCGGAGTAGAGTCATCTCTTTTCAATACAGAAAGTCCCTCCATACGCACTTTTAGTCATAAAAATGAGTTAATGACAATTTACCTTGGAGAGCTTGGGTTTCTTCTGGAAACAAAGCTGAATAAATGCCTCTCCCAGGACCTCTTATTCGTTAATCCAAAGCTTATTTCTTCCCTCTTTCTCCATTGTAGTGCCAATATTCATTATTACACGGGCAGATGCACACAGGTACATTTCTATCACCCCTTATCACCTCCCGTGGCTTCTCACAATATGCTCGGGTACAAGGAGACACTGTTTCAACAGGCGGGATGGCAGATGTGTGAAACTCTGCCAAGCTGTCAAGCAGTGTTTCTGAACTCTGTGATTGTAGTTTTTGCTATTCTGAACAATGAGATGAATTCAATATAATGGACCACCTGCCCCTTCCCTGGGAAAAAAAACAAGATGTAGCGCACTAAAGTCAAATGATCCAAGCAAGAGCACTGGGAAACTGTGCACAAATAAGCAGAAGCATTTATGCTCAGAGTCATAGTAAAATAGAGCTGGAAGGGACCTCATAAAGTGCCTAATTTTTCCTTCTGCCTCAGGAGAGTATCTTCCAGATCTGTCTTTCGTAGCACACGTTTGTCAAGTGTTTCTAAAGGCCTCCAATGACAGAGATGTTACAGCCTCCCTGGATAATATTTTCTATAGTGTTTTACCATCCTCCTCATTCAGAAGTTTTTTCTTAATGTCTAATATGAACATTTCTTGGTACAAGTTCTCCTGTAGTATTTTGTGCAAATAACCATCAAGTTTCTCTTTACAGAAACTCCTATTCTGCCAACTTGGATGTTCCTTCTTTTGGATGAGCAACCCCAAATTTTCCCCATGGTGACATTTCCTAGGCCTTTGATTGTCCATATCTCTGTCCCTGGGCTCTTTTCTACTGGCAGGGCCTTGAAGTGCGGTGCCCAGAACTGGACGCAGCACCAGCTAAGGTCTGGCATGGTGCCTACAGTAGATGGCTTCATTCTCACATTTTGTGAACTGTGTTCTTGTTGTACACTCCAAATTACTTTAACCCTTTTTTTTTTTTTTACGTGTAGAAGACAACATCTTTATTGAAAGAGGTTATTTTATAAAGCATTATAATTCCCATACCCTTTTTTACAAAAATGTTATGTAACTGTTCATTCCCCAGCCTGTGCCTGAGTAGCATTCATTCTCTGTCTAGTTCCTGGCATTTGTTTCCCCTGATTTTCATTCTACTTTTTCAGACCCTTTCTCCAATCCAAAAAAACCACCCCAAATCTTTAAATTTATAACCCAGTCCTCCAACACCTTTGGAACCCTTCCTCACCTTGTGTAATCTCAAGAGATCGGTGCTTCTCAGACATCACTGGTCATTCATGGAAAGACAAGACAGTGCCAGGCACAGAAGGGTGTCGCCTACTCAGTACGCCTGTCCTGTTTGACCTCAGTTTAGCCAACTCCTCCGATTTCCCTGGGCAATTCCAGGATGGGGCCGCGGCCGCCCCAGCCCGCGTTGCCCCGGCTCGCAGTGACAGCGGAGCAGGCGCAGCGCGGAGGAACGCAAACGGACATGGCTTTTATCGCCTGCGTAAGGAAACCGGTACCCGAACGCACAAACCGAGGCGCTGCCGGAGCCAGTGCCCCCGGGCGGAGCCGCCCGCCCCCCATCGCCGCGCCCGGGCTGCATCCCGGACTGCGGTGCCCGCGGCCCCGGGGGCTGCTCCCGCTGCGCGGCCCGGCGTCCCCGCCCCGCCTTTCCTTGTGCCGGTCCCCGCGCTGCCCCCCGCCCGGGCCCCGGGGACGGGAGAGCCGCGCCCGTACCGGTAGTACCGGTCATCCTTGTAGGGGGTGAGGTCCTCCTTGATCTCCCGGTAGGTCTCCCGCAGCCGCCGGCAGAAGCGCTTGACCTCGCCGCACAGCGGGCTGCCGAGCGGGGCGAAATCCGCCTCCATGCCGCCCCGCGCCGCCTCAGGCCCCGCGCTCCGCCATGGCGCCCCGCCAGAGCCCGCCCGGCCGCGGGGAGGGGGCGGTGCGGCAGCCGCAGCGGCGGGGGCTGCAGCGGCAGCGGCTGCAGCGGCGGGGGCTGCCGGAGCCGCCTCTCGGCCCGCGCCCGCGAGGGCGGCGGGAGCCGTTTCAGCACCACGGACAGGGGCGCCGGGCGCGCGCCGCCGCCGCCGCCCCGGAGAGGCCGCCGCCCCCGGGGGGCTCAGCGGGCCGGGCTGCGGGAGCGGGCAGGAGCCCGGGAGCTCTGGCTGCGGTGCCAAAGCCTGCCAACCCCCCCCCCCGCCCCCGAGGCAGCTGGTGCCGGGCAGCCGGGTCGCCCCCGGCCCAGTCTCCCGCCCTTCCGGCGCTGCCCTCTCCCCTCCGGCCCGCGGCTCCTCAGGGAAGTGAGGAAAGCTCTCGCATCACCTCTGCTGAAAAACATCCGATTTTAACAACCAAAACTGTTCTTAAAAACATCCCAGCTCTGTTTAAATTGAACGTCCTGATTTTTATGGTCACTTTTACCCAACCTAAAAGAGGCCAATCTTCTCCACCAAAGAAAGCCTAACATACATGGAACAGAAATCCCGTGCTAACTCCACTTTTCATGGTCATAAGGACATGAACGGTCCAACATTAAGAATGAAGCTGTTTAGATTTTCAGAGTGGCTTCTGCTGAGCTCCAGTCAATTTGCAGAGTGCCATGTTAGCTTCCTTTGCACCAAACTTTTCTTTATAAACAAATTAACATCTAAATGCTATTTTGAATTATTCTATCAATTCAAACCTTAATATTTTCCATTAATTCATGGCAATGGTGGTACCCTTATTAAATATCAAAATAATTTACTATTGACACATCATAATTGTTTCTAGAGAGTATAAAAATACGTCTGCTATTCTGTGAAGTTTATGCGAAGACACAAGCTAATTGCTTATTTCCACAGTGGTCTGTATTGAACACTCAAAGCCTCTAAGAAGGTCAACAACTCATTCTGATTCTCCAAAACACGGAGTTTTGTGCATGCACCAGTGTGCAAATCAAAGGTTTTCAGTGCCTGGCGGCCTCTGTCTGGGAAATGACAAGGGCTAAGGACATCGGTCATCTGTAGAGCTCAGCCACTTGGACGCGACTTTGAGAAAATGATACTGTAGCTACAAGTCTGGTCTGATATGTTTTGTTTTTTTTTAAAAAAAAGGCACTGCCCTTGCTACACTGTAGCAATTCCTAGGTGACATTTTTAAGGGAAAAAAATTAGCTGCCATCCAAATGTTTTTCTTTAAAGAAATGTAAGGTTTTCTTCTTTTATTAAAGACTTTCATATTAAACAGGCACTTCCATTAAAAGTGCCAAACTGTTTTCTTTTGACAAAACCCAATGAATGAAATATTTCAATTAGCTGTTCACCTTACCCCTTGCCCTGCAGATGCCAACAGATCATGCTTCTACCTTTATTGGCTGTCCTTCTTTCTTCTCCAGTGCAGTCCTGGCACAGAAAAGTAAAAGCAAAAGGAGGTCAAGGTTTCATAGACAGCTTTGCAAACAAGATGGAAGAGTAACCAGCAAATGACCTGCACTGGGGCATGACTTACCCCATTCATTTCAGGGCACCCTCACTTGTCTATTCAAGCACAGCACCTTCTATGTCAACCTTGGTTTGCTGCTTTTCACTCAATAAAAAGAGAGGCAGCATCAACCTGCAGCTAAGAACAATCCAAACTAAATTAATTCTGAGAGTCTTACAAATCTCAGCTAGAATTTAAGCATCTGGAACTCAATCCATCCCCCAAGTGCTTCTGGACTTCATGAGGGAGACGAAAACTCCAAGAGACTAAGATATGATCAAACTCAACATCTGTTCAACACGGTCTTCATATCACATCACACGGACAGTTTATTTGAGGGTGGAGCTTAACAGAATTCCCCTACGTAATTTTTCTTCCTGATGCTCCTTCTGTGTGGTCAGTCCTTTACAGCATCAGCCACACGTATTACACTATAACAGTAGCTAAATACAAAGCTTTACAGTCCACGTAAAAGCACCAGGATTATAACTCAGGGCTCTTTCAGAAGCAACAGCAGCTGGTGCTGAGAAGTTAAGAGAATAAATGCTGCCAACTTGAGTGCCTCCTTTTTTTCAGCAAAGAAACAAACCCCATGTACAGGCAGAAGTCCAGCTGTTTAGCAAATACTTTCTCCTTCAAAATTGTTAGAAGCTGGAGAAAGGCAGTGGTGGCAACTGCTGGCTGAAAAGAGCAACTGTCTTTTTCTTGAGTGGAGCTAAGGACTGGCACATCAGATGACACAGAAGAAAGCACACACCCATACTGACTTTTCCAAGATAAGGGAGGCTGTGTTGCTGGTACACAGCTGCAAATATGCCTCTGAGTTGTGCTGCATACAGGAATTGTCACCGAGTATCCCTCAAATTGCATGAGTAGAAATCGTGCGGCACCCCACAGAAACCTTAGGACTTTATTCCATCCTGTCCTCTTCTTCACTGCTGCTTTGATTCTGGAAAAGAATAACCCTTGTCTCGCCCCAGGCCACCATAGTCTGTCTGTCTCGTCCTGAGAGAAAACTGCTTTGTCACCACTAACCGGTTATGTGACGACAACTGTTGCCACGCAGCCCTTGCTCTGCATGCAGAGAATCACAGCAGCATCCTGGGGACAGAAAGGTCGGGGGAGCTCAGCAGGGGCGCAGCGCTCGTTGTGAAGCATGGCTTCTCATTTATTTGAAGAGCTGGCACAGAAACATCAGCTGGGACAGCCCCGACAGATCATCCATAACAAATCATCTCTGAGCTGACAGGGACTTTGGAGATACAGCTGCTCCTGTCATTGCTGGGAGGAAGAAAGCTTTACACAGCTGGCTGCAGCTGGCAGTCCTGACCCTCACAGCAGCAGCAAAGACGACTATCGCTCTTTCTGTCTTTGGAAATTAATCTTCTCTAACTCTGTCTTGCTTTGAAGAGATGTGGATCTGTCCTCTATATAAATTTACTTCTTAATATGTTATTCCAGTATAATTATTTACTTTCAGATGACAACTACACTTGGAATAATTACCAATAATATATATTAACTTAAATACACCACATATATTAAAAGGCGTAATCGTAAGGGAAATAAAAACTCAACAGCTTGTGATACTTAGATCACAACTAGTGAAGACTTAAGAGTAACTGCGTATTTTTAATTGCTGCTGACTTTTTATATTTTGGTTACCTTAGTCACTGAAATGGATCACCATCTTTACTTTCAGTTCTTACACAGAATATTGCTGCAAGCGTACTTCAGAGAAAACCTTTAAACACAATGCTGTGGTGGCTTGACCCACCAGCATGGGGTCTCTCCTACAGGAGACAAGTCCTCCATGAACTTCTCCAACCTAGATCCTTCCCGCGGGCTGCAGTTCTTCACAAGCTGCTCCAGCATGTGTCCCTTCCATGGGGTGCAGTCCTTTGGGAATGGACTGTGCCAGCATGTGCGCCTTGCAGGGGTCACAAGTCCTGCCAGTTACCCTGCTCCACCGTAGGCTCCTCTGTCCATGGATCCACAGTCCTGCTAGGAACTTGCTACAGCGCAGGGTCTCTGCAGTGTCACAGCCTCCTCTGGGCATCCAGCTGCTCTAGCACATGGTCCTCCATGGGCTGCAAACAGGTATCTGTTCTGCCATTAACCTCCATGGGCAAGGGGACTGCCTGCCTCTCCCTGGTCCTCACCACAGGCTCCAGGGGAATCTCTGCTCCAGTGCCTGAAGCACCTTCTCCCCTTCTCCTTCTTGGTGTCTGCAGAGTTGTTTTTCTCACATATTCTCACTCCTCTCCCCTGCTCCAACTGCTGTTTATCCCTCTTCTTAAATGTGTTATCCCAGAGGTGCTACCACCATCACTGATGGGCTTGGTCTTGGCCAGCAGAGAGTCCGTCTTGGAGACAGCTGCCATTGGTTCAACTGGACACAGGAGAAGGTTCTAGCAGCTTCTTGCAGAAACCACCCCTGCAGCTCTTCTGCTACCAAAACCTTGCCGTGCAAACTTAATACAAATGTTCAAACCACACAGCTGTATTTTTCTAATAAGTTCTAAAATGCTCAAGAAAATACCTCATGTCATATCCTGTCAGTTTTACCGTACCTGTTTTAAGGAAAACACTTTTGTTTTGATTTTAAATGCCCATTACCCTTCCTTTTAAAGTCAGGTCCCTCAAGAGATGTAGTCTCATCTCTCAAGAATATTTGGGGTGTACCTGCTCCAGCATGGACCTATCCATAGGCCACAATCCCTCCAGGGGGTTGTATGTGCTCCATGGTGTTTGTGCATCTTCCACAGGCTCCAATTTCTTGGAAGCAGTAGGGTGCCCACCCTACCATGGAGAACCCTCTCCTCTGATCTTGGTCTTCTCCTGCTGTCTATCACTCTTTGTGCTCCCTCATCCTCTCTCTGCCCTTTCTTAAATATGTTTCCACACAGGTGTCACCAGCTTTGCTGATGGACTCAGCTGTGTCCTGTGCTGGTGCATTCCTTTCAGCTGGCTGAAACCATCTGTGTTTGACACGGGGCGGTCCCAGTCTCCTCCCACAGAGGTCACCCCCCACAGTCCCCCAAGTGCCAGCACCTGGGCACCTGCACCCCACACAGTGCATCATCATTCAGATAGAAGACCTCATAATACTTATCCATTATTGATGAAACTACTGGTTCTGAATTGTTTTCCGTACATCTCAAGGGAAGCAATCAAAACTAACGTGTAAATAGTGAAAAGCTGGAAAACTTCTCTCCTTTTAGAAGCATCTTATTGCATCGTCACACATAAATGAATGACGACTTTTAGGTACTGATAGATCTAACTAGAAGCATGCAGTATTACCAGGGTCATATTCTGTCCTTGGGAATCTCCTTTCTCCATCCAGTCATTTCTGGTCTGAACCACAAAGCTGAATACCTGCTTACAAACAGCACATTTTTTTTCAAAGTAATAGAAAAACATAGATAATATAGTTTTTGCAGCACGTGTTTGCAGCCCGCTAGAGTGAATTAGTTCTTACTTGCACAAACCAACAGAAGTGCCTCCTACTCAGCTATTTAGGACCACAGCTAATTTGCAGGACTCGTGCAGATTTGTCCTGGGCCTGAGCACGTGTCACTAAATCATGAGCCCACAAAAGACAGGGACTCCTCATCCTCAGGCCCTCACTTCTCCTTCCCTTGTAGGAAAGAAAGAAACTTGGGTGTGCTTTCCCAGGCTCATCTTCATCCCAGCACCTCTCCTCCCCAGTCCCTTGACCAGATTATCATTGCACGTTACACCCAGTCCCTTCAGTGAGCACTGGGTGGTGGTGGTGGGTGCAATCAGGACACAGATGTGGAAGGAGAAGGAGCGAAGGAGCAGGAGTGTCCTTCGGTCCGGTCACCATCCAGCTGACAGGGGCACCGAGACATTGACATATACTGACCTCTGCCTCTGGACCCAATTTGTGCTTGGTCATTGCATCTTCCATGCGTTTAAAGCAGTCTTGATCAGAACACTTCACAGGATGGAGAATCCGTGGCTTCTTTGAGTTTGTTCCAGTGTTAATAATTTTCATCATTAAATGTGCCTTGCTTCTTTTTGTTCTTGGCTTCAGCCCCCAGTCATTAGTTCTCGTTGTGCTTTTCCTTGCTAAATTAAAGTGCCTTTTGATACCAGTGTTTTAGTTCAGTTAAGTTTTTTAAGATAGTGAGAATTATTTAATTATGCTCCTCTCTGAAATAAGCTGAATAGACAAATCTCTCGCTGCGAGGCATTTTCTTCAGTTTTGAACTTCATAGTTTTTCAGTGCTTTCCTTTCTTTCAAGGTAGTTCAAAATCCTGGACAGCAGAAGCAAACACAGTATTTTCTCAGGCAAAATCACTTTCCTCCTTCAAGTGCCCTACTTACCGATGTGAGCACTGTACTCTTTGCAGGAACACCTATTGGGATTGCTAACAGCACACTGAGATGCTGTCTGCTCTGCCCTCTACCTCCCAGTCAGACCTGCAGCTTTTGGAACTAAATTACTGATTCTGAGGACATGTCCACATTCCTTGCTCCTAAATGCATAACTTCACATTTACCTATATTAAAAATGTATTTTGTCTGTAATGTTTCACTGCCTTGTCCTTGCTATCTGCCATTCTGGCACTTTAGTGCCATGTCCAGATATGATCAACCACCGTCCCATCTTTACTTTCTTTACTTTCAAGTCCTGCTTACTGTCAGACCTAGTACCCATCTCTGCAAAATCCTGTCAGAAACACTCCACTCAGTGATGATTCCACATCACAGCCTGCTTTATGAGATCTCTAGGTTCATTCATAATCCATTTAAAGCACATCTCATTCACATGAGTTATGGCTAATTTCTTTATTGGAACCCCAGGCACTATTTCATCAAATGCCCTGTGAATGAAATTTTATTTACAATAACCTCAGACTATGGAGCCAAAGAACACAATGGGATAAGATCTCTCCATAATAACATATCACCTAAAATTACTTTCTCATGGTTTACATCCTTATATTCCAGTTTTTACCTGACTCCTATATCATCCTTTTTATTATTTCACCTGCTGCTGGTGTCAGCGTGGCTTGGCCTGCTATCTACTGCCTTTTTTCAAATATTGTTAGCTAAGCACATTCTCAGGCTCCTGAAATGTCTCAGACTACATAAAATTCATTACAAATGCACACCAGTTGGCTGGGATCCTCTTCAGCCTGCTCTGTGCCACTCTCGATGACAAACCAGCCAAGTCTTGACCTTTTGAAAAAAGAGTGAAATAGGATGAACTGGCACAGGTCAGCTCTGGATATTACCGCAAGTCATCAACTATACAATCTGAGGAATGAGTTTGGAAGGATGTTTAATTAGTTACTTTAATTTTGTACTTAATTTACCCATCTATTTTAGCAGAAAAAGAAGGATGGTGTTAAGCATGCTCAAGTCTAGCAATATGTTCTCACCAGTAAGCAGTATGTGATACCATCTTGCATGGCTCGGGGTGACAAAGTATAGCTCGTGGACTCCCACATTTTGCTTTAAGTTAGCTCCTGTACTTTGTAGTTCATGTACTTTGGAGAGAGATATTTTTTCTTTAGAGCTAAAAGTGCAGAACTGGCTCTGAAGCCTGAAATCTCTTGACATGCTGCCTGATGCCTCCGTATACCTTTTGCCTCCTTGTGTGAGAAAGGAATTTTTTTAGAAGCATTTTATTTCAGGGCTGTACAGTAAGTTTCAAGCTACAGTAGGATTCTGTCCAGTTATTGCTGTCCACAAGAGAGAGACGAGAATTATTAAAATCACAGTTCTTGGGATCAGACGCAGTTTAAACTCAATCCAGCTCCTGGGTACTGCTCATTGCATCTGTACTAGGAGCAACCGGACACACACAGCTTGCTTTTTCACATCTCTGCATTGCTCTTAAGACTCAAATTCTTTCACGATTTAAGCTGTCTCTCCTGGCTGCCTGTGGGAGGACTGTCTGGGAATTACAATGAATATTCCTCCTGTTATGTTTGCTCAAATCCACTGCTTTGCAATCCTGGGCAAGGATCTATGTTTCAAATATACTTTATTTTTGTGGCACACCATGAGAATCTGTTGCAGTCTGCAGTTCCCTGACCTCCGCCGGCTTTCCAAAGGTTGTATTTGTTCCCCACAGTTGCAGTCTGTATGTTCATTCCTCACCTGCTCCATAGAAAAGTCCCCCTCACAGAGAATTTACACAGGCACGATGAAATAGGGTGAGCTGTCTTGTCTTCCTATTCCTACCGAAGGCATACCTTGGGAATCGGTGCTTGCTTTGTGGATGCTCCCTCTTCGTTCCTGACATGCTGTAATGAAAAGCCCCTGCCTGCTCCCTGGTTACCACCGCTGACAGATCAAGTTCCTCTAAGGCTTGCTGGTGTGCCATGCGCGTCACTCACTGGGAAGCAGAATGTTGTTTTGAAGTTGGTTTTATTATGATTTTTTTCTTTGTAATTGGCTTGATGAATACATGAAGGGAAGAACAGGACCATAAAAAGGAAGCTATTACAATGCAACATTGAGGAGCTGAAATGATGGCTTATTTAATCCCTCTGAGTCAGGCACAGATAATCCTTGTTATAGAGCTTCTCTGTGTCATTTTGTTAGAAAAATCACTGTCAGAAAACCACCTGGGAGGAAAATTCTGTTAATTTGGTGAGCTCGCTGCGTATAAAGCTCCTGGGAGTAGCATTCAGCTCACGGAGTCAATGAACCAAGGTCAGAAAATTCAGCTACTGCTGTCATTTGAAGAAGCAAAGTTTAATGATGCTTTGTGAAGAAACCAGTGTTGTTGGACTTTGTTCAGATCCTACAGCCTTTGGTAGCTTCAAAGTGATGATTAAACTTTTAACAACGGTGCCCTGCCTGTTGGTGACATATTTTTGCACCATAACATTTAAGCTTTACATATTTATCAGTCAAAACCTGATGATTAATACAATAAAAATGATATAAATTCATTGTTTAAAAGCACCATAAGCAGACAACCTAATATATTTCCTCAATATGTTAAAATATTATAAAACACTTGTAAGATTCTATCTCAGACAAAATAATTTGTGTCCAAGTCTTACAAATCTCCAGTGAAACAATCTTACTCAGTACATCTCTTCACCTTTAATATTCTGGTAGGTAGAGGGTTGCAGTTTGCACTTCTTTGTTCAAGCAAAGGCATTACTGATTTTGACACGCGCATTGACAGAGGACACATCCCATAATAAATATGAAAGGTAGCTGTGGTAGTGATGCTCCAAACACCCCGTCCATGTCCGGATTCTTTTGGGTACCAGTTGTTTAGCCACAGTTGTTAAGCTTGCAGGACTGAGCAAAAGAGGTTTGCACCGCAGCAACTGCTTCCAAATTCCAACAGGATTGTACGCAGTGCAAACCGACACAGCACATGCCCAAAGAGCTGCCATCTACTTCAGTCATGTTGGAAGGCAGGCAAGCAAAATAAACTTCTTTTTCCATCACAGGATTTCACGTCATCTGATGAAATCATCCAACTCCCCGTAACTTATAAATAGCACTAGCAGGGTAACATCCCAAGAAGACTCACAGGGTTGTTACTGTTCCACAAATATCAACCTCACAGGAGCATTTGACTTCATGGATGTCTATGAATCTCATCCAGGCTTGTGTTCCATTCATGTGATATTCTGGGCAAGATATGAAATTGCTGCACCCAGGGCTAAGCTCAAGAATTGTTAAGTTCAAGGGTAAATGTGGCTGATTCGTAACCTCTTTGCTGCATGCAAAGAAGTCCATCAGCTTTTCATAAGGGAATGTATTAAGTCTGAGGTTTTCTTTCAAGTCACTGATTAGCTCAGGGACTCCTTTATGTCATGGAAGGTTTATCACATAAACTTACTCTCTTTTGCCATGAATTTGATGAGGCCTGAGTTGCTGATGGGACTAAAAGCCTTTCTCGACTACTACAGAGTTTTGTTCCTGAAATGAATACTTGCTTTGGATCCTCTTTTGTATTTCTCTGCACTCTTTTTTGTTGTCTTTTGGAAATACCAATCATCAGATAAATTTTGCATCCTCTGTATCATCTGGTAGCACTAATGAGCTGGTGAAGTCAGTGCCTTGGTTAACATTGCTCATTCTTTGGATTGAATTCATTCTGTAGTAACAGAGACAATGATGATCTCAGTAGGAGTCACACTTGTAACCCATCCAGAGTTGTCAGTGTCCAGAGAATACAGAGTTTCTATTGGCTTTCTGTGTTGCACAACAACTAATAGTTGTCCTAACAGATAACTCCAACATCCTTTCTTGAGCACTTTCCAACTTCTCGAGCACTTTCCAACTCCATTCTTTCTGTTGATACTTGAAAACATCTTATATTTCCAGTCAGATATCCAGTCACAGTGTTTCTATGAAGGTGAATCACTTTAGAACAATTCCTCCTCATATCATTATGTGCTTCTCCCCCAACTTTACCCACCGTAATAGGTTATTGACAAGATCAGAGAATAAACTGGCCAGTGACTGACAGCATCTGCCTCATCAGCACCGCCTGCATTTATCTGATGCTCTTAAACTTTTCAAACAAAGCTTCCGACAAACAAACACCAACCCAATACTTTAAAATCCTACGTACTTACAGATCTTCACAAGTTACCTTGATACTAATCAGCTAAGTTGTGGCTGTCAGTTGTTTTGTATGATTACTAACCCATTTATGTGATTACCACCTAACAACTATTTTGAGACTAAATTTTGTTGTGTGTTCTCTTCTTTGAATTTCTTCAGCCGATGACTTCTCCATTGCCTGCTACACTAAGATTCTTCCAAAAGAACACAGAGACCCAGTTTAAAGACATTCAACATCATCAGTTGTCTCTAAAACCCTATCCAAAACCATTTTAAACATCTGTCCTTTTGATCAAATTGTTTTCAATTCTGTCTCTTGCACTAAGAAATCTACAAATAGTAGATTAACATAACAACTTTGGGAACATGATACACATCACTTCATCTTCATTAATTTTGTGTTTGGTCTTCCAGACCCGACCACCAGCTTAGGACAGCCGATTTTCTTGGATCTTTTTTTCATTGGCTTGCTTTTAACTTCACAGATGCAAGGAATCCTGCTATGAGGTTGTTCATCGTTATTATCTTTGGATAAATAAAGGCATTTTCCCAAAACATGCAAATGGCTCTCGATACACAACACTCTATTTAGAATATTTTAGCTCACAATTCTCATCATCTTCTAAAGTTTTATTTTGATTCTCCTCACATTAAATATTCACAAGGTAACAATTCCAGAAATAAAAAGTTTCCATGGCTACTGTCTTTCCGGTGATGATGCCACGGATGACAATCCCTGTAGATTTTGCATTGATATGTCTGAATGTAAGTGATTTAGACTAATGCTTCAGCTCATGAGTTTTGTCCTTGCTTCTTGTGAAGCAAGGTACGTTCCGTTTCCTACGCTGCTGATGTACCCTGACAGCCTCCCTGACTGGCCAGAAGCCTCTCCTTTCACTGTTACCACTGTCTTGCTCCTTGGACAGCTTTTTCATCATGAACATCCAGCAGAACGTCTGATGATACTCAGTGTGTCACATTTTACTCTCACTCAAGTTTTCCATGGTGTCCAGAAGTGGAACCTAATTGTGGATTCTGGCAGCTCTCTGAAGGATGCTTTATTAATTTATGGCCCGAGGGGACACTTCATTGGCATCTGGAATTTCTGAATTTCATAGCAGAACTTTCAATGTGAATTACACTTCCACCACAGTTTTTGGAAGAATGTCCACTCTTTTTTCTACATTCATCGATATGTTCTGTTGATCAGACACAACTCAAACCTGCTAAACCCCGTATATTTTTTAAGCCACAGAGAAAATTATTAGTGTAATGTAAATGGGAATACCAGCCGTGGATTTACAAACAGAACTGGAATCTTGGTTTTAATGACTATATGGAGAAGTTAAAAAATACTCTCTAAGCCACACAAATAGAGCCTGTCCAAGCGAATGTTTGCCACCTGGGGATACACCAGCTACCACACAAGCTCAAGGAGAAAACTCTTAAGGTATGTTCACAGATCTGATGAAAACAAGGGTGCACCTCTCATTAGAAAGTATCATAAAATGAGATAGAGAAGTCACGCAGAGGTCAAATCACAGCTATGTGACTTCTGAAGATGAGGCTCTGCATTTAGCTGCCTTCACATGAGGCAATTAGAAGGCTCTAGGATGTTTAACTCATCGTTAGTATCTTCCCTTTGCTATAACCGCCTCATAGAGACTCCTCTCTAAAATCAACACCCTTTCAGATTACAATTAAAAAAGTCCTAAATGGCTTTGACTGGAAAAGGAGGAAATTAATCTCACCAAGAGTGTGCAACAAAGGGAACAAAGCTACTCTTGAGACAGCACTGTCACCATAGAGTGCAATGAGAGAGGAGAACAGAGAAAAGTCACTTACTGCCACTCAAATCTAACCTTTCTCCTTATCCATGGGGAAGTGAGACTTGGAAGAAAACGTGGAACAGTTGGAAAGGCTAAAAATATCAGGAGATGCAACAAAGCCAAACATTCCCCCAGATGAATAGGTTTCCTTTGATCAAACATAAAAAAAAGATTTCAAATGTGTCTATTTCAAACAGAACAGAAAATGAGAATATGCAATACACAGCTATAATGGATGAGGAGTGAGATGAAAGGTCTGAGGTGAATCACAATTGGTATGAAGTGCTCCAATTTTTATTTTTTTTAAGTCTTGTACTCACAACTACAGGTAATTACTGAGCGCCTGTGAGTATCCCATTAAGGCTGCATATTGAAAACTGGGTTGCTGCTGAAAAAAATAGCAATTAACAAAGACTGCTATTTTACTATTGATAGAGATTTTGGTAGTCATGCAAATAAAAAATGGAAGATGCCATTGACCAGAGAACATTAACAACAATAAACTGTCTCAGTGAGAAGGCTCACGATCTAGCTAGTAGTCATTAAGTCGTATATACAAGCTTAAGCATATGTATACCTACCTGCTGCATTCTCAGTTTCTCTTCAAAAAGCTCCTGCTTAAATATCGTTCCCTCAGTGCCTGCACATATCCTCCAAGCTCTCGCCAGGCAGCATAAATAGAGGGCACTGGGCACAAACAATCCTTGCATTTACTTAAATCATAAAAATAGATAGCACTATTATCAACAACAACCACAACTGTAAAGAAAAAAGAACAAGCACACACAATTAATCACCCTAAGAGGCGAAAAAATGATCACAGGAGTCTTCCCAGGACATTTTCCTAAAGTTTCACTTTTTAATTTGTTTGCTGCAGTCCCTGTTAATTGATAAATGTTTGCCTTTGCACAAGCTGCCGTTTCCAGGCAGGCAAGGCTCAGCCGTCGCCTCCCCCAAAGAAGCTGCCTCCCCAGCTCTGTTTGCTTCCTTTCGTGCCTCCTCTCTCGTCACAGCTCGTGTTCTCATTTGCTCTTCCTGTACTGACACATACGGAAGGTGATGGAGAAAACTTGAAGTTTATTTAAAAACTACAAATGATAACACGTGTTAAAGTCATCTGGCAGCAGAGAGGGGCCTTCCAGAACCCTCTTTCAGAACAACAAACAGTGCCAGCTCAGCTCCACGAGCGATGGATACAGATTGCTACCCTGAACCGAATCAACCACCAGTGCTGGAGCCAGCAGGACCTCCCGAATTAACACTAAAAGAGGGCAGGAAAGCAGAAGACGACTATATTTTAAGTCAATACCCTACACAAAGAAGAAAGAATATGAAAACTGCTGGAACCTTGACCTAAAAGGCAACTGCAGCTCAGTTCACCAGGCCAGTTCCCGCGTAGAGAAACGCTGAAAGCAGCCAAAGCAAAAAAAGCAAAACAGGACTCGGCCAAAGCAGGGCGCGATGACCACAAGCTGTATTTCTGGTCCACTTGGCCTCCAAAATGAACAACTTGCTTCATAATTTCTGCATTTTAGTAGAATTTTAATTTCACCTGTAAACTCATCTAGAGCTAGGGGAGATTTCACGGGCAGACTCCCAGCACACATTCCCTGAGCAGTGCTGGCGCTAGAAAAGCACTTTTCACAGTTTTCACCCTATACTTTCGGCATTGCTATCAATTCTTTTCCTAACCGCTACGTGTTTTATTTTCCTCTTTTGACTGATGCTGAGCACCAACCTAGTGTTTTCAGAAATCTGTCTCCCAGGCTCTCAAGATGTCTCTCCTCAGTAGCAGAGATCAGTACAGAGACCATTACTGAAAATGTGCAGTTAGGATTGCTATTCCCCCACGTGTATCACTTAACATTTACCTAAACTGAGTTTCACCTGACATTTTATTGCCAACATTCATGAAGACTTTCTGACATTCTTGACAACTGGCCGTTGCCTTTACTACTTTGAGTAACTTCATCGGTAAAGTTCATAGCTCAATGTTCAAACTCTTGTCAAGGCCACCCATGAATACGGTGAAGAGACGATGATCCAGTATAGACCCCTACAAAACCCCACCAGTAACCCAGGTCCGTTATGGGAACTCATTACGAGGATCCATGCCAGGATTCTCTCATTTGTGCCATAACCGGGATGTTTATTATGCAAGGTAAGCTACCTTACTACCCTTTCTTTATTTACTCAGCCCTCTAGAATGCTTATTTTAGTTAAAACCCAGAGAATGAACACTGGCCATCACAGAATTTTATTCTGTTTTAAAGATGACAGGACAGAGGAAACCGTTGTGGTAATGTTAAAATTTCCAGTATATCAACGACAAAATGAGAAGTACCACAAACCCCAAAGGAAATTCCCTTAAAAAGGAAAGCAAGCAGAGTAGAAATAGCACAAGAATCCAGGCAGACAGGAACATTATTACCACAAAATCTTTGCTATCCATCCTCCCAGTGAAAACCACAAAGTATGATGGGCTGGTACACGCATCAGGTTGAGTGGAACTTGTGGATACGGCTATTGGAAGAGAAAGCATAACGGCATCTGGTTATTTATTATTCAGGTCATTCCAGTGCAGACTTGTCATCTGTTGTAAAAGTATTTAAGGTGCTTGACAAGATGCAGAATGCAAAGAAACAAGTCAGGAATTTTCTAGTCTGCAAAATTTTATTAAGCAACAGCTGGACAACTCTTACAACTCCAAATCATCAAGGAAAAACAGGGCAATCAGTCCAACTCTCAATCATGTAGACAGTAAAGAATTTGGACAAACCACATTTTTATAGGGAAACCGACAACGCTTTCTAGGCACCTCCTGCAAAATACCTACACAAGATACATAAAAGGAGAGGCAGATCAGGGTAAGTTTTTAAGTACAGTGGAAACCAGGTGTATCATGGTATAACGAGGGGGGGGGGGGGGGGAAGGAAACTTGAGATTCAAAAAAATGTATTTAAAAATAGTACATGTATGTAAAAGTACACAAATTGTGTACCAAATTTTCAAAACCCTTAAGAAAAACATGCTGGGCTTGCTAGCTTAGGAACACATGCACCTGCATGACCATATGCTCATTAAATTAGAAAAAAAAGGAAAAAAAATTCCAAAATCATGTTCAAAGTCAGTACCAAAATAATGCATTTATAAACAAATGCAACTCCCCTTGTTTTTCAGGAAACACTACAGTGCCTTTTCAATCAAATGCATCCCCATGCTATTCCACAACACCATGTATTTTATCTACAATAAACAACGAGATCTTGAACAGACATACCCTTCCCCCAACACACAACACACAAAAAGAAAAAGCAGCAGCAAATGCAGAAACAGTGAAACAAAAGGAAACCAAAGGCAAATCGTGTACCAACCAAACAAAAGAAAGAAAGGGAAAATTAGGAAAGTCTGAACAAAGAGCCTGAAACAACATAGGTAGGAACTACAAGCTGAGCACTGCTCCAATGAAATACTTGAAACCCAGGTGTCTGCACATCGTTGAAAAATGTTTCTCTTTTATTATTACCTTAACCATAATCCTTGTCTTAAACCACCTACCTGGCCAGTAAGATAAACATTCCACAAATACACAGCATCTGATAGGATTCAAAATTGCTGAAACAGGTCATCACTTTGAATTTGTAATGTGAACTGGAGGGTGAGGATTAAGAACAAACTGGCAGGCTTTAACATTGTACCATCATACCACCTCATTTTTCTCACTGATAGGTAAATAAATGAAAACGCTCAATACTTATTTAAGTCTCACAAAATCATCTTGTTTTGATCCCGCAGTGAGCTCTGGGTCAGCAAACCTTTCACAGTGCTCCACAACCATCAATTTGCCTTGGAGCACAATTTCTCACTGCAGATCCTTTTGCAAAACCAAAAGTTGAAGGGTGAAGTTTTTAATTTTCTTAGCAAGAATTGCTTCACTAAATCCTATTTAATTCTTTTATTTGGTTAATTACTTTTGTCTTAAAAAATCTAATTTTCTAGAAGCAGCAACAATCAAACTGCCCAGAGAAATTATCTCCTGATACACCTTCAGAGCTATCAGGTAACATGCAAAGCTGAGTCTTTTAATCTTAAAACCGCAGGATTTCCTTTAGAAAAAAAAATAAAATACAAAGATAAAATAATTCACATAGGCCATTGTTCACAAATAGCAATTAATCTTATTCCTTCAAGAATGGTGCATGTAAACTCCAGACCTGCAAAGAGACCCGTGCTGCCTACCTGCAAACTGCTCCTGAGGGTAGCAGGACTCTACATGGGTATTTGCTGATGGAGGATTGTGAAGGTGAAGAGACTCAAAAATGAAAAAAATTGCCTACCAGAATTTGTCCTCTTTCGTCAGCAGTACGGTAGCGTTTGCTTTCTTACTTTGGGAAAACCACTGCACCAATCTCTAAATAACATAAACAGCTTTGCTCTCCTGTGACGGAATCCTAGAAATGGGAATAAAAGGCAAAAATCCGAATGACTCTGGTGTGTCCAGGATTTTACCTCTAGCGTTCCTCGGGGGGGTTTATACAGAACTGTCAATATAGTTGTCGGCTAACGCTTTATTATTTTCTTAAGTGGATACATGGGTCACATACGACATTCTTACTTTATAATCACACAGTAATGGGAAAGTACGTTTTGAGTTGGATTCTGCTCTCGGTGTAACCACGTAGTGAGGTTAGAAGCTGGCCTTCTGACAGCCAGTGCCTCATCCATTGCTCAGCTCCAAGTGAGATTTACTGGTCTGGAGTCGCTTGGGCTCTACAGAAACGTGCGGTTTCCAAACTGTTGCTATGAGAAACGCAATCCTAAAAGCTACTGAAAACTCACTCTGTCTTCTCTCCCCTTTCTCTCAAGCAAAGCAGTTTTTGCACATGTTGCTCTCTTCATGTGAGCATTTAACTGTTTCTGACAGGTAAAGGGTGTCTGATGGAGCATCCTGAAGAGGCAAAGCTGCATCAGCTCCAAGCAGCACTCCTCAGGTACCCGAAGCGCTACAGCTGTGCTGCAGCCAGCGGTGCCCCACTCACGGGGGAGCGTCACTGCTCAGAGCGGAGGAAAACACATCTACTGCTACATCATGAACAGGAGCCAACAGTGCCCTGGCAGCCGAGAGGGCAACCGTGTCCCGGGGTGCCTCAAGCACGGCATCGCCAGCCGGCAGAGGGAGGGGATTGTCCCGCTCTGCTCTGCTCTGGGGCGGCCCCACCTCGAGCACTGGGGGCAGTTTTGGGCATCACAGGATAAAAAGGACATCAAACTCCTGGAGAGTGTTCAGAGGAGGCCACAAACCTGGGGAAGGGTCTGAGGGGAAGTCGTGTGAGGAGAGGCTGAAGTCACTGGGTCTGTTCAGCCTGGAGCAGACTGAGAGGGGATCTCATGGCTGTTTGCTGCCTCCTCACAAGGGAGGGAGGTGACACAGGCGCTGAGCTCTTCTCTCTGGGGACCAATGGCAGGACCGGAGGGAATGGCAGGAAGATGCCAGGGGAGGGTTAGGTTGGACATTAGGAAAAGGTTCTTCCCCAGCAGGTGGTGGAGCACTGGCACAGCTCCCCGGGGAAGCAGTCACGGCACCGACTCTGCCAGCATTCCAGCAGCATTTGGCCAATGCCCTCAGTCACACGGGGTGAGCGTGGGGGTGCCCCGTGCAGGGACAGGAGTTGGACTTGACAATCCTTTTTGGTCCCTTCCAGCACAGGTGATTTTATGACTCTATGATCATTTCTTGTGCCCCAGCTGGTTTATTCCAAGCTAGTTTGCATCCATCTCCGCGTAGCACTGAATTACATCCTCACCAAACCCTACTGAACCATGCAATGAACTTTTTCCAAACTGAGCTTATATCCTTACAGCCTCTTTCGCCACATAAGCCACCTTATTTTATATCTCAAGAAAAAGCACCATGCTGAGAAAAGGGAAAGCAAATCAAGCCTTGTATTTGAAAAGCCACTCCCAACTGAAATACACAGAAACCCAGGAAGAAAACAGTGGAGAAGGACAGAATTCTGCAGGTTCCAGAGAAGTCATGTAGTCTCATGTGGTTGACACAGTCCTCCATAGCAAACTCACAGCGTTCAGCTGCCACAAAAAATAGTTTTGCCTGCCTGAATTATGAAAATTTGCATACTATCCAGCAAAACCAGGTCTCCCTATATGCATTTTTAACTTCTTGCAGCGAAACACACTGCTAGCAATTACTTACAAAGATGCTCTTTAAATATAAATAAGAAAGTCTGTATAACTCACTGATACATAGTAATAAAATAATCCCTAAATCACTTATTACATTACACAAGATAAATAAATTGTCTTTTGGACATTAACAGGAAATCTGCATTAAATTATCTTTAAAAAACCCACCCAAAAATCCCTAAAAAAACCCCCCCAAAACCAACCCCCCAAAGACAATCCAACAAAAAAACCCCAAAACATAAAACCCCTAGACCATCACAATTATTGCACAACTAAAAAAAAGCTTTGGAAAAACATACTTAACTACTGGAAATTACTGTATGTATAAAAGAACTGGATATTTCTGAACACTTTGCTACATTCTTCCTAGAAGAACTTAGTTATCTACAGAAAACCTGCGTTTTACTAACGAAATACAAAATGTAACATCTATCTTTTTGGCTGAATGCAATAGCAATCTTCAAGATTTAAGAGATTACTGGTGAGAGGGGCTTTTACATTTGTTTCCTATATTATAAAACAACCACCACTTTTGCTAGTTCTTTGTATAATTTAGGATCCAGTTGCACACTGAGACTAATTCCTTTTCCCTTCATTAAAATTATATATATTTGGGATTATTTTCTCTCTCAAATACTGGGTATTAAAATCTTCAATTAAAGGGACTCTCTGTTAAATTATTTTCAAGAAGATAAAAGATTACCTTATCCTATAGCATTTTCTGAGAAGTAAATGGGAAGAACATTGGAAATTGCATTTATTTTCCTTATTTATGATAATTACTCCTTGTGCTTTGCTGGGGCGGAAACCAGGTCTCCTCTATGCCAAAGCTCTTTGTAAGTGCCATCAGAATCACGACCTGGGCCACTGAAACCGAATTATTAACTCTGCTACTTGTTTCAGGTTTCCTTTCATGGCTCCCCATTAGCCTAACACTGCTGATAACTGGAAAGATTTGGCAGCAATCAAGGGAAGAGGAACGCTATTCCCTGGAAGGTTAAAGGATCGGCACACACAAGTCCTATTCAGATCAGATTTTTTTCAGAAAAAACATTCATGTTGTTTCCATGTAGTAAGAATTTTGGCTTAAGATTACAAGTGATGTTCCTTTCAAGTGAAATTTTCCAACATGAGACTGAGCGGTCCTTCCCTCAGCCAGCCCAGCCAGAGCGGGTTTCTTCTCTCACGGTGTCTGGTGTGTGCCTGTTACAGCCCAGTTAGGGGGTGGCTGGTCAGCACGGACCTTAGGGCAGGTAAGGACTCTTGTCAGCCTCCTTTCCTCTGTGCGTATTGGAGTCAGCGGACTGAGCATCCAACGCTCTGTTTGGACAGAGTTTAACAACACAGACACAGGGCTCACCGGTGCTTCTTCCACAAAAAGCCAAGGGAAACGCTTCCACTGCTTTTAAAGGGAACAGAACCGAACCCATTTCCATTCCTCCGTCCCACATGCATTACACACACAGGCACTCAAACTGCTGAACAAACCATGCCCATGAGAAAGAACACAAACCGGCTCAGAAAACTCACGGAAATTCAACAGAAATAATTAATTAAAGCTAACAACAACCTGCTAGAAGCCAAAGGGAATGTTGCGTCTGACCTCTCCCACACGCAAGCAGAACCTGCTGAGCCCTGGGATAATAAAGGCAAGGTATCATCTATTTTCCCCTCCTGTCTTCCTACTTCTGCTTCCTCTCTCCAAAGAAACCATCTCACAGCTGTTTTTTCCTGGAATTACCCCGTGGACATTACCTGTGGATGATCTGCCTTGTCATGTCCCTTAGAAACTCCTCTCTGACCGGCACTGCTCTGTGCGCTACGCTCTGGAAGCCCCAGCAGAGCAGAACTTACGCTCACTGCATGCTGGTAACTTCTACTGCAGCAGGGTCTTATCTTGAACGTGTTCCTTTAGAACAAATCAAATGCGACACGAATCTGCCCTACCAACAGGATTTAAGAAAAGCAAAGAGAGAAGATCACACCTCTTCACCTTAAGTTACACTGAGTTTTTCAAGTAAGAATTTAAAAAGTGGATGAAAGACAAAACCAAAGAAGCCACCAATGCCTCAACCAACGTATCTTTCTCAGTGTGCCGTTCACTTGAACAAGTAATTTCTGAAGGAAATCTGCAGTTAAATTTTGTAATCTAATGTCCAAATAATTACATGAGTAGTTTGGGGGCTTGTTTATTACTGGGGTAACTACTTCCATATTACAACATATGCTCTAGCAAAATGTAGGCAAGGAGAAAAGCGAGAAAGCAAGTAAATATGAGCACAACACATGGACAACACAGAAACTCTTCTGCGCAAGAAACCCTTCTGAAATGCTCAACAGGTCTGTATGTCCACCAGAAGTCGTGCCACGGTTCGTGAGCCTTCCTCTGTAACACTGCATGTAAACTTTGCCTTCCTGCTTTTAACTGGAGCATTATATCCTCCAACCACAGTCACAAAGACTACTCGAGTATCAAGGTGACAAAAGGGATGGTTCTGTCCAATTTTTCCTCCCTCTTTCAACTCATTTGCTCTCCAGCCAGCCATGATGTTGTTTCCTGTAATGAAATTGCTTTCCTGATGAAATTGCTTGCTATGATGACTTGCTATGCTTCTGCCTCCTTTCCAATTCAAACACTGATAACTATGGTAGAATTTGATTCATACTGATTGGTAAGAAGACTGAATACACTGGGCTTTCTCATTCGCTCAAAAGACTTTGTTCATAAAGTGTAAACACATTTAAAAGAGGAAGATGTACAGGTGTGGCCTCAGAGGTCACATTGTACCTCTCCCACCTTGGAGAATACTGCTGATCAATATAAGCAAAGAAGCAACACTCATAATTATTTCTTCCCCTGTTTTCTGTCTCCTACTGGAAGATGTTTATCCCCAATAACAGCACACAAAACAAGCAGACATCAACTTCTTTGATACAGTGGTTTTTAAACCGCCCATTGGTAACAATTGTTCCTCTTTTGAATAATGCATCATTATTTATAAATTAAACATTGACCTACAGAAGCCTCCTTGGAACTCGTGGTGCTCAGGTATTATCAGAGATCAGAGAAGAAACACGTGTCTTCAAGTATTATAGCTTTTTTTTTTTTGCCTTATCACTGATGTAGTAGTAGTAGTACAAACTGGACCAGAAAAAAAGTTATGTTCCCTGTTTTAAAAAGAACAGCATGATATAAGGCAGTCTATCAAAAAGAGCAGTCTTTTTTAATCCCCCTATGAGCTTACATCAGCTACTGTAGCAAACACGGCAGAACCACCACAACAAGCCAAAAGCCACACTTCTCCACGTAACACCAAACGGCTCTCAACCCTCCGCTCTTTCTGAGACCCAGCACAACGCTTAAAAAGGAAAAAAACACACCTGAAAACAAACAAACGAACAAACAAACAAAACAGAAAACAGCCCCCCACCCTCCACCCCATGACTGATTAGAGTTAATGCCCTTCTGTTGGGCACCAAAAGACTTTTCCAGTTTTACTGTCTTCTTCGCTCCCAGGCACCTCTGCGCACCTAAAGCAGGCTGCCCTGACATTTTCTGGTTTGGACTTCATGAGAAGGGTAACTTTTTCCTCTCTCCAGTCTCTGCTTGTTCATTTGAGTCGTTGAGTCACATTAGCCAGAGCAACAGCAAAGGCTTGCACTGCAGAAAATGGATACTGAAAGTCCAAAATGTAAGCATTGCCATCAATCCTTCCAAACTGCATCACCTGGGAAGCAGGGGAAGAGGAGAAGGGAAGGAAAAAGAGAACAAGGTCAAAAAAGTGAACCACAGAAAAGGAGTCAGAGAAGAATAAAAGTGAAATAGTTTTGCTCCTTTGTACAAACGTCTTCTGAGCCAATATTGACTGGGGCTGCTCACGGAATGGGGTAGGACGCCAAAGAAGAGTTAAGAGCACTGTACCGTGGGTCTGTATAGAGTATTTGACTGCAATAATAGAATACATTGAGCTTTAAAACATGCATTGGTGCAAGGAAATTGTCACCAGGTACTTCAGCAGGTAGGGGTTACATCATGCTTCCTGCAGGAATACAGCATTCCGTCCCTTGGAGAGATCCTATCAGCAGCCCCCCAGGAAAACAGATTTTGTTTTCAAGGACAGGTGCTTTTGGGGAAGGGAATCTCCTGACGCCAGCACTTCCCAGCCAGAAAGCAGTACCTTCTTGGCAGTTCTGTTTTCCTCTGCATAAACTTCACCAGCACATAATTACACCGAGGATGAACTAGCAAAGGGGCAGTGGGAGCTGTTTGAAATGTAAAGCAAGGCTAGTCAGGTTGTTCGTTGTTCTTCTGCAGGGAATATCTGTAGTTTGGCCTGTTACTGCTGTTTTACATTGGCTTCATCAGAAGCCCCAATCATATTTGCTCTACAATGAAGACCCTTGAGCTAGAATGGAGGCCGGCTGTGCAAGCTGAGCCGGGTTTTTTCCTCCCCCCCCAAAACCTACAGCCATGTGATTTTGCACAACTGTCCACCGGCACATACAGACAGCCTGAAAAAGAAAGGGGTATAATTGGCTCTGATCACTGCCTTTTTAATGAGCTGTTGTTACAAACAAAACCAAACGACTACTAGTGGTCATACATGTTGGGTATTTAAGACATCTCTACATATACACACCTAATCCAACCGAATCAGAGGGACAGCTGAGAGCCTTGATGCCTTTAATAAATCAGAAGTGACTTACAGAGATGGGACAGCTAGACAAGGAAAGAAATCTGTGCCTCCTGAGTCTCAGTCCTGTGTCCTGCTGATTGGTACCACTTAATAGCCTGGGTATGGTGTAGTAATATCCCACTCAGGCCAAGGCGAGAGAGCCTAAAAACAGTTGTTTTGATTTTTTGAACTATCCACAGATCCCTCTCCCCACAGGCAGTTCAGAAGCGGCCCAGGAGTGCTTTGTCCTGGGGAGGGTCCGTGTCTCCCTGCAGAGACCTGGTAACTCACAAGGGGAAATTACGGCACGGAGGGAACCTAACTGCCCAGCCCTCGTCTGCCTTGGCTCCGTGCAGACTGGCTACCCTTCGCGAGCACGGCAAGGAGGGAGCAGTGTTCACTCAGCTGCCATCCACAACCACTAAGGGCAAACACAGCTACCTTTGGGGACATCTGTCGTGTTCATTACAAAACCCACCTACCTTCAGCAGTGAGAGCCAGTGAGACTAAAGGAGGCCCTTATTCTCATGTCCGACTGGATTAACACCAAACGTATTTTGTACTTTTACCTTACAAGTGAACTTCACTCTCCATTCTGAATCTGTACCTTTGACAGCTGGATTTCATCAACCACGTGGCAAAGCTTATTTTCATGGAGCTGCTAAAATGAATGAGAGGCACTTGGCCACACGAGAGGCAGAGCTTATTTCTGGCACAGGTTTCCCACCCTTAGTCCACCATTCCGGCCCAAACATGCCATGCCCTCCTACCTGTCGTCCTTCCAGCTCAATCTGGAAATTTTTTGCCGACTCCTGGGTCACCCGCCCTCCAAAGTCCAGCTGGTAGACTTGCGTCGCCTCGTTCCACAGCGGTTGCTTGTTGGCCATCACATACACAAAACCCTGGCTCCCCAGCCTCCCATCCTCCTTCTCGCTTGCCTTCCGGCACTTGAATTCATCCAGCTCACTGGCTGTCCTCAAACTCCTTTTGGTTTTCCAACCCTTTTTGCTGCCCTGGCTCTGGTTCATCAGTTCATCCCCGCTGATAAAAAGTTCTGGCTCGCTCTCTGAACTGTCCTGAAACTCATTTGTCTTGTTTAGCTTCTTGGACTTCAGCTGGTCTTTCTGGCTCTTGACTTTCTTCTTTTCCCTCCCCAGCCGAGGGCTGGATATTAGCGAATTGAAGTCAGTCAGCGTCCTCGCCTCCTTTTTGACCTTGCCCTCGGTGATAGCCTGCACGTTGCCTTCCTCCGCTCGACTGTCCAGGCGCTTCCGGCTCTTCTTGCCAAATTTGTCTGTCCTTTGAGGAACGGGGCTTTCCGTCAAGGACAGCACCTCCTGGAAGGTGTCTGCCGTCTCCACCATTACCTCCGTGCCCACGTGGCCCTGCAGCTCTGCCGGCGGGGGAGACATCACTGGCTTCTCCACCACGAGGAGCGGTTTGGGTGGTAACGGGCCCTGGGGGTTCTGGACAGGTGGGCAGGTGCTGTAGGAGCTCCACGGGTGCAAGGCGATCGGTGGCAGCTGTAAACTAGAGCAGGCGCTAGTTCCCGGGTACATGGGTGGCAAAGGGCAATAGGAGAGGTTGGATGGATAACCTGGCTGAAGCACAACCGTGGGCTCCTGCTGTGCAAACTGTGTTGGGGCCAGAGCTTCTTTGGGGGAGCAGGGAGGCTGCATTCCCTGAAGGGGAGGGGCACTGTAGCTTCCTGGGTAAGGTACTCCAACCCCGTAAGTCGTCTGGAAAGTGGCAGTGGGACTGGTTGGAGACTTGGGGGAAACAAACGGCACTCGAGACATATCCAGATGTTGAGCTTGACCGATGATGAGAGGGGTAGGTTTTAGAGGGTTGGGCACTGAGCTCTGAGCTGTCCTTTCCTGAGGAACCCATATCTCTTCACTCACCATAGGGTCCCACTGGTACGGCGGCGGCCGTTTTACACCGAGGGCAGCCTCTGTCAAGGCCATGGGCACATGCCGCATTGATTTCTCCACCGGGCAGTGCTGAGAAAGGGCCTCATCCTCCGTGAAGGCGGAGTTGATATAATCCGCTCGGTCACGGGAATTGTCAGGCGGGCTCAGCAAGCTGTAGGAGGACTGGGATGCCAGAGGTGAAGTACTGACAGAGTGAGCGATGACAGAGCTGTGCTGGGAGCCACTCCCAGTGCTCAAATCAGGTCTCAGGCCACCAATACTGGAAGTGCTGCTGCTAGCGTTGGCACTAGTGATGGTGCCCACACCACCAGCGCTCGCATTGCTGCCGCCACCGCTGCTGCTGCATTGGCTGCAAGTGTACAAGGCGGTGGGCACTCTCTGCTGGTACTGCGCTGCCACAACACTGCTCTTGGGTTTCGGGGGAAGCTGCAAGGTGGCTCTCTGACTGTCCACCAGCTGCGCCATTTTCAGGGCAGCCTCTCTGCTGTTCCTCCGCAGAGTTGCGTGAATAATACTGTTGTCCAGCCTCTGCGCGATGCTTCTGCCCTGGGACAGCTGGCTGGCGATGTCGGGGTAGGGCGGCGGGTCCCCGGTTGGGATGGAGTAACGAGGGACCGTGAGCCGGTTCAGGGTGGCACTGGTGCAGGGCTGCTGCATCTTCTTCTCGGCAGCGGTGATGCGCAAGGTGGCGGAGCTGCCGGGCCCTGGCAGGGTGTAGGTGCTCTGGGCACAGAGCATCCTGGTGCGGGGCCGGCACACCTCCTCCACGTTCCCACTGCTGTCGAACGTTGTTATCCGCTCGTACCCCAGGGGTGTCTGGTAATGCCCTGCCGGGTAGAGCGAGAACTCCCCCTTTTTCAGGCAGAGATCGAGGGGCGGCTGCGGGGGAACGGGTGGGGGCGGCGGAGCAGCGGTCGGTGCAGCTGGGATGGTGCCAGGGTAGGGTGGCGGGGGGTTCATCTTGTTCAGTTGCAGCTCCTGGGTGGCCCCAAAGACGACGGCATCCCCTTCCACCAGCTGTGGCCCCGGCCGTGGGGCCTTGGCCTTGGGCGGGGGCTCGTGCTCGCGGTCACCATGGTCCCGCAAGTCAGCCAAGGCAATGGCAGGGGGCAAGGGGGGCGGCGGGGCAAGGGCAGGGGGAGCAGGGGCAGCACGGCCGAGCTCCGGCCCAGGCATCGCCCCAGCTCCTGGGCCAGGAAAGCGACCTGGAGCCCCCGGGAAGGGTCCTGTTCCCTCGCCCCCCGCTTCCGCTGGTGGATTGGCCAGCACGTCCAGCTGCACGTTCTGATTGGCCAGCAGCGACTGGACAAGACCGATGCTCTGCGTGGGCGACATGGCCTGGGCCGAGCTGTGGATGGGGGCGATGGGGATGTTGACGGTGCACGGTGGGCTGCTGGCTGGGGCGCCGGGGGCACCAGGCACTGCAACGAACAACACAGACCATCATCACCCACCATCCCGGCCTCCTCTGCCCCACGGGCCCCAATATCCTGCCCTGGGTCCTGAGGGGCAAGGGGCCGCGAGCCCTTCCTGACCACAAGGGTTGGGCAAGTGGCTGGGTAACAAGCACTAATCACAGAAATGTACAAAGCACTAAAAATAGCACTAAAATAGGGAATTTTCCTGAAGCAGTATTTCACATATTTTGGGGGTTTCTTCAGCCCTTGCGGAAAACACATGGGTCGCAGAAAAACATCTGACAGGAAAATTTCAAGGCAGAGTTTACCTAAAACTCAGAAAGGAGTGGAAATGGTTTTTTGAAGCTACTTAAAAGAAAAAGCACCGCACATGTTTTGTACTCGGTCATTCCACCTGACCTTTGGCTTTTTAAACTATCTCCTATCTTTGTGTACTTGCTTACTCGCTCTGCTGCATTGGCTGGGCTGCTATCAGACCCCCAAATCAATGGTTCAGACGTTAGTTTGCACAAGTAAGCCAGCCTGTCTCCACTGACTCCACTGTGCAACATCTACTTTAACCGGTGACGATCAGCTTTTAAATAACTTCTTGGGAGTGATGCTGCAGAAGTGAAATTGATTGCTCGCTTTCAGTCCGCACTATGATCCCCACGCACGTTCACAGACCAAGGCATTTACCTGCTGCGTGGGAATTACCATTCGCTCATCAGCCAAATTTAACTACCCCTACTCGAATCAACAAAAGTTGGGCTGAATCAGGACTCACTTTAGTTTTCAGGGAAGTTTCGTGGATAAGAAATACATCAACAAACGAAAGACAAGAAAATCCACTCACAGACCCGCGGCTACCACCATCTCTTTTTTGTCCCTAGGATCACTAACCTGGCTTCCTGGCTTCCTCCAGGGCTGCTGCTACCTGATGCTGGGACACATAAACGTTCCCACTGGCCTAGGCTGACTCCCTTTAGAGCCAGTCTGGTGTCACTGTGTCAAGCTGGATCATGTTCCAGGAGCAGGATGCTCCTTGAGCCTGCCTTGATCTGATGGCAGTTATGAGCTTTGACTTGGACATTTGACGACTACTGCCGTCCAGAAAAAAAAATGCAGTGGAGGAGGAAGGAAAAGAAAGTGGAAAACCTGCACTGAAGGCACCACGTAAACAAAACTCTCCAGACTGAACGAGCTTAGGAAAACAGGAGAAAGCAGACGACAGCTGTGCAAAAAGGAAGTATTATTATCCCTTCCGTATAGCAACCAGTAACGCAAAAAACCAATGAATCATAGAATGGTTTGGGGTGGAAGGAACCTTTAAAGATCACCTGGTTGCAATCCCCCTGCCATGGGTAGGGACTGCTTCTACTAGGTCAAGGTTGCTTATAGTCTCATCCATGAAGATGAAACAGAGAGAGAGAATATGATGGAATTAAATGCAGACAAAACTTCTCGAAATGGGGTAAGTAAGGAAAAGATGTCAGAAAACAGACTGGAAGCCAGAGAGATTCAAGAAGTGGGCGCTGCAGTCAGGGCAAGTTCAGCATCAGTGTTTGGACAGGCTGCACTCAGAAATGTGAAAAGAAGCCAATGAGTACTGCAAGTTTCCCACGTATGGTGGTGATCAAGGGACAGTGAGGCGAGACGCAGTTCTCATGATCTGAAGCAGAAGCATGGAGCTTGCTCCAATTGCTTGCAACTCCTTTTGAAAAAAAAGCAGTGAGTGACTCCCAACAGCAAGCACCAGGGAAATGAGGGCTCTGGAACCAAGTACAGATGCAGAAATCAAAATAAGAAAGAACATACTATAATAATGATGGAAAAGGGTAAGTACTATTTAAAGAAAAAAGGAAGAATCTTACAGACTCTTTATTAATTTTCCTTTATAAAAAGCCTGGAAAATGACGTGAGTTGCATCAGCAGGTTTACGGGAGGAGAAGAGACTACAGTAACACCCAGGATCCTAGAGTCATATCCAGGATCATTTAAGAATGCCAAACTCTGTGGAGATGTGTGATTTGCAAGATCAGATCAGGCAGCAGATCCATTAGTCGGGACTCCTCAAGCCTCTGCCCAATTCCTAATTAATAATTAATCTCTAACTAAAATCCTAGTTGTCTACCTGTGCCCTATAATTACATTTTCAATGGCATTAGGCTTTTTCCAGTAGGTGCACAGACAGGTCTGTGGCTACCCTGGCGAATTTTGAAGGCAGTTCTGTTTGTTTCTTTAGAAGGTGTCCGACAGCCGAACTCAAGTGACCCTAAGCAGCCCGGTTCTGTGCGCGACTGGCGCTGGCAGGCCACGCTTTCATCCCGACGCCTGCAGGTTAGCGATTTAACAGCCAGAGCTTGAGGTTTGTTAGCTTGGCTTGAGCAACACACGATGTTCCCGTCATGAGTATTCCGTGCCTTATCAAATAAAATCTCATCCGTCGCAGTGCTCTTTAATATCCAAAAGTGTTTAAATCTTTTTCTTCATTTCTCCAGTGGTTTTTGATTTGTTTGCATAATTTGCAAGTTAAATCAATTTACTGTCCATTTGCCTTGCCAAATCTTTACTGACAACATTAAAAACCACTTGTCCCAACAGTACCCTCACTATTAATGTTCCCCTGCCCAAGAGCAGCTTTCTACTACGTCATTTTTTTAATCTATCATGAAATCATTATTCACATTGCAACATTTTTTCCCATTAGAAAACAGCATTTTTTCCTTTATATGCAAGCTTTAAGAAAAGATATTCCCAAAAATGTTTTTGAAGATTAAGTAGCTTCACTTTGCTAAGTTAGAAATGAATTTTCAGAAGAAATTCGAAAGAAAAAAGTGGGCAAGAGAAGGCAGGCTGTCAGGGAGGCCAGGGTAGCGTGGTTCTTTAATCAGCCTTCTCAAAGAGCTGTAACAAAACTCTCTAACAAATTTTCCCTATATTTTTGTGGTGTTCACCAATGTGCAGTTCTGGGTATTATTTCAGCTCTTTTAATAATATAAAAGGAGTTGATATTCCAGATCTAATCCAGTTTTCAGGAAGGGACACAATATTAATTTTCTTCTCTATTTAATTTCTGTATTACTTTCTGTCAGTTCGGATCAGGCTTCCTAAAAGAAACTGTTGAGTGCTTCCTATGCCTGACACATATACGATCATCAATGTCTCTATTATTTCCTTCAGATCCCACAGGTGAATATTGTAAATAGATGTAAATTCGGCAAGCCAAGCTCCAAATCATGACAGAACGGGCATCACTTTAAGCACAGGAGTATTTCTTTAGAAGCCCAGAGGTACAGTCTGAAGCTTGGGTGCCTTCAGCAGCCAAAACCTTGGTCTGGAATAATGCGAGTACTTCCATTTATTTCAATAGACTGTAGCAAAAGCCGCTAACTTCTTTGCAGAGCTCACCCTCCTTCCTCCTCAAAGCGTACTGGCACGATGGCCACTCCTGCAGTTCCAAAAAACTGTGACCTGGCACCAGGAATCCCTCACTGATGTGAAGATTCTGAAAATGTATTAATTTACCTTCATGTCTATTGTCAATTTTGTTGGCGTGATACTTTTTTTTGTTGATTGGAGGAGGTCCTGAAGTACTTCCAGTCCTTTTATCTGCCACATTCAAATGACCTGCACCCAAGCTTTTCTCGCATTGCTTGAACCTTCTGCTACCTTACAACTCAGTGAAACGAGAAATGTCCTCCTGATTCCCCTTATTTATAGACTACTGTGCTGTTTTAGCCTTTCTGTAAAACTTGGTGGTGATAAAAATCCGAGTGAGCATTTATCGCTTCCCAAGGGGTACCTAAGTGGCAGGGGAACCTGGCCTCCAGCTCAAGCTCCTGACTGTGCTTTGCTGCCATCAGGTCACAAGAACGACCCACGTTACCCTTCTGCCCTGCAAAGACGCAGAATGCAAGCCTTCAATCTACACCGAATTCTTAGCAAACTAAATAGAAGGTGACTAATTTTCTAATAAACCTGAAACTTAGCAGCTTTCTATGGATTATATCACCCACGTATTTTATAATACCATGTCTGTAATACCTATCCCTTGTTTTAATTCAGTTCTATAGGACCCCATCAGGGATTTTGATTTATGTATTTACCAGAGGGGGCCAGTGACACAAGCGATCGGTCCTCCACCTAACTTAACCCATAACATGGCAGACCTCCAGCTCCTTCCTTACCTGGTAAATCATCTTCGTCTTCGCTGAAAACATTTGGATTAAAGACAGGCAGGTTAATGTAGTCCATTGAAATCTTCCGTACTTCTGGGAGATATATTGTCATCTGCCTGGGCTGAAGATGCAGCAAACTGGTTTTATATATTACTGGAGACAGAGTATAACAAGAAATAACAAAAAAAGATCTGTTACACAAACAGCACCTACAGCTACAAAAGAATCAATTCAAAGCAGACAGAAGGGTAATGACTATTTTATATCGTTTATTAATGACCAGACGCATGTATGGGCCCCTCTCAGCCAAATCATTATGTAAGCCTTTGCATAAACTGGACAAAAGGGACTACTTCTTTCAGCTGTTTCTCTTTAAATTGAAGCAGCATCTCTGTAGTTAAATAATCTGTAGCAATAATTATTAATTATTAATTAATTATTAATTGTGTGTTCATGTCTATTTCAGGGAAGGAAAATAGTTTTTCCATTCTACTTATGGAACCCTTCACCACAGGATGCTACTGACTTGTATGAGTTCAGGGAAAAACTGGAAAGCTCTCAGGAAGGAAATTTGTTAAGGGTTACTACATACAAAGAAACCCCTCCTGGCTCAGGAAGTCACGAGCCCCAAATCATTGGAGACTGGGACAACATTTGAAGCAAGTATTGCTGCACGCTTACTCTACACTTATATCCTTCCCTACACGTCTGTCACTGATAATCAAGGAATTGGAACCCGGTCTGAACCAGCCTCCTTCCTTTTGCCAGGACTATCTAGGGACAAATGGTGAACGTAGAATGAGGTCAAGAGACCAGACAACTGCTACTTTTAATGAAGGCTAACGACTTACTGATGCTCCAGTAAGAGAACCATATAATAACGTCATGCACTGACTTGAATAATCTTGAGCATGATGCTCTCAGAGCCTTTTTAACATTATTTTGGTATAATTAGTAGCTAAACTACATAAAAATCTGATTTTTAAAAATATTTCTGTTACACTAACTTAAACTCTGCATTTTTATAGTAGTTTTAAAAAAAATTTCTTTATTCGTTCAGGTTTTGATCAAATAAAACTGTAAAAATAAAGGCCTGGGCTTGATTGTCAATTAATTCTTTTATTACTGCTGACACTTCTAACATTTTACTGATAATTTCATTATTTACAGATTTTTATCTCTTTTAGTTAAAGTGAATTTCGTAAAATTTAATTCCTAATGTCCACAGAAAATAAGTGCTTTGTTAAAGAGGCCTTTTGAGCACTTAAAAAGAATCACGTGGCACAAGTTTGTTGTTTGTTAGAAGCAATGTGACATGCAAGAAAAATCAATAGTTTACTTTTACCTGCACCAAGGTTAGTTGGTAGGAAAGCAGCCAAACCCACGATTTTAAACTTCGTTCCCCAGATATTAGATGTGACCTGAGCAAGGTAGTTGTGCTGCAAAGCAAAAACAACATCGTTTTCACCTAATAAAATCTCGAGCAAGCTCTAATAAAAATCTGCAGAGCAACCAAGCTATTGCAGGTGATAATGCAGTTTCAGCTTCTTCTGGTTTTATTTTACTAAAATGGCCTAATGTGCCAATGATGTGTTATTAAGAAGTCTCATTTTGATATCTGAACACCATCAAAATCAAGCAGACCACAGCCACACAGGCTGATCAAAGCTGTTGAGGAAATAAACAACACGATGGCTGCTCAGTGAGAACGGGTCTGTTTTCTCCTTGTTTCTCCTGCACAACAAGAACGTGGCTATTCTGTATTTCAGAAGGTAATACGCTTACAAATCACATTACAGAACAACAAATAAGATAGAAATTAATTCCTCATAATGACAAACGTTTTTCCTGGAGCTTCCAAAGCAGCTGCCCAAACCACTGCTTCCATGGCGATCAAATTACGGGTCTCAAAGACCAAGAGATTTTCTCAAAGACCAGGAGTTACACTGTCAATATCAGGAGCAGCATCTAAACCCCTGGCCTCCTGCCCTGTTCAATGGACTTTTCATCCTATCTATCGTGGTGAGGGAAGTGATCTAGAAAGCTTCAAAATAAAGGAAAACGCGAATCGCCAGAGCAGAAGAAAAAACAACTGAAAAGAAACAAAACAAAATAAAAAAAAATGCAGGCTGCTGTTAATAAAATGCATATCCCAGACAGTCGTCCAGCCTGCTAAATTTCATTTACCCACAGGACACAACCACCACAAAGAGCACGAAGGGCTAGTTCCTTCCTTCCAATCAATGCTGTTCCGTGTTCCTGGTCTACTTGAAGCTGTCCCTGCTCATTGCAGGGGAGCTGGACTGGATGAGCTTTAAAGGTCCCTTCCAACCCAAACTATTCTAGGATTCTATCAACTACGAAACAGAGACTACGTGGCCCTCTGAAGAAAGCATTTCCGTATGTATGCAATTCCTAGCAAAGTGGAGAACTACGGTAGCACTAGGACAGCTCTGCAACTGCATGGGAAGCATTTTCACACACACTTTCAAACATCCAACACCACCACCTAGAAAAAACCCTCTCATAGGGCTTCGCACTGACAGACGTCAGAGGCAGCAGGATGTATCAAACAATGCCTGATGCTCCACTGACACTTTCAAATGTTAACATTGAACTGGAAGATGCAGTTTTCTCATTGTTCCATCTATTCGCTGTAATTAAATACAACATTTTTACTGGTGATCATTGGATCCATATTACAACTTGCTGCCTCTGGAAGGAGATGCATTTGGACTCAGGTCTGGTAACAACATGCAAAATACCTGAGTAATATCTTCTAAAGGAAATTCTCTTCGGGTTAGGCTTGGTGAACCAATAGAAGGTTTCCTTATTGGTAACCTTGGCGATCTTGATATCTCCTGTGCAGCTCGTGACATCTTTGGAGATTTGCGAGCTTCTATATTGATTCTGCATAGAAAGCAAAAATTAAAATCATCAATAGGCATACAAAAATGCATAAAATTAGTGTCTTCAAATATAAGGATGCCATCAAGACAACTGGTATGGCGTCCTCTAAGTGACTAATGAGTACTGTAGAGTCTACCAGATGGAGAGTTACAGGTCAAATTGAAGATATATAAGGTCTGATACATTTGCAGTAACTCTGACCGGATGCTTTCTGATTCATTTAATAAAGCTTACAGCAGTTCTGCCAGATACAATATATCTTCCACTAATCCATAAAAAGGTGTAGGGCTGAGCTATTATATTTCAGCTACGCAGACTTTAAGCAAAGCCTCGAGAAACGGAAACGTGACATGTCAGCTGGCAGATCTCTACATTAGTACAGCAGCCAAGGCTCCACAAACTTTCGCCAGCACTCTTACTCTAAGCCAGAAGTTATTCCTGTCTCCCACTGTACAAAGGGGATCGTGGATAAAAGAGCAGGCTTCTGAAAAAGCTCACTGGTAGAAAAAATAAGGAACAAAATTTACACGTCAAGAGTATGCTCTTAGAAAACCAAGGATGCAAGAGAGTTGTTTTGTCAAGTACTATTAAACTAAAACGTTGGTATTTCACACCTTACACTGCGTTTGCTTTGCCTCATACCAGGACAAGTTCATAACAGATAAGGTCTTTGGGACAGCCTCAGTCCCATAACAGGAAGCTGGCGGACAGATGTCAGCGCCAACGAGAAGCATCCCAGACACCAGTGAGGCTTTGTGCAGGTGGAGGGTTCTGTCTATGTACTTTATGACTATAATTAAGAGTCGGTAGGAAAGAAACCATAAAAAACTATAAGTTTATTTTGCATATGGTTACAGAAGCTCCTCAACGGAATGTTTAGGAGGATCTGTTTGCCGAGGCTCCCTTGCAAGGTCACCACAGCAGCAGTGCCACCTACGCCAGGATCTATGACATCTACACAAGGACTTACGAATATGAAAATATCCCTGAGGAAATAAAGGCTTTAAGTAGAGCAGGGACCCCAAGCACACAGGAGGCAAAACCACAGATTGTCTGAAGGACAGAATATATCCTGTGGCAGCAAGAGTTTACCTGCAGCAGAGGCAGCAGTGGGAGAGTTTAGAAAATCTTTCTTTGAGACTGCTTGAGGAGAAGTAGGGCCCAGTTGTTTCCCGTTACCTTGTACCCCAGAAACTTCCCAAAGTCCACCTCAATGTCAATCTCTGACATGACCCCGCTCCTCCAGAAGACTCCTGTCCGCCCAAAGGAGTTTGCTTTCAGTTTTATGAGGTGTCAAGAAGGGGAGGAAAGCGGAGGAGAGGGGAGGGGGAAAGCTGGTGAAAAAGAAGAGGAACTGTCGAAGAAATGGTTACCTGGGGAGTTTGGGTGATTTGCTAGCTCGACTGATTTTGGGTGATTTCTTTGCTGCCCAATCATCACTCAGTTCAATATCGCTGGAGTCGGAGCAATTGCAGCTGTCAATCACCGTGGAAATCAAGCTGTTCCCATAGATTTCATCTATCAAGAGAGGCCCAGAATATGTAAGTACTGCTTTGGAAAACTGATGTCAGCTACAGCTAACAGTCATCAGAAGCATAAATCCGATCCACAGACAGCAGCTGAGATGAAACTAGGCAGAGATAATTAGCTGTTCTTCACCCTGCCTAGTATAAACTCCAGATTTCCAGTGGTTCGAATGCAAGTGAACATGACTCAGAGGGGTGAACAGCATTCAACTGACTTCAAAATTGAGACTAAAGAATATTTTATGTTAATCTGCAATCTATTCCCCACTATTCAAAATACAAGAAGCTTCTTTTTGTAAAACAGAAGACAGCATGGCATAATTTCGTAGGCTTGAGGCTAGGTCATGCTAGAAACTTTTTCGCATCAGAAGAAAATAACCAGGTGCCACCTTCAAGGTTGCACATATAGATTTTCTTTAACTCTTGAGGAATTAATATCTGAAGTCTTTCTAAAGAGCTTTTCATAGAGAGCAACAATTCAGTTCTACCTGCTTTTCCATCTGTTTTGGGATCCATGATGACAAACTCTGGCCGCAACTTGCTGATACGACGTCCTTTCAGGATAGGCACCAGTCCCCCAAGGTATTCCAGGTACAGCGTATAACATGGACCACCAACTTCTGGGTCATCTTCCGTCCGCTTCATTGTGCAGTGAAGCCGTTCATTACCAGCTGTTGGGTAGCTGACAAAATCTCTCATATTGTTTGGGTCTGGGATAGGAGGCTTAATTAAATGAAGGAAGGAAAGAGAAAGTTTCCTATAGGTTATTAGTGTTTTTTCTGCGGCAACTTAATCCCAACACAACTAAATCTGAACCCAACTCTAGCTTGGCAGGTCAAGATTAGCACAGGTTACTGTGTGAGTTATGCAGGACCTGCATGCAAGACAGAGTGGCTGTGCATTATTTAGTTAGGTCAAAAGCAGCTGTAAGCAGAAAACTAAACTATTTACACCAAAGAGGAAGGTTGGACCTGTGCTGAATTAAACAACCAACCTGTATTCAAGTCCCAGCTCTACCACAAACTTCTCTTCTAACTTGGGCAATGTGGTCTTGGAGCACCTTGTCTCCTGCTGGCCCTCCAAGTGACCTTGGCCACTCAGGTTCCCATTCCCAGTTAGTACTGGCACATGCTGTGCCATGAAGCTACAATGCTGTCAGCTCTGGAAGACGCTTGGACCTCTTACATCACTTCCAAGCACGTGGCCCACCTTTGCCAAGGGTCGATTTGTGTGGAATGTAGAGAAATACAAAGCTCAGGGTGGGTTACTTTGCCCTGCTTGCCAGCACACTGTATTAATCCATAAAATGCTCAGTCCTAAAGCAGCAGGACAATATGGCCCATATGACACAAGCACTACTGACCCATACATGTCAACACAGTTTATTTCAAAATAAAAATACATGACAAAAAAAGTAGGGGGAAAAAAAAGCGCCTCTTTAACCTGGCAAGATGGGCACGGCCTGAGGAGTGACGTATAACGTAGACCTCAAGCTGGAGGGGAAAGCAGAAAGTATGCAGGGAAGAGGGTATCTTGCCAGGCACCGGAGGCATGGTTGGCAATGTAGGTGGGAGTATGTGGCTGGGGGAGAGCCAGGGTAAAGCATAAAGCAATGCTGAGGAGGCTCCAGAAACACCCACGATGAAGTAGGGGCTTGTGGCTTCTGGAAGCCCTGTGTCAGCCTCCCAGCTATGCAGCCCCGCCGCCCACCCGGCATCTCCTCTAGGAAGTGACAGAAGGGTTGTTGGCAATGGTGTGTACCTGTGCCACCCCTGCCCCCCGATCCCCATCACTGCTCTCAACCCTGCAAAGGCCAACAGCTGCCTTCATCCCACCCCTTCCCCTCTCCTGCCGTCCCTAAGAGCCAAGTGTCACCGAAGCTCTAGAGAGCTGCAGGGGTGGCTCTGGGACACTCTGAACGCATCCTGGGGAGATGGAGGTGCGCTAGGAAGAACCGAGCCCCACTGGTCTGTTAAACACTTCTTTGGAGATTGAGGAGTTACGGTTACAGCAAGGCATTTATTCTTCTCTGGCAAATGAAATGTTCCACAGTCGCACAAATTGTGCTGATGAGCAGCACCCAAACGGAACCGTGCTGAAGTATTATTTTATAGGCATAATTTGTTCTCGTTTAAGCTAGGCCAACTCCACTGACTTCAAATTAGCTGTTCCAGCAGGTTTAAACAAGGACCTGAAACTGGCTCAAGAAAATAACACAAAAATGTATGTTTGAAGGGAGGGCTTTTACCAGCTAATGCTCTGGTTTATAGGTTGTGATAAAGAGTCTGGAAATTCTGAGATACAACCCTGAAACAAAGGGGCTGAGCAGATGACTCCGCTCGTGGTACAGGGAAAGGCATACTATCTGCTTCGTTTTCCCACAGCACAGTTGGAGCAGTAACATTAGCATAACTCGCTGTATCTGGGCAGCCACGGGACTTGAGTATAACTTCCCTGGCAATACAAGGACTCATGTAACAAGTAGGGAGGCAAGTTTTACCCCTGTGAATCTCTCCTATAATTGTGACACAGTATTATCAGCAGCGTGAGGTTCATCAGAAGTCTTTGTGAGTCACCAGCATATTTTAGCCTTGGAAAGGCCATCCCCACGGGATAATGCGGATCAGTGTGTGTGAGCTCTCTTTTCAGATATTAATAGGCAGCAAATGGATCAGTGGGCACTTGAAGAGGACAGGAATGACCCTTAATCAGGCTTTTAAAATTATAATTACGATAAACATAATTCTAATAGATATAATATCTTATCCATTGCCACTTAGGAGGAGCAGAGAGGAGGGAGGAATCAAGCAATCCTTTCCTCTTCCTCACACACCGCATTTCTTCCCTTTTACCTTGATTGTTGGTATGAAGGCAGTGGTGAGGTATGAGCAGAGCCGAGGGGGCAGGGTCAGCTTGCTGATATCCTTGTCATCTCGCAGACAGCTCGCAATGGTCTGCTGGCACAGCAGCTGCAGACTGGAGACCCTGTGCTCAACTCTGACAACGTATAACGCAGGTCCAGAAGCCATCAGCAGGCGCGAATCCCTGTGACCCCAACAGATTGAGATGATGGGACGCTGCATGGAGAGCAAAAGGACACAACTTTAAAAGATCACGTACTTTCTCCAAGATAGTTGCACAACAAGTGAACACATGAAATCAGCACCAATCTTGTTACCCTAAGTCTTCCAGAAACTTAAAAATAGAAACTATTGACTATAAAAAGGGAGAATATGTCTAACAGTAGTCGGTGTTTATGCAGTGCTTTTTACCCTCAAGCCTTAAAACTCTTCACACAAGGAATTACAAGGAATTGTCATTACCTAGACAGGATAAGTGACTTTAGTCACAGTGTTAAAAAGCAGATCTGATGCCTTAACCTGCTGATTTCTTCAGTCATCTAATCCATCTTCACCCACTGGCAATGGCTCACATTCTACAACTGGAAAGGTAAATTACATGCCTAGAGACACTGAGTGAACTTGTGGACAAAGCCCAATTGGCTTTCTTGTCTTGCGCTGAGTCTTCTGCTGCACAGCGTCTCTTTGGAGCTACCCCTAGAGGAACTGAACTGGGAAAGAGCACCAGGACCAAAACGGAGAACGGCTTTTGTCTTCTGCTCGTCTACACTCACCAGTGTCTAAATTCATGACAGTCAAACCACAAAGAGTCAGGGGCGACCGGTACCAAGTGCCAGAACACGGAGCAGAATAACAATAGACAACTCAAACACTGGTTTGGACGTTACTCCCTGCTGCACAAACATTAAGAGTTCACGTGAAAATACAGAGTTGTGCTTGCAAGGAGCTCTCTAAACTCTTCTAAACCCCATCTTTTTCATTTAAAGCACCAGTCTATTGTGAACCTCTTATAACCCTACTGCTATTACTTCTGCTCTTCGTGAGCGTTGGCTGCATCCTCCTGTCATCTCTTGCTTTCTGCGTCACAAAGCATCTGTGTTTGCACATGTACGCACACGGTACGGAATTTCAGTCCCATAGCAGCTATCTCTATACAAATAAACAACACACGGCAAAGAGGAAACTATCACTCCATGAAGAACACTGTGCAGCAGGCTGTGCTCAGTTAAGTACAAAAGGTTTACTCCTTCCTATGAAGGACTCCCTTCTTTTATAATCTGTGACACTCAAAAGTTTAAGCAAATACATTTTTCATTTGAATTATGAACTGTATTTGCTGAAAGGTCAGGATGTCTTTGGAATATCTTTGTTCTTCACAAGATGCACCAAACACGAATGAACAGCAGGTAAGAGTCAGTGCACCATAAGTAGTAACTGTCACCCAGTCCGTTCTAGTAATACGGCACCCAGATACCTGGGGCAGATCAGCCCAGAATTTACTCACCTAGTCTGGGGAAAAAAGCTTTCCCTTCAGTTACAAATTCAAGATGCTTAAAGGTGAGAAATGGGGACAAGATCTTTCTATGTGAATGATACGAAGCAAAATGCAGCTGCACAGCACTGTATCAATGTCTACCATCAAGATAAAGGGTTGGATGAAACAACTGCTTTAGAGAAAAGATCTTCCCTGGTTTGCCATCTTACTTTAGATTTAAATTTCAAGGAAAATACTGGGTTTAAAGTGGGAGGAATGAAGAAGCTTCACTTCCATTACATCTAGGCACCAACACACACACGACACCATAGAGGCACAAGCCTTCAGGCCGACTGATACGCAAATGGAAAGCAGCAACATGTGAACCTTGTGATTTTCACAGCAATTGCTAAAGGCATTTTGTAGTGGAGAACTTCAAAAGAATTGAGGAATCCTTTGTGTATCATCAATAATTATTATATGGCTTGTCATAACCATAATCTGTGGGCCAGAGCCTTAAATTTAATGAGAGATCCCATGAAGCATCCCTTACTGATGGGTATTTTCATGGCTCGAGCGTTAGGCTCAGCCCTCACGCTGCCTGGCAGCAATGAGCCAGTTCAAGCTGACTGCAAAATAAGCAGGATTGAAAAGGCACTGAGAGGGGCTGAAACCCTGCGTAGGCAGAACTATCTGCCTGAGCTTCACCGCGGGATCCAAACCACATCTTTCTGTTCACTTTGCATCAACTAAAGCTTACCTATAAATACAGTGAAGGAACAAACAAGGATGTGACTTAGCACACACGCATTTAATTACCGGATGGAGTTTAACGCCAGCGGTCTCGTATCCCAGCTATCACAATCCAGCACAGCACACTCAGATAGCCTTACCACAAAGTCTAGTATTGCAGCTATTTTAACCCGATATATCACACCCACAGAGTCAAATGAAACTACTTTTGTGCTCAGGTTACTGCTGCGAGTGGAGATCAGCAGAGCTGCACAGAGCACCAGTGCAAGAACCTTTGCGATCTCAAACATATTCCCAAGGAACAGGTTTTTCGTAAGCTCTGAAATGCTGAGTGGGACCTCTGGCAACACAGCACGTTGGAGCTGAGGAAGAGGAGAAAGTCAGAAGTTGAAAGACACTGCCTCACTGCACGATCTCACCACAGTTTACCAACAGGCAGCCACGGTTCAGGCATCTTCTAGAACTCTGAATCACTGAATTATAGAATGGTTTGGTCTGGAGGGGACCTTAAAGCCCACCCAGTGCCACCCCCTGCCATGGGCAGGGACACCTCCCACTGGATCAGGGGTCTCCAAGCCCCATCCAACCCGGCCTTGAACCCCTCCAGGGAGGGGGCAGCCACTGCTTCCCTGTCCAATTCCCATATATTCTGTTCATGTATCTTTCTGTGAATGGTGGGAGTGGGCGCATGTTTAAATGCACGCCCAGAAACACACGAGATACAAGTGTTGTACTGTTTGTAAATCATGACATTTCTACTCTCCCATCCGTACATTCCGTCTCCCCACACACCCCACATGTTTTATCCTTAATATTTTCAATCTCATCAAGGAGTGCTTGCACTGTACTGGTTTGTGTTTGCCTGCTGATTCCCCTGACACACTTGGCTTCTTTTCCTACGCAATGGTCGGTCCCTGGTGCAGCTCAAGCCTAACATCCAGCAATCCTTCATTTACGGTGAAGGGCTAAGATTTAAGATGTGCTTCGGGGAAAATTACAGATGTGGAGAAATAAAAGATCACCCAAATGCCAGACCTGACCTGACCTTTAAATGTACTGCTCCGATAATATTTTTCAATAACTACACTTCCCACTCTTTCACTTGAAGGACAAGAATATGAATCAATTACTGCAACAAGTCAGTTATGAGCTGCCCACAACCCTTCTTCCAAACTCTGCTGAGAAAAAAAAATTGAACTCGAATGTCCAACACAAATTATTTCTCCTCTATTTGCATTGCTTTAGAAAAAAAAAAAAGAAGAAAAAATTTGTTGATACCCATATTGCACCTGCTAAAAAATGAGCGAGCAGATTCTGGCACAGAAGAATTTAATTTTTGATGTTTGCACACTTGTTTGTTTCTGTTAGGAACAAGGAAATGCAGCTACAAATACAACATTTAAGAATCATTTCAAATCTCACTTTGCATATAAAAATCCCATCAGGTTTTCAGAAATCTCAGCACAAACCGTAAACACCTGAATGAATCCCAGGGTTTAAATACAAATACGTAGGAAAAAAGGAGTTCTGGAAACCCCTTGAACTTCTACAGATGGACAAGATTCAGTGCGATGACAATTACACACAGGAGATAATTGGCGAAAGGGGAAAAAAGTGAGGCGTTTTTATCAGGAGAAATATTGACTGAAAACACACCTCAAACAGTGGCCAACAAGAAGCACCTGTGCCATTTTTTTCAGCGAGGGCGTGAAAGCCAGCTACATCTAACAAATCTGTAGCCTCAGCTGGGATATCAGCTCCTCTTAGAAAAGCAAGTGGGAACAGATATTCCTGCTCAGGCTCGGTGGTTGCTTCTTCTAAGTCACTCACCTGTTTTTCTTACAGGAAAGCACAGAGTTTATAAACCTTTCATCGTTTGTATGCAGTTCGGTCAATGAAAACACCGTTCAAGCCGATTCTCGCTGCCTGTCTTGAGCTCAGAAATCCTGAGCCACGGGGAGTGCCAGCTGCCTGCACTAACCCCTTGTCTGCTGGCACTGGTAACGAAATAAAAATGGGATCCCAGGGCAGAAAGTCCAGCAACAAGCGGGATTGTGCTCAGGAGAAAGAACCCAAGTGCCCAATAGTATCTAGAGAATGGTGCATGGAAGTAAAACCCTGACATACGTTGCTTTCTCTCACTTCGGACTGCTGACGTGCAGTCTACCTTCTTCCCTCTGCTTTTCTCAGACACCAGCTGGAAGGTGCAACGGCTTCAGTGCCCACCTGGTTCCTGCGAACTGTGCGTGCGCATCTCTGCACCGCACGCATTCATGGGTGGCTGCTGCAAAGTCACTTAACCTCTTCGTTCTTCTGTTCCCCATAGTTACAGCAGGACTGATATCAGCTAGTGAAAACTGACGGTGACAAGGGCAATAAAGACTATGGTGTGGCCATAAATTACCCTGCTGTGGGCTTATGAGATTTTTCAGGCAGCAAACTCTTATTTGATTTGCAGATGTTCCTTAATATCCTGTTTCTACAGTAATTTATTCTATTTTTTTATATTTCAATGCAACTATGAGATTTCATTTTAGAAGGATGCATCTTTGCTTTGACAAGTGCCTCCACTTTCCAGTCCTGATCACGACCCATTTCTTCCGCGGTCAAGAGATGGTCTTACGGTTGATATGGAAAACATCAAGGTCCTTATTGATATTCCACAGAATGTTTAATTTTATCCTTTAGAAGCCAGGACACTTCCAGTAAAGAAGCAGTCCATGAAATGCTGTGAAGGCTGCTGCTGACAGCACCAGGCTTAGAGCAAGTTGACCTTCTTCACAAAGACTCCTGGAAACCTCTCCCATAAAGATTTAGCCTTTGCTACTCCACTTAGAATTCGCATTGAAAAATATTACCCTGATAAAAATGTGATCACAGTTTTTCTGCACCTGATCTTCTTGCCTGTACTGTTGATTCTGGAACATACGGGGCTCGGTTCTCTCTTATCCTTTTTCATTGCTTGAGGTTTAATCTGTTCTTACACCAGTTACACAGGGGTATAAAATCATAAGATAATGTAAATTTACTCTAGGACTACCGGTGTATAAAAGAGATCAGCATCAGGGCTTCTAAATCCATGTTCTTGTTCTCCCAGTCCTCTCTGGGACACAGGGGAAAGAAAATTATAAAAAAGGAAGAAGGACTCAAAACACAAGCCAGAGCTTTGAACCATCAGAAGGAATAATTTCACAGGTTTGGTAAAGCCAGCAGTCAGTAATTTCCAAGTGATCCTGCAGGAGACTCCTCTGTTTAAAGTTCAAATAGGAAGATATAAAGAAGTGGTATCCACTCAGAGGGAGCTTTACAACAGCAGGCATGGTGAGCTGACTTAATAAAGACCAGTCTGCACATCAGATGAGAAATTCTGAAATGACAGAACTGGGTTGCAGCATTTCCAGTAAACAATTTCAGCAATACAGTCTTAAATGAGCTGATTACTCTCATCCCGGCTTGATGCCAGGGAAAGGTTATGAGGATTTAACAAATAATGTAATAAAACCACATTCTTCCTGTAAAAAACTATGAGCATCAAGGAACTTCGCTATTGCAATCACATTTTTAAATGTTGAAAAGGTAGGACCATGAAAAAATTGCCAGCTAAAAGAACTGGACATACTTTTGGTTCAGCAGGTTGGTGTCTGTGTACACAAGGGCAAGCGCAGCAAGGGCCAAGTTCTACAGAAACTGATAAACTATTTTTTAATAACCATCAGCTGATCAACAGCCTTTAAGATATTTTATTTATACATAAGATATGCTCTTCATTTAAAAAGTCAAGTCTTTGAAATCACATTATGGACCTGATCTTCACATAACCGCTCCCGGTAAGATAAAGGTCTGGTGTGACTTTCTGAAGCCCCTTCTGAAATGTTTTCATCGTTCTTTCAAGGTTCAAACCAGTTCGATTCTGTGCAGCAGAAGTTCGCCGTTTGCCCGACCCTTAGTGATGCTTTTTCAGCTCTTTCCACCATATTTTGCAAATATTCTCTTGCAGCGTGGCGGGGTGGCAGGCTGAAGCCCCAGAGCAGGATCAAGGGAGACTGTTAAACTATGCTATCACGGTGTTTATGAACATTATTTTTCATGCACATCTACTAAACAAGTGTCATTTCCCTGCCTAGGGTTTCACAGTCACATATTTGCTTACTTCAGAAGAAACAGTTTTAGCAGAAAAGTTTGAGATGAGGAAATTATTTTCTTTCCTGCAATTATTTTCTTCAATAATCAGTGATGAATTTTACAAAATCCCATTAGAAGGCTGACTGTCACGGTGCAGAAAACTAATTAATCTACTCTGATGAACCTGTCATCAGACAAATCACCGAGACCACTGACTCGCTCTGTCACCTTTGCATACACACCTTTGGAGCAGAAACTCAGAATAACAGAAGTTGCTAACAACTTTTTAGCAACAGCAGTTTTTATCTGTTTTTACTAGTAAATGAAATACTTAGCAATGTTCTAGCATACCTGCCTCTTGGCTGGTAACACCATTAAACCAGCAATCAAATCCATTAAAGCATAAAAGTCCACATGAGCAGAAACAGGTGTCCTTCTGAAAGAACCCTCACTGCCTCCTGCAACTGAGTAAACATGAATTTAAATGTACTAAATAAAGAGAATAAACAGTGGCTCATGAGAGAAGAGGTGCGGTTCTAATTTTAAGCAAGTTTATGCACATAGATTTTAAAATAAACATAAATACATCAATTTGAATGATATTTTCACCCTGGCTTCCTAAGGAAATGAGACTACATGATTGTGTTATTAATTGGTGGCTGACACCTCCTCATCCTTCAGTTCAAACCTGGCTTACAACTTCTGAAGCTGTTGGTTTTTTATCTGAATCCTAGAGTGGTTTGGGTTGGAAAAGACCTCAAAGCCCATCCAGTTCCACCCTCTGCCATGGGCATGGAACCCTCCCACTGGGTCAGGCTGCTCAAAGCCTCATCCACCTCTGCCCAGGGATGGGGCATCCACAACTTCTCGGGGCATCCTGTGCCTCCCCACCCTTGCACTAAAAATTTCTTCCTAATATCTAATCTAAATAACCTGTCCTTCAGCTTAAAACTGTTACTCCTCATCCTGTCCGTGCACTCCCTGATTAAGAGCCCCTCCCCAGCTTTCCTGGAGCTCCTTTAATTACTGGGAGTCTGCTCTAAGGTCTCCCCACAGCCTTCTCCAGGCTAAACAAGCCCAACTCCTTCAGCCTGTCCTCGTACAGGAGGTGCTCCAGCCCTCGGATCATCTCCGTGGCCTCCTCTGGCCTCACTCTAACTCGCTCTGTGATGTTAAATGCTGCAGTTTCAGTGAAAATTAGCAGCTGGGAAGAGCAGAGAGGCTCACGTTAATAATTTCACTATGAGAAATATGGCAGTATGAACTTGGCAGTTACCTGTTCTGTATGACCTGTCAATTGTCCTATAAATAATCATATAATGGCAGAATAATTAGCCTTCACGACAGCCACAATATGTGCTTTCTCCCAGCTGAATAAGTAGAGTAGAAAGAAGGGTTGAAAATGTGAAAAGAATTTGATGGGATAGAAAGTCAGAGGAAACGAAGGCATTTGCGGCGATTGGGAACAAAGTTGGGAGAGAGCAGCAAGAGATGAGCCTACACACACGCATCCCTTAAGGCAACCTGATCCCATCAGTTCCACTGCTCAAACCACAGCTTGATTTCACAACTTGACACCAGCGTTACACCGGTTCAACAGCTATTGTGGTCACACAGTACTCTGGTACTGAAGTAACGGAATGAGGTTGGGTTTGTACCCAGTCTGGGAATAAGTAACACTGGTATAAATATGTTTTCTCTAGCACTGATCCCAAGAGGAAAGGGTTGTGCTACTTTGCTGAAAGGGTTATGCTTAAGACAACCAAGCTGTGTGTATAAATAAGTCCTTTAGATACCTAAATCCGCATTAGATGTCACTGTACTTATTTAGGTTGGCTTTAGAGAACATTATGTTATATATTACAAAACCAAGAATATCTAAACCAGAGCGCTAATGTTAATAAGCACAGGTTAATGCTAAACAAAAGCAAACACAAAAGCTTAGTAGCTGGTTTAGTACATCATCCTTTTGTATCCATCCCAGATGAGGGTACTGAAAGAGAAATGCTAATAAATGGTATCATCATTAATCGTAATTAAGTAAATGTATTTATAGCATTTCTTTCACTTTTAGATTTCAAAGCTATTACAAATTAATTAAGTTTCACTAGTAAGTGTCAGAAATCAGAAGTCTGCCCTATTCTGCAGAAAATGAAATAACCTGCAGAGTGACTGACATTCAGCTGGGTTCTGAAATATCCGACCTACGAAGCATGTTGAGCTCCTAAGCAGCACCCAGACCATGTGTTGACATTTACTTGTCAAGTAACACGACTGAGGTTACAGTGAAAGTCTGAACGGAAGGTGGGAGCAGAAACAAGACTTTCTGATTCATCCTCTTCCACCTGATGCCATAGAAAGTAAAACATTGCATCATATCCAGTGACAGTAAATTAGAAAACAATAACAGCAACAACAAAGAGAGAATAATCTTGCGGTTACGACACTGGACTTGAAGTATTTCTGTCCCGTTCTTCATTCTGCTACCACAAGTTGTCAATTTTTTTCTCCTGGGTCATTTATCTATAAAGCAACAGAATTTCCTTTTTCTGTCTTGTCCGTCTGTGGCCTAATGCTTTTGGGAAATAACCTGTTTCTCATTAGATATTTGCACAATCCGTAGCACAGTGCACCTTGGAATCAGACACGCTCTTGGACGTCTACCTTAATGCAAACAATTATTATTTATCTATATCGTGGTTTAGAATGTGTTCAGGACTTTCTGTAAATCTTTTCTCCTTGCAGGTCTATACCAAAGAGCTGATGTGGGAAAAGCATATCAGTAACGCAGTGAGAACCGACTTTAAAAACACCTCCTACCTGCACAGGTGTCTCCAGAGTGTAGATGTGTTCCCCGCGCACATTGTAGAACTTGACAAGTGCGCTTTTCAACAGGGATCCGTTGCTGAGGTCGAGCAGCTGGCTCTGCTTCTCCATGCCTGCTACTGCAAGTAGGTCTCCTTGTGTGCACCACTGGACCACCACATCTGAAACCACAATGACAGTTTGCAACAGTCGCCGCTGAGAATCAGTAGGAACAGCTCTTCCAGATGCTGCAAAGTGATTTGAAGAGCTACACCGTGCCCTCAAATGTTACTTAAGTACTTAAAAACCTAAATATTTTCATTGAAATAGTTGCAAATATGCCACGTACGCACTTCTCTAGTTTGTAAACTGGAAAAAAATGCCTAAGCCCCATTCATTTTTCTCCCTCTGTGGTGACTCCAGAATGTCATCAGCAGTTGCTCCTGAAGTCCAATATTTATTAGAGATGTTAGAACTGATGTGGAAGAACAAATGCACATCTTTAGGGTAAATAACTAGAATTAAGTTAATCCACAGATAAATAACCTCGCTGACCATGAGCACAGCAAAGAATACTTGTCTGGAAAGGCTGACGGTGCAAAAAAGCACCATACTGGGCAATGTCTTATGTTCTGACTGGCTGTGAATAAAACTCCAACTAGAGTATATTTTAGCATAAAACCAAACTAGAAAGACTTCTGAACTTCTGTCCACAAATACAGATGGCCTGCATGTCCCAGGCTTTCTTCTGACACACGACTCGTGAAAATCTACTTCTCTGTCTAGCAGGAGATTGCCAGAAACACACAGGGATTGCTCAGTCTCTCAGATACATGGATATGAATATACATATCAGTTACTTCTCCCCCAGGCGCCTCATGATGAGGAACGCCCACAACTTAATTTGGGGATGCTAATTTCAAGCCCTTTTATCCTGCAGCTCTTTGTCACACTGCAACAAGAGCGCTAAACCAGTATTTTGTGTTTCTGCTTGTGTTTCAGAGGCAGATTTACACGTGCAAGGAATACTGAGCTAGTCTTTAAACCATTTTACTCTTAAACCAGAGGTGAAATGCAGCTATTTTGTGTTGAGATAAAGTGAAGGTAAAGACAAAACTTTTGTGTTTGGAGATGCTCAATCTGCCAAGAACCTTTTGAAGACATTCGTGGGCGAGAAGCTGTCTTCAAATGAAGAAGCAGGAGAGAAATGAGAGTTGGCAGGGAGGATCTCAAAATTGTTTCAAGTTGTCAACTTGTCATTTTCAGGGACTTTTAATGTGCAATTTAAAATGGTTTTGTATTATTTCAACTTTCTGATATTTCTCATGGGAATTCTGCTTCTGTACATATCAGAGGCAAGATGCACGTTCCTCAAGATAATTTTTCCACAGCTAGGCACTGTATTCATCTTATTTCCTCTTAGTCCTCAGCCCTCTAATTAATCTACAATGGAACTTGATTCATTTTTCCCAGCAATTTTAACAATAGGCAGGTCAGAAATCAATGAGGCAAGCTCATCAACTCCTTTTTTGATAACTGGATTAACTACACAACTATCGAAGTGAAAAACCAGTCTCCTTTGGATACGTCATCAGGTAAAACCAAGAAAAAGAGGAGTAATTACTGTGCCCATCAGCTTTCTCAGAACTCCTAGAATCAGGCTGCTGCAAAGGCAGTGAAGGGCTGGATGGAACAGTGCAGCTCTAGAGCACGCTTGCACTGCAAACAGGGTCTTCAACTATTATCGAACCTTGACATAAAATCGCTCAACTGGTACCAGGTATGAGTGCAAGCAGAGGTTTTATCTAGGGTAACATTTGCAAATCAATCAGTGGATCCGAATCACCCCTCAAAACTACCAGTGAACAGTTCAGGACCTCCACCAGAACTCACAAGACTTCCAGGAGCCTTCAAGCAGGATGAAAAGAACTTACAGTTGGGTAATCAAATTCTCATCCAACAGCAGAAGTTTTTCTACATCTATTTAATATGAATATTCCCAGTAAAATGACAGCTACGCAAAGCCAGTAGAACAGCAAAAATACATTGTTAGAGCTTGAAATAGTTTTACAGTTGCCTGCTTTAAAAATACATTGAGTAGCCTACAGCAGCCCATAAAGACAAGGACATCTGCTGCAGAGACCACAGAGCAATACTTAGGGTTTTAAACAAACACACATTAACTAAGACTTGCAGACAATATCAAAGACCAAGCTCTCTCAGCAGAATACCAAGTGGCTGGAGAGGACAGAGACCCTGAGCTGAGTGGTTTTGACATTCTTGCACACAATAAAAACCAGTAAAATTACAATCTCTTAAAAAATGTTGATAAGAAGGTACATATTTGTATAAAATTATATGTAAAATACTTTCCACTGTCAAACACTTCAAAACAACAGTGATATGGCAACCCTTTTCTGTCTCACACACCCCCAGTTCAGCAAGATGCTGCACACTCTTTGTCTACTGATGTCAACGAGGCAGTCCAGTTCACAATTCATAAAAATATTTCCTCTCTAGCTTGCACATTAATATTTTGCTAGAGGATGGTGACCTAATTAAGAGATCTTTTTTCCACTGGTGAAAGTCAGTGGGGGAAGAGAAGCAGGAGAGAAAACCTCAGCAAGAGACAGCCCTGCAACTCTAAACAGAGAAAAAGACTGGGTTTGTTTCTCCTACCGTTTCCAGCTGAAAGGCAGCTGTGTGACACCTCGAGACTGCTCCCTATCCTATTTACTATAGCTCTGCAGAGATGCTGGGCAGACTCCTCGCTGGGTCTCACAAGAGGGTCTCTAAGTTGTTTCCAGCTTCCCAGCCTTCAGGTGTCCTTTCGGTGAAGAAGTTTTCTGGATCATAGGGCTGTGTCATGATGCTACGTTGTGCAGCCATGCACTTCTTGCCTTGGCACAGATGGAAGCAGGTGTGGAAAAGAAACCTCAGAGGTTATTTTTGAACCTCCTAAGACTCCACTCCTTCATAGTGGATCACCCAAGAACTACTGGGCTGTGTCAGGGCAACTTTGCATCAAAAATATCCCACTGTTACAAAACACCTAAGAGTCTGCTCCAACAGCTTAATGGGGTTTTTTCATGTAATACAAACCTAATTTACCTGTGGAGATACAAAAGAATCGATAGAACCTATACTTAAGTATGTGCTTATGTGCCATAATGAATTAAAACTCTCCAGGCAAAGCACCATAAATCGCACTGAGAGCGCTGGCAAAGTAAGGGACTTCTTTGATAGGTAAGAACAGTAAAAATTTCAATGTGCATGGAATACTTATCTTACAAACATTCATCCACGTCACTAAGCAAGATGTATAATAAATAATCCGTGGAAATTTCCTTCTCTCAGAAAAACCTGCCTCTTGATAATTAATAATTCTAGCAAGTTTTCAAAATCTGTGGGAGTCAAAGGAGCACTGCGATTCGCACAAAAGCACGGGAGGAGACCTTGTGAATTAAAGATGCAAAGGAAGTGTTACATAGCAAGGGCACTCGCGCAAAGCAGCATCAACATATCAGCACATTCAGCCGAGAAACAGCAAACAGATCAACTTGCTCTACAAAACTGCCTTAAAAACACGATCTCAAAATGTAAACATTTCTTCCAACACAGACCTATCAGCCGAGTGCTGCTCTTGCACCAGCAGGTGTCACTGCTGGAAATGGCAATAACAGCTTCTGGGACAGGAGAGCCAACAGCAAAAACATAACCTATGCTCACATCATTAAAAATACAAGAAAACCAGAGCACAGGAAGGGGGTGAAATGGCTTTGCTTTGTACCTTTCAACCCTGAGCGGATGATAGTAGGAGACAAGTCGTCATAGTTGTTCATCAAACTGATGTCTCCCGACGTGAAGCTGACAGTAAGTAGTGGCTTGGTGTTCTGCACCGGGACTGGATACGCAGCCGGTCCATCTGCAAAAACAAGGCTCTGGAGTGAGCAAAAGGCAAGCAACCAGAAGTAATTACACCCAGCCTGAACTGCCCTGTGCTTCAGCCATCAGGAGTGGTTCCAAGCCTCAAACTCTCACCTGCTTATTTCTGCAATGCCTCTGGGCAAAAGCAAAGCAGGTTTAGGTTGTTCGTTTGTACGCTCTTGTGAAACCTCACTGTTCTTACTTTGGGTAAGCTGCAGTGCAAATTCACAAAGCGATTTATGCACGTACTATTGCGTTATACGGTGGTGGTTTTCAATCATTCTCCATTGTCAACTCCCCGAAGTGTCCACAAATTGAAAACTAATGCTTTGAAAGGCTTCCTTGGGATCCAGGTGGAAAACCAGTGTAATAAACAACATATTCACATTCAAACCTATGTGTTAGATAGAACTGCTGCTGGGCAGGTGCTGGGGACTCCTGGAGTCCCTTAGAGACATTATAAGAACTTTTAAGAGAACATACTGACCTTTCACAAATTGCTGTACTCTAAATGTTTAGAGTTAGGCAGCAGCATGAAAATTTACTGGCCATCCTGCACAGCAGGACTCAACGCGCTCAAAGGTGGAGGTGAGCCCAAATGGAACATTTGGCTTTATAAACCATTTCTGTGAAGTGTCTGTCCCTCCGGGCTTGTTTTTCAGCCTTCTCTGGAAGGCTCTTGTTCAAATGCTTCATGACCATTACCACCATTTGTAGCATTCGCTCTTTCTCTCTTTTTTGTTTGTGATTTTGGGCAGCAGATGCTGATGGCCCCTGACAAAGCGCCTCTCAAGGCCCAACCAGCATCTTGTCAGTCAACAAAAATGGCACAGCCAGTTAGGAGTCGTACTGCTTCCTCAACTTGTAGAGAAGCTGATCAGAAAGCCTCTTGGCATTTTGGAGAAAGATGCCTAGCAATTAGCATCTGTGTGTATGTGTGTATCTGATGCGAAAACCCCATAAAAACTCAGTCCTCCCGGCACATCTGTGTGAGTCAGAGGCTCGTCACCTTTGAGAGGTTTGTGCTGCATCGACTCTAAAGAAAACGTATCATATAATCTTTCCTTTGAAGGTAAGAAAACTCATCCAGTACCAAAGGTGAGGCATGAAAGTCAAAACCCCCCTCAGTTCTAAAAGATGCATTTTACCAGATCATCACGGTATCTTCTATCGTTATTTGTTAAATACATACGCTTATTACAGACACATATACACAGGAACTGAATCCAACTCAGAGCGAAAACTGCAAGAGTCTTCAAGTCAGTGGTTCAGAGCTGAGACAAAAATCCAGAATTATTTCCAGCAATCATGTATTTAAATTTTTCTTTGTACGATCACTGTTATATTAATTTAGTTATTAATTTAGTTCAGAACACAGAAACAGCTTACCTATACGTTGTAGACTAATCAACAGCTTTAAAAAGAAGAAATAGAATAAGAAGGATGGGGCTGACAGTGCACAGATACCTGGGCCTCCTGGGTCTTTGCTATTGATGATTTCCAAAGAGTTTCAAACCGAAAGATTTCACCCAATGAGTTATATTTATACTCAAGGGGAGGGAAGGACTTCTTCCTGATCCTCAGACTGGCAACGTGCTCTGAAGCACAGGAAACAGTAACTTCCAACAGCTCCAGTCACCTTCTGTAACTGCAGGAAACATTTCCATTTCCCATCCTTCTACAGAATTTATTGAGCTCTTTATGTTAGGACTATAATGATGAGCATTAAAGAAATCGTACGAAACAGAGATAAAATCAAAGACGCAGCACTTTCTACTATGTCTAGGTACCAGTGTCTTTTCACATGAATCTACACAGCGCCGCCTTCACTGTGACGGCGCTCCGACTCCCTCCACACGTATGGACCTTTGCAATGCCTCGCAACTGCTTCTCACTGAAACCTGATGGGCCTCTGACCGGCGTTTTTCACTCACCCTGACAAAAAACTTCGAGCTTTGTGCTGTTATCTCATTTGTGCAAGTGGAGGCAGAGCAACACAGATGATGTATGACCTGCAGCAAGCCACACAGCGAGACAAGAGGACGTGGTCTCAAGCCTCGTCGGGGGAGGTTTAGGCTTGATATTAGGAAAAAATTCTTCACTGAGAGGGTGATTGGCCATTGGAATGCGCTGCCCGGGGAGGGGGTGGAGTCACCGCCCCTGGAGGTGTTTAAAGGGAGACTGGATGAGGCACTTAGTACCGGGGTTTAGACAACAAGTAGGTGTTGGTGTTGGGTCATGGGTTGGACTCGGTGGTCTCAAAGGTCTTTTCCAGCCTTGTGATGCTGTGAGGCTGGTAGCGGAGCTGACGATGAACCCGCTCTACCGTACCAGCCCTCTGCTCCATCCCCCATGCTGCCTCCACAGGAATGCACCATCTTTTGGTCTCTATCAGCTTCGAACTGTGGCCATCCTGCTGTTCTATCACAGTATGACAACTCCCTGGTTCTCAAGACATCTTCGAGAGCGCTTGCAAGGCTGAAGCAGAAGGATGTGCACGCTACCTTGTGGTGGGGAATAGTCATCGGAGTCCGTGTCGCTCTCACTGCTGTCCTCCACCAGGAAGCTGGGGTAGTTCCAGGACATGCTGAGGATGCCATCTGACTCATGAAGGAGCACATGGGCCAGCATTCGGCCGTGGCAGTCCATGACGATAACCTGTCCATCAGCAGTGCCAAACAGTACCTGGAAATAACAGAAGGGCCCTCAATCCCACAAACATCAGCCACTGGACCCTCCTTCAAACAATTAACTAGCTATGCTGGAAATTAATTGAAAGCAAAGCAGTCAGGGGTGTGAAATGGTGCCACAACAGGACACCCCAACCAGAGACATATGTAAAGAATAACATCAAAGCACCAAGCTCCACAAGTAAGTTCCTAAAATCTGTAAGCAAGTTCTGTTTCATGGTGAGGTGTATTTTGTTCATTTTAATACGAGCCACTACACTTTATTTCAACTTGGCCATTAGCACCACCAAAGCGAGCTGGCAGAAGGGTTACCACAGATTCCGCAGTATGCTTAGATTATACAGAAACTTCTAAAATTGGTGGCAGAAACCAATTGTAACAATATCAAAAGACATAGCAGACAAAAGCAACGTCTTGGCAGAGATTTCAAACAGGTTGTGAGAAACAGAAAGCTGAATAAAGGAGAACAGGTTATTCAGCTGATGAGCTGCGAGAAGGTAGGAGAATGTTTTCCAAAATAGAGGTAAAAAGCAATATGATCAGTCAACTGGAAGCAGATTATTATAGCTCAAGAGGAACAATATGTTACACGTTCAGGAAGAGATGAGGAAGAGCTTCTACCCACCATTTCAAATACAAAATGAATAACATGGGGTTTTTTCTTGCCCCTCAACTACTCCACAGCCACGGTGAGCTGAATGAACTCAGACTGACTGGAACCTACAATTTCTCTTTCACAAGCATTTTCTGTCTTGAGGCTTTAAGCAAGTTAAGAACTCGCCTATTTGATGAATTTTAGAAAAACATCAGTAAATAAGGACTAACGAATGCACAGAACGATAACTGCATTAGCCGAGGCTGCTGCGGGTACCACATAATACCCGACAAGGCAAATATGTTTTAAAGCAAGTTCAAAGGCACTCATCAACTTGTGAACCAACCAGCATTAAAAAGGAAGCTAAAAGGAAGGGTAGATCTTCTACTTGCCCTTCAGCCTACCACCTGTTTCTAGTGCTTGTAAATTTAAGACTCTAACAATATATGCCCAGATAAAGAATCCTTCTAGCCTTGTATCCTGCCTCTAGCAGTGCTCAAGTGTTTGAGGAAGAGTGAGAGAACAGGATGCGCTGAGCAGGCAGCTCACCTGCACACTCGTGTGCCTCCTGGCAAAAACACTTGCTCTTCTTTGACAACTGATCATGTCACTTGGTAACCCTTACCTCAGAACACTAAAAGAAATACAGAATAATTGTTCCCTACTTACTTATTTTCAACATTGGTCACAATTTTACAGACCTTAATTACCTAATCCCTTAGTCAGCTCTTTTCTCAGCCTACTTTTCATCACAGCCTACTTAGGCTACCCCTGTTGTTCAAAGCTCACCCTTGTTGAGCTCTGCTGTGAGGGGTCTTCCTTTCTATCTCCCTTCAGAGATGTTGTGCCAGATTTGCTGCATTCAAGCTGTGTATTGTGCCAGACTTACACAAAAGTACTCACCTAGGAAGCAATTCTCATGGTTGCACTTTTGAAAGCTTCAGAAAGAAAGTGTGGCTTTAAAGGTCTGAGTCAAAAGTAAGAAGTACTAAAATTCTTTCTATGATCAAGATGACGATCAGAGAACGCAAAGGGTTGTAAAGTAGAATAACATTTTATCAGAGGAACTTCAGCAAAGACATTAAAACCTTAAGAAAATCAATGGAGTTATTTCACACTAACAGAAACAATGAAAAACCAGCATCTGATTTCTTTCATTGCAATAACTGCACGTTACAAATATTTTTGTGCTAAGTAGCTGCTGGGTTAAAATAGTGGCTACAGTTTGGTACAAGCCTCAGATTACTGTTTTTAAATATAAAAGCAAGAAACTCGAGCTTTGTTCACCTTGCATTGCCTTTCTTTTTGGCCCTTCATTCTACTCTTCCTCCGTTTGTATCATCCCATTTCCTTTCACATTGTTTATTATTTCAACTGTTTTTACACATGCAATCAGTGCACTCTCACTCTCTACTTACAGAACGTAACAACTCTTGTTCAGATCACTACAAAACTTCTACAAAGCCAAAATCCTACCGGTTGTCATTGATGGCTTCTCACACCACTTCCAGGCTACTCTATAGGTTAGCTTTTTACCCATCTCCTAGGGGTAAAACACCCAGACAGAGGAGGTGAAACTCTGTATTGCTTCCAAAACCAGCAGCATAAGAGTTCCATCTCCTAAAATTCCATGGAAACACTTTATAACTGGATAGGAATAAAATGCTGGGACTCATCACCCAGAGTTCAGTCTCATCTCAACCTAAAGCTAATTCTTTTGAGTAGCACTGCCCTCAATTAAATTATAATTACAAAGTCCTATAGTCATTTCCAGTTAAGATCAGAACAGCTGCTTGTGGGCATCTTAATTCTTGCACTGGAACCTGAGAGAGCTCTTTAGCAACCCAGAAATGTCAGAGGGCACTGTTCATCTCTTTAGCCAGGCTATAGGTTTCAAGGAACAGCTTTTAAGTTTCGGGGTTATTGTAGCAATACAACCTTTAAGATGAAAGCATTTATCAAGCTGATAGTCCTGCTGGCTGAACTGCTGAAGCTGTAAAAATGTCTAATGGTGTTATCATCCATAACATTACTCAAGTTATAAATGCCATACTCAAACTACTTATGTCAGATAAATAAAACTCTCCTGACCTTCAGAAAAAAAGGTTGAGCCACAGGGTATGCCAGGAGAATCCAACTGAGAAATTAAAAGGCTGTATTTTAGCTGCCTGAATTCATATTTTTCAGCTATTTGCAGATCTGAGAGGTCTACAGGAATGTTGGAAAAAGGTAATGAACAAGTTGCCGTGGCTCGTTAACCCCTCAATACAAAAGCTAAATGATAATAACAGTAATTAAAAAGAAAATTCAGGTACTTATTTTGAAGTGGTTCTTTGGCCCCTTGTTCTGCTCCTCTTGTGTCCTCCCCTCTCCTTTCACCCTGTACACTATTTCAACTGTTTTTACGTGCATTACCACTTGTAGAGTAGCAACTGTAGAATTACACATAATCTGATAATAAAATAACTAAAATCACCCAGTAGATTCAAAGTGAGTCAGTCACACAGCACCAGTACATCACCTCTTTACAAAACATAAACAACGAATCCTGCCTCACCGCGAAGCCACGGCTGATCAGAGGTCACAGAAGTGCAGCACAGTCTCCAGCGGTGGCCTGGTGCCGTGTGCTTTGACGGGGAAGCTGTGATAAACAGCACTGGGAAAATCCACACACTTTTCTAAGCATATCGAGAGACGAGAGTTGGGTTCAGTCCTGAAACAAAAGTGTCTGGGTTTCTCATGAAATTCAAGCTTGTGATAATTTCTACTTAACATTACAAATTCAAATACCTGAAAATCCCCCTTCTCTGATATCTGCCGACCTCTTAGCCTCTCTTGCAATTTGTGACTAGATTTATAAGCTAGTTTCGGTAAACAAAAAAGGTTTTCATTTAAGTTTTTTACACTAACAAATAGTTTTTAAACTATTATCCATTAAACTATCATTCAAGATAACGAATGCCCAAGATTTCAAAGACTTTTCGATTAGCAGTCTGAAATACACCAGCTCTTGTAAGACATGTGGTAATCAAAAGATTCTGCCCTGAAGTGTTCATCTCATGAGGAGATGAATATTAGAACAGCGAAGAAGCTAAAAAATTTAGTCCAAGGGGAACAACTCGAACCTGTTCGATGACTTTGGAACGTGTGGATCTGTTGTGCTGAACCATCGCTACTCCTGTGAGATCTGTTGTGATGCTGTAACGCGTGTGGACATGATACAGTACGAGCAGAGAATGGTTTGGCAGTGCTGAGATAACAGTGCTACGATGCAGCAACCAAAGACCTGGTGCACTGAAAGTCCAGCTCAGGAGCCCCTTAAGAGAACTACAATTTACTGACAGCGATGTTCTTTTTGCAGAAAACACATTGTGTTGCTGTTTAATTTGGTTTAATGTAAGTAACCTGAACTCATCAACAGTAGGAACACTCAAGCTTCATGTTGATTACACTGGCCCAGCAGGAGAGGGGGCGATCCTGCCAATTCTCCACATCGGATTATATGCAGTAGCTGAGAAAGTCAAATTGTTATGATTTATAGACATAAGTCAATGAAGCTGTGCTGATTTACATCCGCACGGAACCTCGCCACTGTCCATTCCTGCATCTTCGCCTGTCCTTGTTGTCCAAGAAGCTTTCCAGAAGTACAGTCACTTTGACTTTTATAGTAACCAAGAATAACCCAATCCCAGCAATAATGTATTCAATGACTCGATGTATTTATGAGGGGTAAAATACATAATTCTTTCCAATTTCAGGTTTTGGTTGTATAAACTGAACAGTCAATACTGTTACAGAAAAACACTGATAAAATAAAATGCATCCTTCATGACATCTAGAACTAACACTGAAGGTTTCTAACGTTGCTGGTTAAACAAAACTCCTAGGGAATCTGATCAATACATTTTTGAAACAAGGGCCAAGCTTTTGACTGAGGCTCAAGTTAAAGCTGGGACTTGCTAGAGCTACGGAAAGAAATACAAAGCCATTGGGGACTACTTCAGGACAGCACTTTGAAAGTGAGAGATTCCAGAACCATGATGCTAGAAGGCTGGGAAAGGAGCATCTGCATTACTCCTGTTGGCCCAGGATTTTTAAAAGAAGCTCTCCGACTTTTTGTTAAGAATGTGCATCTGAAAGCCAAGGGAAGCAAAATGACTCACAGACTCCATTAATTACAATTGTATTGAAAATTAATCTACTAAAGTCTATCTTATTATAATTTGATTATTTAAAACCCAAAATTTTCAGAGAACGACAGAACTTGCCTCGTAGGATTATGCAAGGTGCATGAACAGATTGCATTTAAATTCATGGGTACACTGAAATGTTCTGAAAATTAATGCCATCAGGCATGAAATATCAGGTGCTGTACCGTTCCCTAAGCTGCAGCCAAGTTGCCAGTAATTCCACCAAGCAATTTCTTGAGTTAGAGCTGTTCCTTTTCCCACAGGAGGTGAAAAAACACGGTGACCACAGGAAGTTTTTCCAGGAAATGACTGAAGAGAGTAGAAAGGCAAAGGGTTACCTGTGTCCTAGAAGATGCTTATTAGACCAGTTCAGCAAACTGAGCTCTACTGGACATGAACTACTCAAGCCTTCCACAGCCCTAAGTAATGCAAATGTATGTAACCTGTAAAGGCTGACATCTCACAACAGTAAATATTTTAAATAGCAGTAAGTATTTTAATATAAAAAATAATTTAAAACATAGCATGACACAAAGGCCAAACCACTTTCACCATTTTTATAACATAAATTGACTGTTTATGTCTTCCCCTTCGTGAAGTGATTCACAGCCAGTTCTTTACCCTGCGCTGCTAACACATCCAAACACAGTAAGTAAAATATGTATTGTTATAATTCGCTGGGGTTTCTACACTTGACACATCATTCATGCGAGGATCTATCCCCACTATGTCAAAGCGTACCTATTTCTACCTGGAAATCCTAACAGGAGGTCTATTTGCATTGGAATTTGTTGACTTCTTCAGACCTAAATACACCATTACAGCTATTTTTTTCTAGCCATGATTTTCAATAACACACACAAAGACTTCTGAGAGTCTAGTGAGCCATGATCTCCCTCTAAAAGAAACGTCCTACCTAGGTCTTTTCAAACCAGTTTACAGTTTTCTTGTGATTCCATGTTCAATTTTTGCCTTGACCAGCTGCAAGGTGCAGATGGAAAATTCATTTGCACATTTATTGAAGGTTCCTAAGCCCTTTTCTAGATGTATTGCAGAAAAGCAGTGCCAACCTTCAAGACTGAGGACAGAGATGTGATTACTTCTGCTAGCAGCTAAATTGGTTCCTATCCAGGTTCCTTCATAACCTTGGGATGTACCAGTCAAACAGAGCGACTTGCTGCATTTCAAACGAACCGGTTCCAGGACCTCCTTTTGACTTCCTCAGGCTCAGTGCAGCAGTAGCCCAGGGCAGACATTTCAAGACCAAGCAAACAAACGATTTAACAAAACCTTATGCTTTGGGTTTTAACATTTGCCGGGGTGGTACTTCCAAAATTTGAAGGATTCTTCTTCCACTCACCCACTTCGCAGACCTTGCTCTTTCAACATCCTGTTTCACTCTGTGCCTATGCGGTACCTGTTCTGCCTGGCACACACATCTGCTGCAACCTTGCTGCCGTTGTACCAGGAAGTATGAACATTGACACTAAAAGCTTACCCTGTGTACCTCTACATTTGAAACCACCACATCCAACATTCTGCTTCACTCACATTCCCCTTTTCAAAGTTTAGACCTATCTTATGCTTTTTCCTTCTGCCTCCTCCCCCATCTTCCCCCATCCCCCCAAAAACAAAAAGGAAAAGTCAGCACTGTTCCTCACAAATTGTGTTCACAAAAATGCTGCTAAGGCCAACTGCGTTTGCCTTGTCAGAAGATGCTGCGCAACCCAAGGAAGCTGAATTAGTTCTGTTTGCCCTGATTTAGGCATCCGCACAAACATCAGTATTCATGGTAGCAACAGCCTTCACAGTTGTCACCATAACGCCATCACGCTAAAAGAGATAAATCTGTTTTGCAGACTCCAAATTAACTGAACTATAAACTGATTAATATACAACATGAAGGAGCAACCTTTTATTTATGCAGGTAGGCTTAGTAATGTAGGAAATACTTGGAAAATGATGGCCTTTAAATGTTGTCATTCGTAAGCCTAACAAAAGAATGCCAGTCTTGCAAAGGCCAAGCTACAACATTTTGCAGTCCATTTAGTTGTGATATTGGCATTTTGCATTCCCTGTGCTCTTCTTGTTTACTCTTTCTCCATTGCAAAGGAGCAAACTGTGCAGCAGCGCCTCTTAGGATACATTAAACAGTGAAAGTTTGTTTTTTCTCAGTGTGATATTTCTGGCTTCCCTCCTTTTTACCGCAAAATGCAGAGCAAGAGAGAGAACCAGAGAGAGGGAGACAGCTGCTCTCCTGCTGAATACTTTTTATTTCCATTAAAAATTGAACCACTGTAAAACGATTTCTTCAATTGACACAAAAAGAGACAACACCACAATTCACACATAAGCTCCAGGGGGAAGCACTGGGTTTTCTTTGAGTGCCTTTATGTCTGAAAAAACCAAGAAGAGTTTCTGTTTCCTTTCGACATGAGGAGTTATGGCGATGACCCACCACGAGATCACCCAGCTCGCTGCACACGTACACAGCAATGAACCAGTAAGGCTTTCAAAAGCAGCACCGCTTTAGTTACATACTTTCAGGCTTGATCCTGCTCTCTCTTACGGAATCCATAGCACCTAGACAACTACTACAAAGCCCTCAAATGGGAAGGCAAAGTAAATACATTGGAGACCTGGGTGACAAATGCATTTAACAAATATTGAAATACTGAAACCTGGGGATTCAGACTGCACTGGCCTTATTTCTCTCTGAAACAGTCTAACATAGCTGAAGGACTCCAAATGAGATACAGCCTTGTACGTCATTTCAGGAGTTAAAAATGTCACTAGACTCAGACCCAGGATCTCAAGCTACAAAACTACTCTGGATGTGTGGGGATGGAAGCAATTGCCCAAGCAAAGATAACGCTATTTGAAAGCATTCTGGGAAATCACTGGAAGACTGCTTAATCTATGCCCCTGTAATTATACCTGGACTAATTCTGACTTGTGTATTTCCATGCACACACATTTCTACATTCTTTCTTGACTCTTGAGACATTTTTCAAGAAAACATCCTGTAACAATTAGATTTTTAAGTCCAAAGAGTTGCTCTTCCGTATCATGTTTATTGAATCAACAATATGCCTCAGTTTACTTTAGATGTGGAAGAGAGTTGTGGGGTTTTTTTAACAAACTCGTGTCAGATGTCAAACCACAATCAAATTAGTTCGCAAAATGTGCAAAAAACCAGCAGCTGGACCATCTTCTACAGAATATCTTCCGTAGCTTTTAATAGACAGAGCCTGGACCACTGAGGTCCCACAGCAGAAGTATTCTGGAAAGCTCTCCAAGGAGCATGGTTTTCTGTTTCCTCACTAAACTCTGCCAGGGAAGTGCATCCATGTTTATGAAAACACATATTCTTCACATGTATCAAATTATATATAGCAACAAAAGCAACTATTTAGTGCTGTTCAGTGGGAAAGTGCAGTTAGCTTTACTACCACCACTCAATCAGGCACACAAGTCAACCAACACAGTTGGCAGCCTCCTGCACTGTTCTCAAGCCACAGTTTAGCTATTTCCTGGAAGATATGAGGATTGCTAAAGCTAAAATTTCCTTCAGAGTTTTTGAAGTCTGAGAGTTTCCGCTGCGGTTTTGTGGTTTGGTTTTTTTTCCTAATTGAAAATGGTATCACTTAGCAACAAGGATCACACTCTTGATCAGTGCAAATGCAATACAAAGCAGTTTAGAAGCAATGCCCTGGCTATTTTGAATTTCATAATAAAACAGCCAAGTAGCTCCTGGGTTAAGCTATCTGCTAATGGAAGCCAGCCCCTCAACTTCTGCATTCTCAGTGTAGGTCTTGGGTGCTGGCAGAGAGGGGCAACTTGGCATAATCGGGAAATGAGTAGAATAGGTGAGGTCAAGCACAACTGAATCAACATGGAGGTAGGCTGAGTAATAAACTGTTCAGGAGATGAGGCACAGCAGAATAATTGGTCCTAAAAGCAAGGACAGATTAATCCCTTTTGAGTTGATGCAGTCGCCAACAATCCCTGCACGTCTGAACACCAACAAGAAAGTGGCTCCTGACAAAGAGCAGAGGGCTCACATTGAATCCACACAGGATGAAACACCGACGGGAAAGGTTTTGCAGAATAAAGAGATAGTGCTCCCACCTTTCACTGGCATTACTATGTCTTTGTGTCAAATCAATGGATAGACCACAAGATATCACTTTGTAAAAATACCACCTCCAATTTGCTACGGAACTTGGCCTTGCGTTCGCAGACAATGCCTTGTGGGGAAATATACAAACGTCCTCCTCCAGATTCAATCACTCTAATCCCCCTTCCCTGCAGCAAGGTTTCAGACTACTCACAGGCTTGAACAAACCTGAGCCAAGATCAAGACCTCATTTGGCTCCTGGTCTTCTCACTAGCTTCCAAAAAATGGATGGATCAAGTCCCAGTGATAATAAAGTTTAAATTAACCACTCGGGCTGTTAACACATCTGGTGAGTGAACTGAGTAGGGAAGGTGCCCCACTGGACCTGCTGTTTGTGAACAGAGAAGGCCTTGTGGGAGAGGTGACTGCTGGAGGACACCTGGGGCACAGCGATCATGAAATGATAGAGTTCTCAGTTCTTGGAGGAGTAAGGAGGGGGATCAGCAGAACTGCCACCTTGGACTTGTGGAGGGCAGACTTCAAACTGTTTCGAAAGCTGCTGGATAAAGTTCCTTGGGAGGCAGTTCTGAATGAGAACGGAGCCCTAGAGGGCTGGATGCTCCTCAAGAAGGAAATCCTGGTGGCACAAGAGTAGCGCATCCCCAGATGCTGAAAAAAATGAGCTGGCGGGGAAGAAAACCAGCTTGGCTGAGCAGAGAGCTTTGTACTGACATCAGGAAGAAGAGGAAAGTATATGAGCTCTGGAAGAGGCAGCAGGCGTCCCGGGAGGACTAAAATGTGAGGTGAGATCATGCAGAGAGAAAATTAGAAGGGCCAAAGCCCAACTAGAACTTCAACTGGCCAGTTCGGTGGAAGAGTGGCTGGAGAGCTGCCTGGCACAGAAGGACCTGGGGGTGCTGGCTGACAGCGGCTGAACATGAGCCAGCAGTGGCCCAGGTGGCCAAGAGGGCCAGTTGGCCTCTTGGCTTGTGTCAGACCCAGCGTGGGCAGCAGGAGCAGGGAGGGGATTGTGCCCCTGTGCTCAGCGCTGGGGAGGGCACCTCGAGTGCTGGGGTCAGTTTGGGCCCCGCACTCCAAGAAGGACCTTGAGGGGCTGGAGTGCGTCCAGAGAAGGGAACGAGGCTGGGGAGGGGCTGGAGAAGGAGGGTTATGAGGAGCAGCTGAGGGAACTGGGGTTGTTTAGTGTGGAGGAGAGGAGGCTGAGGGGAGACCTCATCACTGCCTACAACTGCCTGAAAGGAGCCTGTGGTGAGGTAGGTTGTGGGTCTCTTCTCACAAGTGACAGCGATCGGAGGAGAGGAAATGGTCTCAAGTTGCGCCAGGGGAGGTTTAGACTGGACATCAGGAAAAATTTCTTCCCTGAAAGGGTGGTCGGGCACTGGCACAGCTGCCCAGGGAGGGGGTGGAGGCCCCATCCCTGGAGGGGTTTAACAGATGAGTGGATGAGGTGCTCAGGCATCTGGTTTAGTCATGGGCAGGGACGGTTGGATGCGATGATCTCAAAGGTCTTTTCCAACCAGGTAATTCTGTGATTCTATGATTTCTTATGTTCTGAAAAGACCACAAAGCTCTGGATGAACCAAAAGGGTCCTGGGGCCAAAGTGTTCTCAGCCAAGAGTCTCTGTCAATGGAATAACACAGACTGTTTCTGATAAAAGCTGTAAAATCTTCAGTGTGGAGAATTTTTCCTCTGTAAGAATTACTCTTCCACTCACGTGCCCTCTCCTGACCAACTCCAAATATGAACCAACAAATTTATGCAATTTTTCTACCTTACATACAACTTCTCCTTAGACAGAGAGCAGCTTCCTGGAGGAACTGACATTTTTTCCCTGAATTGCCTAAAAAGTAGCAATAGTACTTCACACAGATGCACCGCAAGTCCTAGTCCTTAATGATTTGCCCCACAGCTGAAACCTAACACAGTGCTTTTCGGAAAAAAAAAACCATTTCAAATAAGTACTCCCTTTCCCAAGGAACTGAAGGCTTCAGGCTGCATGAGCAAATCTTTCTGTACAAGTGCCAGCAAGGTGAGAGGTGAGGCAAACAACTTCTTTCTTCCTGGCACTTCCCACGCAGAGACTGGTCGTGTTTCTACTTGTGCTCAGCTTTACTTTGCTGACTCAAACACAGATGCTGCAAAAATGTAGAACAGTACCGAATATAAAAATGCTAAGTGGACATGTTAACTGAGGAGCACAATGAGGCTTCAGCTCTCCCTCCATCCCTGGTTTGTCACTGACATCCTTCCTTTCCTCAGGGAGGGGAAAAAGCGGTGGAGCATGCAAAGCTTGACAAACCCCAGATACCGGCCAAGTAAAATAAGAATATTGTGCCGTATCTTAGTGTCGTGTCAGGCCAAGGTAAAGAGTTACAAGACACACTGTTGAGGGTGATCCGTACGTCCTAGTACATTGCGTATCCAAGGGGATGCAGAAATCCATTCAGTCACTTTCTTTTTGCAGTCACAAACATCTAATACCCTGTCTACAAGGATGAGCAAAACATTCAGTTACATTGCTGCTTTCAGATAGAGTCATTAAGGGAAAAAATTACTTGTGAGACCCATCCGAAACAGCGCTGACATGAAACATTGCGAGAGCTACTGAGAAAACACGAGCCATGATGCTGTCGGCACATAAACATCCCCGTGTTACAGCCCTCACGACTAGAACAAATGGCACCACCCTGTCAGCTCTCTCGGAGTCCTGGCACCACAGGCTGGCGGAACAGCATCAAGGGAAAGATTAGACAAGGCACAGATGAAGCGAGTGGGAAGACGAAAGCACATTGAAGCATCACCTTGTTGCTCTGCTCCTTCAATTACTCGCTCAATAACTGTGTGGTATCGACTGGGGCGTCTGGCAGCAAAAAGCTTGTGTGGAATAAAACCACAGAGATGCCAGAGCTCCTGAAGCTGCAGATGAACCTCAGAGGCTCCAGGGAGAACATCCTTGTTCTCCACCCTCCCCAAAACTCAAAGCAAAGCCTCTAAAGTCCTCAGCTGAATATTGAAATCTGTGGTGTAGCTGCTTATTGCTAGGGAGAAAAGGAGAGCACAACCGAAAAAAGGCACAATGCACCAAGCTGTTTAACTCTTTTTCTTCCTTCTTTTGCAAAGCCGTATTCTCAGCAGAATGATGCATGGAAACATACTGGAGACAAAAAGGCAAAGGAAAAGAGGAAAAGACAAAGCTAAAAAAAAGGGAAGACAATGCTAGTAAAACTATGCATAGACACCAGGAAAAAAAAAGGAAATAAAAAAAAATCTATTATTTCAGAAATAGCCACATAATGCAGCTTTAAAGCAACATAATAAAAAGAGATGGGAGAAAGAAAGACTAACTAGCACTTAAAATTCACGTTACTTTTTCACACAAAATCTGGCTGTCGTATTATGTGGCATCGTAAAAATCCAGCCACCAAACAAAGGACAAAACCAAAGCATTAAAGGTTTCCAGCATGTATAAATATATAAACCCAAAGAGACAAAGTCTCCACAAAAACATTTAAATATTTTAAGTATATATAAACCCCCCACATATTTTGTCTATAAAAGGATGCAATAGGATAGTAAACATTCACAGAACCCTCAGTGCAAGCAAGCAGAAATCATTAATTTTAATAGCAAGTCTCCCACAATGGTTTGAAATGCTTCTAAAAATAGTCCAAGATATTAAAGACAATTAAGCTGTGGTGGGTTTTGTTTATCTGTTTGTTTTATATAACAAGCGGATTTATCTTGAAAGACAACTGAAGTCTCCTTCCCCTGTCCTGATTTTGCATTTTAATAGTACTGCTCAATTATGCAGCATGCGATGTGAAAATCCTTATATGTGACTTAACCATTGTCTGCGGCCTTGTGGCTTGAATCAACTGTCTAGTTAATTAATGACACTTCTTCAATCCTAAAAAAAGCCTCTAGCCATTTTTCCCAGTAACCTGAGTAATTCATCCATCAATGGAAATAAGTCTTCCAGCTCTTCCTCAAAGGCTCTATCTTACCTTGCAGTTCTGAGTGCCCCTACTCATTGTAAACGTGTGTGTAAGGTCGTGTGATAGTCTCTGCACCCAGAACTGAGGGGAGAAGAGATCCATTTTTATAGTTAAGACACAAACCCACAGCTATTCCCTGGCATTTTAAAGGCTCCTTTATGTGAACCTGTAAAAATCCTTAAAAGGGACAAGAAGTATTCTAATAAAGACCCAAATAACTGCTGACACTTTCCTATTTTACGGGCTGTAATTTTTTTCCATTTTGTCCTTCCTTCCCTTAATTCACAATAATTAAGGTAAATATTTGCCTTCCCTACCCTGCCCCAGTTGCCTGTTTGTAGCTCCCTTTCATCATTCTGTCAACGCATTAGAAGCCTGTCTTCAAGATTTTTTTTCCACTCAGCAAGATGTGTGAGCATAATTACAGGTGATCGGTGCGACTACCGCGTTAGCAGGGCCTGCCGGAACCAGCGGCGCACGGCGGAACCTGAGCAAAACCCAAGCGGCGGGGAGAACGGAAGCACCAGCTCCTTGATCCAGAGCATCAGGAAAGAGAAGACCTAGGTGAGAAGATGACATTGTAGCCCAAACAGATTCAACATTTCCAAACACTTATAAATACCTTATTTTCAAGCCGTGCTCTGGAAGCCAGGTGAGGCTATTAATTCTACTTTCATCTTAGGAGTTGTTCAGAACAACTGCTTCCCTGAAACGGTGGAGCCAGCCGTGAATCATAGCCCACAGATGAGAAGGAGGGCATTCCAAAGCAAGGCTGTACTGCAACTGGTTGATGTTCCTGCCACGGATTCAAGCCACACCAAAACCAAGGCATCCGAGAGCCAAGCTCACCAAACGCCTGGTGCCACCAGCAACCGTTTGACAGCGCTGCTAACGAGCTCCTGCCTCCTGGTGAGGGCTGGGCTGCGGCTCCTGCCTCCTGGCAGGCACCTGGCACAGCACAGCACTGACCCTACCAGGGGCACGTACGGCACGAAGTGCTGTAACAGAGCGCGGATCCCACCCGTCTGCCCTGCGGGACCCAAGAGGTAGCACGCACTGTCTTCCTCGTGTGCAGCTCCTGGATGCATCTTGGGCTCCACTCTGAAGCGCTGCAGGCAGGGGGCAGCATGCAGACGGCTGCAGGCAGGGGGTGCAGGCAGACAGCTGCATGCACACGGCTGCAGGCGGACCACTGCAGGCAGGGAGCTGCAGGCAGGGAGCCGCAAGCAGGGAGACGCAGGCAGGGGGGTGCAGGCAGGGAAGTGCAGGCAGTTGGCCACCGGCAGGGAGATGCAGGCAGGGAGCTGCAGGCAGGGAGGGGGCTGCAGGCAGGGAGCTGCAGGCAGGGGGCTGCAAGCAGGGAGGTGCAGGCAGGGAGCTGCAAGCAGGGAGCTGCAAGCAGGGAGCCACAGGCAGGGAGGTGCAGGCAGGGGGCTGCAGGCAGGTAGGGGGCTGCAGGCAGGGAGCTGCAGGCAGGGAGGTGCAGGCAGGGAGCCGCAGGCAGGGGGCTGCAGGCAGGTAGGGGGCTGCAGGCAGGGAGCCGCAGGCAGGGAGCTGCAAGCAGGGAGCCACAGGCAGGGAAGTGCAGGCAGGGGGCCGCAGGCAGGGAAGTGCAGGTAGGGGGCCGCAGGCAGGGAGGTGCAGGCAGGGTGAAGGAGCTGAAGCCTGTTCCTGTCTCATGCCTGTCAGGGAAAAAGATACTGCAGCATCCGTGGTTGGCACAGGAGTAGCTCGGAGTGAAGAGCATAGAAACCGCTTTGCTCACAGCTACTGCAAACTACAAAAGCTTTTCACAAAACCAACACACAGCCCTCTCACATCCTGCACTCTGAGACAAATGGGCTTCAGCTGCTGCCGGTCTCACGGGTTTTCTTCCAGTGCCCCCTATGACCCTGCCGTGCACACGGTCTCTGGCACTAACACTGTGCTGCTTTTCTCCCACTCTGAGTAGAATTTTGAGATTAGATACAGGACAGGCTGAAACCCGGGGCCTGTGCTTACACACTCTTAGCACTAACGCGTGTTGTGCCATGATGGGGCCACATCAAGAGTTAGGGTTGTACCCAGTAGGATGCAAATCAAGTTAGCTAACTGCTTGTATATCTATTTTCAAAGTAAACAGAAGGAAGCTCGCCGGCAAAGTTCACATGTCCCTGCAGTCTGTCATGTCCTGGCCAAAGAGAATCCTAGTCAGTCCCTGAATTTCCAGAAATAAAAGCTTACACCAGGAAAAAAGAGAAGGGTGGGTAAATAGAAATGGGTCAATTTCAGACAGCTGTCAGAAAAGTCAAATAATTTATACTAGCTGAGATGCAGGAAATAAAGATAGATTAATATCACTTCTGGGGTATCCAGGAATTAAAATATATTCCTTCATTTTCACCAAAGCTTCCCTCTATTGGAGAGTCATTTCCTTCCAGTTCCCTCCCCACACGTAGAAATAGCAACAGAAACAACCCCAGTAAAGTCCAGGGAAGTGCACTGTATCGCTATAAACAAGAGAATAACAAGGCTGCTCTATAGTTCTCATCAGTTCTCTGACACTGTGCCTTTGTCTCATCATGAGCACAGATAAGCCTTTTTAATAGGTAAAATCTGGCAGAAGGAGAAGATGGCCTGAGGGCAGCAGGCGTTGACAAAAAAAATGTCACTAGGAGCTGAGCAAGCACACAGGAAGGGAGATGAAGCACTAGTAAGATTTTATTTGACTTGTGGGCCTAGGAAAAATCTCAATTACTTATTGACTTTGCTTCTATAATCATAAATAAACCTTTTGGCTAGATGAGCTAGAATAAACGCAGGTTTTTCTCGCTCACTAAGTCATTCAATCTACTTGATGTGCACACAACCATGGCAGAACACTGCAGAACCGTCTCAAGACAGGGTACTGTCCAGCATTTCAAACTTCCTTTTCTTTTCAAGTTTACTTTTCATCCCTACATGAGCCTTCTCACCAGAAAGTACTGCCCACGACCCCGAGGAAGCAGGCTCTACTACAGCCTCTTACAGCCCTGAAAATACATTGGAAAAAAGAGAAAGGAAAGTCACACGACTGGGTGGCCCCATCTGTCCGAGCCTAACCCAACTGTGGCAATTCTGCTTGAGATACAGAGGACAGAGACCTGCAAAGCCTTCCTGTTGTGCGTGTTTGCTCATTATCCTCAAGAAGCCACTGGGGTAAGAAGGCTCTGTGCCCTGGAATGGTGTACAGGAGCAGGAAACAACTAACTGAGCGGGACTACAGGAGCAAAATGGAAGAGAGAAAATTCAGTTCTAGCCCTCTACACTAAACACACAGAGTGACCATCAAAAGGCCTGTGTGTTGAATCAGCTGGAGAAGCCCATAGCTCAAAGTCCTGGCTCCAGATCCGGGTATGAACCACAGTAAAAATCTGCCAAGGACTTTCACAGGATCATCTGACACCGCACACGGAGAAAGTGCTACCGTCAACTAGATTGCACCAACCGCCCTATGACTCAACAGTAAGTTTGTCCCCAACAGACAAGGAGAGCTCGAGAAATCCAGAAGAACAACAGAGCCACAAGAAGAACGATACTATTCTCTTCCTAAAAGACAACGCAGCACAGTTGTACCCACTATTAATAAAATGCAGCCATAACTTCCTCAGGGCAAAGCACGCACCAAAGCAGTTAGAAGATACAAACAGGTATGCTCAGTGCCTCAAGACTATTCTCCACCCTGGCCATGTTTCCACCTCTCAGCCCATACCTATGCTCTCAAAAGACTTCGGGAGGCATTAGCCATGGAGTTTCAACCACTGGTGGTACCAGCCACTACTCTCAGATGCTTGCAAACCTGTTTCAAAGCACAGCGAGGACGTAAACCCAGAGGCCATATACACTCTGTCAGATAAGAAGATGGTTGGCATTACTGTAGCTTCAACAATCTCTTGCTTCCAGCAGAAGGGTGGTGGTGGGAATTTACCCTCCTCTTGCAGAGCTGCCATAGAGCCGTGATGAAGAGCAGCAGAGGTGACAGCTGGTGTTGAGCAGCCAGGAGAAAAGATGGAGAATGAGACTTGAATAAAAGAGGAGAATGTAAGCAGCAGAGAAGTGAAAGTTAAAAGAACCAAAGAGTGATGTGGACAGGCTACACTGAGCAAATTTTTATCAATACAACAGAAAAGTGATACTTGGCAATACATTCCCCTTGGAAATTTAACTTTCCAAGTTAATTGTGCTAAAGGTCATGGGAACAACTAACATTTTCCAGGAAGGCTTTCACTAGCAACCTTCACAGTGCCAGAGGGGTGACAAAAAGACAAGTATGAAAATGTAAATTTATCTTTCACTCCCCGTATTGACAAGTAGGTTACACTGGGCTATAGGGAAGATGCTGAAGATACTCTAGACTAGAAAAACATTTTGTTCTCATTTGCACAGCTACAAATCAGGAGAGAAATCAGGTAAGGAAAATAAGCTAGTAAGTGTTTCTTACATTTCTGTATGTTTATTTGTGTGTAATATATGCAGTGCTTTCCCTTGCAATTTTCTATTTTTAGTCTGAACTGAGCACAGTCTCTTGCTTACAACCTCAGTGAATCCTATTTCCTTGTGCCTCCAAAGAAAAACAAGTCTAAATACATATTAGATCCCTTCTTTCCACCAACTCTGGAGAACAGTACAAAGAGCCATCATGAATTGACAGGCACACTCCATAGTCAGGAGAACAATGCAGTACAACATCAAGCTCATGGCTGGTCTTGGTCTCCAGTTCCATGAATTTGTCAGCAGCAGAATCTCGTTCCTCAAGCAAGTGATTTTCACCCAACTGGAATTGGTCAATTACGCCTGAATGCACTTATCTGGACACTGAACAAGTGTTTGTTTTCTGGAATAAGCAATTATGGAGCATCCAGATTAGAAAGTACAAACATATTGGCTAAACTGAACTAAAGGCTGGCAGTCACCCCAAATTAAACACTCAAGAGAAGATACTTCTAAATACAGCAGCAACAACTGAGTATCACAAATAGGGTAGCCTCATGTTTAAAACATTGGATGAGAGCTATTAGATCTTAGTTTCCCCTCCTACTTCTGCCGCTTGTCTTTTCCTCTTGATCTTGAGTAAATTATTTATTGTCAAGACATACATTTCCCCAGATTCAAAAAGAGGCAGTTAGGCTCCCTGGCTTTAAAAAGCAGAGTTGCAATAATTAATTCATTATTCTTTGCAGAGCACTCTAAAATTATTAGGTGCTGCTGCAGAAATGCATATCATTAGTGGTATCATATCGCACTAGCAATTCCCGAAATAACTCTATCTTGTATGGATTTATAGTACTCCAAATTAAGGTCAGTGGTACCCTGAGACTTGAACCAGTACCTTTTCGAGATGGTGTAAACAGAAGGAAGGAAAACAATCCAGTTGTGAATGTAACACAGTTTCTCTTTGCACTGTTCTACTCCCATCATTTCTTTCAGTACTGTATTATACGCACATTAAACATAACAGCAAGGGTGTGGAAAGAAAGATTATTCCAGTAAGTTCAACAATGCAAAGGGCCATTGTAAACTCTACAAATGAAACCTATGGGCCAGCTCAAGCCATGCTATAAATGATGTGACCAATATCATATGTTTCATTACATAAACAGTAAAGAAGAAATTTTTAACTGGCTTTTTCAAAGCTCAGCACGTTTTGGTCTCAATGGTTGGAAAAACAGCCTCCTTTAAAATGACGTTGTTTGCATACGGCTGAGAGCTCTCTCTGATGCTCACAATCAACTGGATCCGTTTGCTCACATAACCGTATCTGTCACTGGAACTGCCTGGGCTGCAAGCGCAGACTGGACAGCTTATACGGAAATGACCTGTCAGATGTTTACTAGTCCAGGCTGAATCTCTGCTCAAATGCATTTTCAAGATAGCTGTAACCACAAATCACAGGTGCAATTACAGATCCAAACCTCAAACAACTACCTTTGAATAAGACTGAACGTGAATCAACATGAAAATCACTGATCGGTAACTGGGTACATTGTCATATTTGCCTAATGACAATGACAGGATGAACTAAATTTTCATTACCTGTGGAAGCAACGCTTTTGAGTGAAACTGTTGTTACAAAGTGAACAGTTTATTTAAAAACCTGTTTAACAGGTGCCTTCTACAGCATATCGAAGCAATACAACTAATACCTCTAAAAACTCCATTACCTGTTGGTCATCTGGTGTCCATATGCCACAGGTGATCTGGCTCTCCAAGTTTATTTCTGAAGACCAGTGTCTTTGTCCACTGACTGAACCAACCAGCACAAATCCATCTCTGTAGGAGATAAGTGCTTGAGTCCCATCATGGCTCCATGTAAAGTCGCTTACCTTAACATAACAAAGACAAGACAACAGAAATATTGGCCATGTAGTAATTTCCTTTATTTTTAATACAAGATAGCAGTGCATCGAAACAGACAGCACAACTACTAGCACAGCTGTAGCTTCAGTGTCTCAGTTATTGGACAAAGCAACTGTCCTTGCAAAGTGTCTTTGGGACAATTCTTGCATATTTCTTTCAATAAAGAAACGCTTTTATTTTCTCCTGTGCTTTTCAAAAGATATAAAGCACCATTCATCGTCCTCTTAATTTTGCCTCTTAGGACTTGATCACTCTCGACTGCAGAGAAAACATGCATACAAACCTGGGCCCCCCGATCATTCACAAGTTCCACAGACCATCTGCCTTCGTATTGTATCCAAACAAAAATCCCTCCATCTGCATCGCAGGTCGCTAATTTCTGGAATGGTTCATTCCATCTCACCAGCACGACCTTGAAAGATGACAAACAGAAACAGCGTTACCAAACCTGCGTGCTGTGTTAACAATTCTTTAACAAGAAAGAGTTAAACAATACTGCAAAAATAGACATCGCCGCATTTAAGTCGTAAAGATGTACAAACCACCAATTTTCAGCACAGCATTAGGTGCCTCTCAAGAACAGCTGGAATCGTTTTGTCACGGCTGTCAGAAAATGCACAGTCTCTCACCGCCAGGCCTTTTTGGAAGGCGTCGCATGCTCTCAACACAAACACAGCGCTCTGGCACGCAGGATTTCAGCACAGAAGCAGCAAGCGGGAAGCCCCATACAGACCAACCAATGCTCTTCCAAATTATTTCCCCCACCGTAATCACAGAGACTGTCAGACTCTACATCAAATCATCACCTCTTGCTGACTTCAAATGAAGTTGCACGCACCGGTACCAGGTTGAATTTGAATACTCATATCAACGGTGACAGGAAAACAAAAATAAATGTGAGTCCCAAATTATTAAAAAATTGAAATTTCATAGAAAAGTTTCTTCGCTACTGTGTGCGGAAGGAACATAAAGAAATCCTGGGCTCTTCCCTCTGCATTAGAGATATCTGGGCTTTTCTGGAGAATCTAATCAAGTCTAAATCTACCAAACTGCTCTCTCATTTCTAATTAATATCAATTCAACAAATACAGTATCTCTTGAGACCTCAGTATAAATCTGAAAAAAGCAAGTCAGCCTAGTTCTTGAAGCAGGAATCAGCAGTAAAACCATCTACCTTCTGTTAGTTTTTCTTAAAAACTTTTTTTTTTGATGCTTTTCATAAATTTCTGTACTGGGTTGGCGTGGCAAAGGTTTGGTAGTGGGGAGGGGGATTTCTGTGAGAAGCTGCTGGAAGCTTCTCCTATGTCCAACAGAGCAAACGCCAGCTGGCTCCAAAATGGACCTGCCAAGGCCACCAGTGATGGTGGCAGCACCTCTGGAACAACATATTTGAGAAGGGGGAAAAATCTGCACAAAAACCTGCAGCTGAAGAGAGGAGTGAGAACACGTGACAGAAACAGCTCTGCACACACCGAGGTCAGTGAAGAAGGAAGGGGAGGAGGTGCTCCAGGCGCCAGAGCAGAGAAAACTGGGAGTAAAGTTAAGCCCAGGAAGAAGGAAGGGGTGAGGGGAAGGTGCTTTACAAGGTTTTGGCTTATTTCTCATTATCCTACTCCGATCTAGCTGGTAATAATTTAAATTAATTTTTCCCGAGTTGAGTCTGTTTTGCCCATGATGGAATTGCTGAGTGATCTCTCCCTGCCCTCATCTCGACCTACAAGCCTTTCACTATAGTTCTTCTCCCCTGTCCAGCTGAGGAAGGGAGTGACAGAGCAGCTTTGGTGGGCGTCCAGTCAGGGTCAAGCCACCATAATATAGACAGGTAATTAATCATCTAAAAGAGGCAGTCAGAGAAGATTTTCCTGAAATATATTTTGCCGTTTAAAGATCCTCCTAAAGATTCAAGTCCCAAGATGAGCTCTAAGTAGACAGACCCTTCACGCTTCTCAACAAAATCAGCAGTCGTTTTCAGAATCAGGATATGAATATGCACACCTCAGACCTAAACCTGGCAGCTGAAGAAGGATGATCTTACACTCATTTAGCGAGTGCTACGCTCATTCACAGTGTCAAGTGTCAGAACTTCAGAACATGTACAGGAGCGGAGCTCGCCAGCCTGAAGCACCAACCCTTGAATCATTAACAACCACAAAACCCCCTATTTCTCCATGAATACATAAAGATTACGGGAAGAAGTGTGCATGACAAACCACCTCTCTGTTGTTGAAGCAGCTAAGAAGAATCCCAGATGAGATTTTGCAGAAAAAAATCTTGTTTCTGCTTGATTATAACCTTGCAGCTGCACTCCAAGTCCCTATTTCTGTCTCCAGTTGGGTACTTTGTATCGTGCCACTAGATGGATTATAACCCATGTTGCAGTAAATAAAATATTTCATCATAGTAATATAAGCAGCTGTAGTTTGGTAGAGGTTTCGCTCTGTCCCTTCCATCTAAACAAGAACAGCATAGATTTGTCAAAATTTTCTTTTCTCTTTGGTGTAACTCCCACGCACAGAGTCATCGTTTCATCCAACCTGAGACAAAAGACAACAACAACGCAACTGTACTTGCCAGTAATGCCCGACACTACTAGGAAAGAAGTGATGAAAACCCTAAGGGTAACACTGAAAAATCTTCATCTTTAAAGGTTGGGAGCAGCTAAGCCTGACAACGACTGATCATAGAGTGGAAGGTACTTATCACCACTGAAAAGGGACCTTTAATGCTTACGCACTGTTACTGTAAGACGTTTCATAAATCATACAGAATAAACTGCTAGAGAAAATTTAGAAATGAATGATAAAACTTATTGTTCAACTAAAATGTTTTTGCAGTTAAAACCGTCCAAGGTGCTACCACCTGTTTAAGATTGCCCTGTTTTGACCGGCAAAGACGTGAGACGGGCACGTGATTTTGCATATCAGACAAACCAGTTGATCTAATGATAAAAATCACGGGCAAAGTGGCAACACTTATCTTGATGTGGTTTGCCTCTTTTGTGTTCTAAATAGGAATCTTGTTAAAACTTGAAGATAACTTTTGATTCAAATTCTGTACAACCTGGCTTTTCTTTGGATTTGATAAAATATCCAAGGGTACTTTTGAATGTAAACAAGATTAAATAGAGCCTCCCTCCCAACATCCCTACATGCCAATTAGTGACTTCCAAAATAACCATACGGCTCTATAATCACAAATGGAAGTGAGACAATGATTTTATGTGCCTTGTAATACCATCTTCATAAGGAAGCAAATTTGTAACTTGAAAATTCAGCTTCCCTAAACACAGAGCAAATGTTACCATTTTATGAGGTCATTTTAAAGATGCTTCCGTCATTAACATTTAACATCTGACTACAGGTGCTGAGTCCATAGCTGCTCTGAGCATTTCCAATTTCATTTTAGACTCTTAACATACTGGAGCAGAAATAAAGGATGGAAGGAGGATTGCCCTAAGTATTCAGATGACTTTTGGCTTTTATGTTGGCTAAACTGTAAAGCATATGAAAACATGCCCTATTGATAGCGCACTTAAATAACACATCGGTGTGAATTACCCCTCTGCAAAGAGGCATTTTATTGCTAGCCCATAAAAGCAAAGATATCATTACTTTCACTAACAGCTTCAATTCATGGGGGACCCATTTTTACTTCTGCCTTTACGGTTCTCTGCGTCCTACTTGGTATTTTCAAACAGGTACTGATGGAGTAAACTGTTTTACCTTGTATTGAAAGGGTAAAAAAGTTGGTGTGCCAAAGAAAGTTGTCTGTATTTGTTCCAAAAATCGCAGACTATGTTTGTTCTACTCCAAAAAACAATTCTATCACACACGGCTTCTAAACTGCTCTCTCATACAGAACATGATCTCCCATGAATAAAAGTTCTTGGTCTAACACATTAAGTACAACACAAAGCCCAATATATTGCCCCCAAACAGGATAATTTCCGTGAAGTTGAACGAGCATTTCAGTAAAAGTCTTATGTTTTCTTTGAGCTCCTTTTTATACTACGCATAGTGAAAAATTTGATCCAAAAGTAGCTACTGAAGATGATGAATGTTCTGTTTTAATTGCCAACTTGATTTTAAGGAATTAAATGTAATTAATCCTAAAGGTGCTAGAAATTCTTCCCAAGAACTGACTGCATACTATAATGATGCAAACACAGCAGAACCAGCGAAAAATAAAATGTCTTTTCATCACAAATTAAAGATATGTGAGGATTTTTTATCCTCAATGTTACAAAAAAATGGTTTATGTATAAAATTAAAAGGGAAAATACTGTAAACTTACACTTGGGAGACAAACCCATCCACTCACTTCAAGTACTGCGGACTAATCAGGAATGAAATAATTGATAATATTTCTCAATTAAAATTGTTGTGCAAACATAAATCATAGTTTATTAACCTCAGTTACTTCTCTGTACTTCTCATCTTCACAGATGCTGCATTTGGAAAAGGCCTTATCTTGTGGCAAAGAAAACATCTGTATTACTCTAATTGAAAAAACAACCACCTTTTTTTTATGTTCACTTAATTATGCCTTATAATTTCCACTTTCATTCACTTTAATGCTTTTGGGCCCACTACTGCAAATAACAAAACAAAGTCCAATCAGGCTCTGGCCCAGAAGATGCTCAAGTTTCTTAAAAAGACCCTGCACAGACCACCACTCAGCAAGCAACGCTTTATTTATTAAAAGGTTAGGGAAGAAATATTCATTAAGTGCAATTTTTGGAGTAGCAAATCCGTGATTTATAGTACGGGTGATCTGTTCTTAACAGAAGCCAGGTTCGGGAATTTAAATTCATCGTGTGCTATTGACACTTCCATTATTTTTTTTGCATTTTCTAACACAATACAAGACCACTAAAATCCCAAGCACTCTGAGAGCTTCTGTCATTCCTAATTTCATGATAGTTTTTGAAGGAGATGACTGAAAGTAAGATACCAGACACTCTTCCAAAAGCAGAAGTCCTTCATCTAGAAGGCCACACACCAGTCATTCCTGAATCTTTCCTCTATAGATCCCAGCGCACCCAGCACGGAATTGCTATGGAGGCAAGGGAGCAGGCGCATGCTCCAAAGACAGAGGGTGGCTGAACATGAGCCAGCAGTGGCCCAGGTGGCCAAGAGGGCCAATGGCATCTGGGCCTGTGTCAGACCCAGCGTGGGCAGCAGGAGCAGGGAGGGGATTGTGCCCCTGTGCTCAGCGCTGGGGAGGGCACCTCGAGTGCTGGGGTCAGTTTGGGCCCCTCACTCCAAGAAGGGCACTGAGAGGCTGGAGCGCGTCCAGAGAAGGCAACGAGGCTGGGGAGGGGCTGGAGAACAAGTCCTACGAGGAGAGACTGAGGGAGCTGGGGGTGTTCAGCCTGGAGAAGAGGAGGCTGAGGGGAGACCTCATCCCTGTCTGCAGCTGCCTGACAGGAGGCTGTGACGGGGTGGGGGCTGGGCTCTGCTCACAAGTGACAGCGACAGGAAAAGGGGAAACGGCCACAAGTTGCACCACGGGAGGTTCAGACTGGACATCAGGAAGAATTTCTTCCCTGAAAGGGTGGTCGGGCCCTGGCACAGCTGCCCAGGGAGGGGGTGGAGGCCCCATCCCTGGAGGTGTTTAACAGATGGGTGGGTGAGGTGCTCAGGGATCTGGTTTAGTACTGGACAGGGACGGTTGCACTTGACGATCTCAGAGGTCTTCTCCAAACAAGCCATTTTACAATTCTCTGAAATACACAGAAGTATGTGCGCACAGCGCATCTAAGATGTGCAACGCACTGGCACACATTAGGATTTATTAATGGCAAAAAGAATGAAGAGTTGTGTAAGTATATCTACCAAAGAAGATGAGTGTACAGCGGGGAATGGAAATGAAACATAAATGTAAAGGGACCACAGAAACCAATAACCACATCTTTACCTGCTAATAGAGTTCCATGTCTCTCTACATAATATACATAGGCATACAGGAATAATGCATACATACGGAAACCACGGCTGGGTGCATGAACACACATCCCTATCAAATCCTTGAGGAAACTGTGCCAACTTCGTACATTTGTTGTCCTGAAGTTATTTAACTAAAGTGGATTTTTTTTAACTAAAATGTAATTTCAAAATGACAACAGGAGCCCAGAATAAGCAGCAGGGTTGCAGTTAATAAGCTGTTGCCTCTGACTATACTTTACCTTTAACCAATGCTTGATTCTAAACGTCTGTGTATGTTTAGTTCAATGAAACGTAAAGTATAACTATTTTTTAAACATCAGTATTTTTTAAATGAAGGTTATTCAAGCTTCTCTCTCCTAATTTCTTATGCTGCAAACAGATTGTCTGGAATTGTTCTTACTTTCATCTTCGCTTATGATCTTCATTTACGCAATGACAATATTGTCAGGATAATTCTCTCCATTCTAACTAATTCAAGCACGCAGACAAAGAGCACCACAGAAGTATTTTTCCTACCAATAACAGCAGACAAAAAACCAGCAGACATGGTAGACAGCTACTTTGCCTCTCCTGAGGTAGCACACCCAGTTTCCTACCCCACTTGTCTCACATCGCATTCTCTAACGATACACTCTCTGTCTCTCCCACACTGGAAGAGCTTTGACTTTTTGTTTCCAGCAATGTTACACCCAGGTGGAAGGGCCTGTTTGCATGTGGAGCCGTCAGTTTCCAAGGCACGATACCCATCCAGAATTTTTATTAAGAAGGAACTACTACTATTACTAACAAACATTGCGCTGCAGCTAAAGAAAGGCACATTCATAATAGTCAGAGTCTGCATTTCTTGAGAAAAACTGCCAACTCACAATAGAGGCTGCACATTACATGGTGGGTAAATGAAAGACAAACAAATTCTTGGAGGCAGAAAACACTGTGCAAATTCTCCAGTCTAAATAAAAGGAAAATGTCTCTTTCTGACAAGATTGAAGTAACCTGCGGATATCCCAGCGATGGATATTCTCTAATAACCCTTACCCCTGCTGTGGGAGAAGCTGTGGTCACTGGCGATGTGCACCGACAGCACGGCAGCTGCTCACAGGCCCTGGAGGGCACAGCTGCTGCCGCAGGCAGTGCTTTCCACTGCCACTCGTACGTTAGACGTCTGCTGCTTTGTCCCAGGATCCCTACTTTTCCTTTGAAGAAGGTGTACTGATCTGCCAGCAGCTGGCACCTTGCTTTCCTGCTCTTTGAATGGGAGATTCAATTTCTATATATACAATTTAAACAAAGATAACAGCATTCTTGTGAGAGATGATACACAAGCTACCAACTACAGGTTCTTAAGAACTATCCATGCAAGGATAAAACTTCAACAGCGCTTTTTTTTTAACTGGAAATCTGATTTAACGGTACAACATTATCGATACACTAAGTGTGCCAGCTGGGGACCTAACCTTGTGCTGACTGTAAGGCTGGACCAGCAACAAGGTGCTGACCTTAACAGACCTGAAAGGTGCAGGTCCCACTCCGTACCTTCCTTCAACCACAGACTTCTCAGTGGTCTCCACAAGACAACCTACTCCAAAGCAACTACCTCCCCAACTCAAACACCTCAGGTAAGGCTCTAAAGGCAAGTATAATATAGGGATACAAGAAAAGCTCTTTGCCACTTTGTTCACCACGCTTGCTCTATTTTTTTTTCCCCATTTCTCCTTGGCATCGGTTTCCATAATGCTCAGAGCACACACTGGGCTGACAAAGACTCAGATCACCCACTCAGCTGCAAAAAGAGAAAAGGCCAGGTAGGAGCAGTGCAATTTACCGTAACAGCCTTCCAAGTACGCACAGGGGAGGCAACCGTTCACTCGGCACTCACTCGCTCTCTGTGTGAGAGACGGGTGCCCTCTGCAAGTAGTAGCTTGGTTGCTCACCCCCTGGCAAGAGCGTTGGGCTCCCCAGCAAGGGTTGCCTGTGTGCTTTGCAGAAGAATGCCACACATGCCTATTTTTAAAACATATCTTGGGGTTAGCATCCCTCCCACCACACAGACCTGTTTTTGATGGATATCATATGGTTGGCATCCAGTCCCCAACGGAAGGCAGTCTGACCTTTAAAAGCACCAGGGGATGCTTTTGGCAAATAGGCAACTGTAAGAAAAACTTGTTTTGATAGCTACTTTGGGGAGGGAATGTACTTGGTGCGAGTAAGACGTCTTAAAAATACCTAGGCTATCAACATCTCACTGAATACATTAGGAGCCTTGATAGTAAACTGCCAAGACAAGGACTCAGAAAGGCTCTAAGGCTTCACAAATCTCCTTAATCTCCTTACGTTCCTTCAGTCGTACACTTCATCTTAAGAAATACACCCCCAAAGTCTACTAATCCCAAGGATTTGACATGTAACCATTTTCTGTGTTCACAGAACACAAACTGTGCCATCTGATAACCTATCTCAGAGGAAAGCATCCCCAATACCCCTTACAGGTACCAAACAAGAAGCACTGTGCTCCTACAAAAGAAGTGACTCACAGGGCAATGCCCAAAGGAATTCCTCGTTTCATTTTGGATCTCTGTGTTTAATTGTGGCTTCAGAGAACTACAGTTGTAAGGGACATGTTAAAAAGGAAAAAAAAAAGACAGAAACTAGCAGTATCCAAGGAATACCCAGTGCCTGTGTTTAGGCAGCTGGGGATCTTTGACAGGTCACTTGTCACAACTGGAAGTTGCGTGTGAGCAACAGAAATGACAGGCGATACGAACCTAACACGGATGACATTGTTATCTGTCTACTAGATATTATTTGAGTAAGTTTCTCAACTATTCCTCCAAGAGCTGTTAAAGTAAACAGCTGGGTATCATCATGAAGGCATGAAAAGAGTGAAGGCCTGAAGTCAAACACCCGTAGGCACAAGATACCCCTTCCATTCGCAAGGGCACTCAAGCCCCCAAAGCTCTTTCACAGAAAAGGTAACTGTTCCTACAGAAAAATCTTTTTTAGAATTACGTTGTGCTCAGTGACGGAAGCTCCTTCATATCACGTACATTACTCCCACTGTCTCCTATCAACGGTCTTAGAATCCTATAATCATGTAACTTTTGAGGCTGAAAAAGGCTTTTAGGATCATAAATTGTAAACCTAACACCGTGCGCAGCACTCCTGCAAGATCCTGTCTTTAATTGCCCGTTCTAACTCCCTGGAAGAGCAGGGGCAAACCCGAGTTCCCACAAAAAACATCAAAACTGAATGCTGATAGGGGCGAGTAAAGGATAAAACAGCACTTCCATTGCCTTTCTTTACAAAAAGGAAGATTTCTAGTTCTTGTTTCCATACAGACAAAAATATCAACAAAGAAAGGAGAGAGGACCGTTCTAGCTGAAGTTAAAGGGCAAAATACCCAGAGAAAAATAGTTCCCCCTCTGTCCAGCAAATCACTGACAGGCACCACTAGGAAGAGCTGACTGCTGTTACAAATAAAGCCCATCACTAACTGTGCAGAGCTGGCAGTTCCTTGGGTTTGAGCGTCTCCAGCCAAATATTTTTCTGAAAGAAAAAAAGCACCAGATTTAAAATTATCTGGTATTTAAGCCTACATTAAATTAAAAGTGCATGCACCTAATGCTCATTTCACTACAGTCTGACAAAATTACATCACAGATGGCATAAATCAGGAGCATTTCACCATGTCCACATTTACATTCACTTTTAGGCTGTGTGTGAGAAGCTCAGTATAAACGAACCTCAAGCTTTAAAAACAGGAATAGCACTCCTTGACATCCACCTATGCATCATCACCATATAGGAATTCAGAGGCCACACACATCTTTGTTACAAGTTCCAAGGAGAGGGGAGGAAAAACAACGAAAACAACCCTCATAAGACAGATTTAAAATTCTTTCTCTCTTATTCTTTCTGGTTAAAAATACTGAAAAATATTGGATGCAGAGACACGGATACCCTGTAGCAGAGCTTGCACAGCTTTCATTCTGCCTCTTCTTTTCGAAAACACACAATCCAGGACAAAACACTGTTGTATCCAGAACGATGGATCACCAAATAATTACAAAAAACCCCCAGAGGAAACAGGATAGCAATAAACATTATTGAAAACTATTCCTACTCAAATGAACTGGCTCTACCCTGCCTTCTCAACAGCAGTTACTCAGGAATTCCTATTGTATTTTTGTACCTTGTAAATGCCATCTTGTCTGAGAACACCCTCAGGGTACTGAATCGCTGGAAAGAGTCAGAAGTGACTACGACTCTCCCTTCTACTCAGTCTTCCCAGTTCTGTAGTTAAAAATTCCTGATGAAGTGTTCATGTAATAGTCAAATATAATGCTACAACTTTACACGTACATATGCATGCACAAGAACATTATCCACAGAAAAAACCACTTGCACTACTAGGAAACTTTAAAGGAAACTCATAAAAATGGAATATCTTTTTTTTAATAGGACTGTGCTAGTTAACATAAAGGAGGCAACACAAGTTCTTCACCTTCTGTAATCTGTTCTGACAAGTGCCAGAAAAATAACGGTGCCTTGTGACCATGTACTGAGGATCTGCCCGCATCAAAAATACTGAGTCTGTCTGTATCAAATACACTAAGGTGAAAGATAATTTTTCGCTTGCCAGCTATCCAAAATCGTACAGCGTGGCAATTAAGTAGCATTATTATAGTTTCTCAACATCATCATTAGCATTTGTGATAGAGATTTTACAACCAAAGCCAGCCATCGACTCTCTTGTTTTTTACAGGGTAGATGGTAACTTAACTCTCACCTGCTTAGCTGAAATCACTGCGACAGCCCTCCAGCCAAGTCCTACAGGGGATCCGACTGAAGCACAAGCTTTGTGCAAGCCCTCTCCACAGAGGTGAACTGCAGAAAACAACTTATTTTGTCAGCAAAGTCAACAGAAAAGACCTTAAAATTCAGAAACAAGTGTCATAAAGTGTTGTCCAGGCATGATCACTTCTCTGATTGCTACAACACCTCAACTTAATTAATTTTTTTCCAAACACAAAGAAGTAAAAATGCTCCAAACTTCAGCAAAAGCACAGATCAGCACTTCAAACCTACCAACGCGGCCCAGGTGAGAATAGCTGCGCACTAACGTAATTATGGTGACTTACAAGGTTTAGCTGGGCATTTCACTGCTGAACTAGGGCTACATTATTATCCCAAATTCCCAAAGAATTACCTTGATTCATTACCCCAATCATCAAGCCCAACCACAAGACCTCTGTGTGAGTTACGTACAACTGTGGAACGTTCCGAGCATCCAAGGAACACGGGTGACTGTAAAGTCACAGAAACTGAGAAAAGAAAGCATTTCTCTAATCTTTATTGAGCTGCCTGGACTGTCTTTGTCTGCCCCATAGAGACTGTGCCTCTCCGATGCTTTGGTGAGAATGATGGAATTATATCACACTTCTTCGCAAAGGCAGGACACCCACTTGAACTCCCACTCGGGCCCCCCCGAACCTCCCCCTGCCGGCTGCCACCGAGTGCATTTGCTCGTAAGGAGTTCATGGCATTTGGGGCAGCTGTTTAGGTGGCTCTCTAATTGCCCAGAAGGACACAGAAAACAAAGTGGCAAAGGGAACAGTGTCTACTTCCGAGGCTGACGATGCCAGGGAGGGAGCGGGCAGTGCAACAGGGAATGCAGAAGGGGCAGCACAGCCTCTCAGCACCTGCACCTCTCAGGATAGAAATGTACAACAAGAAGAATGTAAATTAACAATACAAATAACTAAAAATAACGATATTTACATGCAAAATTTTCAGTTTAGAGTATTACAATATGTACTACAACAGATATCTACCCAGAATATCTATTACCCCCATGGAAGCTCTGGTTCAGGACTGATGCAATAAAAACCTCTGACAATGGGAACGAACACAAGCTCAGGAAACACCACACTCTAGGAAACACTAAATGGCAGATTTGAAAAATTACACCCTTGCTTTGGCCAGCCCGCAATTCTGCCCAGATTATATTCACAGCAATGCACTGCAAACAGTTTTATCTTTATTTCTTATGAAATAAAAACTGTACCATTATGGAGTTGGCTGAGTTGACCAATAATTTTCTATGACTTTCCAGAGAACGCAAGGGAGCTACAAATAAGGGCTTCAATCAGTTACTCAGACAGGAGGATTGCAGCAGGCAGAGTGGACAACACTGGAAAGCACAAATCACTGCGATTCCTTTTTATTGCTGCAGCATAAAGAAGCCTCAACCAGAAGAGCCTCTCATGTTGTGGGAACTGCACAGTTAGTGAACAAGGACAGTGCCTGTAGTTTTTGGCCTTGAAGAGAAAGCAAAAAGCAGGGCAGGGAAGCACTGCAGGGAAAGGTAGCTCTAGAGAGTTGTAAAATGACGGCATTCACTCAATGCACTGGAGAGGGCTGAACCACAGGCTGGGAATGCACTCCCTCCTGTGCACCCTAAGAGGATGCGAGGGTCACCACGATCGCCGACCCTTACAGTGACAGGAAAACACACATCCTACTGTCCAGGACAATACCTGACTTCATCTAATGCAAAAATTAACAAAGATACTGATTATCTGTGGTGCAGAAAGCAGTTTTCAAGGAACTGAGCAAAACCTGACTTGCTTCTCAGAAACCGAAGAGCAACAACATCCAACCTTTAACAACCCAGCCAATATACGAACCACAAAGTAGAGATGAAAGTTGTCTGATCCGTATCCAAGAGCCCGAGCCAGCTGGCTTACAGCACTGCATCACTGGAAAGTAATTTTTATAGTTTAGATAGTTTATTCCTCAGTTCACACAAACACACACACAAAAAAAGAGGGGAAAAGCAATAAGAACACGCATTTCTGTTCTTCTTTTCCTCAGTAAAATCCTTAAGAAGGTTTCACTGGGCCAAATAAGCAGATGTTTTCTATCCCAAGTCACTTACTTGTCGACAAGCATCTGGAACATGAACTGAGACAAAACCTTAGCAAAGGAATGAACTGCATTTAGGCGAGCACTTCTGTCTGTACACTGCCTTTACGCTATCCAGATACCATTTCCCTCTTTCCTCTTATACAGAAGTCTCAATACAACCTGCCCTCCTTTCAGGTTTTCAATAAAATGAGCACTAATCTGGCTGGGCAGAGCAAACAAACAGCTGGCTACCGAATTTTGCCAAAGTCAAAAATATCATAAGTTAAAAAGGAAACTTCTCTACTATTTTATTTCAAAGCAAAGGTATTAAAATTGATAAAATAGTTTTGACTTGACCATTTCTACATCTTTGTCAAACATCCTTAAGGAGTTAGTGAGTTATCAACTTGAAAACAACTGTTTCAGGGAGCTAAAATAATTTCTAAATAATTTCTGATGCCCTTGTTTGAGGGAAAAAATGCCCCACACCTTTATATTGACTAGGAAAATCAGTCAGTAATACAAGACTCTTCAAGAAATTGTGGAACAAACATCACTAAAATATTTAAAACTGTAAATACAGAACATGGGTTTAATAGGTATTGTTAAATTAACACTGCCATAACGCAAGAGGTTGCTCACAAGCGCTACAGGCTGTGCTTTCTGACTTCCTTTGTTCTATGCAGTTCAACTTTAAAAGCAGAAAACACTGCCACTGGACGTCCCCTTAACCAGCAGCAAGGGCTTTACCCGACTGGGATGAAGAAAATACTTGTCTGCGGTTTATGCACAATTACTGCTTCTCTTCATTATGATACTTTACAGATTTTAAGCTAATAGTTTTTCAACATTCATAGAAGAGTTTCAAAAGCAAGAAAAATAACAGAAGTTTTGAGATACAAGATTAAAGTCATGTAATAAAACAAAAAAATGCATACTGGCAATGTGGAGTCGTGCAAGGAGTCAGCAAGTACTGGGATGACACGAAAAACCAAGGAAGGTAAGACATTATTAATTATGGTAGGTAATAGGAGGATATTCAGGAAACTGCATTTTAGGTTAAATAGCAAGTAAAAGCTTCTAGCAAGAGAAGAAGTGGTTGAACATTTTTCTAAAAGACAAGGTGGAATGAAGCCAGCCTTTGGAAACTCTTCATACAAATTTTCACACAGCATTACAGGGTATACGGCAGGGACTTTGTGTGTCTGTTGAGTGACTACACACGGTTATTGTAGTTCAGTGGTTCTTTATCAGAACATTATTTTCTTATTCATTAACTGAGCGTTAAGAAAAATAATTGTGTTTTATTAATAAACACGGCAATAAATACATTCATTTATATTTTTTTTAGAACGGTATCACTTCAAAGCTCACTTGAGGGCTGAAGTGTTGCACGTATATGGAATAAAACCATATTATTTTGGTAAGACAAATACCTGAAAAACAGAAAGATATAGTCCTATTCTACACAAGAAGGTGAAGGGGAATGATCTGTGTCTTTACATAGCTATGATTAAATGACAGGTCTTGTGTCTGTCCATGTGCTGGGCCCAGCTATTTTCGTGTCTGCATGCAGATCTGCAAGCAATCAGTGCTTCCACTAAGTTTTGTTCTGTGTGTGTTCGTGTTACACTTCGAACTGTTGGTCTGCTGGTGTTCTCAGAGTACAGCGTCTTCCTGAAGAACAACGGACGGAGTGAGACAGTCTGGGAATCATTTACTTTTTCAGAAACCTTTAGTAACAAAGCGGTGACACCACTACCACAATCAAACAGCTCCATTTAGAAACTGTTTGTCCATATTACCAAGCAGCTCGTGGTCTGGGGCGGGGAGGGGGCTGAGGGATGAGGTGGTTCTGAGTGGATCACATCATCCAGAAATCAGGCTCCCCCTTCCTCCAGAAAAAAGGAGATGGAAGGGTAGGGCAATAAACCAAAAGCACAGAGTCAGCAATGGGACCCAAGATCCAATAAAAAGCCATTTTCACCAAGCAAAGTGCTGTAGGCAGTACCAAAGATACCCTGTGGAGGATTCAAGGATGCTACATGGACCACCAAGTACCCCAGTGCTTAGATACAGGCGTGAAGGACCCCGGTCAGCCAACTCATGCCCGAGCCCAGCTCGCACAGGGCAGGAGATGAAGCAGAGCTGAGGAGGCTCCAGCTAAGCATCCCCCCAATGGTGGAAGACAGGGATCCCACAGCTGCAACCCTCAGCCACCAGTGTCCTCCACCACCCCATCCCAGCAGACCCGTGGTTCACGGCAGTCACTGCCTCCTCCTGCTCTGCGCTCCATCCCTACATTCCACCAGCCAGAAGGTTTTCAGCAAACCTCCACGTCAGCGCCAATGAGGTCCTTGCCGCTACACGTTGCTTTGCCACCGTTACTGCATAGTAATTCTTTCAAAGTACAGCTCTGCAGATGAACACCACAGGCATAACTGGATGCTGTTGTTGGCATTCCCGATGGCAACACCTGTCCCCTGCTTTGCATGAGCCACAGCACCTGCCTGGCCTGCAACCGCGCTCCCAACCCTCCTGACACCGTGCGCATCACCAAATCTCAAACTCAGTCTCCATTTGTTCTTAACAAGCCGTTTGCCAAAGGGAAATTTCCCTTGTCAAGGGGAATAAGCACGAGGCGGGGAGTCCTGGCCACTGTCTGTTGGCAGAGGGCAGGGGAGTGCAGAAGTGCTGAGCAACCCCCGGTGCCCAGCCTAACTTCCAGTCTCACATGATCTTAAAATATTAGATTTACCAGTACTAAAAATAAAGCCATGTGATGCAGACTCATGCACTGTAGAGTCTGTTGTTATGCAGTGAAACTACGACAGCTGGGATACTGTAACTATGGGCCAGTCATCTACAGCAAAGAGTTTTATTTGCATTTATGATCCAGTTAGCTAATACCATTTCAACAGAAATCATACTAGCCTTTTTATTTTTTCTAAAATCCTGTTATTACTAAGGCATATGCACAATTTATTACCCATTGATTTCCTAAAATTCTCAAGCAGAGTGGGTTTTTTCCATACCATTTTACTGATTCCAGTCAGCAGGTTTGTGTTATGCTGTGATTTGAGGGCCTAACATCAGCATTTTCCATTAACGTTCTGGAATTACCTTATCTTCTGGCAATCAACCAGAAATCAGTTTCTTTTTTTTTTGGCATATCCAGCTTTTCTTTCTGAAGAGGGTTTGATTTCAAAAATCTATCTCATACCTACAAGATCTGCAGACAACATCATTAATTATTGTTTTGGTTTTTTTCATTATCGTAAAAACCATCACCTAAAAAAAGGTGCAGGGACTCACCCTTATGGTCCTCTGGGCTGCTCTGTTCAGCCAGTGCCTGAAAACAGGCTGCAGCACTCAGGATTCCGGCATCTCTCACACAGAGTGCTCTTTAGGATGTTACTGAGTATCAGAACTCATTTCACGCCTTTTATACAAATACGTCGTGAACTGCACTGCTAAAGTCCCACCTAACACTTCACATTGGGAAGGAAGACCAACCTGCAAAAGAAGATAAATACATCCCTAGTAGTGAGAGATTGTCTTAAAATCTCCAGTGTGAGGCTTGATATCCCCTTCAAAATGGATTGTGGCAGCTGTAAATCTGATATCCATTAAAATAAACTTTTCAAAACCCTGTTAAATTCTTCAGCCTAAAAACTTACTGCCATAGCGACTTCAATAACTTAATCTGCACGAGAATTTCCTTTTATCAGTTTAGGAATTTGTAACCTTCCGATGCCTTTAAATATCCACTTACTTTAGTGCTTTAAGACAAAGGAAACAGAAAACCACCCCAATCTACTTTATCACCATTTACTAGTTTATACAGTTTTAGCACGTCTCTTCTCTGACTCATCCGCTTTCTAAGGTAAACAGACACAATTTTCTTCAGCCGCTCCCCATAATCGAGACTTCCCTGCTCCTTTTTCAGCTTCATCTCATGTTCCCACAACTCCCACTAACTCTCAAATGCTATTTTGAGGTGAGATGAGGGCGTTTTTGATATATAGGCTTTTACTTTTGGTAACATTCTCCAAGCTACTCTTTATTACTTTTCCTATTCTTAACGGTATGTTTTCAAAATTATTGGGATTTTTATTTTTACTACTGTATTTTTCCAGCCAGCTGCACATCGAGAAAGAGCTTGCTGTTCTCATGTCTAGGTCTTTCCTAAAGGAGGTCTCCATGGAAGGGCATAGGACTGACAGTCTCCATTGCTCTCCATGCCCATGGCAGGGCTCTAGCAGGGCGGGCAAAATCCCACACCAGTGCCGCTTCACACCTGCACGAAAGGAACAGTCCCACCAGTTTCAAGTGGGGATTTACCAACGCACCGCTGTTAGAAGGTCTAACCCATTCCGTGTCTTTTGCTTTTGTCTCCGATACAGGTTGAGCCATCCCAGCAAACTGACTTTCACCTTAGTAGCACCCGACTTCCTAATAACCCTCTGCAAAGAACAAGAAAACTTTCTAAAAGCTTTCATCAGTGCATCAAATGATTTTCCATCTGCCACAACACCTTCTTGCCCTTCAATTTGGCATGACATCATTTTCTTCTGTGCAATCTTGATGGCTGCAATCTATGAATTGTGACCTGTAGGTGACTATTATTTCAGCCAATTTATCAACTACCAGCATAACCTTACGGGGCTATAATTCTCAAGATGCCTCCTAGAGCCTTCTAACATATTTAGTTCCACATTCCGATTATGTTATTTCTAATAAGGCTGTACATATTTTGTGTAACGCCTCAGCCACCTCAGACGTGCGCTCTCTCAACAAATCTGTCTCATCTCAACAAATCTGGATGCATATCTGCAGTGAGGACTGGTACTAATAAATAATTTAACATCTCTGCAATATTCTGCTTTCCTGAATTGCTCCCTTTGCACGTGGCAATCCACCCAGCAGGCCCACTGGTTCTCTCACCATCTTCCAGCTTCTCATTGACTGAAAGCACCTCTGTTCTTCTCTCTTGTTCTTTATATTGTGCACTCCACTGTCAGCATTTCAGCCTTTTGGGGTCCATTTTTGCCTGCTGTAATATTACCTTAAGAGCTTACTTTCCTTTAAGAGTCCTACAGCCAAGCACCTTCTCAAGACAGCAGTTTTCTTCTCTCAAAGCAAGGTGCACACAAAAGATTGTCCAGTTACTGGGTTCTGGCTGAAGGATCTCAGGGCAGAGGCTCTGCCCCAGTTCTGCTCTGGATGGGCAACTGCCAAGCCTCTCCCTTCCCTCCTTCTCTCACTTGCAGCACTACGGGGAAAAAGTCCTCTTGGTGAGCAGGCTTGTGTAAGGGATCACTTTTACTGTAACTCGCTCCCTGTTTGTTAGATCTCAAAGCACACCAGAAGGTGACAAACAAAAAAAAAGTAAAGTATTTTTCTGTGGTCGAGAATAGAACGACAAATATTAACAGTTCAAAAGAAATAAAGATTATAAAGTTCAATATTTTTAAGTTCAATTCATAAACGTTGGGTCCGAGACATGACTTGCAAATGCCTGTGTAGAGAAACACTACAGAGCTTAACTAAGAAACACAAGACAACTAACGAGATGGTCACCTATGGACCTCTGGTATCTTATCCTACGATACAGGAGGAGTTAACAGCTCTACAACAAATCCGTGCTCAATCACTGTCTCTTGCTCTTTGCCCTACTCAACACATTTACACAGTGCCTATACGTATGATGCTCCAAACATGAAATGTGTTCCCTCGTGGCCTCCAGCAGCCACAGCTGAAGAAAAAGTAGAGCATGTTAAAAGCACAACACGTTAAAAAAACAAAAGGCCCATGTTGTTTGAACCTTTCATTGTCCGTAAAGCCATAACCTTCTGCATCACATAGGCTGAACAAGTATTTATTGGGCTCTTCTGTAAGCAGGCTCAAAATAAACGACATTTGCCTTGCTTTGACAATACAGGGCATTGCTTCCCCTTAAAAGTAACGTGACTTGACAGGTGCTCTACGCAACATTCCGGTTTTCTAAACAACAAGGCTGTGGCTCTTAAAGCAATTCTTACTTTAGCACTGAGCAGAACAAACATGGCTCAGCTCTAAGTGAAATGAGGCGTGCGTGACATGATACAAATTGATGCACGCTTCCAACAGAAAGTTTGGATGGCTGAGTTAGTGCCAGGGCAGTGTTTTGGGTCCACACAAGCACTGCCAGGCCAGGTGAGTCAGTCCTGTCAAGCGCCGCGCTTCGTAGGAGGCTCAGGAAGAGCTGCTGTATACATTTTTTCACTGGGCAAAGCTCCCATCTCAGCTGCTCCTTCCCTTGCCTGGTTCCCATCCACTGTTCCTTTTCGTGTGCGAATGAGTGGCCACACGGTAAATCAGATCACAGAAATATTCTCTAGCAATAACCAAGTGTTGTTAAACTTTGGCGCAGGAAACCAAACCTCTTGAATAAGTTCTGGCACCGAAAGGCTGTCCATGAAACTGCATTCATGCCCCTTTGGTACCTCCGCAGTGACAGAAACACTGGCTGGCACAGTGGAGCACCTTCAGCTGATGGCGAAGGCCTTTCAGTCCCAATGCAGCTCAACACCTACGTGAGTTTTGTCTGACTTGATGAACTCCAAAGCTGAAGAAGAGCTACTGTCCCACGGAGCTCCAAACCTTGGGTGCCTTCTGGGGGAGCTTTCGGCAAGCCTCACTCCCAGCCAAGAAGACGACTGCTGCCAATGCACGACCCACTGCACGGAGCACCCAGCACCGGGGAACACAAACCCGAGGTGCTGCAGGTCTGGTTTTTAACAGCCCAGTAACCCTGACAACATCTACACGCAGAGGCCATCCTTGGCCCTTAAAGCCTACTGAAAGCAGCAGGAAGATATTTATGAGTTAAAAGAGAACGATCTGCTCCTCTCATCATGAGGCTGACACATGCCTCAAGACTCTGCGCTTTGCTTCCTAACTATAATGTAAGAAAAAATTCAGATCATGAGTGAGACTAGTGAATTTGGGGGGATTTTAGCACTTCTATTTTGGGCGCGAAATTATTGGCATCTTGCCCCAAACTGGCATCACAGTCAAAAACAGAATTCATGATTGAAAGGTTTATTTTTCTTTCTTCCACAGTACTCTTTCCATCTCCCACATTCACTATAAATAATGCACAATTCCCATGTGAAGTGAATTAAAAAAGGCTGAAGTCCAGAAATACATATTCCACAAGTAGGTCCTAAAAAAACTTTCTTTTCAGGCAGCTAAGTGTTCCAGGCTAACTGAGCCACCCTCTCAGCATGTACCCAAAACTAGAGGATATGATAATTCATCCACAGTAACGAGATTTTCTTCCAAATTGGTTTTCTGAGAGCTAAATCCACAGCGCTCTAAGACTGTGCATACTCCCCCTGTCATTTGAGACATCCCTGCTCATGCAGCCCAAGCACTTGAAGTCTTCATAGTGCTTTTGACCATTTCTGGTGAACCTCAGAGACAAGAACCTGACTCTCTGGATGTGGGATCTAAGTAATTCCCAGTTTTTCACAGCAAGTTACCATTACTCAGCAAAATGAGAACAGAACTCCAGAAAAAAGCGTAAAATCGACAAACACATCTTTTAGGCATAAAGAGCTGCTATTTAACGCATAATCACTATGCTAAGGGGACAGTAATGCTATTCCTAAGAAGAGAAAGGAAGATTAAAGGGCTTCCATAGATCACAGACTAAGATTACTTCAGTAACCTTTAATTTTTCTCCTCTTGCTAAAACAAATCCACAGCAGTTAAACCATCTTTTCCAATTACATTCTCTTTTCCTGAAGCACACACCATATATACTTTGGTGCCCACTTTCTATCACCACTTCATAGTGTTATCCCAAATTTGCAGCACTGTGTTTTGTTCACTAGTCAAGGTGTGTAATGACTGATGAGAGCAGTCACGGGCAACGCAGCGCTCCTGTGAGGTGTGCTGTGTCACTGCAACTATTTTAGGACAGCAGTTCTCAACCTGGGAGTCATGAATAGCATTCAGGAATTACAATTGCTCTCTCTTTTCTCAGAAACAGATGAGAGGAGGTGATCCAAATAAGATGTTTTTGTAATGAGAGGCCAATGCACAAAGACAACCGGTCTACAGTGTCAGACTGAACAATTTAGAGTGACTCAGGGACTATTTTCAACCTGTAATGCATCAACGCAAGTATTATGACCATAGATATATATGACAAAAGCAAGCACATCGACTTGCCAGGGAAATTTTAAAGACTCCTCAGCATAACTGCAAGCACACTCTAAGAAATGTGGTCATCCACGGAGCCAGGCTCACAAAGAACCGTGTCATGCGGCACATGGACAGCAGCTCTCTCAAAGTAATGCAAGACTACATGGAAATGCAACGTCAAATGTGACTTACTCAATGGGTTTCCAAGATAGCGTTTTGAGGAATTTTCTTTTCCCTGAAAAAATTCAACACCTGTACCTTTTCACTCAGACTTGAGACAAAAGAACGTCAAAATACTTCTATTCAACTCTTTGCTTGTGTTACCTTACAAGGATAGGTTCCAGAAGAGGAGCTAGGACAGAATCCAAAGACAGAGGCTGAAAGGAATTCTGCAGTCAAGAAAGATATCAGCCTCTAGAATTCACAAGCATCTGGCTCTTCAAAAGCAGATGAATTGGGCTTGTTCCCGAAAAGAATATCTAAGTGCTTTAATGTGCTTTCATATCGACTTCCCAGCAGAGTTGGGAGGTTTGGTTGAGGCCCAAACCTGCAATAGCTTCTGGGAGCAAAGCAGCAACACAGATACTGGGCTGCAGAGCCAGCCTACAGCCTGCTGGCTTCCAGCCAGGCTCACTCTCACCAACACTAAACCTCAAGAACAAAACTAACAATACAAAAAGCAGGAAAGATCTTAATCTGATGGGGGAGACAAAAAATAAATGAGATATACTGCAGCTTCTCCCTTCCCAACTTCATCTCTTGCCCTGGGAAGGGACAACTCTTCATGGGGAGCCATCAGACTTAGGGCTTCGCTCAGGGTTAGAGGTGTCCCACACGCAGGTTCCCTGCAGAGTTGTCCCCATGGAGAGTTACCCTCGCCCCTCCTCTCCCCGCCATGTACGCATGCTGCCACCCAACCCCACAGCCCACAACATCACAGCACAAGCGGCATTCTCACACCAGCTACAAAACAAGCACGCAGCACCGGGGTCCAAGTCACTCACAATTATTTATAAAGCCAGATTCTTCAAAACCATTTCATATAAAGCGAGTGTGATTAGGGAGGCCAATATGTCTTCGAAATTACTCTCTATCGAGTTTGAATCAGTCCAGCTGCAGACGCAAACGCATCCAATGTTGACTGAGCAGAAGGTCTGGATAATAAGACAGAAAGCCGTCCCTGTTCCACCATACCGATCCTCCCCAACAGTTCCTTTCTTTCCTCACAATTTCTGTCCCACCACAGCCACACAATGGTCCAAAGAGAAAAAAGCAGCAGTCACCAGCGAGACAGAAAGGAACTGTCATTAATAACACAGCCAGCATCCCTCAGCTCTTTTGTGTGGCATTCAGAGAGCTCAGCAGCCTTTGCAGAGGGTGGGTACAAATCATTATCCCCAAATTACTAACGGGGAAAATAAAACACATTAAAGTGAATTAACTAGTCCAAGATCATACAGTGTGTGAGAGGCTGACTTGGCATTAAAATACGTGTCCCAAAACCCCAGTATCTCCAACAGAGTGGCCAGATCCTACATTAACTCTACAAGGAAAATAAGGAACATCTGACACAGCTGAAGAGCAATGGAGGCAAACGCAGATTTTAAATGGTACCAAGTGGAAAACATGGTGGCAATTCTACATTGGTACTTTCAGATACTTGGATGTTACATGAGGTTAAAAGAACCACCTAAATTCTCCAATTTTGTTAATGCCAAACATCTGATTTTCCTACCTTAACGGCACCTGCGTGTCAGTCTCCCCTGTCTCTGCCACATGAACTAACAGAGCAACCCGTACCGCGAGCAGCCCGTTGCCCTCCCGGACGCTCACCTCCACGCAGTGCTGGGAGATTTTACCCATGAGCTTTGCACGTGTTTGCTGACAACAGAGACTCAGGAATGCAGGGTTTATCACAGCTACAGCAGGCCATGGCGTTTGGTACCATTATCTTCCACCTTTTTACATGGCACTTAAATGTCCTTTGCGCCTTTCTATGCAAAGTGTCCTTGGTCCCACTCTATTTCTTCCCCATCACCAGATCCTTTTCTAACCCTGTTCTGATCTCCCTTCCTCCACTTCATCACAACCTGTGACAAACCATCACTTAACCATCTCCTCTATTTCCCCCTTGCCACTGCCAGCCTCCCCAGCAGGCTTTCCATTTCAGACACCCTTCAGCTAAGCCCTGCCTCATCTTCCTGTCTCTTTTCCCTGACAAATTTACTTCTCTCCTCCCACCACAACTCTTCCCCATGAGCTCTGCTCTTCTCTCCCACCCGTTCCTGCTTTCACTGTGCCCACATCACTTTCACCTCACCTGTGCTCCCTATTTGCCCCCTATTCCCACCCTCATCTTGGTTGTCTCAACACAGAAGCAACCGAAGCAGAAACAGTCCATCCTCATTCCTGTAGCATCGAGCACCATCGCACTGAGCCGCTCTGTGGGACAGATGCAAATGCAATTGGCCAACGCAAGAAGAGGTGGGAAGGCCCTCAATGAGGAAGAAATCTTCAAAGTTCTAACTGCTAAAATTTAAATCTCTCAGATTTCAGAGTTATAAATTGGTCTAATAACAGACCTGGGGAATACAGAGACAAAAATCCCTGTCCCACAACACTGAAATAAAAGAAGTATTCAAAGAAAGAAGTGTCATCCTGAGCTAGATAAACAACTTACAAAAATTTCAGCCCAAGTGGTTCCAGATGACGAACTTGCAGGCACTCTTAACAGCCTCCTAACACGAGGTGTCAAGACACCCTCCTAACAGGCAAGGCCTTTTACCCATGAGGGCACCTCGCTGCTTCACCCAGGTCACTAAGGCACAATTCTGCTCCCAGCAAAATCTTCTCTGTTAACCCCTGCTGTGCTTCTTCCAAAGAGCAGCAGAGAAAATGCCTGCTGTGCCCCCTCCTCTCTCTGCTTCCTGCACTACCTGGGGATGCTGCGTATGCTTTGCTCCTGAAATACGCACAGAAAGCTCACAATATGGATTTTCCAAGCTAAATGCAGGTATCTCTGCATTACGTTCAGTGAAGTTTCCATAGCAATATCAGCTTCTGGTTTACACACTATTAGTGTACAACTGTTTGTCTTTATTTTTAAAATGTCTAATTCTAAAACCTTCTGAATTAAGATTACTCAGCTTTGCCTTCCAGATAGGTTAGCAACCAGAAAAGGAGAAAGAAAGGTGAGGACCTCTCTTTGCTTGCAAAAGTTTGTGGAGAGAAGGAAATATTTTTTAAATATCAGGATCATGATCCCAATGCGGATTAAGTATTTCATGCAATTACATCATCTCCTGCATCTGACAAGTTCCTTTTCTAGATTAGGTTCCTGCTGAGCGCTAATAAATGAGAGGCTCTGAATCCTGCTCATATTCTTCCCAGCAGTTCCCCTCTAGTGAGCAGCCAATGTAAAAATACCACATACCAAAATAATGTGGGAAAATTTTATTTCCAAGTGAGAACCCAGTAATTGCACATATAACAAGTCCTACCTTGTAAGCAGTCCCAGCTTCCACCTATGGACTCTCACATACATCTAATTACCCAGTCCATTTACCCTACATGCTTTATTTTCAGATAAAAGCATTTCAGTTGATGACAACCATTTGAAATGCAGATAAAATCTTCAGTAAAAAATATTTCTGTGATTACCTACACTAAACCCACAGCATCCATGCGAAGCCTACTTGGCCACTTCCTTTAGATAATTTGAATACAGTGACATCAAAGATTTTCAGGAGGATGTATGGTTTAGTTATAATTTCCTTCACTCCAACTAATATCAGTAACAGAACTGTACCAGACCCATCTCCTCAGCTGGCGAACACTGCAATATTCCTGCCATAAATCAGCTAAAATATACAAGCTTTACAAAAAAAATATTGCTTGGATTTGTACATCTGTATGTGTAGATGCTTGCTTTTACTTCAATTAATTTTTTTCCATTATGAATAATCCATTTTAACTAATCAACATCTGAGTTCCTCTAAGGAACACTTCATTCAATGTAAAATTAAATCTAAAAAAAGAGCAAAAAGTAATTAAAAGAAGACATTATTAAACTGTTGATTTATTCTTTGCTTTTAAGTAACTTCAAGCATTCACTGGTCGTGGATCAAAAATAAAAGCTATGCCAAATAACAGAAAGGGTTGTCCATGATTCACCAGTTCAGTGCAAGTGAATTACATTCAAAAACATTATTTCAGAAAGGTCTTTCTGCTGTTTTATGTGGTTTGCTCTCAGAAACTCTTAGAAAGAAGTATGTACAAAGATGCACTCATGAAGTTAGTAGAGGGTCTTAGGATTTACACTATGTCAATAAAAACAACGCCGGCTTCTTCCTTTCCAAAACTAAGCAAAGAACCATAGGGGTGGGTTTTTGCCGAGCTATTTATTGAGGCGTTGGCAGTCATTCATTCAACAGCGTGCCTAAAAATTCAAACTCCAGCAGTCATCCTAGTGAGATGCTTTTTCCAGATCCCAAAGAGCCACACTGGGCTGTGCTGCCCTGTTCAATCAGACAGCACGCTCGGTCACTGTAGGACAGCCCACAACCAAGTTCACAGGGGGAAAACTTGCTGGCCCGACAAAGCCCTGCTTGGTTTCCAGCGTTACTGTTTAGAACACACATCACCTCCCGAGGGAACAGCAAGAACAGCAGGTGCTTTCCTCACCAACATCCACTCCTTCCCAACGCTGGTTTTGAGCAAAAGAGCAAAGACTCCTTTGGCAAACGTGTGTAACTACCGGGCACGCAGGTACCACCAACCAACAAGGGAAAGATAATTGCTGCATTATCAACACTATTGCTGTATTATCAACACACAACACAATAATGCAGTCATCCAAACATCTAAGAAACTTAAGGAGATAGGGCTTTTCTAGGAGTTGCTACAGACAGTAAATAGGTGTAAAAATAAATCTGACAGTAACCATTTGAAAATGCTAAACTCATACTACAAATGCTATTCTACTCTATTTTAAAATTGTATTTAAAAATCTATGTTCAAATCTCATCCTGTCCACACTGCAGCTTCTCTGAATGGCCCCATCAAAGGCTTGTCTTACCCCCAGAGGACTGCAGAGCTATGCATGCCATACTTCGCATTTCCATAGTGTATTTATAGCTCAGGGTGGCAATACACAATTATTATAATGGTTCCTTGCAAAGAAGCAGCTATAATTAGCTCTGCTTTACAAAAGTTAAGGCAATGGCAAATCAAAAGATTTGTATAGTAGTATTGAGAATTACTCCTTTTAAAGTGCAAAGGGCAAACGTCCTGAATTGAATCACGTAGCTATGCAGAGGCACTGGATTTTTCAGGTAGTGTCTCCTATGAGGTCCCTGGAAACCAGCTGGGGAGTTTTAATAGTCTTCAGTCCATATGACAAAACCCAGTATCCTTAATTACAATAGCTTAGGATTTAAGAGTGCATTGCCCACTGCTCTGGCCATGTGCTAATACAGTCAGAAATGACTCATCGTGAAATTAGAAAAGCTTCAGCATCACACACTGAGAAACTAAGCCTACAACTGGGATCACAGCTTTTCATCTCCATCACATGAGAGGCAACGGGCTCAGATCTGTGACCTTTAGGAAAACAAGCAAGGAAAAACGGGTAAACAGTTTCTCCAAAGGGAAAAAAAAAAAAAAGTTGTGGGTGGTCATTTCAACCCTTTTTTCACCCCAAAATGGTCTACAAAGAGCTACATTCCAGATGCATTCCAGAGCAAGTAACATACGCTAATCTGGGGGTTTGTGTCTGTAAGGAGCTGCTGAACTGAACACTCGCAAGGTCCAGACTATGACAAGGCTTTAACCTGAGATTTTTGTTTCCTTACCAGGTGAGGTGCACCACTTCCCTCTTCAACATTAACCATTTTAGTAACAGCTTAATCAAAGAGAGGAAAACACCTACCAAAAAGGCAGCCTACTGCCTTACAGGAAATCCAGGCAAAGGGATCCCGGTATTTCCAAAAATTGAGACTTTACAGATCAGACGGTATCTAAAAATCAAATGATCTATGGGTTAGTAATTCTTACACAATTGTAGGAAGGAAGGAGCAGGAAAAGGAGATTTAACTACAAATGAAGCCCAAGCAAACAGCAAAAAATGGTTGGGGTGTAACGGCTTGTATTTTCCCTTAACCCTCTTCCGCAGCTCCAGTCTAAGACCAGAGATCTCCCTGTGAACCAGTTCCTCAGCCACGGGGATGTCAACTTCTACCTGTGAGCTACTCCATAGAGGCTAGGAGGAACAGCCTGATTTAACCTGTCAGGCACATAATTGTGTGGTTTTCTTTCTTTTACATCACTCAGATTTTGTACTGTACTGTACACTGTGAAAGAAAACCACATTTACCTTAACCTGACTTAAGGAGAATTTCAAGGCAATTTAAAGGAATGCCTGGGAGGGGAGGTAGCAGGCAACATCTTAATACGTTTTCCAGGGTATTCCAGGGAGGTGGTTCATAGCATGAGTCAGTGCACACCTCTTCACTGGCAACCGTGATCAGCGAAGCCCCAGAGCATTCAAACGCTTGGGAAAATACCTGCACTTCCAAAGGGCAGTACTGGCAACAGCACGTAAATTCAGAGGAAGAGTGAGTCATTCCTCAGTCCTTTACTTACAGACCAAATAGATTACCTGGATTTATGATCAAGTTCTTGCTCTAGCTATAAAGTATAACCCTGACATTACAATATAAACTGATATTAATTTAAAATTTGAGTTTCTACAGCATGTGTATTTTGCTCACCTTTGTTCATCTACTTAACGCCCACGACACTTCAAGTTGAACAAGAGCCAAACATGAGCCCTGGCAGCCAAGAGGGCAACCGTGTCCCGGGGTGCCTCAAGCACGGCATCGCCAGCCGTCAGAGGGAGGGGATTGTCCCGCTCTGCTCTGCTCTGGGGCGGCCCCACCTCGAGCACTGGGGGCAGTTTTGGGCATCACAGGATAAAAAGGACATCAAACTCCTGGAGAGTGTCCGGAGGAGGCCACAAGGCTGGGGAAGGGTCTGAGGGGAAGTCGTGTGAGGAGAGGCTGAAGTCACTTGGTCTGTTCAGCCTGGAGCAGACTGAGGGGGGACCTCAGAGCAGTTCGCTGCCCCCTCACACAGGGAGGGGGAGTTGGCGCTGAGCTCTTCTCTCTGGGGTCCAGTGATGGGGCCCGAGGGGCCGCAGGAAGATGCCAGGGGAGAGTTAGGCTGGATATTAGGAAGAGGTTCTTCCCCCAGCAGGTGGTGGAGCACTGGCACAGCTCCCCAGGGAAGCAGTCACGGCACCGACTCTGCCAGCATTCCAGCAGCATTTGGCCAATGCCCTCAGACACACGGGGTGAGCGTGGGGGTGTCCTGTGAGTGTGTCGACGGTCCTTGTGGGTCCTTTCCAACTTCATCATTCTATGATTCTATGACATCTTCCGCATACGTGGCACAGTGTGCTTTTCACATTGACATCTGGCTTTCTGGGTTGGTAAGCGAAGAAGAACAATGTACGAGAGAGAAGGAAGCCTCTTACGGACTAGGAAAGGAATTAACAAAGTGATGGTACCTCTGGCTACGCAGCAGGCTTGGCTCTCTGCACTTGGTCTCCTGCAATTTTTAAATGAAATCCTGAACATGAGATCCTGAAAATACTACTTGTAATACCGCTGGAAAAGAAAGAGGGGGGTTGAGGACAGAGAATGAGCTGATGACCAGTATCCTGCACTTGAAATAAGGGTTCTACCATTCTCCACTCTTCACTCTCCATTGGTTGGTTTGTTTGTTTCCCTCTTGAAAACAAGGCGAATTCCGACTGTGGTTGTTTAGGCTAGGAAACTTGTGTTCAAAGCTAAGTTATTGCAAAACTGTACCCAATTCAAAAGCTAAACCTTACTGGCATTAGAAGCAAATAAAATGTCTGCGTCTTAAAAAAAAAAATTCTTTCTGTAAATTCTGTGATGCCACTAGAAAAAGTTGATTGCCTAAGGCAACTAATAATTAGTTTGCTACATGCTCCTTTCTTCCAACAAGAGCCGAAACACTCAGTTGCAATAATGAAAAGCTAGCTTCAGCATCCAGTTTTTGCAAATTCAAGCATTTTTTAAAATAAATTTTATTTTTCTTAGCATTTGAAAATAAAATAATAACCACCACTTTAACAGTGAAGATGCTGAAGTTCAGGAATTTTCTTTGACAAGCTCATTACAATTGGGCAGACATTCATGGAAGGTGCTCTCCCAAGTTTGGTTGCAAGTCTGAGTCAACTATCTTGACCAACTGGCCCTTTAAGATTAACATTACCTAATTAAACGCATCCAAGGAAAAAGCCTTCCTGCATGGGAAATTAGCTTCAAGGTACACAGGCAGCTAAAAAGTCGAAGAGTAACAGATAATAAATATATAAAATAGAATATAACATTTACAGAGGTGTAAAATTACTCAGTTTGAGAGGTTTATTATTCTCAAACCATGCAGCCATAACACAGAACTAACTGAACTCAAAAGAATTAAATTATCATAGAAGTCAATTTAGAAGAACAAATGTTTCAAGAATACAATTCAATCAGTTTACCAATATTACAGTTACAAGAGACAAATTTAGACCATTCCATCTCTAGATAAAAGTACAGTTAATTACATAGGTTTGAATTTCACGCGCCACCTGATTGGCTGTCAAGGAATACTGATGTACTTTTAGCAACTCTTCCAGCTAAGGACCTGGGGGCAAATCTTATTCCTAAAAGTCTTTCCATGGAAAGCATTATGCATTTCCACAGCTTAGTCAGCAAGTACCGCACATCCACACCAGTATTTGTGTAAACTTGTCTAATCTGACACACATGGGCGTTATGCATAACACCAACACGTAAAGCAGACTTTCAGTTCGCAGCTTTGTTCACAAGGAATCACGATCAACAGGGTCTTTGAGTCCCTTCCAGCAGGTCACAAGCTGAAGTTTACTGAAGAATCAGAAACATGTCTCAAGCTTATCCTACAAATTCAGAAATTGCAATGGAATTTCAGTACACATTTAAAAAAAAATTGTTCTTTCATCTCAATTGAAAATAATATTCAACCACATGTTTCCACCTAGGAAAGAATACCAGGAAACCTGCTAGATACTACGTTAGTTACTCCAGTGTCCCAGCTCTGACATTCAGTTCCACAGCCGGTGTAGCTATTTTTTTTTTTATTATTTGGAAAATCATCAGGGAAGAAGTGAATCACCTCTGCGTAAACAAGGTGAGGGAATTTTTCCATATGGTATTGAAAAGATAACCAGCGGGAAAATATAGCCCCGTTCATTACAGGTTCTCAATAAACTGCTCTTTATAGTGAAGTCCTGGCCACAAGGCCATTTGATTTCGTCAGGAATAAATGGATTGCTATATATAACAGCTTCATCTGTTGCTCTGAAGAGGTCTGCCTGTGGCTGCCCTGGAAGCAGACACAGTGAATGCCATCAGCAAATAGATGAAAATATCCCCTATGACAGCCTGAGAAGCAGGGCTCTGGAAAAATAATTTCGGGATGACAAGATTACTGCACAGGCCAGGTGCAGCCTTACCACTCTTTCAAAGGTTTTATGGAATAAAAAAATATTACTGTATACTTTATAATAAATGACACCTCTTCATATGCAATTATAAACACCTACAGTTGTCTGTAGTATTGCAGTAACCACGATGAAAATGTACTCCGAGTCACCGGTAACACAACTGCCCGAAGCCCTTAGGAATAACACGGTTGTATCTGTGTCCCAAACACAGCCCTTCTCACTAACGTTAGGAACACAAAAAGCACGCAATAAGCAGAATGGACAATTGTCCATCTGATTTCTGTGACTGAACACTAAGTTTAAGATCTGTAAGGAATACCAAAGGCATCACTACATGAAAATAAACGTTACTAATGACTCCGGCTAAGTACTGCATTTAAACCCAAACAGAAATTGTGGTGATTGTATTAAGACTGAAGTATGCACTTCAATGCTTCCATGAACTGGAGACCACCAACTTGGTTGTCCAACTCATCTGCTGTCCCATATTCAATATTCTATACAATATGCTGTGCTATTTGGACTCAGAGATGTGAAATCACAATTCTTGGAGATGATCAAAACCCCACTGGATGCACTTCTGGTCTACTCCAGCTGATACTGCTTCGCGCACAGCGGTTGGACCAGACAATCTACAGAGGTCCTATTACACCTCAGTTATTCGGTGATCCTGTAGAGTTACAGATTTGGGTAAAGTCAGGGGAATGAGCCTTTATCCCCTTCAAATATTGGCGTTAGAGTGAAGGGCTTTTTTTCACAAATAAAAACAGAAACAAAGAAAACCACTACGGCCACTCTGCCCCATTATAAGCACGTACACAATTACACATTTCATCTTCATGTGCAAAATACGAAGTGGTTTGATTTTGGCATTGTTAGCATTATTTGCTAGGGTTTTTTCATTGTTAAAATATCCCATGCATTTTTATATCAGAACTGCCAAGCCTTCTATACCACTATAAAAGATATACCTATATATGAGCACCGGACACTGAAGAGACCAATAAAAGTGAAGACTTTTTTTCAGTGTATAAAACTCTTCATTATTTACTTACGATAATCTGCAGTCACATGCATGCAAGACACTATTCTTGAGAAAATCCTTCTTTGTTCATGTTTCAGGCAATCTCTACTTTTCATGCGTGTTTGAAAGAGTAGCGATTACCCAGTTTTCTATTGCAATCAGTAAGTAAACGGAGTGCAAACACAATTACATATCTCTAAAAAAAGTCTTAAATAGATTGGAGGGAGAGGAGCATTAAACATCTTTTGCAACGGGCAACTTCTGAATATATACATGAAAAAACCAGCCAATATTCCACTTTCTTCTCTCCTACATTATCTTCAAAAGAAAGGTCTGGCTCAGGTTGAGAGCTTGCTCGGAGAAAGCCTTTGACGCGACTGCGCTACCAAAGTCCCTGATGCAGATGCATCTGTGAAGCCTTTCACAGTTTTGAACAAACACTTTGCCAGACAAGATGACAAATCTCACTTCAGACATTTACAACATTAAGGTGTTAACATGATCCAAAGGGCATCGTAGCACTTTTTCTCCTATTTCTTCCAACTCCTGATGAGCAGGATTGGGCAGCCAAAGAGGCAGAAAGGCACTTCTGACCTCGTGCTGCCCTGATCTCTTCACCTCTTACCACGTCCGCGTCAGTTACACAACACGAGTGCATCAGTCACCTATACCCATCACACCTATTACTCGGGATGTTGTCACCTCCTGTCTGTGCCAATGGCAAGCCTGAAACTTCAGTGGCTGTGCATGGTCCACACTAGCAACGCAATTCTAGAGCAATGTCCCAATATGGTGATATTCTACATTCTAAGTTTAATATTAAAGCCAAAACCTCTAAACCCTAATAGAAATCTCAGAAAATATGGATTTTTCAAACCTCTGAAATTTTTCACACTATTGTTCCGAGTCAGACCGTAGTTCCAAGACTCCACTATGTCCTCTTAGATCCGAATGACACTGCCGAGCCAATCTAACTGCAGGCTACTCCTGAAAGGAGTGGTTACTTCAAGGGCTGAGTTGGCAGGGAACAATGAGAAATAAAAAATAATTCAAAAAACTGAGAGCAAACAGCTGGAGGAGGGAGGTGAGCCTGCTGTTCTGGCAGTAAACCGTTACTAGATTGGCATCACTGTACTGTAGACCATATCGTGTCTTATAGGCATGATGTCATCTCCACCCTTGCCTACACGTCTTCAATCAGGCCTTGCAATTCCAGGACTGAGAATATAAATAGGGATTATAGAACTATGCATCTACCTCTTAAAACAAATTTTCCGGAAAGTATTTTCCGACCAATTATTTAATCCTGGATGGATGTTTTATTTTGTCAAATGCTCCCCAAGCACTTTATTTCAACATCCACATACACTAGCAAAGATTCATCACAGGTTAATTTAAGGCAAGCAAATCAGTTGGAGATGTGTAATTGTGACAATAATTATGAGCTAAACTGCAGTTGATCTATCAAGCTCATAGTGATAGATAATCCATGCCTGAGTCCATTAACACAATAACTGAACGATGCCCCAAGGCCTAGGGTATAGAAGATACAATTGAATCTTTCCAATGATCCTTTCTGCCCTCAAATACCAAGAAAGAGCCCCAGAGAAAATATAATCTCCAATCCACACTGCCTGCCTGGTGACTTCATGACCTTAGAGAGGGAGGAGGGAAGTTTTGTTGAATACAGAACTGTCACAGCTCACATTCCCTGCCGATTAATGCAGCCATCTTGGCCATGAGCAAGGCTCCACCATCAGCTGCCCTGCAGAGCTGGCTTTGCCGGTCACGCTGCTACCTAGAGAGAGCTGTCAGGGGAACGTGAGGTACCAGCCGGAAGGCACTGCCTCTGCTGCCACCCTGCCTGTCAGGTTTTTCAGAAGATAAAAGCTAGAAAATAATAATTAAAAAAACCCTCAAATTTTGGTCATTAAGGCAATGCTAAAACAGCACTTGCTCACCTGCCACTTGGGTGAAACCACTATTGGTGTGTGGAAAGGTCCAGCCATGGACAATCTGGCACCACTTCTTCATTTTCAAATCCTCCAAGCAGGTGGTAACCTACTCAGTCCGACTCCTCTACTCCATTTGGTTTGTAGTGCACCTCAGCCGATCATTTCTATTACCCGTAACATCCTCGCCACATCCATCCCCTTGGCATCTTTGGGCTCCTCATTCCCCCTTATTTCTTACCAGCAGCATTGATTTCTACTAAAGACATTTGCAAAAACATCTACGGCCGTGATCTGCCAACACTTTTCAGCTGTCTGCAGATAAGCCTCGCTGCCCCTTCCATCGCAGTCTGTGGATGTCCCAACACTTACAGCAATGTTTATTAAAAGTGATCCCTCTTTGTTATTACAACCACAGAATGGCTGAAGCGGGACAGGGCCACTGCGGACGTGCAGTCCAACGCCCTGGTCAGAGCAGGGTCAGCTGGAGAAGGAGCTCAGGGCTGTGTCCACTTGGGTTTTGAGGAACTGCAGGGATGGAGCCTCCACAGGCTCTCCGGGCAACGTCTCCCAGCGTTTGACCACCCAAGTAACAATGGCAACACAGAACTGTGTTGCAGTAGTCAGAAAGCTAACTTCACAGTGAGGAGGGATGGTATGCACTGATGGCAGAGTTATTAAACAGCAGTAGGTGGACATGCTTGTTAAAAATGTTATTCCAAGCCCTGATGGACTCCAAATACTCCGCATGCACTGTATTGCTTTTTATGTGCCAACGCATTTCATCCTGCAAATAGTTCAGCATATTTTAGCTTTAAGCCTCTGAAGTCTCACTGAAATAAAAACTATACATGAAGCATTTCCAGGAGCTAATTATCTTCCTACTTATCTTCTTCTCGTCAGCTTCATTCCTAAATTACTTCTCATTCCTACTGAAGTCTTTACATACTACAGAAAAGCATAATACAGAACAAGACTGAAGTACCTCCAGCCTTTTTACCCAAACTATGGTTTTTTGTTACCCTTCTGAATAGTAGATATTAACCAGTTTATATTTTCAGTTCTGAATTTAGAAGGCTGGAAAGAATATATATATATTTAGTTTCACCTTTGCTGCTGCTCATCCATATGCTGAGGCATATTGCTATTTGCCAGGAGGTAAAAGCAAAGATGAAATTAAGCAGGAGATAAGGAAGAGATAACAGACTGTGAAGTGCACCGGCCAAAAAACCATTTATAGCACACTTTTTTACTCTGAGATAACTTTTTTCAGATGACTCTTCTCAATTTCATTCCGAGGGCTACATATCAATAACCACTTGTAATATGAAGTGATCTACAAAACACGAGGCGTATGCAGAAAACTAATTTCTAGATCTTGACTTTTGCAAGGACTGCATAAGAAGTTGGAAAAAATTGTACTTGTGAAACAGATTAAGACTAGTTAAAAGCAAAAAAGGTTGACTACAACTTAAAGCTAATCTCAAATAATGTAACTATTAGGAAATGTCAGCCCTTTAGATGTGCTTAATTTATTCTTTGCCTAATCATATATTTTGAGATTTCTGTGCTATAAAAGTGTTGTCCCGTGCACCCAGAAATTATATTGCAAATTATCTCTCTTTCAAAATTTCATTTCCAAACATCAGATTCAACTTGTAAAAGTTACATAAATTCAGAAAAAAAAATATCCCTAAACAGAAAGCGAGTTAACATTTCCTGGCTGCATAGCGCGTGCCTTTGGAACCTCCCGGCTGCTCTGCGCACAGGCACTGAAGTGTTTCTGCTTCACGTGCCGTAAAGCACCTGGGTGCTGCTGGATTGGTCAAAGTCAGTCTAGAGCCGGACATGTGTCAGCTTTTCTCTCTCACCCTGCAATACTCAAAACGTGTCCTGCGCAAGGCAAAGCATCCAAAGAACAAACCCTATGAAAAGCAGGATCACTGTAATCAGAAAGTCATAGTACATGCAAAGATGAAAATTTAAGGACAGACCGACAGTCTTAATTCTAACTTTAATTCTCAATGTCTTGACTTCATATCCCTTCCTTCTTTTCAAATGAGTGGGTTTGTTTCCCTTAATTTTGGTTTCCTCAATTTTCTTGCTAAAAAACCCCACAGACCCGTTCTTCTATGACAAACGTTCTATGATTCTACGACATGATGGGTAATCACCACACCAGAGAAAATCTAATTTTAGTTGTGGATGGAAAGCAATGTGAAGACCACACAAGCAGGCGCGCGGGATGTACTTGGGCACATTTCTGTGCCACAAAATTTCAAAATTTCAAACTCCGCTGTAGACTCCAGCTGTGTGGCATTGGAACTCAAGTCGACAGAGCCTGCACTTCAGGTAAGTGAATAAAGCAATAAGGCTCCTACAGGATTCAAAGATGCAAACAACTATTTGCAGGTTTGGCTGGAACCTGAGCCTCTAAAGCAGAAGCATTTTTGTTTTCCCTGCTCGCTCTTTCCCTCAGTTTTCTGAAGGAAAAAAAAAAATGTATCTAAGTCAGGGAAAGAAAAAATCCTTCCACCAAAATATTTCCGTTCATTCGGGTAATGTTTATTCACAGGTAATCAGTGATGTTTAGTAGCGAAAATGAAGGCATTTATGGGTTTTCTAGGCATTGAAATTTTCTAGGAAAGGCGAGTCTGTGTACAATTACAGCGGAACAGGCCCATCATCCTCAGCAGGGCCAGCGGCAGCGCTTGGCTCTCCCAGGGCAGCCAGCCTGGCCTTCCCAATGCAGGTTTTTTCTGCCAATGCCCAAAGCACACATCGCGATTCGGCTGCACAGCGTGAACCTGCGCACGTCTGCCTGCACCGATTCCAAGAATGTTTTTCATCCTTTACTCTTTCATATTAACAGATCTTAAGGATTAAATTCAGGAAGAAAGATGGTACATTTGCATACAAATAAGCAGTATTATAATACAGTAGCTTTATTTGCTGCCTCCTCTACGTAATGCAGACTCTATTTTTATTTCTGCAGCAGATTATCTGTGTCGGTCAAGTAAGGAGATTCACTGAAGGTCTTCCCAGGTGCCTGCCTAACCAATCCTATCCACTGGACATTTGATATTTTAGCTCTGCTGGTTGCTTGGGTCTTTTTAAGTAAGAAATGACACTGGTAATGAAGTGAGACAAAATCTGACTTGCCAATGTATAGATTACAGATTATGAGAAAGGGTTAATAATCAGAAAATGAAATATTTACTAACATGTTTTGTTTCAGCAGGCACTAACTCTGGTTAGTATTTCAAGTTTTGTCTATAACAACAGAACTACTGGGTGGGGAGAGAATATCTGTATCTGTATCTCTCTCTCTTTCTACCTTCAAGTTCTTTCTACCTTCAAATTTCAAGTTCGGACCTTCCTGGAAGTGCAGAAATACCAGCTACCGTTCTTATATGTTGTAAGCCTTTCCAAGAAAACCAAAGATTCAAGCAGTTACACGTAACACCGTATACACCAACATCAGCAGGTGCAACACTTGCACAAGATACAGAGCTCATAGGTAAGTTTAGATATAAATGCAATTTAAACCAGGTCACTAAAATGCTGAAAATCTCACTTTAAATCATTCCTGCATCCCAAGCGATCTCAGTGCAAGACTCTGATACCCTGTAAAAGCTCCCTGAGATCTCAGGCATCATGCAAAAATTTTGCCTGTGTAAGGATTAATGGCCATGTGATCTTCCCCCACTCTTCCTAAATTATCAGGAACTGTTGACTTTTGCTCTGTAGCAGAAAATTCCTTTAAGAACTGTACAGCAAAGGGACAGCCACGTCCCAGTGCACCCGAGGGACCAGTGATGCAATCTGGCCTTAAGAAAGATGGCCCCTTTCTTTCAAAACAACCTCTTTAAGGGAAAAAATACATCGCATGGAAAGGCTTTCGTTTTGTCCTCTGGCTATAAACGCGTTCCCCCCTGAACGTAAAGAAAACAGATTTCTCTGGTTTTTAATTAATCAGCCTCAGCTGAACTGGACACAATACTATTATTCACAGTCACAGCTTTCTGATCACTAACGAGCATCACAGAAGACAAGCAGTGCATGTATTTTAACAATGTATTTCTGAGCTTAGAAGAAAGCCAAACACGTGAAATTGAACTCTGAACTTTTGGAGAGTTTCTCTCTCTAATGCCAAGCTGTGTTGCTCCCTATCCTTACATCATTTTTGTAAATTCACCTAAATGAATTGCATACATTCTGATCACGAATTCCATCTTAATGAGGGCTTACACTGGGAATATAGAGCTGAAGAATTAACTCCCTCTTAAATTTAACTTTTGTTTCAGTGAGTTCATATGATAACAGTTTCTTGATTAAAGCCTTCAGCAGTCTGCAAGGTCTTATGCTAAGTACCAAACTCAAGAGCTCTCTTACTTGTCTTAAGGTTTGGGATAAATAGGGAATGGAACTTATTATTTCTGCCACTACTTATCATAGTACTTTAAGGCTTCAGCCAAGACAGAGACCCCACAAATTTTGTGCAAATACTCTATAATAAAGAGTCCCAGAAGTTTAAAATCTATGGATGAACAAAAGGGTGCTAAAAGGGAATTGGAAATATTCACGTTTTGCAAAGGGAATATTGTCCCAGGAAAACCTAAATGGGAAAAGGATTAAATGATTGGCCAAAACAGTCACTTAGAAAGGACTGAACAGTTGGAGCAGTCACTAAATCACCATCTCTTGCTTGATGAAAGGCTCTCCTCCTCCTCCCTTGCGAGCTTTTATAGATAACACTGAGCAACATCAGAGGTCCTGAGAGCTTGTGGTCACCCACCACATGGAGAGGACATTTCTTGACCATAAAGCAGCAAGCTGTCAAAATGACTAAAAACCCCAAACTTTCTATCAACACAGAAATCTATCTGCAAATGAAAGCAGAAACAGCTCTGCAAGGAAATGACCGAGAAAATGCCTCATTTAACCACAAAAGAAAGACTAAGCTCGAGACTGCAGAAAGCAAAGCCTCTCCGTTACCTCTATAAGCCAAACCTGCTCAGCTGAGCCAACACCGAAGACGCAGCTCAGATGACAGTCTCTAAATCCACAGGACTTTACTCTGAACCTTATATTTACTAGAGCCATAAAATAACCAAGACCTAACATGTTTATTCTTTTGGTTTTAGAAGAACTCTCCTCAACTGCTCAGCCAGCTATTTTGCTGCTGTGTTTCAGAAACAATGCCAGTGGCCCCAAGACAGCCCTAACAAATAGAAGCCTCATCTATGCTATGCTTACACAGGTTTAAATTAACAATTTTACTATCTCCCTTGGCAATTTAGTTTATTGGTTAAGTGCTCTTGCATTTCCAATGCATACACCCTTAAAGTTCATTTTTCTAGGCTGCAGCAATATAGGTTTATTGCTTCTTTTACCCTGAACAGCCAGAGCCAGCAAGACTCCAACCTGTACAGAACCGCTTTCCACGCAGAGCCTTCCTTCGGTTTCTTTCTTACTTTTCTCTGTAAAGTAAACGATGGGTTTGTGTTTCTCCTTTCCTCTTCAAATTCAGGACTTAACACAGTCTACGTTAAAACCCAATCACTGCCACATAAAACCAGCACGATGAGTGTAGCAGATTAATCTTTATAGCCTACAAGACTGAAGCACCCACATACTGCTGAGCATGACCCAAAGAGAAAAACGACGAAGAGCTCACGTACGCAGTTCTCCTAATAAGTAAAACTGACAGCAACCTCAGGAAGGGAAAAAATGGCACCAATTCCTCCACAGAAGTAGTTTTGTGTGGGCTCAACCAGCTCAGTCGACCTTTCCTGGAGCTGCTAAGCACTGCATCACAGTATCACCATATTACAAGGCTGGAAAAGACCTTTGAGATCATCGAGTCCAGCCTATGACCCAACACCTACACCTACTCATCATCTAAACCCTGGCACTAAGTGCCTCATTCAGTCTCCTCTTAAACACCCCCAGGGGCGGTGACTCCACCACCTCCCCGGGCAGCGCATTCCAATGGCCAATCACCCTTTCAGTGAAAAGGATGCAAAGGAGCTAATGAGAGCACAACTGCCTCCTCGTCCCTTAAGATCATCTTAGCTTTAACATCCAAGATGAGCATTAGGAAACTACTTCAGTCACTAAGAGAATGTTCAATGAGCTAACACAAATTATCTAATATTTGCTGAAAGCTAAGAGCACGCACACAGAAAATGATTGTAAATTGGAGTGGTGCACAGCAACTCAGCCCCAGTTTGCGCAAACGCTTGCCGTGTTGCAGCATGTACGGAACACAGCTCCAGTAACTGGTTCGAGGAAAGAGATAACTGCAAGTCTCTTCAAAATTAGGTCAACTGTGGGATTAAAGCCTCTTATTTTCTGTTACCAGTGCAAGTCCAGCCCTTTAACACCTACTCAGATTGCTTCTTCTTCATTAGCCTGTATTGACATTTCTGTTACTTCAGTTTCTCTCAATATAATAGAGTAGAAACACAATTATTTTCTTATTTTTCAGCACCTTTCAGTTTGATATGTGAAATGAGCACAGTTCTTTATAGCTGCAAATCTCCTGACATATATTTCGGCGCTTATGTGCTACAACTCTAATAAACATCTTTTAAGTCTTGTTAACAAACACCTTACTGGGGATTTAAACATTAATTTTTAAATAATTCACCAGGAAGCCTACAATATTGTAAGCAACTGGTAGTGACTTCAGGACTTAACATGGGTTGGCACTTCTGTCTAGACTTTTTGAGGTGTTTTTGCTTTTGAGCACCTACTATTACCACAAGTGATAACTCCAAGCTGGTTTTGGAAGGTCCTTGAGTAAATGCAAGCAGAGCAGTTATTCCGTAGTACGAAAGGGAAGAAACCTCACTACGTGGTTGTGTAATTAAAGACTTGCTCCTGACGCCTGTGCATAAAGCAGAAAACTCATGTCACACAGTCAAATTTAATTCAGGAATTCTGTGACATTCGTGCGCTCAATATTTCATCTGCCATAGTGTTCTTTCACAATCTTTTTCAAATGGATCGTACCCACTCATTTCAACACTAGAACAGGTGCAATATGCCAAGCAACAGCCTAGTACAATCCCATTTTAAATAAAACTAAAGCATTTCATGAGTGAGAAGACAGCCTACCAGCACAGATGCTTTCAACTTCAATACACCAAACCATTTAGGCACTGAACTCTTCTCTCAGTTGGAATAAAAGATATCAAGACATGAAAAAGAAGCTCATTCCAGAGCTACTTCTTCAGTCGTACTAAAATTAGTGACATTTGCCATCTGTCATTAATACGCTGTGCACAATCAAAGATCTTATAATAATATAGCAACCATGTATTACTAGCTCATCTTCCTGAAGAAAACATAAAAGACAATTATTACATAGAATTACTTTTAAAGATGTGCAACTTTTCACAAATGCATTCTTTATTTTGAAGCTAAACCCCTAACTGATTCTATTGTATTCAGAAGAGAATTTTTCACCATTTTCAGTGGCCTCAAGATTTGACACCAAAATTTATGGTTCACCCTTAAGGCTCCCTGAGAGCTGAAAAACTTCGTGTGCTGCTGAAGCAAATTCTTGTGCCTTCCTTGGGCACTGCATGCCAAGAAAAGTAGGAAAAATAAAGCAATTCTTTCTCTTATCTGCGGTAATCGTCACCACTATATTGCGCAGAAGTGGCCCAAAAAGAGACATGCAGACAGTTAGGCTGATTAAGAGAAGCTTTCAATCCAAGTGGCTTCACTGACACTGCTCCAGTTTTTCTGAGAGCCAGACCTGTGTCTCTTTCTGAGCGCCTGCAGGAGCTGGGACCGTCCCGAGCCGCACTCTCGGCCCAGCACTCAACTCGATTGCCACTCTTTTACCTGAATAGGAACCAGTGGAGACAAGCTCTGAAGTCTCATCCCAATGCTAGAGAAAGAAAAAAGAACCACAACCAATCCATAAGAAATAGTAATTGCACAGAAATGCTGTCAAGTGAACATTTCAAAATTAATAACTTATTTTACATTATTAAAATGCATAGTAGTGCTGTTCTCCTCCAGGCAGAATACAAATCAGGCTTAAGTAGGATGAGCAAAAACTAAATAGATTTTCACTGAGCTCCTCAAAAAAATGAGTTCATTGCTTAAGTTGAATTATTTATTTTCTTCCTTTGGAAAGTGCCCTAAAACCTAAAAATATCACAGGTGACAATCTCTGTACCTGTGCTAAGCTCTAAAAAACAGGTAACGTACAAAACAAGCCAACCAACCAACTCGCACAGTTTATACTTCCAAGAACAGCCATTATGCAGACAAGTTTTTTCTTTTTCTTAATCCAACCTGAATGCATTAATTTTCTAGGAACTTAGGATAACCTAAGTGATTTTCACACTGTATGTTTAAAAGGTACAGCTCAGCTGCATTGCACTTGTATTTTTCTTCTCTCCGCAGTCCCTACACAAGCCAAAAAATGGCAGCATGTGCAGAGACGGCTTCTCGTGTAAAGAACTGATTTGGGGCACTTTTGGTAGCAATTCAGCAATTGCATTAAATGCTACTTCAATTTCCCTTTCCTCAAAGGGGAAATAATTGATTTGGTGAAATTTCTGCGGTCTTTCATTAGAACGATGACAGACACTCAAAATGAAATCTGACAGTACCAGAAAGACAATACTGGTAGAGGCGCATCTGGTTATCTTAGCACACAGCTACGAGCAGATCGCCTTCGGGTCCCATTAACTCCTAAAAATTAATCTGTCTCAAGCAGCCCTCTGCATTTCTCCTGACAGCTACATGTGAGAGGGTTAGTGTTCCAGTAGTACTTTGAAGCAATTTACAGATTATTGATAATGCTGCTACTGGATATTTACTTAGAGGTAAGAAAAAATATTGCAAGGGTTTATAATCCTCATTTACTCAATGAAACAAACTTGCAGCATCTGAGGCAAAAGGAATGTACTTTTTTCAACTACAAGAGAAGATTTTTATCTGATTTGAGTTGTGTGACTGTTTTGTAAGTCATTGAAATCTGCACTGACCTTACCGTTTGTGACCTACTGGTGGCCAGACTAGATGATGCACTGGTCCACTGGTTCCTTGGACTCTTACATATTTTATGAGTTTCATTCTTCTAAGTCATAAAGTAGACTCACACGAGGGTGAAAAGAACTTCTCATCATTGTTCGCACTGACATGCCAACAGCTGGAAATAAACACTAGTGCCAGATTAATTTTGTTTTGACGTAGATTAAATAATCTGCAAAATAAATTTACATTCTCTCTCTAGGAATCATAGAATCATCCAGTTGGAAAAGACCTCTGAGATCACCGAGTCCAGCCGTCCCTGTCCCCTTACTAAACCCTGTCCCTAAGAAACTCATCCGCCCCTCTTTTAAACTCCTCCAGGGATGGCGACTCCACCCCCTCCCTGGGCAGCTGTGGCAGTGCCTGACCACCCTTTCAGGGAAGAAATTCTTCCTCATGTCCAGTCTGAACCTGCCCTGGTGCAACTTGTGGCCATTTCCTCTCGTCCTATCGCTGTCGCTTGTGAGAAGAGACCAGCCCCCACAAGAGATCACATAAGTCAATTGACTTCTGTAGCTTTCAATCTTTCATTTTAATTTTCAAATAAGATTGTTCAAATAATTTCTCTAATGTTTGCAAAAAAACCCCCAGAGTTGCTGATTTGGTTGTTTCCTAGTGGACTCCTAGAAGAGACCTTTCAAAAGCAATGTCCTACCAGCAGTGACAGAACCGAACAGCACTGGCCACTACAGATCTTCCAAGAAAATTAAAATCACCTAATGTTAAAATAAACCTGTTATGACCAAACAGCTTGATCTCCTAACGAGAAGTTATTGCAGCTTCACATCATCAACAAAAAAACCCCCACACCAAAAAACCCCCACCTCCAAACCAACTAAATAAACAAAACCTTATGAAACAACTGAGCAGAGGCTTCCAAAGCCATGGAAAATGTGACTACCAAAAGACAACTCAGATGAAAAACAAGCTACTTTTCTCTTATGAAACGAAGAAAGTAAAGCACTATAAATAGGTTATAACAAAAATAGCTTCTGCCTATAAAAAGAAGCCTCCAGTCCTTGCCACGAGCAGATCTGTTTACTCACTCCCAAAAATTCCTGGAAGACATCTGCCGAAAAGAAAGGCTGCTCCCTGCTCTGGTGTGAACATCACCTCAACACCATCAAATGGGAGGAGGGACAAGGAGAAAGGGGGTGATATTTTCTTTCTAATATTATTATTAATATATTAATATATAATACATCATTAATAATATATATTATATATTATTTTAATACTCTTTCTTAATGTTATTACGGTGAGAACTTCTGCTTTGATCTCCTTTCTTCCTCTGCTCTGTTCTCCCATCGTTTCTTCCACCACAACTGCACACCCTGCGACCGCAGGGCAGTCAGAGCCGGCGTCCTGTGCTGCCCCCGCCAAGCCAAAGCATTCAGCTACGCGGGGCTCGCTACCAGATTTCCAAAGTGAAGTTCCTGCTGTTAACAGCGTCTGCTAATGGACACGATTTTATCACCATTTTTCCCCCCAAGTAAACAACATTTCCCTATCTAACAAGATTTCCCAGCAACATTTCATTTTCCACTGACTGAAGCAATCCAATCCCAACTGACGGGTTTCGCTTGCAGTGAACTTCTTGAATCTCCTCCATTTGTGAAACAACACAAAATCCACAACTGAATGGTTTCCTTTTTATAAACTGTAGACTGCGTCTTTTCCCACAAATGCTGAAATTCGAATAGACCAACTAAATAGTAAACAAGTTCTTGCTTAACCCAATGGAAAGGTAAATTTCCTTCTATTGATTTGTTCAAATATTTAGCATTTCAGCTTCCACAGTATTTTTCTTTCAAACAGATCTACAAAGGTAAAAATCTGGTTTCTCAGACAGCAAAAGCAATCTCCGTCCCATAAGCTTAAATATTCTTTCTTATTAAAGTCTTATTTCAAGTTGCTCCATAGAAATCAAATTTATCTTGTAGCATGCAGCAAGACAGACTGACAGCCAGCTGAATTACAGATGGATTTGCATGCATCAGTTACAGTGATATGGCAAGAAAGTATAAGAAGCAAAATCCAGCACCTTGAAAAACAATAACTTTTGTATCAAAGCAAAGATGCAGTCGAAATTTTATTAAGCTTTGCAGTCACAGAAGACTCAAGTGTTACGTAAATCCCCGATACAGAGAATGAGATACAATATATTTGATTACTAATGCATCACATACTGCAGAACTAAGATAGCATTTCATATCAGGTTTGGGGGTTTTGATTTGTTTTATTTTTAAATTGAGAAAAATAGACCTATGGCAACTCAGAAAAAAAAAAAGAAATATTAAAATTTAGATCTAGCCACTGGGAAACAATTTGAAGGTTTGAACACTTTCAGAAAAAGAGAAAAATAATAATAAAAAAAGGAATGTATCAGTTTAGGAAACCAGCATCACAAAGAGTCATTAACTCTCATTAAGTGATTTGAGAAAAACGATGAAAAATTCAGCTTCATTCTCAGCTAAGCTATCTATTCCAAGCAACACAAACTGCAGAAGATAAAGGGAAATCACAGGGAAACTGGAACTGGAGCACAAACTCATCCAAGTAAACCAATTAAGACTAAAGGTCCAAAGCTATAACAACACTTCGCACTTAGGTAGCATTTTCACATCCAAAACACTGTGAAAACATCAACTAACTAAAATCAAAAGATACTGAGCTGTTAAAAGAAAAATTGTGATTCAGCTCAAGCCACACCGATAATTATAAATGCAAGTCACAGAATGAAGTTCAAAGAAACAGGCATGAAGTTTTCTTCAACTGGAAGTTACTTCCCTCTCTCCCAAGCCAAACCTCACTGCAAATTCAGAAAGGTCAGCCTGTGCATCTCCTGGATCACACAGCCCACTCCGTCTCCCTGAGAGTAGGTTTTTCTTCTACAGTCTTTTCCAGAGTACTTTATCTTGTCTAACTTTCCACGCCTGCAATGATTCTGTCCCTCAGTAAACCTTCAATCATTTTTTTTTTCATATCCCTTATCAAAAGCAAATAACGTTCTCCCCAGCCTGCAGCTCAGATTGAAGGTTTGATTTAAAAATAGTATTTCTTTCTAAAGTGAGTCATCTTAAATGCCACTGCTTTACATTTTAGTATCAATGCCATCATTATTTTAGATATAGCACTGATGCTGATGGTTTTACACATGAAGCCCTGCCAAATAATCCAATTTGAATCACAATCTTTCATTAATTTTGCACTTCTTTTAAAAAATAATGTCTTGGACAAAAGCCCGTAGATCTCACCCAAGAATAGTGAGTGTCCCAGTGAGTCAGAAACAGCAAATACCTACTCAGTGCCAGTAACGAGACCCTACCACGGTCGTTTCTGGGTACAGCCCTCCATAATAAGACAGGTTTGATCAACAGTGCTATGCGAAAATCTGTTTTACAGCTAAAGGAGATAGAGCCCCAAATTCACACTGTGGGCAGACGCTTTCCTTCTGTCCTCACTGAAACGTAACAGTTATTTATTTGGTTGGAAAGCTCATTTTAATACCTGAAGGTGAATGTTTCTTTTTACAAGTGTCAACTACGTTGGCTGGGCCGTTTACATTATGTAAATGAGAATAAGATATTCCTTTTTATAATTAAAAGACTTTTTTTTTTTTGCAGAACCACAGAATGGTTGAGGTTGGAAAGGATCTCTGGACATTACCCAGTTCAAACCTCTGCTTAAGCAGAGCCACCCAGATCAGGACCGTGTCAAGACAGCTTTTGAGTATTTCCAAGGATGGAAATTCCACAGCCTCTCCAGGCAACCCAGTGCTCGGTCACCTTCATAGTGAAAAAGTCTTTCCTGATGTTCAGATGAGACCTCCTCCATTTCCCATTCTCCTGTCAGGGGGTGCCACTCACCTCTACTCAGAAAAAAAAGAAAAACTGGAATTTATGAGGACTTAAGCGACAATGAAAACAAGTGTCTTTGACATTTTAAAGAAAATTTAAGTAACAAATAAGGCTGCAAGGACCTCATTCATGCTAATGTCTGTGTTCCCTTGCTATATTTCTTTTTCCATTTCCCAATACAATGACTCATTTACAGATTCCAGCCCTTTAACTACTACTGTGTGCTGGGTTTGTTTGTTCTGTCCAAATCTGTGTCTTACAGGAATTTTATTCCTTTGTACTCCGCATTGTAAGTGCCCGTGTCCTTCACCTACTCTTTGCATTTTGGTATCTCCTCAAGGGAACGTGCTCAGAAAGTTGCTTCATTTCCATATATTTATTTTTTAACATCTTCCTCACTAAAACTTTAAAAAATGTTCACCATTTTCAAAGTGGACAAATACTACTGAATTAAGTCACCTGCTGGAATCAGAGTAAAGCAGCCTTATCATGAAACACAAGTACATATGTCCTCATGCCACTGCGTGTAGTGTGGGAGGTGGAAACCTCTAATTAGCCAGGGAGGTGGATACCTCTAATTAGACCCACAAGTCTCTCCCTCAGCACATGAGAAAGGCAGTCACAAAGATTCATTGCCCAAAACCAGATCAGTACTTCAGCACTACTCTGGAGGAAGATTAGCAAAGGAATATGTATCTATTCCGTGGTCAAGAGAGAAAAATCAAGTTTATTGCCTACATAAACACATTGTTAAATGCTTACATTTGATAAATAAAAATACACTTTTGTCATGAGAAATAAAACAAAGATGATGATAATTGATTGCACTAAAACTTTAAATATCTAAAGGCTCTAGATGCCCAAAAGAAGGATCTCCCAGCATTTCACACTGATTTCCATTAACTTGGTAAGCAAGCAGCTGCTCTGAATTGCCAGCCCTGTAACAAAAAACCATCGACCTTCTAGCCAACAGCTAAGTAACTCGAGTTTATCTTTGAGGCTTAATACAGTTTAAAAAGACTTCTCCAAACTGCATATTATGGGCTTCCTGGGCACAGAGACAAACCTCTTCACCACAAAATCCAGCCAGAACTCAGGTCCCAGGGAGGGCTTATTCTGGAGGAACAAGCACGACCCACAGCTGGCGCTGTGCCTGCTTTTGTGCTCCACTTCTCCAACTCCCCTACCTGGAAAAGTACCCTTTCTGGCATTATTAGCTTCTTTGCAGACCCTTCGAGCATGAGCAAAGGTACAAGGGTGACAGCAGCTCTGCTGCCTGCCCACTCCTTGTGTGACTCGCCCCCCAGCAGCGAGTGGGTCAGGGAGACCCCAGAGTGGGGCTTGGGCTCCAGAGGGGACACAGCACACTGCACACCTTCAGGACTTGTAGAAAAAAAATAAGATATTTAGGGCATGCTTCTCACAAGGCGCGTGAAGACGTGGTCCCAGCCAGTGGCTCTCTGCAGTAATCTCGTCAAACCAAGCTCCCTTTTCTCCCCTGAGCAAACAGATCTTACTTTCATGTCCCATCTGTACACAGAACGCTCCAGGTTTGCCAGTGTGATTTTGACAGACTGAGTGACAAAGCTTTTGAAGCCGTTCAACGGCTTTTATCTGCGTGTGTGCATGCTGAACGCAGCCATCCTTCACTCTAAAAAAGAACAAACACGTATCATCCTTCATCACCACTGTTTTGACAAATACTGCACGGACAAAGAAGCAGGAATTGTACTGGGAGTCCACGTCAGGTCCTCTATCCATCACCAGTTAAAAGGTCCCCCCCGAGGCCTTCTTTCAAAGAAACACATCAGCCCTAACTATAAAAAGAGGTAATTGTCATTATTATGTTGGCCACCACCCGCAGCTGTGAGGGGGTGGGGGAGAAAGGGGAAAGAGAAACCAGCGTTACACCACCGTATGAGGTTTTGTCTCTATTACATGTAGTTTGTGTTCCTCTAGTATTAAAATACACACAAGGCAATTTGAAAACACACTGCAAACAGGGAAAAGGGCAATACAAATGTACGGAGAGACTAGATTCCGTCTACGGGGCCTTGGGCAGCCGCGTCTGGTGGGAGGTGTCCCTGCCCACGGCAGGGGGTTGGAATTAGATGATTTTTAAGGTCCCTTCCAACCCAAACCATTCTATGACTCTATGCAACAGACTGCACTATTCAAATCTGAAAAATGAATTACTATAGAGGGATAGCATATTAAATCAGGAGCAGCATGGAGTAAATAGGTAACAAACGTCGCTGCTTTTTCCAGTGCAGAAAACAAAACATTATTGAAGAAAATAAGAAGGATGAATAGTCAAACAACAAAATAATGCACTTTTTCCACACAACCCATAAGTAAACTGTACAACTCACTATATAGGAGAGGTCAAAATTTCACACCGATGCAAAAAGCAGTTCGGCAAATCACAGAAGAAAGTTGTACGGACACGAAGTCCATGAACCTGGCCCAGCAAGCTCCTGAGCTGCAGACTCCTGGACGGAGAGTGAGGGTCTGTATCAGGAAAGCACAACTACGAGCTTACTGCTGCTTAAACTCTTCCCTATGTGTCGGCTGCTGGTCACGTCCAGACAGGACACCGTGCCATCGGAATATTTAATCTGTCACTCTATGGATGCTCTCAACCACTGTGGACCAAGCCTTTAATATGGAAAGCTTCATGTTGTCCTATCTCAAACTGGTGACACACAGCTACAAATTAGTTCTAAAAATTGTTAGTGCTACCTTTCCTCTCTCTCCGGTAAAGCCTGCTCTGCATTGTTTTCACTCCTTTTCTGAAAACGGCAATATTTGAAGTTTTAAATATCTCCTTTGTTCTCTTACATCAAAAAGTTCAATTGTATAGTTAATTTCAGGTCCCGGCAAGGGAGATTCTAAGAACACTGAGCACTCTATCTGTAACTAAGCCAATATAACAATGCAGGCAGCTTCACACATAGGTGCTTGCACAACCCATCTCAGCATGAGCCTCACCAGACCAACTGCCTCAAATCACAGTTCCAATGAACACCGAAGGCCTTGCAAGACCTCTTAGATTGTATTACTCCCCAAAAGCCCAACAGAAATCTCTGGCCTAAGTTAATCTGTCATTAAGCAATGGGAAACAAGTCGGTGTGCCAGAAAGCAGAACTGGGCCATTTCCAAAATATACATGGGCTTTGGAGCAGATGGAATTAAGATGAAGAGTCAGATCAGCAAGACGAAAAGATGCCAAGCACCAGCGAAGGCTGAAGAGTTTCAGTCCAAATGAAAAAGGAAACTACTAGGAACACAGGAAAAACAGAATTTATAAGTGCAATAATGACAGATAAAATGAAAAAAAACAAGCAAATATTCCATTTTCAAACAGCAACTTCTCAGAAAGCTCTGAAGCCTGGGGTGTTTTATAACCACCATAAACCCAGTACCATGGCAGCAGCTTTCACAAGTCTTGCAACGCAGCACCAGGGAAGAACAGAAAACCAGAAATGCTAAATGGTAGGTGCGTACAAGGGTGCAGAACAGACTATTCCTTTCATCATACTCCTTTTACCCGTAATCCTGCATATGAGGGCACAGCCCCCACCTGTGGGCCCATTCAAAGCTATAAAGAGGATGGGGCTCCATATGGCTATGACAAGTTCGGATTCACGAAGACAAGCGTGATGTCCAAGAGGGCTTTTACAGAGCCAGAGCTCTGCTTGAAGCAACAAAAATGGCTACTCGACATTCTTTTAGCTATTTCATTTAATGTATGCTTTAAATGACCTCGATGACTCAGAGGTCTCTTCCAACCTTATGATTCTATGACTCTAAATGAAAACAGTCACTCTGGTTTTAACTTACAATCACCAAACACGCATTAGTAAAGAGGAACAGAAATTTGCAATATCCAACTACTTTGTAAAGCTTCAGCCACGCTGTTTGTAACATCCCCTGGATATCTGTCACAAACCAGGCAGGTTATGACTCTCCAATTTATACAGGACTCTCTAGATGAGAATTCATAGCACCTTCCTAGTCCTCTGCACACTGCCTTTGGTTACACCTTTAAGACAGGGACAGCAAAGACTGCAACCTCTTCCAATCAGATGCCAATTGTACACATGCCCCTGATCCCAACGCGTAGGAGACAACACGAATCTCACACGGTGTGAATGCTGGGAGCATCCTGTGTAGGGATAGGAGTTGGACTCGATGATCCTTTTGGATCCGTTCCAACTTGGGTCACTCTACAATTCTACCAAAGGAACTGCCGCAGAATCGGCACTGAGGACGGCACCAGGAGCACTGGCAACGGGTGAGCACAAACCTGAAGGGTCGCAGAGAGCCACACATCAGAGTTCTTGCAACTGTGATCTTTTTGCACATTCCCTCTGCCCAGAATCTCTCTGATTACCCTCCAAGACTTCCAGGTTTCACAAGCACGCATTTCACATAAAAAGATTCAAAAGGAATGAAGGAAAAAACAACGCAACATTATTATTGTTTCTAACGCAAAAGGAAGTGACTACAAAGGGGGGGTGAAGAGACAAAAAACTACTGGAATGCTGCTTGAGAAAAACCAGCAGTGGAACTAAAGATGTATTTAATTTTTCTTATTATTTATTTACAGCATTTAAAAAAAAGTACCTAAATGGGCCAAGTGGAAAAAACAACTGCCAGTAAGAATCCCATGAAGTGACAGCTACAGAAAACAGAAACTAAACGCAGGTTCCCAGAAGGTGTAATAAAAGAGCTGCATAATGTTCACGGTGTGCTTGTTTTGAAATTTAGAGCTGGAAGCACGGGTAAAGCCTATAAAAAATGCCAAGTCACATGTTGGACTTTTCCTTTAACGTGTTTGGGCACAGTAGTTGGGAGATGACACACCTGGCAGCAACACAGTTCTTATTTAAATGATCTTACAACAAGTAGGGTCCATTAATGGACTAATCCCTTCGTGGGTGGTTTGCAAGAGTCTGTTGGCCTCGCTCTGCTGCCTGATTTTTTTAAAATTTATTTCTTTTTAATCTTGCCTGGCTATGTATTTTATCTGGCAGTTTTATGTAGAAATTTTGTTTTACTGTTTCACTTCTATTTTAATTCAGGACACACAGATGCCTCACAATAGGCAACTTAATAAATGAGCTAAAATAAATAAGGATGACATTAAAATGGTTTCATATCACACAAGAATAGAGTTGTTGCAATAAAGCATTTCAGGGATAAACTGCTGCTGGTACTGCTGGCAAAGTCGGAAGGGCCTCTTGTCAGTGTGATAATTTATTTTTTATCCTGATCGTGGATAGGTAAATTTCATTACTCCAGGAGATTATTCTGGAAAGGCTTTGCACCTTTTTTTCGCTTTAGCTCCATCAGTTTTATCGAAAGATGACTATAAGCCACCAGGTAATTATTACTGCAAAAATATCTTGTAATGGACAAGAGGATGCCTAGACACTTTTTCTGTAAGATTTATACTGAATAGTTAAACTTTTAAAAAATTTTGTTGTTAGAAAGTGATTAAGTAAAAAGGGATTTTTGTCCCTATTTTTAAAAAATGGTTTTGCTTATGTTCTTTTATGTAGTTGAGATGTTTTAATTCCCTAAGTTTTCATACGGTTTTAGGATTCTAAAAAATCATCTGTGATGAGGTTTGTAATTAGGATAAAATCTTTATTTTATTTTAAGACTGTTACTGTGGTATTTGGAAGTATGACTTCAGTGATAAATTAATTAACAGGCCCAGACAAGAGGCAAACATCCAAAGGCACCATTATCTAATGCCTTTCATCTGAAAGGGCCCTGGAGCACTTTATTATGTAGTTTTATTTATAAAAGGGAGCATATTCTAGAGCTGCTGCTCAGGTAGCTTCCACCTGAGAGCCAAATATAAATCAGTGGTACGAGTTACCTATTTATTTTTGTTGCTTCTGGAAAGTCCATGGCTGTAGCCCCGCCGACAAAGTCCAGTCATGTGGCAGAGGAGGAGTCAAAGCACACAATTTTAACTCAGAATAAGGTATTGGCTCATCTTGGTGGAAAGACTGGGCATCACTGGTCTAGCTAATCTGCACCTCTCCTCACTACCTGTGAAAAGGGTAGTAGAGAATGCCTCAAACCGAGTAGAAAAGGCTGATCCCTTGGAGTGACACTCACTGCTTCCACTGACAGTGACAAGGAAGGACAGGAAATTTCAAAACAGCATCCGGAATTATTGGCTTGCTAATAACTAATTATTATAATAATATAATATAATAATATTACAATATATTATATAACATTTTATATAATAACTAATTACTATAATAATACACTATAACATATTATAATATTTGAACCAGAGGAGGTTTAGACTGGATATAAGGAGGAATTTCCTCCCTGAAAGGGTGGTCGGGCACTGGCACAGCTGCCCAGGGAGGGGGTGGAGTCGCCATCCCTGGAGGGGTTTAAAAAACGGGTGGATGAGTTCCTTACGGACACAGTTTAGTGGGGAGACAGGCACGGTTCGACTCAATGCTCTTGGAGTTCTCTTCCAACCTTAAGATTCGATGATTCTATTCTATAATATACAATATAATATATATAATATAATAAATAATTAGTATAATATTAGCTTGTTAGTAACTACCCAGAAAAAGAGAACACAAATTAATGAACAGCCTTCTGCCAAACAATTATGTGACCGTCATTATTAGAGCTGTTCAAAAATTTTTCAGCTGAACAAAAATCCTCAAAACCAAGCCTCTTATTTTCAATGTAGACTACTATAGGTTCACGGAACTGGAAAATCTGTCTTTGATTTTATTTTAGGTATTTTCAAGGTTTCCCCTCCCTACCTATCTCAAGTAGTGAATAAAGAAAGCAGCAGACTACTTTAAGCAGAATTACAAAGGTTATGAAGACTGAGCAGAATGGCTTTTGAAAATTGTATTTCAAGTGAAAAACTTCAAGTACTTTCCATTTTTAAAAAATATCAAAAAGAAAGTTGGTATCACTCAACTAGATTCATTTTTCACATAATCTAACATGCTCCACTAAAACCACTGCCGTCCATACCAGTATTTAAAAAATACTAACTCATTCACCATTGAGAAAAATTATGAAGGAAAATATAATTTTACAAGAATGGTAGCTAAATTTATAAAGACAGAAGTTACTCACCAGTGCCACAACACACAGTATGATGGAATTGCCATTGCTAAAGAACATTTGTAAAATTAACCATCACATTGGACTGTGAACCCAAAAAAGTACCCTCTGCAACTACCTGGTAGTATAAACGGCATTTTAAAAGATATTTTACCCTCTTTTTAAAGCCTTCTCTACAATTCATGCATCTTCTGTAAAGCATTTTATGGGCCTTTTCCTCATTCTGGCAATATAAGGGCTTTAAAATGCAGCCTTAAGGGTGATTTATTTAACAGTAGCAACAGTTTACTCAATAAATTTGCTCCCAGTGTACACTCAAAACTCACCTCTGCCGACATTCAAGATAAAAAGTTAACACCACAGAGTCAAGATAGTAAAGAGAAAAGATGCCACATTTTTGTTGCTTTCACAACCAAAGGAATGTGCTCTTAAACACAACAAGTCATTCCATCATACGTGCTTAAAGCCACTGGAGATATCACGTTGGACAGATGATACAGGATTTTTTAACCTAAAACCCCTCGATTACTGGTGAGAACTAAGCTCAACTTGATTTTTCAGACTGCAGTGGCATTTGCAGCACCGGTGAGGCTACAGTAAGTTTGCTGATAAACAGTCTGCATTTCTCCAGTGATTCTGGAGGCAATCAACAAGAAGAAACTTCACATACTGACTTCCTTCTAATTTTCACACCTACCCAAGGGAGTCACAACACCGCGTTTCAGATTCAATTAAACGCCTGTGATTCTCGGTCTTAATAATCACTGCAGCATATAAGTACATCACAGAGGTTTTTTAGAACGCTTTAAAAGCCAAGCTCAACAGCACACGTTCCACTCAGCATTTCTAACATCACCATCAACAACACTGAACTAAATTATTAAAACCTCCTATTAACAGGGATCTTGTTACACATCCTCTGGGCAGAACCAGCATCATTACAATTATTCTGAAGCTCCAAAGAGGTGATTTCTAAGCTGACAAACTGACTGAATCACAATGAGCTGGATATAAAACACAAGTAAAAATCCCCTTACCCTGACTGCTGCACACCTAAAATCTCAAGTTCTGAAGTTAGCTATGCTGTCCATCAAAGAAACCCTCAAGATCAGCTGGACACCACAACAACACTGCATCGGTGCCCACGTGCTATGGGGCCAAATATTACTCATAATGAAATTCTGGAGATGAGTCAGGAGAATTTATTTTTAAATTGGCTCATGAAATCAAATCCCCGTAAGTATATCAAGATTAGAGTCACAAAAGCAAATGCTTTAAGACAAAGAAATGCTGGCTACCTGTGCAGAATTATAGTATCTAGGCATTTAATGAAAATTAGCGGATTTGTCTTCACAGTTCCAAGTAAAATGTTCCGAAGGACAGTAAAATGATTGCTACCATTACACAGAAAATGAGAAACACATCCTGGATATGGGGAAAAGCTCAGTGAAAATCCCAGTCCTCCACAGCAACTTTCAGCCGCCTCAACCACAGGACTTCCCATTTCTTCATGCCTTTCATGACATACTTACTGATTTCCAACACAAGTACCACAGACCTCGCTAGGCAACTCTCCCTCGTGCCCAGGCAGCATCCAGGCACTGAAGGGAATAGAATTCGAAATAAAAAAATAATTTAAAAAATAAAAAAAAAGCATGTGCTCGGTTAATTGAAAACTGAATCATAATACGTACGCACCGACACATTCAAAGAAATGAACTGACATGGTAAATCAACTGTAGGTAATGCTGACATTTCATAACCTCTGATAGCTTAATCTTCCTCTCCAATACACAATAGCTGTCTGACAAATTGCTCAAGCTTTACAAAAGCAACCGGATAAAGCTCCCGACATCCCCCATCAATCCACAAAACGATGAGCAGGACTGATTTCTACTATCCACACCTAACTAACAGCTATTAAAGGTGTTATCTCTCGTTTGGATCACTCACTACAGAGGATGAAGGTATTTCGACCACATCTGAATCGAGGGGAACTCAGGAGGTCAGAACCATAGGTCCAACCAACCGCAGGACCTGGCAGAAAGTATCCCTAGAAAAGCAGGAGGCAGGGACCCCTCTCTCTCTGCCTGTTGTCCCTGCCAGGTACTCCTGCAACTCACATTCCAAGCATCCCAAACTCCCATCCCATCATCTAGACTGTCCTGTTTCCCAGGGCCAGCTCACTCCTACTTCTACCTATATTCTCAGTTCCTTCCCTGCTACCACTTAGTGTGTAATTACATATTATATATTATATCCCTACATAAAATTAGTAAAAAACTCTGCTTGAATAAATGCCAGCAAAAATAATAATGTTTGCTCATCACGCAAAATTGTTTAGGTTACAACAGTACAATAATAATACAGGAAAAGCTCAGCATTTCTGGAGAGTGACTAGGAATAACGCTAACAATTCAGGTGCTACTGTTATTTGCACTAGTAATTTAAAACTAAAATTTTAATAGTAAGTTATTTCTATTACTACAAGTAGTATTAAAAAAAACCCTAAGAAACAAGAGTGCCTTCAGTATTAAAAAGCTTTCAAATTTCTGTCCTTAAGATTACAAACAAAGTCCACAAGAAACTTAAAAATAACAGCTGCCCCAAAACATCGTTTAAAATCTTTCAAGTCTATGTTTTATAATTTTCAGACAAGAGATACTTGTGAGTAAACCTCTGGGTGTTTCAGTACAACATTCTCATGCTCAGAAAGCATTTGATAAAATGTCCCAAGTGAAGTAACAAATGTCTAGTGCACAGCAAGAATTTCCACCACGGGCACACATATCAAAAAGGTGCTTCTAGTTTAGATTCAGCTATTATTTTCACTGAGTCTTCACAGCACTAAAAACAAGGAACTTGCAGGAAAGAAACACGAAAGCACGCGAATGGCTGTAGTGAAAGCAGATGTTACTTCCTCAAAACAAAACAGCTGAATAGGCAAAATATGAGGAGAGAAAGCTTACTCCTTCAGTTAGTATGTGATTCATACCTATTCACAGCAGATTTGAAGGATGGTTAGTTAAAAAATAAGAATATTCGAAGGCCACTATAAGAAACTGCTACACTCATTTAAAACAGTATCATATGTTACGGTATGTCTCAGTTGACTATTTCTTGAGATCCATATAAAGCTTTTCTTTTAAAGAAGATAGCTGAAAGTAAAGCATGAAACATTAGGAGACTGCGTGAGGTCCCTAGATCCAACGGGTGCAGTTCATTAGCTGACTTTTCTGTGGAACACAACTTTTCTACAGTTGTTATTTTTTTCTGCAGCTTTACTTACATTAATTTATTTTATCTCACAATATTTTATACAAATACTTTCATTTTTATATATGTAAAATACAACTTCTTCACCTGATGTTTTCTCGTCACATGAGCGAGCTAAGGTCCCTTCAAGTCTTCCAAACAAGTTTTGATTGTTGTCACAATTACACAACACAGCTGAAGAAAGAGCAACTAAAATAAAAATGAGGTGCGTATGAAAACATCTGTGTGTGAATCGAAATTACACATCTTTGCCTCAAATGGTAGGCTCTGTTTTTAGAGAAGGCATCTCCCTCTCCCACGTCAGGCATAAGGTGATTTATTTTAGTTACTAGCAGCAGCTCAGGACCTTCAGGCTGGAGAAGCGACCTTCACCTGTAATTTCTGACACCCACTGCTCAGTCACCAAGCACAGTCCTCTCCCTGGCCAGCAGAATCACAACCACTTCTTCTCTCCGAAGGAGCTAAGCTGGGCTGTCACTTCACTGAGGAAAGGCAATTTTAACACGGACCCAGTGACCACAGAGACCAGAACCATTACCACAATTAACCCAATGAAACTCCAGCTCCAGATAGCGCCTTTAATAATACACAACAACACGGTGTCACAACCTAATTTGAATCTGTTTAATCAACAGAATGACTTTATGGCAGCTGCAAGACATAATAACAAAGTATAATTGGTTGCATAAGTAGTATGTATTAAAAGGAGAGTATACTAATCTAATTTGTTAACCTCCCTGCTGGATTTATTTCTTCTGGAGAAAGCACTTAAAGCAGGACAAATTTCATCCTTAACAACTGTTCTTAATTTGAAATGCTGCTTTAAAAGACTCCTGATTTCCTTCAAACAAGAACAACACATTTAAATTCTAATGCATGTTTCTCAATAAACAAGCGTTGGTTTACATTTTTATAACTTGCATAAGCATTGCTAATATTCAAGGGAGCTTATGACACGCAGACTTCTCTCCCAAGTGGAATGCAGGGTCTAGGTTCTCTAATTAGTAAAAGGACTAATAAATCTGAAGAAAGCACTGAGAGTATTATTCTGGAAACGGCGAGAATGCTGGAAACGCAATCAAATTTAAATGAAACATGTGGATGATTGATGGCATTCCATGGGAAAACAGCAATTCCTACTCTAACGTGATCGATGGGGTGTCTTGTGGGCAAAAGCAGAATTGCTAAGATGACACATGCAAGAAAGCATTTATCTTATGCACCAATAAACCTAAGTTATGCTAACAGCTCACTTTGTACAGTAAAGCAGTCTGTGCCTGTAACTGTAACATCAAATGTTCTTCCATTCCACACACTTTTTTCAGTATTGGTCCCATTTAGGTCACAAAGTATCTGCCTAACTCCAGATATTACCAGAACACGAAGTGACAGGTCCTCTGAAACCGCAGGCTTCCTTAGCCACTTAGTCCTCTGGGTACTTTCAAGACACCTTATTTCAAGGAACCCCATTTTGAGAATCCATTCCCTACAATATACACAACTCCTTCCACAACAACACTGTTTATTAATTAACCAGGCATTTAACATTATCACTGCAGCGCAGCAGCAGCAAACACAGCTTCATCATGTGCTCCCAGAATACTTCTGAACTGAGAAGCAAGATAACTGTACATTACCAGGCTCAACACATATCTTGCAGGACCAAATCACAATTAAGCGAGAGAATAAGGAATAGGATCCCTTTTTATTATGATAATCCTAAAGTAAAGGCCTCCTTGTATCCCTTGTAAACTAAGCTCCCCAGCAATGCTCAACACTCCTTTCACCAACAGCAGTGCATCAGAAAGCTGTGTCAATTCTATCCTCCAAAGAGCCTTTTGGGATACCTTCACATATGCACCCTTTAAAGGTAAGGTCATTCCCCAAGAAATGTCCCCATTAGGGTAGTTAGAAATTACAAATATCTTTGGTTTTCAGTATTTTGCAATTGTATAACAAACTTATTTGAGTCTCCTTCCTATCTTTCTTTTTTTGGCCACTGACATAATTCTCTGTTGTGTCTCTGTCTGAAGAATGACCTTGATTCATTCCTTTTGGTGGAATCAGATTTTCTGCGAAACTCAACTTCCTCCAGCTCTTTTCAGATTAAAGGCTTGAGAGCCGTCTCCTCCCTGGGCGGAAGAACCCTCTGTATTTCCTTTTTGTCTTTGCATCTTACTGTCTGCTTATCCAGCCCGCACATCAACAGCTTCTCTATGAAAATGTTACGGGAGACAGTGCTGTCCGTAAAGAACAACAAAAATTGCCAAATCAGGCTCCACCAACGCACATCCTTCCCCCAACCTGAGAACCTGCTGTTAACCAGGGCAAGGAGTGTGAAATCCCTCCTGCCAGAGCCTCCCTTTTGAGTAGCAGAGTAAACCCACTGCAGTTTCATTACATTCTGAATAGGCTAAACAAGGCTGCATTTCTTCTTTAGTAAAGTCATCCACATACATTTCATTTCTCAAAATGAAAAAAAAAAAAAAAGATAAATATACAGTGGTTCTGTTTTCCAATATATGAGTTTGTCAAATCATTCTACAACTGATTTGAAAAATTCACAAAAACTTCCCCAACTCAACTTCATTTTCATTACTTCCAGTAACATTTTTGTTATAGAAGTGGATTACTTCTCTTTAAAGAAGTTCCTGATGCAAAGAGAATACTGAGAACTCTTTCAGAAGTTCCCATGTTCATAGAAGATTGCTATCAGAGCAGAGATGCTGGTTGCCCATGGACAAGTGCCTGTAAAATCTCTTTTGTCTTTCCTACTACATTCTAGCTATACTCGATAAGCAATTACTTGGTGCTTTATGTTCAATTATACTAAGAAATGTTTATGGTTTGTAATGGGTATCTTATCTGTTCAGACTATCTGTAATTTGATGAATTCCTCTGGGAACTCTTTAAACCAAGGAAGTGTCCTTAATGATTATTATGGCTCAGAAATGCTATCCTAAAACTCGATTTATCTACTATTCAGTATGTATGCATGTGTACACAAAGCCTTCAGAATTACACACCGAGTTGTGACCTTACTCAGAAGGTGCTTATACTCCAAGTTTGGGTATCAACTGTCAGTAGTAATTTAACCTATTCACTACATATATTGGTTCCCATTACTAAATTTCTGTTAAATAAAATGCATTTATTTCCCTTCAACATCCAAATTATCAACGCTGGACAATTGCTCCTGTTCAAAGCAGGAATAATTGAAAAGGCCTTAATTCAAAAGGCAAGAAATGCTCCTTGGGTGTATAATTATCTTGAAATATGCATGTTGTTATCTTTCAACAATTTAGCACGAAGCAAAGCTTAGATTCTGATAGAGGTGAGCTGGATTCCACTTCAAACTTTTTTGAGTAGAATTCTCTACCAACAAAGCTGTAGCCGTGTGTCATAGTATGGTAAAATACAGAACTGCACTGATGACCCACTTGCAAATATATTCAGTTTTGTTTAAAAGCTGACAATATCATTCTCGTGTCATATATTCCTTTTTTTTTTTTTTGCTGCCTCGAGGGATGATTTTCTAGATGCTTATTAAAACAAGACAGAAAAACTGTAATTTTCCCAAGCAGATGACCTATCTTTTGCAGGAAACACACCGCGTATGCATGAGGTACAAAACCAGCTTGCAAGAAGCACTTCAAGGCAGCATTACCAGCTCTCACTGGTCAGCTACAGCTGTAGCAACACTGGATGGTCTGCTTCAAAGCTACATGACTGCGCAAGTACAAATACCACTCGGCACCTCAGCAAGAGCAGCCAACTCCCCCTGGCCTTGTTGGTAAGCTCAGAGAGGCTGGAGTTCTGAGGTCATTGAGAGAGACAGACAGACAGACAAGAAGGGCCAAATATTTGTGGAAGCAGAACATAAGTGTGGCTGGGAAAAACAATGCCACAAAGAAAAGATAAAAGACCTACAGAAAGCGGTCACACTTTTTAGAGCGAACACACCCTACAGAAGGTGCGCCGGTACAGTTCAGGCCATACTTTGGGGTTTGCAAACTATGTGTCAGTTAAGGGAAGAGGATCAATCTCTTCCAAGTTCCGGCTCCATTTATTCTCGTTGCCAGTTCTCCTAAGAGAAGGCTCTGAAAGACACTACTTGCACATCACAGAGCACATTTAACCTTCATCAAAAGTTTAAAAGATTGGTAAGAAAAAGACTGATGAAGTTTAAAATTAATTTTGGTTCTTCCAATAGTTGTTCTAAGAAACTAAAGCACTCGAGCACCCAGACCAAGTGCAGACCAGAGAGATCAAGAATCACAGAATCCTAGAATCCTAAGGTTGGAAGAAACCTCTGAGATCATTGAGTCCAACCGTGCCTGTCTCCCTACTAAACCCTGTCCCTAAGAAACTCATCTAAAGGTGTAAAGAAGATGCAATAAAGAGCCTGCATGAAATCCCAATGTGTTTGTCCTTTCAGAAAACAAACAGCGGGAAAAGCCTGGCAATACCAGTCACAACACAAGTTTAGAGAGCCAGCCCAGCCAAGCACAGGACCTGTTCTCCTACAAGTCACTTTCCACAGAAGCACTGGTTCTCCCTCTCTGCAGCACTGTTTCTTTGTAGTCACAATAATTTAAGGACAAAGGGCATAGTTTGTAGACAGATTTAGCGTTGATTCAGCTAACGGGGTTGTGAAAACTAGGCAAGGATTCCTAAATGCAAGCTGTTCTTCAGAATCTCGTATGCCCAAACGCTCATCTGTCTTTCCCAGTTGCAGTAGCTTGCTTTAACAAAAAGATAATATTTCTGCTGACAAACCTTCCGCTGGCAGTGACAGAAAAGCAGGAGAGATCTGCAGTATCACTGCAGCTTCCACCAGTGTATGTCTTGGACCAGAGGCTTCTGTAGCCGGGAGGCATCAGTACCGTATCGCTTTACCTCAAGGTTTCTTAAGTGTTCACCAGTAACAGCTGTTACAGCCATGTCTGAGGGCAACGATTGATACAAGGTACCCACGCTGCCAAGACTCATGTGCTGACTTTTTTTTTCCATCCAGGAATCCTAATAAAAATCACATTTAAGGTTCAAATGCTAGTTAAAATTAAAACAAAAGGTTTTTTTAAAAATAGAATTTCTATATTTCTATATTTTTTCCTATATTCTGAAAAGGCTTATTTCCTAAGGAAGCAAAAGGCTTCTGGAAAGAACACGTTCTTCCAGAATTGCTCAGAACTTTCACATACAAGCCCAAAAAAGGTGAATGGAACAAAGAAAAGCTTACTTTTTAAAATAGGAAAAACTATTTGCAAACACCTTCCAGTCAAACAAAACAAAACCAAGAACTACGCAGAGACCTCCACAACCAACATGGTACAAGAAGTAACATTTATTCAATATTTTTAAAGGGCAGCACTCCTTTGAAAAGCTGTAACTAAAAATAATTCACTTGACAGTCCAGCTGAGATGTGTTTATATCCCTGTCTACTTCCAAATCCTGTGCTAAACAAAACAAGGTGGTTTTGCAGATGCAGTCAAGCACTTGGGACACCCAAATAACGTCAAATGTAAATAAATGAGCAATTTATGTTTACAGTAAAAAACCCGCAGTGCATACTCAATAATGTACTCAGCAAGTTACTTAACTCACCACTTCAGAATCTGCATATTCTTGCACTGCCTTGTTAATGCTTCAGTCCAGCAATCAGCATACAGGCTTTTATTCAATATATCAAAGATGTCTTTTTGAGTTAGCACAGTGAATAGAAAAACATAGACCTGCAAAGCACTTTTTTAGACACTCCTAACTGAAAGAGACGTTAAGTGCCAGAGAAACTGTTACCATCTTAATAGACTAGACACAACAGAGCCCTTTAAAAGAAATACCTACGGCAGCACCATCCAACCAATCGGATGTGCAGACATCCTGTAAATCTGTCACTGGAAGGGGAGATCCCCGGAAGGCTGATTGAAAGCCACTGAGGACAAATTTGGGCTTTTTGTCTAATCATATTTCCCAAATGTCCCTGAAAAAAATCTCTCTCCAGAAACCTCAGGACAGACCAGAAGCTGAAAGTCAGAGTCCCCGTAATATTATAAAAAAAATACTCAGCCTGGCACAATTCAGAGCTTACCAGTCACACTGGGTGAAACCCTGACCTTGCTGAAGTGACCGGATATTTTTCATTTAATCCTTAATTTATCACAGAAATAATAAGAGTCATAAAAGGAATGTGCTCAATTACTTTTGTAACACTGTTTCCCAGTGCAGCAAAGGAAAGTCAAGTTAGGTCAAAATCAAAGACTTCTAAATTTCACTCTAATTTTTGCACAGTGCTGCATTTACATGTGAAGGAGAGCGGGAGGTGTTTTAGGCCACCGCATCTCCACTGTCTGGCTGCTGCTAAGTCACAAATCGTGGAACGACATCCTTCCTTCTAACCTTTCTGCCAGACTTAAGAAACCCACCCAACACCAGCCTCTGCCAGCTTGTTCTCCCAGACCAAGGGAAACGCTCCAAAGCCAAACTAAAGACAAGTAGATGAGCTTCTTAGGGACGTGGTTTGGGAAGGGTACAGGTACGGCTGGACTCGATGATCTCAGAGGTCTTTTCCAACCAGATGATGCTATGATTCTAAACCATGCACCTCTGCAGTCATTCACCTCTGCTCCATGCACCACCTACCCTCAAAGACACCGCCCATCTCCTGGTCAGAGAGGCAACGTGTTCCTACAACATGACACATCATCGCTGCACAGCTGCTGCACAACACACACTTCTCCTTCCTTCTGCATCAAAGTTGCTTCTGCCTTTAATATGTGCTCATTCAAATTTTCCTTTTTAGAATGTTGAGCCTTATGCAAATGAGTTTCAGGACTCTAAATGCAATGCTGAAGTTAAAAAGCAGATCTATCACAAAATGCAGTATTTTTACCTCCTGCCACAGAATAAATGGAATACGCTTATTTTAATCTCTTTAGTTCTCCTCAAACTACAAAAAAGAGGTTGTTAATTAAAATATGGCAGCCACTTCCTAGTTGCAAGCTCTAAGAATCGACCTTGAAGCAATTTTAAAAACACAAGCGTGGCTCAGGCTATAACACACATTTCATTCTCAATTATCATTCAATGCGATGAGTCACGCAAGTCCACCACTGCAATATGTGTGTCAGTAATTCTGTCCTGGGAATTCTTAATCCTTATTTGTTCTGATATGCTACAGGCGTGCTGTTACAGTCAAAACGGGAGCTGTGTACCAAAAGAAGATTTCAGTGAATCTCTTCAGCAATCATAAAAACAGCACAAAAATACATCACTAGCATCCACCTTTATGACCCACTTAAAAACAGTCTCACATTCTTGCCAAAACCACAGTGCTGCCGCATTATTTCTTCCAGATTTTCACCCTAAAAGTGAAATACAAGGCACTGCTCTGTACACAGTATATTGCTAATTATACCCCAAATAGAAAGTATTTAGCTTCTGTATTTTCACCTCTTCTGCTCTGTTCATTACAGCATTTCACACTTCATAATTGACTGCATACTAATATTAAAGCAGCAGTGTATGTCAGAAAAGCAATAAACTTGACTTGTCACACTAGCTTTAACCCAGAGAAAAATATCTAGAAGTATAAATCACAACTTCTAGGAACAAGACAACACATTATGGTCCTAGAATTGATCAGTGAAACACATAGGCTCTCAAGGTTTTAAGGCAAATCACATCCCTTCAAGGCACACTGTACCACAAATGCAGCTTTCATCAGAGGCATATACCAGGACATACTTGCAAAATTAGCATTTTCCATTCGGTAACATGGTACGCAGAAGAGACAAGGTTGTTGTTGGCTTTGATTTTTAATGTGAGAATGGGAAAACAAAATGGAAAAACATTTACTGCTTCTTTCACAAGAAAGAACAGCAAGTTATGCTGTTCAAACTTTTTTTCTTTTTATGAATCCTTCAATAGACAGACTTAGAAGGAAAGGTGTCTTCTAAAGCAAAAGTCTTGTTGTCTGTCCATTCAACACCTTTAACAATCAACAAAGCATGTATTACAGTTTCATTCCTACCAAAATGAGCAGGATTCTCCTATTAAAGGATAACATTCGGTAAGGTTGCTAAAGAGTGTTGTGTAACACACCAACTCGTACGGATGAACTTTCTTCTACACTGATGCTCAAAAAAATATTCCAGTAGGAAAATCTGACAGCAGCCATAGACTCTATGCAGAAAGTGAGTTGCACTAGAGAAACTTCCTTTCTTTTTGACCTCATCACATCAGTTCCATAGTGCCACACAGACTAATGAATTGGTAGCGTCTCTTCTGGTCATTCACACATTTTCTGCTAGCAGGAAGATTAGTTCCAGAACCACAATTCTTCATGAATAACAAGGTTGACCCAGCTTATTTTAAGCACTCAAACAAAAAAAAATTCAAACCGAACATTTGCCTTGGAGAGTCTCTCTTGTGCCAGTCATTGTTAAGTACAAGGATGTGCTAACAGCTCAACTCAATCCACATAGCAATGATGAACCAAAACGAAAATCTAACGGCCAACTCAGTAAACTAGCGGAAACCAAAGGGCAGCCTGCACATCAGCATCTTCTCCACTTAGAACGGACACATAGTTAAGCTTAGTCTCTTATTTCTATGTTCTGCAACAAGACTTCGTATTCCCAAAACCAGCATTTCCTCCAGTGTTTCCAAGACACATTTTAAGCAAAAGGAGAAAAAGAGGTGCCCAGGCTCATGGAAAAGTTAGAAAAGAAAATATGGAGAAATTACAAGTGATCATTGCATCACATGCTTCAAAACTAAAATGCTATTTGCAATAGGAAATTATATTATTAGAGATGGTTCAAAATGAAATGCTGGATTCACATATTCTTCTTAGGAAAAGGTGGCTGTGATTTTTTGACTGAACCTGATACAGATATATACATGAATCTGCTTCTCATCTATAAATAATTTACATAATTTACAATATATCAACATACCCATATATAGACAAAGCATGTGGAAGCAATGACTTAAAACTAAATGTTTATCCCACTTTCCCTTTTTTTCCTTAAAAATAAGTTTGTTATTAATGTCAACAGAAGAACCAAAGCCACCCACCTCTACATCTTTAGTGTGGCTTATGTCAACAGGGCAACATATATTGCAAGTCCAATCAGTAAGTAGCACAAAAGACAAGAAAAAACACATTGCATCTTTGGTTTTACCATCAGTACCTACAGTGTCATTCCACTCCCTAATCTAAGAGCAAAGCTCTGACTTGGACAAATTCTTTACAAAGAGCACATCCAAACACAGCCTGACTACAAAGCAGAAACAAACTAAGTCCTCACACCTGTCCAAGATACTCTGTATGCTACCAGGCATCACCTGCACTTTCCATGAAGCATTATGCAGAGAAAGCCAAGTGCCAGGAAGAAGGTAAAGCACGGCTGAAACAGCAGCTTTTTCCAACAGATCTACCTTTCAGAAAAAAAATTGAAAACTTTTTGTATCCTTGTAGCCTTGCAGACTGAAGTTACAATATTTTACTGCAGGCCATCTTAACATTTTTCAGAGAGGTCCAACCTGCCCCTTTTTCTAACAAAAGCAAAAGTGAGACGACAGCTATCCCCTGCCACAGGTCGTTCCAGTTTGCAGATTCTGGCAGATTTCAACCGAGCTCTACTTTCCTATTATTTCCATTTGTCTTCCAGACTTAAATACTGCGTATAAGAAGTCAACCATCACAAATTTTAACTCCCTTAACACACACCTACTGAATTTGCCTGGAAACCAGGAGGTGTTGGGGAATGGAAGAGAAAACAAGCCAAACCAAAACCAGACTCATTTCCAGACAACCTCTCCACCATCCAGCCTCGTGCACTTGAATTTACTAGGAAGACTCCAACAGATCCCAATCGTATTTGGATTAGTCGTGAGCCTCGTTCATAGTGCCTTGTTAAATTGCAAGCAGAAACACTACAAGAAAAAAAGAGATCGCTACCATTTTCTTTAAAGTGTAACACATTTTGCTTACCTCGCTGTTGTGGCCCCTCAAATTGAAGTTGATTCTCTGAGGGGTGTTCCGGTCCCTCCTGCAATGGCTGGAAGTAAAAGTGACGCCTACAACTCCTCTGCCATTGCCTGTTGCCAACCAGCCTTCCTCATAGTACCGCCTCCTGCACACCGGTTTCTCCTTCTCACTTTTGGGGACTCTCCCTTTCCAGGAGAGGCAGAGGATGTTGGAATCGCTGCAAAGAACAGGCCCATGTTCCACTGCTGCATACATGCTTTTTAAATATTTTATTTTTTGACATAAGAAAGTAATATGTCTAGTGCACAAAATTTAAATCAATTTTTTTTTTTTTTATTGATAAGACTGACCTGGGATAGATCATTGAAAGGGAGGAGGATGGGGTCAGTGTTTATAAATATCCACCAAATGCATAGTGAAAAATTCCTCTATAAAAGATGATGGCAGTTGGCTAAGAAAAAGTAACACTTAAAAAAAAATGCAGGTTCATTTTTGTTTTTGAGTCTGTAGAGTGAGGGTGCACTTATCCTTTGGAGAAACAGCTACTTCATAAGAGGCGCTCAAGAAATGGTTAAGTCATCTTTTTGCTCAACTTGATATAATCTTTATACAGCCTGAGATTCCAGTTTAGCGTAATGCAATTCCAGAGACAAAGAGTTGCAAATGTGTAGGTTTCAAGTAACTTAAGGCTTTTAAGATTTCCTCCAGTCAGATTTTCTTCAAAAGTTCAGTTGCAGAAATTTAAACACACGCACATACATATATATGTATATATATGACATTCATCTTTTCCAAGCTGCCCTCTGGCATATCTTTTCCATCTGATGTATTTCTGCTGCTAAAGCTGAAAGAGATTGCATAAAGGGAAAAAAAGGCACACTAACCGTGCGAAACAACAGACCCGAACTTATGCAGGCACTGGTGGGCCAGGCCAGTTGGGAAATCCCTCTTGGTACTGAACCGTTCGTTGGACTCAAAAGTTTTTGCAATCCAAAGCCAATCCAATTTTCATCGCAGCGCTTTTTTTCCACCAGAGACCCAACACAGCCTGAACTGTTTGTCACGCTATCTTGCCTGCTTTCCCACTTTTTGCTGCCACACACGAATGAAAAAGAAACCCTCTCTTCATTTATAGCAGAATCAAAAATGCTCTAAAGCTTTTAGCTTTCAAAGCAGATAAGTTTGCCTCAGGTGAACCATGAAGTTCTCTCTCCTCCAAAAAAGGCTAAAATGTCAAGCTGTTTTTTCTTTACTTTTCCCTTTTTTGTGCTACAAGGAATCTCAGACTTTTCATCCTACCGTAAAAAAACAAATGCCAGAATTAAAGCACATCAAGTAAGCACTCTTTCAAAATCTTCTAAAATTCAAGGAAGGAAGAAATATAATCATTTAAAAAAGAAAAAGAAGCAGCATTAAAAATCTGACTTCCTGGGTTCACTAATTCTCTAGGTATTTTCCTTGTTTGTTTGATCGGATCTTTCCTTCTTGATGCTTGTCTACAGCACAGATTCATAGTTCCAGACACAACATTTGCAGCTGTACAAGAAGGAAACATATGAAGTATTCCAATTGTTTTATTTGAATAACATTTATGAGCTCATTTAATTAGTATTTATACCACACTAAGTGAAAAGAGGAAGAAGGAGAGGGAGAAAGAATATGCAAGTTTGATGACCTGGTTAATTCAAGAAGGACGACGAGGTTTGCTCAGTTCAATGCCCAGACTTGTCCCATAGTTCCTCAACTTATTTACTTCCAGTCATCATTACTCAACATACGGTCACGATTTATGAGTCCATTCACAACCTATTGAGCCCAAAGCAAAATGTGCCAAAGACCATACATTATTCCTCTGCAATAACAAAATCAGTCTCCTCTACTCTCTGTATTCTTCTGTTTCCCTCACAGCTATTGATTTAGATTGTGCAGGTATTTCTTAGGCTTTTTTCTGTGCAGAGGGTATTTTTTCTTCCTCTTCTTGCAAACTTTTTTCACCCGTGAAGACCATGTGGAAAGCTGAACATTACTGGCAGATGTCCTTCCATGGGTTACTGATTCCTGTGCTGTAAAGGTGCTCCATCTGGTTCTCAAATTAATTTTCATCAATTGCAAAGCTCTCAGGAATATGCAAGAGTAAGTCTATGTGACGACAAAACCATGTGCGTTTTCATGTACATGCAGTGCACACACCAGCTCACTCAATCTGGTACTCAGAGCTGCATCCGCCTTTTCAATTTGGCTCTGGTAGTCTTGTAAGACGCCTGTCATTCAAAGCTTAAAATCCCTGGTTTCTTCCAACACTGTAAGACAAAACACACACATATACAGAAATGTGAATAAAATAAGCCACAAAACAACTTATATATACAAGAACTATTGTTGCAGTAATCAGAGCATTATGATTAAGGATTTTATATTGGACTCCTATATCTATATCAGAGACACACACAATCTTCAGGCACACATACAACACATATTTGATAAAGCACACAAATACAAACTAGAAAGTTTTATTTTTCACTTCCAAAGTTGCCACAACTTTTCACAATTGACATGCGTAACTGATGAAATGTATCCAGGAGGTATAAAAAAGGAATATTCTTTCGACTACAGTCACTGGGGCAAACTCAAACAAAAGATTACACAACTTTGGAGTGAGGGTAGGGGAAGTAGGTACCGCTGAGGGAGCAGACACAGAGTAAGTCCTTGAGGCTCACAAACAGAATCACAGAATGGTCGAGGTTGGAAGGGACCTCTGGACATTACCTGGTCCAACCATCCTGCTGAAGCAGGGTCACCTAGAGCCATTTGCCCAGGATTGTATCCAAGTAGATTTGAATAAGTCCAAGGAGGGAGGCTCCACAACCTCTTTGGGCAACCTGTGCCAGTGCGCAGTCACCCTCATAATAAAGAAGAGTGCCTTGATGTTCAGAGGGAACCTCCTGTGTTTCAGCGTGTGTCCATTACATCTAGTCCTGTCACTGGACACCACTGTAATGAGCCTGGCTCCCTCCTCTTCACTCCCTCCCATCAAGTGTTTATATACATCGAAAAAGATCTCCCTTAGCCTTTTCTTCTGCAGGCTGAACAGCTTCAGCTCTCTCCCCCATTCCTCATACGAAAGGATCGTGGAAGTACAGTGCTAAACGTACCAGTCTCAAAGGAGATCGAGAGAATTCCTCTAGGGCTTAAATTACTGCTTTAGAGAGATCTAAGGTACTCCAAAATTAAAGCTTACAAGTTTGAAACAATACAGATGAATTTCAAAGACTACTCAGATCATGCAGAAGTCTCCATCCAAAAAATAGACAAAAAAACTATCCAAATTCAGTTATGTGCAGAACACTGTAAATGGAGTAGAAGAGACCCAAGCAAAGGGCTGTCTAGGATATCCCAGAAGTTGTATCTGAAGTGCACACACATGCAGTTATTGTATCTATACAGTTATTGCTAAAAGAGAGCCCATTTAAATAAGAGTTGCATTCATGACCTTCATCAGAGCTGTAGAAATGGTCTTGTCTTTATCACTTTACCACTTTTTTTTCAGATGTACCATTAGGTATTTTTGAAAAAGGGAAAAAAGATAAGAAAACAAATGTATGAATACAATGGCAATGTCAAAGTAGTTTACAACCCTATTCACAACACTATATACTATCAAGAATATGGTCCAGAAGGTTTGATGAGTCACTACCAGAACTTGCCAGCACTACAACTAACCAAAGACTTAAAAACAATGGCTGCTACCTATTTTTTGCATCATAGCATGATGCGGATGAGAAATGTCACTTAGACTTTCCAGATTTATGGGGCTTCTCAATTACAGTCCAAAGAAAGTTCATATAAAGGAAAACTCAAAAAACTTTCAGAACGCAATGGTTTGAACGAGAGTTTCTCTGCTTATCCCATAAGCAAACCTGATCCTGCCAAGGATCAGTGCTATTACTTCCATACCCACTGAGATCTTCCTAACAAAACATCTGCATTTAAGAGCTGACATTTTACATTAGTGCTGTGTGTATATTACGACGCAAGCGTTTGCTAATCCTACAGAGAAACAACAAAAAATGGTTTAGTGAGAAAGTCTCTGAAATATCAGTTAGAGCGACATGAGTGAAGCATTAAACAGAATTGTCTGAACCACGCAAGTACCAGGACTTTACAAGTGGATTTTAAAATACAGACAAGTACAGATGCAGTGGCCTTGTGCAAAGCCTGTATGCAATTGCTGTCCTTATCCACTGCACATAAAATTAACTAGTTTGAAACGAGGACTCTCCTGCATCTTGGCCAATAACCTTTTCTCACCCAAGTCCCATTTACCATCACTTTCAAGATTAGACAAACCAAACTCTTCCCCTCTTAAAAATATCCTAACTGCATTAGGAATGCTGGACAGGGAGAGAGGAAAAACTAAAATAACTATAAAAGGAACAAAGTCAGTCATTATTCAAATATTTCTCTCTCAATACAATACAAGCTACAAGAATATTTTATCTTCAAATTACTGATGGTGAACACTTCTTTCATGTTATATTCAGCAGACAAGACAAAAATATGTTTAAGACTGTAGTATCAAACACTCAGAAGACGGGCTGAGTTAAGATTACACATACTATATATTTTTTGATTTAATTCTTTCCATTCCACTCTCCTTCATTTCCACCCACTCGGTATTGCCCAAGAAACAACCCAATTAAAAGACTCAGATGCTAGTCTTCCCTCAAGAAAATCAGGCACCCCTCCCTTCTTCTACCGTTACAGCAGTCCCAAAGTTCTGCTCCCTTTGCACATTTACACTAAACTTTTTACCTTCTTTTCTCCCCACCACGAAACACAAGCGTATCTGTAACTACCTCTATTGTAAACCATGTGTAAGAATCGAGGACAAAAAGCCTTACAGAAGAGCTAGGTGTTACTTGCATCATCTTACCAATAGTCTGAATTCAGTTTGGGCTCCCCGTATAAAGAGAACGTGGCTTTACAGATGAAAGTCACCCAAACTAAATTTTTAACTGCAGATTTTTTATAATCAAACTTTATGCATCTTTTCTTTCAGAGCAGGGCAAGGGATGATCATACAAGTACACTGGATTCTGAAAGAATATCTTTGCTGATAAATTATTTCTAGCACTAGTACGACACTAAATATAAACAAACTGCAATTATGTACTTTTGCTCGCACTTAAAGGGTAGCTGAAAATATCTTTGCTCTCGATTTTCCCTTTAACAAATGGAGACGTTACTTGAACTCATCTTCTAAAACTCTTTCAAGTCTAAGCCCAGCGATGTAAAACGTTTCTTAAGAGACACCTAATGAGACAATAACATATTAAACCTGTGGCATAGGAAAGAAGGATCCCAAAGAATTCTGATTTTGCTTTTTGAAAGCACAACTCTTTGCAAATGCCAAACCAGCAACACGTTATGTTTCCATATGATAGAAATAAATTTAGGTATTGATTTTAAAAAATGAGCTTACTAACAGTGGGTCTCATATTTTAGTGTCAATATTTACCTCATGATTTTTACCTCCTAACTGTTTCTATTAACTAATATAAAGTGTAAGTGTTAAGCCACAGTTGGACAACCAGAAAAATATTTGCTTCTTCTCATGCATCTTTCATTAAGGTATCTCTTTTGTTGACAGAAATAAGTCAAGCACAGCCAAGTGTACCAATACTGCAGCAAACTCTTCAGCATTTTATGTTTATTCAAAACCCCACTCTTCAAGGCTCCAGAGCAGAGCACCTGAAGGTGAGGATAAAAGGAGACTTGGAGGGGAAGGAAAGCAGAGAAGAAAAATTCAGATAAGTACACACTATTTCTAAGCTATAATCTTCAAAAAACAAAAGGAAACAAAAAAAAGGACTCTCAGCCTGCATTTTGAAGATTCTGTCTGCCCAAACATCTCAGGAAAAGAATCATAAGCTACAGAGCCTTTGTAAATTCAGGCTACCAAATTTCAGGATTTTTAAGCCTAACCAGATTTCCTTCCTATCAAACGTGCATGAGACCAAAGGAAACTGCAGTTTTCCCTCCCTTTACAGTCTAAGAATGAAAAATCACACGCTAGTATTCCTGAACATAGCAAGATACCTCAAAAAAAATAAGGTGAGATAAAAAACTTGCATTTTGTTCTGAAGGATCAAACTACAACTGGTTCTGCACAAGCCAATGGCAGATGATCCCATCAGCTATCAAATGGTGTCTGTGGGAGTAACCTTCAAGGTTACTGCTAAACACTACACTACAAAACTGGCACGTTCTGTAATACAGTTGTATTACAAGATAAATACTATATAGGCTAGAAACTGGCAAGGGGATACACTCTGTTGTTTATTTAGTCCAACTTATAAAGTAACATAAATTATTAAATAATCCTATCCAAAAGGAAAGAAAATTATTAAACACAATTAACTGCTCAATTCCTAGGAGACTAAAGTATATACCACAAAAGATAATTGGTTTTGAGGGAAAAGGATGTTTTCCCCATTAAAAAAGGGTCAATTCCATAAGAAAAAACTATAATTTTGACCCGAATAAGTACTGGTTTTCCTGAGCTTTCACTCATCTCTTCTAATTATCTTCACTTTATTCACCTTCCATTGTGGTGTAAGTTATAGAATCACAGAATGGTTTGGGTTGGAAGGGACCTCAAAGCCCATCCAGTACTAACACCCCTCCCACCAGCTCAGGCTGCTTAAGACCTCATCCAACCTGGCCTTGAACACCTCCAGGGAGGGGGCAGCCACAGCTTCCCTGGGCGCCCCGGGCCAGGGCCTCCCCACCCTCAAGTCATTGAGGTTAACAACGTTCTTTCATAATACAAAATTAATTTGGAGTACATGATTCTAAACAAATACCAATAAGCTACTAGTGGCTGTAAAAATATTTTTCACCTCTAAAAAAATGAAGGGAAAGAAAATAGAAGACCCTTGATTTTTGTTCTGTTTGTTCTTAAATGGTTTTCTCTTTGCTATGTTTGCCCTGGGGCAATTCTAGAAGCTCCTACCCTCCCAGCACAGGACAGCTGCATGGCCTGGGCAAGACAGCCAGTCGTGCTAATCAGAGATGTAAAAAGATCGGCTGATGGGCAGGCGCTCATCGTGAATACTGCCAAAATGCATTTCAGTGCAACACTCTTGACAACCTCACAACCATCTCCTCCACCAAATTACACTTACAGAGAAGTGAAAATAAAAAACGTAGCAACTGACTGGCATTTCTGATGTGCTGAATGACCCTCCTGGGTCCTTGCAACAAGGGAGAAGGCAATACATGTATGTTGTTCAAATTTTTTGAAGTACAAAATCTTTTTTCATGTGTAACTGTCTTATATAAAAAAATAGGGAAACGTTTGTATTATTTCTCTAACTATTACATATACTCTGATTTTCAATGCTTGATGCTACACCATCAGAATAAATTGGAGTTAAATTTAAAGATACGGTTAGGAAGAACAAGTAAGAAAAATTTTCAAATGTCTTCCGGAAAAATATTTTCAAGAAAAACACCAAGGGTCCTTAAGAAACTGTTAGAAGCTATTAATTGTGACCCAGCCCCAAAACGAAGGGTATTTAAGCTAAATAAAATCGACTGGAACATACGAGAAAGAGAATACCTAACTTAGGTGTGGGGTTTGGTTTGGTTTTGCAACACTTTCTTTAGCAACTATATGCTTCTGGTGAATAAATGCTATATCCACGTGTGTAAGAACTGCTGCAAGTCCCTTCAACCAGTTTCTGGTCAAACACGTTCATAGGAAATTTCTGAGTCAAATACTGCTAGATCTGCTATGCTTTCAGAGCAGGGAAACAAACCAGAAAAATCACTGAAGGTTAGGCTTCACAACACACAGCATTCAGCTGCAAGACAAATGGAAGGTATTTCTGCTCCCACAGCTCTGGTCACTTCTTTCTAAACACCAAGCGCAGCACACCATGCCCCGCACTAACGCCAGGATGACCATTCAAGTTGCTACACCAAACTACACCAGAGAAATGATCCAACTAAAAATTTCAAAAATGAAGATTCACAACAGCTTAACTAATATTAATCTGGTTTCCTAGATTCAGCCGCACTCACAGCTGCCCTTGTGGCAAGTCACACTCCTCCGCTTCCTAACACAAGCTCCAGCACTCTTGCCAAAAACCGTGATCTTGTGAAAAACCTGCCCTCCAAAAACAGCAATTGATTTGAAGGAGGCTTCGCTTGGTGAATTCGCCATGCATGTGCAGCAGCATCATCATCATCAATGTAAGAAAGAGGGCAAGAGGCGCGGCACCACAGCAGCCTACGTTTCCATTAGATTGAACTGCGCTCAAAAGCTGTTTCTGGTTGACTCAATCACCGATACAGTCCCAGCGCGGTCCCACGTTCAGCTGTGCCGGCAAAATGGGGAAGGAGGAGCTGTACAGTACAAGCAAGAAACAGAAGAGAGGAGTGCTGGCAACTACTACTGCAACTAGAAGGCTTTTGATTAAGAGAGGAGTACTTGCAGCTAGCACTGCCACTAGAAAGCTACCCATCAGCCATGAAAATATGACTCACTTTCAAATAAATCGAAGTAGGCTGAAATACTTCAAAACAAGATCTGCTTCAGTAAAGAAAAATGTACAAATCACATGTACGAGCCTTTAAACAAATGGGAGAGCTACACCACATTCAAAATCTCCAGAGATTAAAATAGATGTGAAGTTTGACCAAGAAATTCCCATCCTTGTAAGTGTGAATCTTCTTCCTCAAGAAAGGCTTGCAATCCTCACAGCACAGAAAACACTTACAGGATGTATACTTCAGGGGACATTTACTCAAAAGTTGTAACTGTCTCCTTAATGACATTCAAAGACCTTCAAGGGAGGGAGTCCCAGCTCCTACCATCTCTTTTCCATTGCACTGACTGCACTGACCTTGCCTGTAATTACAGAGCAATTTCTTTCCCATAGGGACATTCTGCAGCCTGCAAACATCCCTCGAGCCTGCAGCAGTTCCAGCTAGTTCCTAATTATCTCCAATATCTGCCCACAGACTCTTTGAACATACACTGAAGTTCTGATATACTCCCCCAAAATCCCAATACACCTTTGTATGTGACACGCGCACTGCAACACTGGAAACAAAATATTAAAAAAAAAAAAAAAAAAAGAGAGGGAGAGATGAAGGGAGAAAACAACCGAAGCCATCAGTTTTCAAAATTCATAAGAGCCTCATAAACAAGAATTACTGCAGCCAGAAATGCGATAATCTCTGTGAAGCGGTTTGGTTGGGGTGTGTTGCAGCAGGGAAGGACACTGCATCAGCCTGCAGGGAAGAAGCTCCTGGTGATGCTGGCAAGCTGCCTCAGAGGTGTAAAGTGGATTGTGAGCATGAGTTTCCCTCTGTGCAGCCATGTGCTCATCACAGGTTGCTCGGCCAGAGCTGTGAAGCAAGGCACTGAAGGTCTGTGGTGTGAGAAGTGAGTTGGATGCTTATTTATTTAATACAAAAAGACAAGCAAGAGTTGCAGTTTCCAGAGAACTTCAGTTTCTTGGTCTTGGCTTTGGGATCAAGAACTTGAGTCTTGACTGTCCCTCAAATGTGTGGTAACTGAAGATTTGAGCCTGTGTTGGAGGATTTGCACTCACCTCACAAGCACTGCTCAGAGGTCTAGAGAGGGGGGATACTCCTGCCCTCACATAAGAGACACACAAAGCTAAGGAACAGCTTCATCTCCTCCCCATACCTGTCCCCTTTTGCTTCAAGTTCCATGCTTTTTTTCTTGAGGTTCTGCAAGGTTGTACCAAGGTCTCTATGTTAAAAGAATATAATACCATGAAGACAGACAGACTCAAAAAGTGGTTGTGTCAGCACAACCTTGACAAGCAACAGACACTGAAGCAGTCTTTATAAGAGTTGGGGGCTTCAAATGAATGCTTCCAGCAAAGTGAAGGCTTCTGCACAGAAGTGAGTAGTATTCACTAGCAAAACTCAGAGGGCATGAGATCAGCTGCATGCGTATGAGCCCAGTTAATGGAGTGACGTTTTTGAGCTGCTCTGTCTGCTTTAATATGCCAAGTGTTGACTGGCCGCCGGTACAGACAGTAGGCAAGGAGGCTAACAAAAAACCCATAAATTTTAATTTGATGGTGCATTTCTACTCCTTGCCTGAAGGAAAGCCTGGGAATAGATAATAACCTTAAACTGATGTTGACTTGCACATAAATACAGCTCATACCTCGCATTTGACATTTCTTTTTGCTAACTGTAATGCTATACTGCCCTGACATTTAAGTAATCACACAATTTAAACACACATTTATTTGGATTGATGATTTCCATATTTCATGTTAAAGAATGGTAAATGGTCCTCCTCTTCTTCTGGACAGGACCTTCTCACATCTGCCATATATGCACCACTGACACATAGGATGAGCACACCGAACACTGCAAGTACACAAGGGACTCTGAATGTCAAAGCCCCAGCCTAGAACACAAAGTTACCACTGTCAACACTCAAACCCAATGTCGCCTGTGTTGGCCGGGAAAGCTAAAAAAAAGTTGCAATATATGGAAGGGAATCCTAAAATGTAATCCTTCAAAACTCACAACTGCATCATGTTAGTTCCAAAAGAAATGAGAACTCCATTTACACAAATCCAAGTTTTACAAGACTTAGAGAATGTTACTAGTACAATAAAACTACACAAGATGTTTTGGATTCATATGCCTCCATGAGTCATGTTTTTAAATGAAAACTAAATGTATTTATTTTGTTTTAAATCAAAGCAAGCATTATCTTTAGCTAGTGAACTGAAGTGGCTTTCTGGATTCTACATCCATAGAAACAGTTGATCTCAACATTTAATTTTTATTACATTTTGCAAGAAGAAAATAATCCTTTTCAATTTCTCCTTTTAAAAAAAACAGACATAAACTATACTGAAATAAACACAAAATTTTCCACCTATGTCTACTGAAAAAAATCTGATCTGCACCTTTAGCAAACTGGATCCAATTATTTACCCAGCAATTTCCCTCATTTCAGTGGTCTAATGTACTTTAAAACTTTGGAGAAAAATATTTAAGCAATACATACTCTTATTTATTAGCAAAGCTATTTTATTTAAATTTGACAACTTAGGTTACAGGCTAAATTTACTGTCTATTCTGTGACTGTCTCTACCAGGTACAGCAGAAGACATTAAACTGTCACACCCAGACTTCAACACATTTTGTCTGCTAAAGCCCTTCAGACAGACTAGTTTTATTTCTTTAAAACTTCAGGAACAGGTAAGAGTCTTCCTGTCTCAAATCTCAACATATACGATGTTTCAGATGGATGAACACTGCATCAGCAATGCACATGTTCATAATAGAGGAGGCTGTGCAGAAATTCATATTTCTTCTTCCCCCTCCATTCAAATTCATCTATGTATGCACACATGACAAGAAAAATTGTAACTGTTATTTGCCAAACCCTGCAGTGTCAGATCACAGCAGTAGGTCCATCTTTAGAAGATGTCTCCAGTCTGACCGGTGACTGATCTGCTCCCTTCCAGCTGAGACATCAGGTCATGACAAGCATCCCTGTCACGTGGCCAATGACAGAGTTGAGGGGATCCCTCTAAGAGGAGGAAAGCAGAGACACAAGGAGCAAGTTTCCTTCTGGGAAAATGAGGTGACTTAAGGTCATACTGAGAACAGGCAGGTGGTTCACAGGGTAAAAAGAGCACTAGTTGAACATGTGGGAATTCATGCAGTTTTATTTTGAAGCCATGATGCTAAAGCTCTCGGGCAAAAGGCCCAAATCTGACTTCAGGCATGGTATCAGTTTCCCAGGCTGAGTAAACAGGCCAACAGCCTGTACATGCACACCACGGAGCGTCACCTGCCATCTAGAACAAGGAACATTTAGTTAGCTCAGAAGGGCTACAAGTTTGAGGGGAGGGGGCAGGAGAATCTGTGTCCCTCCGTCTAGCAACAGCATTTGTAAGACACTTCTATACTTAAAAAGACAACTGAAAATACACCCAAAGTTATTGAAGCATTTTTGTTAGCATGCCAATGAAAAGCTAAATCATTTGACATAAGAAATGACACGTTCATAAAATCCACTAAGCAAGACAACCTTGTAGCACTAAATTAGACACGTTAAGTTCACCCAGGGAGACAGGAGAGCGTTATTAGAAAAGAAAATGTACTAACAGCAGTTAAGCAAAACAGAGATAAAATACTGATGAAAAAATTAGGATAGCAGTGACTCCTTTATCATTTCCATAAAGAACCAACTGCTAGAAGTGTGCAATAGGTGTTTGCCTTAAAAAACAGATGCAGATTGCAAACTCCAGTAAGGAGACAGTGTTATCCTCATTCTTTCCAGACACGTTTTTGGCTATTACTGCAATCATATACCATGACTGCAGCTGGGGGAACAAGACAGGACGAACAAAAATACCTCTCTGTCAACCAATCTGCCTGACTCAACCCAAAACCTATGTGTAATACCAATATCTCATTTAATTTTTATTTCTGTATAACACAAACATGCACCAAAAACCAGCACTGGAAAGCAGGAAGCAACGTTTCCAACTGATTAAGGCCTCAGCTCAGCAAAATATGTCTTCATATGCGCAAGCCCTGAACACACTATGATAACCCTGCTGATTTTGGGTATAACCACAAAGAGCCAGGGCATTTGACTGAAGGACATTATGACTATATTACACAAAATCGATTTCTATGATACTAAGGATCTAACAAGCCACTGACAATAAATGTTTCTTTTCTAGCTGAGAAAGCGAGCTGCTATGTGGCAGAATTTTCAGGCTTTCCACTGACATCATGCTAAGAAAGAGGTAATTGTCACAAGGCAGATTTACTCACCACTAGCATGAGGGAATGTCTTGTTTGTAATTAGACTCATCAGTAAGGATTTCAGCATTTAGAGGACAAAAAAAAATTGTTCAAACACAGATTAAACAAATGCACTCCAGGAAAAATCTAAGCTTTTGCCCACTTTGTTGGTAAAATATCAGAAAAAAATCTGCAGAAGATACTCCATGTGAATGGGTGCTACGGCAAATGACTCATAATTTGAAGTACTGTGTTTCTTAAGCCTCTGATCCTCCAAATAGTAGAGTATGAGACATCTCTATATTAAATCTAAAAATGTTAATAGAAGAAGAGAGAATATGGCTTTCAGATCAGTGGCTACATACCAGTTTTTGTCTGAATATTGACCAGAGTTCCGGGACTGAAATTTTCCAAAGCACTGAACAAAAGGCCTCTGGCTGTCAGTTCACAGCAAGTATGCTGCAAAGTGCACGAGACACCCTAACGCTATGCAATTCTAAGAGTATTTGGTATGGAAACCAACATCTCCCACAAGCTTGCCCTCCCTATTATCACTTACTTGTACTTTAAAACAGTTAGCTTTGAAATATCCTGCAAGAAAAGCTTGAAAGAGAAGGCTTGAGTACTATAGTACAGGCCATCTAACAAACATCAGAGTCTGGAGAGCAAAGACCTGAACAGTTTCATTTTGAGGAACTACGTACAGTATCAACTGCACAGCCACAGGAGCTTGTCCTGAAAGAGAAACTCAAAAATGCAGAGGGACAAGGCAAGAAACATGACAGCGTTATTGTCTTTCGGCAAATTTAAATCCCTGAGAGATCCCTGAATTTACTCAGCTACTTAAAGAAAGCAAGTAAATCTCTGAAGGCAGAGAATAAGGCTCTCAAAAAATGGAAAGGAAGAAGGCAGGTAAACAATACACGTTACAAAGAGAGGCAGCAGGCAACTCAAGGTGACCTGAGGAATTTTATCTTTACCTCTTTGCCTTGAGTACTATTCTCTTCACAAGGTCTCTACCTATCCCTACATGCAAGAAGAGAACAGACCTATTAAGAGCTGACTACATGAAAGAAACAGCTTCATACCTGTATCATGAATTTAAGTCTAAAGATAACAGAAAATCCCATCATCACTTTCTCTGAAGAGAGCACTAGTTCAAACTAAGCACCCAACTTCATATGTAATTCAAAGACAGTGCTGTGCAAAGTTTAGGCTACATAATCTTAATGTTTAATTCTTGTCTTAATATATCTATATGTCATGGATAAATTGTATTTTGCATATCGTATACTACACTGTTCAAACATAAATCTGGGGCATAATAGTTAAGTATTAAAGAAAACTATGGGAATTTGGAGTCTGTCCTCCAGAAACAATCTCAAACAGGTAGGAAAAGACTTTCCAACAAAAAAGCACCCCCACTTTACTTGTACTGCTTCAGTAAACAAAGACATTCCTAAAGGACTGTGAAAATCAGAACTCACACAACCTTACTCAAAAATCTGCAGCCAAAAAGCATGTCTATGCATAAGGCTGAATAGTCTATAGAAGCATTTGCTATTACAAAGGAGAGAAAGAAATGCACTAAACCTGCTGAATCAACCTTTCTGTCACAAACACACCCTTGCCAATGAATGAGCGATACTATTTCATTGCTAACTCCCAACACACCATATTCTAATCTAGCAACACTATGGACCCTTTCACTATCTGCTACAAACAGGTAGACGAGTCTTTCAACTACAAGAGCGCTTTAGTGGATATGTCTGAGTGAGGGCTCTACACAGGCACCTCCCCCAGGCATGGATGCCATCTTATTATTTTAAAGTATCATAGCTGTGTCCCACAGTCCACAGACATTAAGTGACAGGCCAAGAGTTTAGTCTCAAGAATTAAGAAAACAAGGAAATAAGGAGTCGCATAACAGTATTTATAGCTTAGCATGTCCTGTTCCAGTCCCTTCTCTTTCTGCAACTTTTTTACTTTAACCTTTACTTAATCTATTAATCTTCAGTCGAATGAACATTTGACTCATTTCCAACTGCACAATGATTTCTTTTAACGTGATCCTGAACTTTGAACCTTTTATCCAGTGCCCCAGAAGTGACTAACCACAGTGATCCCAGACAGGAAAAAAGCATTGTTTCTACTATACTGTTGAGTAAAAGAGAATTAAGCATCTCAAGGCAATACAGAAGCTCATGATAGAATTAAGATAGAACAGTCGTTCTGACTCACAGTCTGCTGCTGTCATTATCAACTAATGCACATCAAAAAATTCAAACGTAACTTAGGTTAGACTGAGACAGGTTCATTTAAAAAAACAAAAACAACATTCCATCAGAACCCTCATCTACATGGGACTGCAGCTGCTTTTTCATGTGTTGTATTTATATGGCATTAATATCCTAGAGCCTACTTTACCTCCCCAGTCACAAGACTCTGCTAGAGTAAACACCAAACAAGTAGAGCAAACACCAAACAAGAACTTTGAACACACTAGGAATTATTAGAACACCTGAGGTTATCTGACAAGTAAGGCAGGGCTTCCCCCTACACAAATTGTTCTGAAATCTAGTCCAGAGGACACGTGCATTTATCTATTAGGAAAGACTGGAAAAGATGCCAAAACTCATTAGGATTTCTCAAATGAAGGTAAAATTCTAGATCATTAAAAATAAATGAAAACAAGACAGAACTCTTTTCATAAAAATAGATCTTGCTGTGCAGCCAAGTATCCCTGCGTGCAATTGTTATTTATTTTTAAGTTAGGGCAATTTTCCAGACAGATTTTTAGAACAGCTAACATAATGAGGTGCTTTAAAACAAAACAAAAAACCCCAAGATTTCTTCCCTGGCTACATTTGCTATAAGGATGTAGAGGAAACACAGAAGCAATAACAAAACACAGCCTCACCTAGCATACCACAAAATTGCAAATTTCAATGAAGGCAAAGGCAATGATATCACCATAGAAGAAACAAGGTCACAACTCTTAATTGTCCTAACAAAACCAAACCAACCAAACAAAAAATTTACACAATAAATAAACCCCAATCCCCTTAAACCCCAGCCTAACCAAAGACACAAACTCAAATCACGTACTCTTTAGCGTGTTCTCCAGTGCTTTCTCCATTCAACCTGCATTACCTATTCTTATCAATAGTGTTATCAGCCCACGCATGGAGAAGCACATTCAAAAACTTCATTTGGGACAATGAAAATAGAGATAGAACTAAGCATTGACAGAATTTAAAGATCTTTCATTCAGTGTTTCCACACTTAGTCCTGCCAGTGCAGAAGGCAACAACCCAGACCTCTTAAGATACTCCAAGGGAGAAAAGTTATTCCAAGAGCTTAAGCAAGTGTTAAGGCCTAGGAGGCAATGAGATCTTAAGGCAACACACCAACAAGACAAAGCCGAAGAGAACATAAGTGAAAACAAACAGGCAGCTGCACATGAAGAGCAGGTTGGACGGGGCTCTGAGCAACCTGATCTACTTGAAGATGTCCCTGCTCATTGCACAGGGGTTGGACTGGATGACCTTCATGGTCCCTTCCAACCCAAACCATTCTATGATTTCATGAGTATGTACACCCAGTCACCAGCCATGATATTTGTCAAAACTGTGACAATGGGAACCAAAATGATCCAAATCCTCATGACACATCCATCCTGTTACATCTTCCTTAACCAAAAATGGACTACTAGTAGCAGAACTACTCCTGGACATACTATAAAAATTATATTATAATTTCCCAGGCAAAAGCCCTTTGATTGTTTTAGGAGAGTTTTCATTCTCTGCCCAATATAAACCAAGTGCTTGTCATTTCTTGGTTTTCACTCCCATCCTTCCAAGACAAGGATGGACACAAATTCAAATCCAAACCAGTGAACAAAGCTTTCCCAGAATTTCTGGAGTTTCAATCAACAAAGCCATTTTAATACCAACAAGAGCTCATTTTCTCAGACAATTAAATCACAAATACATATTTTCCTTCAACCAACTAGAAGATTTCTCACACCCTTAGTATTTAAATCAAACTCCAGTGGGAGGAAGAGGAAGTCTGAATTAAGTAACTATCCAACCTTTGAAATACAACCTCCCTATGACAGTGACAAAAGACTTTACTTTTGCATCTCGTGAAAACAGGACACTATCTTTTATGAAATCTTTCAACATCACCGGTCACTTTTAGCCTAGAACAACCACTATTCGGGACATCTGCTCTCTGCACTAATAACGATTACAAAACACACTAACATAGTACTAAAAATTAAACTCAAATAACAATTTTCCATATAATCTTCTTCCTCAGCTTCCAAGCTACAAAATCATTCTCTAATCAGTGGTCTCTCATTTGAATCCATGGAACAAAGAGCAATTTCCAATTACTCCATTAATAAAAAGAAGTAATTACCTTCTTGGACAAGAAGGGAACGACTAACACTGTACAAGCACACTCTAGCACTAGTACAGAGCTCAAATGATACTCTGTAAAAAAAGTATGCTTTTCTCAATCTTATTACAGGCCCAGTGAACAGACTTTCAAATTCAAAAATTCTCTTTGCAACACTGGGAAATAACGTATATCGGACTTAATACATGTTCCACAGGGTTATTCTACTGGTAGAAAGGGAGAGAGAATGTCTCCTCAGTGGGCTGGCAAAATCTGGAAGGAATCCACCTTGTGAAGGTCTGTAATTCAGAAGAAGACGACTTAACTACTTCATTCTATGATTTCTATTTCATTTTAGAAGAACCCTGTTGCTGCATGGAAATTTTTGCTATTGAGAGAAACAGACTAATTCTTGCTCGTGGTGGTCTATTACAATTCATAATAGGGCTACCTTTAGGAATCTTTAGAAGAACCATGTCTTTTCCCTATCCCTCTAATATTTTTTTGCTTTTTTTATCTTCATCTCTGCTTTGGAAAAACTACAAATGGTTCCAAATCACATACCTGTAACGTGAGCTGGTTTAATTTTATCCCTTGATCATTCATGCATGATGGATTTTCACTGCATAGCTTCCCATGTCATTATAGGATTCAAATGCATTTATTTAAATCTCTCTCCTAGATTTCAACCACTTTCATTGCTTTATCTGATTAAATTTGTAAAGACCTACCAGACAAAGGGAGCTGTAGTCCCATTTTCTGTTCTGACCAAAAAAGAAAAATGTATACACACAGACACACTCAGCCATAAAGGATGCTTTGCCTCAGGCCACCAAACACCTTTAAAGATTTCCTAACAAAACTTAACACTCAAGAGGAGGAAGGAGGAATCCAATGCAGGGATAAGACCATATCAAACTGGAAAAGACCTCAGCAGTCTCCAGAGCAATCCAAGTCTGGAAAGGCAAATCAATCCCACTTGATTTAGATCACTCTTTCCTTACAGATGAAGTGGAACTTCTAAGAATTGGCCATGGGAGAGAGCCATTTCATTTACACACTGTTCTGTTTTCAAATTATTCAGGAATGCAATAAATTTTTTTTGGAGGACTATATGATAAATACGGGTATATGATACCTGTCCTCTGCTACTCAGCTACAGTAACTTCACACCAAAATCTGAATCAAAGTTTTCTTCATTTTTATAAACAATCACAAACTGAGCAATTACTTTTTAAAAGCAAGCTTTTCATGCTCACAATGATTCTACAGATACAATTCATATACAGGTGAGAATGCCATGGTCTTTACAAAAGCAAAACTGGATATCAAGCAGTTCTCAAGTTCCATTTTAAGAAAAACCCAAAGCATAAACCATAACATTGCTGAGAGTGATAAGATTTTATGAAGAGTTCTTCTAATTATCAGTAAACACAAGGAGTCCGCACACAAGGCCTGACATTCCATACATACACATCAAGCACTCAACTTGATCCACACAAGTTTAACGCAAAATATTACAAATTAAAAAGAACAGGGTTTTACCCCATGCAAAATGAAAGGAGTGGAGGATTGTAACTCTTAAGTTTGTGACAATCTAAACTAAAAATGGACACTCACGCTTTCTATCATTCTTGTGTCATAGGGTGCTACAGATGCTAGAGCTACCATGGGTCCAAAAAGAGACTGCATAAACTCACCACAACTATTAAAAAACAAATTATTAAATACCAAATCATCTGCTCAGAGACCCCTAAACTGCATCCTACTAGAAGCCAGCGATGCTTCCTTCAGATACTCAGCTATTTGTCCTTCAATACTCTTCCCCAGGCATCTGCTATCATTCACTGTAAAAAACAAAATCTTGATGTAGAAACACCTTTGGTCTGAGCTGAAATACCATTCTAGGTTTGTATTTCTGTGCCTGGGGAAAAGGAAGGTAAAATATCTAAAGTTGATTCAACACCTACACCATTCAAGTCCCTCATTTCCAAACACTATCTAGGGCATTTGTATGGCGGCCAAGGTATTTATATAGCAACAGTTCTTAATATACTTGCATCACTCATGAGAGCTGGGGAAGATACCACAAATACATAACTCTTCCTCCTTCTCCCTTAGCTGGATTCACTCCTCCTTTCAAGATTTACTTAACACTTCAAATAGCTTAATGAATAACATTTTTTAATATATTTTTATAGAACATAAACTATTATCAATCGTTTATATTTTCTGCAAGAGAGGATTTGTTGTTAGTCAATCTCCCTTTTGTGTATTTTACTCAAATTTTAGACAAGTTGATCTTTGGGGTTATGTTTTATTTTGTAGTTATTTACAACTGAAAAGATTTCCTAGAAGCCATTACACCGTTCCTTTAGACTAGGGAAATCTGTTCTTTATCAAGTACAGGCAGCAACAACATTGCTAGTAATGTCTGGATGCTCAAGAGACCAGGGTTCCCACTGTACCAGATACTGCAACAAAAGAGAATAAAAGCAAAAGTGTTCTCTCCTTCTCACAATTTAAGAAATTTGTTAGCTATGGTTTTTCTCCAACTAAAGAGCCTCCTGTGGACTGTGATCCATCACAGTCACAGCAGGCAGACAACCTTTGCTTTTCACAATAACTTTATTTGCTACTTATCTTCAAAAACACTGCTGTTCTACAATATTCTTAATATACATGCAGAAAGATTATTTTCTTTCACATTGTGTCCAACATTTATGGCTCCTTTCTACATATTTTTTGTCTGCTTAAATGGTGCCAGGTACCACTGGTAAAGTGTTTGCAGTAATTTTCTTCAAATGGCTATGTGAATGGGTTTGACCTTCTTCCAGATTTTACTTTGCAATTATTCAAACAAATGAAACAAAAAATATAAGAAATTTTATTTAAAAATCATATTAGCTGCAAGATAATTGCTTCAACAAATATTTAATGAGAAGAGTGTCTTCAAAGGAGAAGAATCTATTCAATCGCAAGTACAAAGCAGAGGAAGAACTGATAGGATGGGTTGATATTAGTACTGAGAAGTGTAAGACGCTTATATTCTAGTGGGAGAGTTAATCTCCAAGCAAATGCTTCGCAAAGAGTACTTCATGCTAGACAAGGATGCTGGAGACTATTCAAAGTGTATGAACACCAGCCGGGTCTGCTAGCTCTGAAACTGTGCAGAAGGCAATAATCAGAAATTAATCAGGACCCCCACACTACACAAAAAGCCCAGTTTTCCAGTGGGAGCTTCTCCACACCCGCTTTGATATATTACAGCTATCAAGGATATGATGTGCAGATACTAAGGTCTTCCATGGGTACAAGCACAAAGTGAAAACTATTATCACAGACCATTTAGAAGATATTAAAATTTTAAGTAGTCAAACGATGTAAACAAAGGCATTAGTTAACAATAATACAACATAGAAATAATGGACCAAATACAAAAGCACGGATCATAACAAGAGTCACACAAAAACAATGAACACAGAAACAGGCAGAAAAACAGCTTCTTGGAACTGGACCTCTCAGATCATTTCCTCTTGGACTTTTTCTAAAATAATCAGAATCCAAACAGATCTCACTGGAGTCTAGATACTAGCCTGCCAACAAGCAGACATTGTTTTTTACAGAGAGTCAACTGAAATCACTGACAACACCTGAAAGACTGCTGGCAAACATTTCATTACAGCAGATAAGCCTTCATTCGCTTTAATAAAGGGCTTACAGCTTCCATCCAAGCTACACGGGCTCATGTTTCTGGATAGCATTACACTACCTGGGAATACAGTTCCCATATGATTTAGTATATAGTGTTCCATACAGTTCCCAAATTATAATCCTTCCATTTTAAATTCTTCATATGTTTTCTAACATGCATTTTATCCCTAACTGACAATGCTGTAATGAATTGACTTGAATTAAAAAAAAAAGGCTTTATGTCCTATTTTAGAAAATACAAATGCAGTAGAAGACCTCAAATTCTCAACTGAATATTAAAATGTATCAATAATATTATTAGTGATAACCATCCTCACATTCCAACCAACAGAGGTAGGTGGGAAACAACAATTTAAGGGTGTGCACATCACACCTCTAGCATCACAAGTCTGCTGTTCTACCATATGCTTTACAAAGCATAAGGGACACTGAAGGTGTGAGATTCCATATCATTTCTACCAGCTCTGCAAGGTGGAAGTGAAGGAAAACCAAGAAGATAACAGGATGCTGGCCATGTAACTCACTCATTCACACACACATATCCCCCTTTTATTTTTCCAGACAGATACCAACAGACATTTGTACAAACTCTCTTAGTAGCCAGGTTCCCTGGTAGCTGGAACTAGAGACGCACACCTTTACTACTCAGATCATCTTAACAGAAACTGCCTTGAATCACTCTCTAACTCATCAACAAATTAAGTCTGCAGCAGGGTCTCTTCTAACACAGAAAAGTCTGATCTACTTAAAGCACAGACTTAGCTTCCAAACTTGGTATGGAAGGTACAGTACGAAATTATCTCAAGTGACATTAAACAAAGTAAAAACACTATAACAGAAAACTGTGCAAAACAGGAAGGTGTGTTTGTGGGGTTTTTTATTGTAAAAAAAAAATATAATAAAAAATCTGATTTTATTGTTAGGCCTTCTTATAGAGTTTCTCACAGCAAGTACAGGCAGACAATGATCCCTTTATGAGCACTAGATAAAATGAGAATAATTACTCTTAGATAAGAGAATAATTACACTGAATTCTTTTGCAAGGTGCTTTGAGACCTACTAATGAAAAGTACTGTTAAAAGCTGTGTATTATAAGTATGCTTAATAGTGACATAAAACAAGTACCACTTTTTTCTAGAGGCTAGTTATAAAACCCCTAATTTTCTTTGAAAGTTCAGCTGCGCCAATCATTTTTTTGTGATAAAAACGATTCAGTGAGCTAAGGCAAGTTGCACCGCAACAGTTTTCTTGGTGTAACCTTACAATAGAACCATTTAAATCTATTCATCAACTTACTGAAGAAAATACACTGAATACTTTAAACTGTCTATCAGGAGCTCAGTATAGTTCAAAGTCAGCAGGGTTTTTATAGAATAGTGAAATATGTTAAGGTTTTAGAATAAACATCTGTTGACTAGGTGAGAACAAATTCCAGTCTGTTGTTAAGACCAGTGATTTGTTGTACAAAAAAAACCCCCACCTTTCTGTGAAAGTCATTCATAACAGTTACAGTTGTCAGTTTGCAAGGCTACTTTTAATCTTATAAGTATCTATCTATAAATACACACACACCAACCCACTACCTCCTTTCAGTCCTCAAGAAACTGATAATCACCTTCTTATAAAATTCCATTGGGGGCGTGGGGGGATATGCAGTTTTTTAAAACAGCTCTGCTTTGCTTGACATTCGCATTGTCTGTGAAAAATAAGGCCCACTCATGCAAATGCTTTTTATAAGAGCAATCAGGTTAGGATCTCCTAGCATGAAGCGATTCCTTGAAATAGGATCATCAAGATGATAGCTAGCATCCCCAGGGATCACCATGATTTTGCTATTACAGAAAAATCTATAGTGATATTATTGAAATAATTTTACTAGAAATAATGCAATGAGAAATCCACTCCATTAATAATCTTCTTTTTATTCAACTTAACTCTTTATGCTTAAACAGAAACAGTTAAATGCTAGTGGCTTCTATTCATATAATTGTCTTCAAAGCTCTCAATATTGTATCACGGTAAAACTCTTGCTATTTTGGTCAAGTTCTTACTACACTGAATTTTATTAAACAGATATTTTGGGTTTTAAGACTTAAATTCCACAAATTATTTGTAAAAACAGAACCCATTTTATTATTTAAATCTTCTATATGCGTTGAAAATACCCGTTGTAAACACCTCTTAGCTATCTGAAACACAACACGTAGCTCATCAATCAGTAACCCTTACACACGTAAATTTCATCCTGGCCAAATGAAACTGCCTATGACAACACTGAGTGCAATTTTATTTCTTTGAAGAAGGCAAAGAAAAACCTTTTCTATTAGCAGGCCCTTGTCTCGTCCTTTTTTGAAAACACGTCTAAGTCATGGAAGAAAAAGGGCTCTCGAACACTGAAATCATCACACTTGCCTTAGGAAGCCCCTTACCCTGGGGCCTGGCAGGTCTCCCAAAGCGCCACAGCACGCTCACCCTGCTGTGACGGTGTCCCCTAAGCGTCTGCTCTGTGCCCCTCGCGGGAGCTGCCACCCAAAGCAGGCGCACCCCTCACCCCACCCCACGCCGCCGTTTTCGCGGCACGTTTTACCCCCTAAAGCCGAATTTCGGTGTGGAATCTCTAAATGGCTCCTGCACCGTCAGGAACGCTCGAGGGGCTGGAACGCGTTTGCCGAGGGGCGCGATGCGAGGACCCGACACAAAGGAACGCGGGGGGGGGTTCCACGGCCGGGCGGGTCCCACCGTGTGGCGGGGAGCGGCTCCCACACCCCGGGGCGCGGACACCGAAAATGCCGGCCAATACTCCACTTTTGTAATAGCAAATGCTTCTCGTATGGGGATGTAGACAAAAATAAAGAAGAAAAAAGGGAAAGCAGACGGCACCGCGGCGCCACGGGCAGCGCCGGGGTCACAGGTGCCGCCGGCAGCACCGCCCCTCCCGCTCCCCACGGAGCCCCCCCTTCACCCACGGATACTCGGTCACCCCGGGACCCCTCCCTCGGCCCGAGGACACCCCGCTCCCCTCATGGATCCCCTCCCCTCGCCCCACTGACTCCCCCCCCTCACCCCACGGATCCCCGCTCTCCGCGGGGACCCCGCCCTCACGCCGGGGAACTCCTCCCCTCTTCGTCCCACGGATTCCCCTCACCCCTCACCCCACACACCCCACCCCACTTCACCATATTGACCCCCGTCACCGCACGCCCCTCTCACCTCCACCCCACGGACCTCCTCCGCCCCGGGGATCCCTTCCTCACACCACGGCCCCCATTCCTCACCCGACGGATGCTCCTCCCCCCCCCTCGCCTCGGGGATCCCTTCCTCACCTCGCCCCCCCCATCTCACGGACTCCCACCTCTCCCCCCTCCTCTCTTCATCCCACGGCTCCGCCCTCCCTCGCCCCGGGGACTCCTTCCTCACCCCACGCCCCCCCCTCCACCTCACGGCCCCCCACCTCTCCCACTGACGCCCTCCCCCTTCACCGCACAACTCTCTCCCGCACCCCCCCACCCTCACCCCACCGGCCGTGGGAGCCGCACGGGAAGGGCCGGGGTATCCAGGCAGCTCCCGCGGTGCCCTCCCGGCGGGATGGCCGCGGGAAGGAGGCAGCTCACGGCGCACAACGGGAGCCACGTCCCAGCGGCGCCCGGCGCTTCCCATCTCCCCCGGACGCAGCGGCCCGGCCCGGCCCGGCCCGGCGGCGCCCACCGCGCCAGAAGGCAAACAGCGCCCGGCCCGGCCCGGCCCGGCCCGACCCGACCCGGCCCGGTGCCCCCCTGCGCTCACCCGGACGCGGCCGCCGCTCGCAGCCCCGCGCCGCCGCCCGCCCCCCCCTTCCCGGGGCTCCCTCTCTCACCGCTACCGGAGCGACGGCGGCGGCTGGGCCCGGCTCCCCGCCACGTGACCCCCCCGCCACGTGACCGCCGTTCGGCCCCGCCCCCCCGTCCCTCCCGCAGCGGCGGGGCCGCTCGGGCGGGCGGGAAACGAGTTGGGATTGGGGGGGGGGGGGGGCGCGGGGGAGTGGCTGTTCCGAAACATTCCCCGCGGAGTCACGGGCCACCCGTGGGGCTCGGGCAGCGCTGTGGCGCCACACGGTCACGGGGCGCGGTGACAGCGCGGTTGGCACGGGACAAGGCTGTCACCCCCCGCACCATCCCTGTCACGCCTCAGCCCCTCTGGAAAAGAAGCCGCAGCCCGCAGCTGGGGCAGCCGAGGCCGCGCGTGGCACCGAGGCCATTCGCTACCAAGCACTCGGAGCTGACTTTTCCCTCCCGCCCGAGGCGGGCAAAGGGGGAAGGGGAAGAAGCGGGTGCCGGTCCCGGGGGCATCACCGCCCCTCTCACGGGCTCCGCTGCGTTCCCCCCTTTTGACCCACGCCAACAGCCCCAGTGAGCGAGAACAACCCGTGCTGACCGGCCCCGCGCCGAGGGTAACCTCTGCTCCCAGAAAACAATGGGTTAAAGGAGTGTCTTATAGGAGGGAATGCCCCCAGCCTCAGCCTTGGAAGTGCAGGACACAACAGTACAAGCCCTGGGGAAGCCTCACTAAAAAGGGAGGTGAAGCTGTATTCCGGTACCGCATTCAGTGCCCGTCCCCTTTCTCCAAACACCCCAGTATAAAACGTGCACAGCACTTCAATACTTCAAGGAAACCCGGAACAAACTGTAAGTCTCAGCTCTAAAAAAGCCATCTAAAGAGTTGAACCGGGGGAGCAAGAACTGAAAAGGCCCAAAGTCCTGCTTGCTTCAGTGATCAAAACTTACTATTTAAGAAACTAAAAGGGTAACTATTTTTCATCCTGTGCTCTAAAGCCCTTAAGGATTTTATCTTACAACCTGTAGCAAGAAGGGGTCAAATGTTGTGCCATAGACCATCTAGATGTGTGAATGCGTGAAGCCTGAATTAATGTGTTGAAGCTAGATACAGATTGCTTCTGTTAATATAATTCTCATTTGGAAACAATTTACTTTTCTACTGAAGATTTTTGTTGCATTACACACGCTAAAAACCCTTGGGCATCTCTAAATGTGGAATAACAGTCTTACAGCTAAAGTGAAATAAAAATTTTCCAGGCAGGTAGGATCCATTTCTGGACATGTTACAGCAATTCTTATGAACTGGTGAGCTGTGAAGACCAGAGAGCTTGAATTACCTCCTAGATACCTGCAAAAGGCAACATCAACAACTACCACCACCCGTGCTGGCTGGCCAAGATTTATTATATTTGGATTACTTTTCAGTAGAAAAATTTGAGGCGCCAAAATAGTTAAAACCACTAAATCATTGAAATCTTGTGTTTAACTTAAGCCTCTGTGCTTTAGCTCAATTCCTAATTTACAGGCAAACGTAAGAATAAAGTTTAGGTAGTAGAACAAAAATCATCACAGAGAGATTTCCAACACACAGCTGCAGCTTTAACCCAGTTCGTGATTCTGTCCTCTCCACCCTGGCACGGTGTAAGTGTTGCCTACCAGTTCCTTCTCTCAGTTGTATTGGAAGTTTTCCATAGCGAGGTTCATAACCACAAGAGAAAACTATGTTTAGTAGTTGTACACCAGTCTACACAAACCATGACCGTGACTTTGAGGGATGCCTCACAGGAGTCCTACCCATCCTGCATGTGTTGAGGACTTCAGAGAAGTAGACAGGAAGACAAACTCTTTTATCATTTGAGTTCATTCTATCAACATAACATGTTTAATTTCCAAAACCAAATTCACAGATCCAGACGAGTCCCTGGAATCAGAAGCAGATATTTTGGGCTATGCTTAAACCATGCAACAGGGGAACAATTCTCCATCTTTTTCATCCGTGTGTGTGAATCGGCAAAACCTGACTCAATATCAGCGATGCACTACAGCATTTACCCACGTGCAGAAGGGGGGCAACGGCAATCTCAAGCCCATGATCTCAGTGACTGGAACCCAGGAGTGCACCTCCAGCTAAGACAAGGCCTCAGCTTCCAAAGTGAGAAAACAAATCAAACTCTGTTATTTATAGCAATAGGACACGCTCCTTTAACTCGCCTGCAGGACGCTGCTGCTTTATAAATGTAGAGACAGATCATACTTAGGGAAATACCTCTACTGCACGGAATCAGTTCTTTGCAGCTACTATTTTTAACTTTTTCTGTTGCTAAAAGTACACCCCTAGGCATTTAAAAAGCCATTTAATTCATGCTCCAAAGTATTTTTCTAAATAAAAAGGTATGTTAAAACCAGAAAAATCAAAGAGACAACCTTTTCCTTCACTAGTTTACTCCATGCCTTCCTCTTGTGTAATAAGCTTGACTTAAAGCTCTGGTTCATTGTATTATGGAGCTAAAAGTATAAACGTATCAAGAGTTCAACTGAAACATTTGGTGCAACTTCAGCAGTACAAATGAATAGAGACACTAAGCTAAAACTGTGTTATCAAAATCATACCATGCAACCCTGTTAATTTTATTATGAAGCCTAAAAATCCTACATTTTTTTAAAGCTGTGTCTCTATTCACTTCGTATTACTGATCTAAAGAAAGCCTTAGTTACCTATCCAACTTGACAGCATAGTAAAAGATTAGTTATTAAACTGTACAGAAAAGTTTGTGAATTAATTTTTACTACTGGAATATTGCAAAGTACTGTGTTCAGTTTGGGCCCCTCACTATAAGGACATTGAGGGGCAGGAGCGTGTAAAGAGAAGGGCAACAAAGCTGGGGAAGGGCTGGAGCACAAGCCCTACGTGAAGACATTGAGGGACCTGGGGGTGTTCAGCCTGGAGAAGAGGAGGCTGAGGGGAGACCTCATCCCTGTCTACAACTGCCTGAAAGGAGGCTGTGACGGGGTGGGGGCTGGGCTCTGCTCACAAGTGACAGCGATGGGACGAGAGGAAATGGCCTCAAGTTGCACCAGGGGAGGTTTAGACTGGACATCAGGAAAAATTTCTTCCCTGAAAGGGTGGTCAGGCACTGGCACAGCTGCCCAGGGAGGGGGTGGAATCGCCATCCCTGGAGGTGTTTAAAAGACGGGTGGGTGAGGTTTTTAGGGACAGGGTTTAGTAGGGAGAAAGGCACGTTTGGACTTGATCTCAGAGGTCTCTTCCAACCTTGTGATTCTATGAATTTAAGTTCAAAGGCAGCATGACATGTGCCTTTTCAAAAGGAGCTCAGCTCAGTTCTTTCCAATCATGGCCAGACCAATGCTTTTACCTCTTGCCCAGCTGTGCAAGTAAGCAGCTGCTCCAACATCTGTCTTTTTCTATAAACCATTAATCCCATATTCACAACCCTTCCCTCTAAAGAACCAAAGGCTGGCCTCTTTCTTCAGGAAGGTTTTATTATAATACCTCCTGTCTTTTTCAAGACAGACACCTTTAAAATAACAAGCTATGACCAATCATGAAGGCAGATGATAAATCCCACCTGTCTATGAGCAACTACATTAACTTTTTTGAATTAGGATTTTTTTATTTCAAACAGAAAACACAAGGAAACAATTTATTCAACTCAACTTCCTTAGTCTGATCAACCAGAACATCTCAATTTTTTCCTCTTCAGGTAAAACATTCACATTGTTTCACATTAAATATTTTACTGCAGACAATTTTTCTTCCCCTGTCATTTCACCTTTCTTTATTTCTCCCCTATTCACAAGCTCACTCCATTCATGCTCATTTATACAACTTGGGTATGCTGGGACAGAAAGCAAACCACAGGACTTGGTTGCCTTCCAAATGCAAGTGACATCAGTGCTGCAAAAAAAATTGCAATTTCTGCAGGCACTATCTTCCCAGAACTTGTGAGCTGATCGTTCTCTACATGCTCTTTATATGTAAAGTCAAGGGTAGTTGTTTTTTTTAAATCATACAATCACTTCCTAGAAGTGTTCCGTGTGCTCCATGAGAAGGGGGAAGCACACCTGAAAAAGCAGATGTAACCATTATTAAGACCCTTTTGAATCCCCCTTAGTTTAACTCAAAGACTTTGTTGTCGTTGTTGATTGCTTGGTTGGTTGGGGCTTTTTTTTTTAGTCTCCTTTGGGATGAGATTAATTATGGAGAGCTACATAACCAAGGAGAGTTTAATTAAAAGATGAAGATCTAGTAAGTCCAAATAACTGAGGCAGGAAAATGGAGTTCAGCAAACTAACACACCTAAGTCTTTGCATTGAAAGTTTGCCCTAACTTTCTGAAAAATAAATAACTTAAATGTTATTTAAAAAATATTTTATTCCATTTCAGTCTAGGACAGAGATTTAAAGGGAAATTCAGCTCATACATCTCATTGCTTTGATGATCTACAAGACCTGCCTCCATTAGACCACGACTGCATTTTTTTTCTTTGCTGGCCAGTGACTTTTCAGAAGCATCAGTACTGCTGCTCTACAGCTCCTGGATTGGACTTCCCAACACTTAATGCAATGGAAGTGGAAGGATGTCTAAGTTCAGGGTAAGATTTTGGTATGACATAGGCCAAACAAGGTAGAAAGTCCATTAATATTTACAGGTTTTGAGAACCAAAAATTCTCCACCTGAAACGTCTTTGGCTGGCAGAGCTGGGTGGATTTCCTCAAAAGTCTCTGCCCCTCCTAGCCACAGGGAATTTTGCTATGTTTGAGCAAATATAGATTTCTTTTGCATCCAGAGTCCATCAATGATAATATTCGTAAGTATAAAGGCACAGAAATCTAGCCTTTTAGTTCAGTTTATTTCCATTACGAACTGTTAAAATAAAATATATTTAATTAAAAAAAAATTATCTGAAAACTTTAAAGGACTCCCGATTCAGCTACTTCTGCTACACAAACAGTCGAGAAGCCTTCAAATTAAGGTATGGCATTATTTCACTCCAATTTCTCATTCCTTCAGCAGAGAAAGGGAACTAAGAAATACTAAAAAAATCCTAAATGAAAAGAAATAGAAAAAAAAAAACAACACAAGTTGTCTTTACATGTCGTCCAAAAAGGACATGAACTGTTCCCCTTGGGGAATGTTGCCTCACAAGGCCTAAACTAGAATAGGTACTTAGGCATATTGTGTCACATGGGGAAAACTGTTCTTGTAGATGCCTGTGGTATTCTGTCTTCCTCCTTCACCTCCACCTGGATTTACAGCACGAAGGACTATCCCACTTGCAATGCACCGGCAAGTTTCACATGCAAATCTATTCCTTCCAACTTAAATTGTGCCTGCTTGCTTGATACACTTAACTGATTCCAAAAGCTGTTTTCCTTTTGACATACCTAAACCTGCAATTTTCATCCACCACAGAGGAACACGTGAGAGAAAGAGAAACAAGTCAGCCTGCCTGGGCAGATTCCCCACAAGACCGAGGATGTCCTCAGTAGCTGAGGAGAACAGTCGTACTGGCTGATGATTAACCAAACCCTCCAGTCAACTGGTTGTTCACTCCAGCTTCCTCCTGCCTTATTTTTGTTGTGGAAGCAGCTCCAACCTTCCACACATATGACGTATCCTCCTTCTTGAAGGAGCTTAATGTAACAGGCAGGGAAAAGTACATATCATCCCAGGATACTGAAAGAACTGACACACTAAAAGCAGAAAACACAGTTTTTAAAACCAAGTCTGCAAGTTCCAAGATTTAAAAAAGAAGACACTGTACCTGTACTCAAGAAAGAGAATAATAACAGCAAGCTCAAAGTTATCTACCTGATGTGAATGGTACATAGGGATTTAAAAATATTTTGTATGGAAGAACAAAGACACTGTTGAATGGGAAGATGGGAAAACACGCACTATATGCCCTAAGTTGAATACAAGTGCAAATTATGTGTTTTTTATTTGTTAGATAACTGATGTGCTAAACAAGGGAAAATATTCACATGTATGTTAACTTTACTTAGCTTTTCAAATGGTACCAGATGAGATATAAATTAAACTGAAGAGATGAGGATTAATACAGATGGCAAGGAATGGGAATTAATAAGGATGGCAGTGAATGGTGCTCCAAAGAAAACAGTTAGAATGAAGAGATACTATAAATGGGGGACCTAAACAATCATTCATGATACCGATCTTTTAAATATTTTTGTTAGACAACCTTAGAAAAAAAACAAACTTGAGTGGGCTAATAAAATGTGCCGATGACAAACTTGTGAAGCAATTTGAGAAGTATAGACTACAACCAGAATATATTTCATTCTGAAAAGAACAATGACCCACAGAAGCAGACCAATAAAAAATTGGAACAAATACGATAGGACAGAGTTCTGAACCAAAGGACTCAATATAAATCTTCATTTCAAACTGAAGGCATCAACTGAAGAGAGAAGAGGCAAAAGAAATCTGTATCTGCCAGTCAACAACAGGATACCCATAAAGCATCAATCTGATGAGATCATAAAAGAGACTAATACTCCCAGGGCACCATCAAAGAAGTATTCTCTGAGAGATCTGGAATATGAATGCTATTGCACTTGCACCAGGATGACAGTGCCTAGAATACTACATACACTCGTGATCAATTACATTGAAGAGTGAGAAGTTAAACTTGAAATGGGTACAGAGAAGGGCTAGGAGAGACGGACAGGACTCCATCTGTATGTTACTCTATTAAACAAACAGTCACTTTTTTCCTATTTCTTCTTCTACATCAGGTTAGGCTCCCCTGCCAGGCATTTCATAAGTAGTTCAGCATTATGAAACGCTAGTTCAAAGTGAGACCTTTGAATATGTCTTCAATATAAATAGGCAATTAATATAACTTGCTCAGCAAAGCCCACATTAGGATATGAAAATAAATAGCAGCTGGTAGAAATACTTCCAGGGTCCCCAGGCCTTTCAGACAAGTGCTTTAATGGCTGAGATACAGCCTCTTCAGCTTAACTCTACGGAGACCCATGCTGTGTGTGTGTATATATGGAGATACATATTCTTCAAAACCTCATAATTTCAAACTGTGGTCTCATGAGCTGTTCAATACAGGACAGCATAGCAAAGCTTAAGTAATTCTTTTTTTTTTTCTAGTATTCAACAGACAACATTCAAATACAAAAATAAAGACAGAGTTCTTGAAAAATATTGAAGAGCAAGAGGAATATAGTAATATGATAGCAATAGAATATGCAAAGTAGTAAGCGATCAAAATAGTCAAGGTTTTAAGCACCAGAATTTTAACGTTTTATCACCAGACTCCCAAATAAGTATCCTCTGTACTATCACCCTCCATAGTAGAAAATAAAACAGAGGTTGTTCCAAAATCAATTGTTAATTCTTAAGAAATAACATAATTACAGCACGATACCTGCATTTGCTGGGTAGTCCTACAAATGAACACCATCAAATTTTTAAGTCCTTTTACTCCACTGAAAAAAAAAGTCAATCTAGATTCAACAGTAGGAAAATTCACTGCAAAATTATGAATATACTGATTGTTTTTTGCATTTTTTGCAGTTTTAACAAAATATAATACAATTACAAAACCAGCTCCATGTACAAAGACAAGAAAAAATACCCACTTACTTTCATGAATGCCTGATTATGGATCTCACTGATTATTTTAATCCCAGTGTTAGAAGGACACAAAGTAAATTCCTGATCTGAAAAATCTGGTTATCCTTATTAGCACCCCAATTTCCTCTGCTTGTTCCTCCTTAAGAACCCCACCATCTGCTTGAGGCCTACAGTGATGCTTCTCAGTGCGAGGACTGCAAAAGCACACTTCTCCTCCTTGAGCTGTAAGAACTATTGTGGGGCCGGAAAAGGTACCTTTCTCCCATGAGATCAGCATAATATAGCTGCACTGTAGCTCCCCCTCACCAGTGGAGTTTTAGACTAGGTATTAGGAAAAATTTCTTCACCAAAAGGGTTGTCAAGCATTGGAATAAGCTCCTAGGAAAGTGGTTGAGTGACCACCCCTAGAGGTATTTAAAAGACGTGTAGATGTGGTGCTGAGGGACACGGTTCAGTGGTGGAGTTGGCAGTGTTAGGTTTACAGTTGGACTGAACAATCTTAAAGACTTTTTTCAACCTAAACGATTCTATGATTGTGTTGTTATATATGCACACTGCATATACATATCTACACGCACACACGCAGAGTTATTTGTATAAGTGTATATTTATATATACATATATATGTGTATAAATATATATGTGTGAGTATATATTCACCAATATTAGACACACAATATTCCTAACCTGTCACTCAAAATTGTGGTTAGGCCAGGATGTGATGCTATGAAGAGCTAAGAATCTTTGATTGACAGCAATATTTAATATGCACGCATGTAAGCTGACATACTAGCATAGTAAGGTCTCCTACAACTGAATGCATGTTTTCTTCTGCACATTATAAAATACCCCAATATTAACTTTTACTAGAAAACACTTATATTTTAATAGGAACAGAAAGCAGGGCAGACTTCCATTATGCATTTTGTACAGATACAATACAAAGCAAGGCTGCAGTCCTGCTTAGTAGAAATGGCAGAAAAATAAGTTCTCTTATCCCTGTTCTGCAGATGGGGAGATCTACGCTAGGGCAAAGGAAAGCTACCTGCTTAAGATCATAGAGCAACATGAGACTTTTCACTTCTCCACTAGATTATACTATCTAACTTACAGGTGAATTATTCTTTAACTGGTAAGACAGTCTCACCAAAATAACATTGTTAACATTTTCCTTTCTCAGAAAGAATCAATTTTCACAGCTCTAGTAGTAAGGCAGAAGCAAAAACATTACTGTTAAATGTAGTACTTCGTATTACATACGATCAAGTTTTGAAAGCTGCCAGAATGAATCCAAGTAATAGGTTCACTGCACTTGGCAATAAGTTCACATTTGCATGAACAAACACTTAATTGCATTGCTAATATTTGCTTTGTATATTTTATTACTTTTTAATGATTTTCTTACCAGCATCTGCAAGAAACTGGAGCTAATGACTCCGCTTATTCTCTATGTTCTCAACACTTGTTACAGTTTACATATATTTAAATGGCAGCTTCATTAAAAAAGATCAATCACTTGGCACCAGAGATCATACTTAGAATGAATTGCATTCAGTACTTACTGGTGCATACACAAGTTATTCTCATACCTATTGGTATTTTTGTGCTTTTAAAAGAGAAGAAAATTAAATCTGTAGAGCACCCTTTCCATCATACATGATTCTTCATTATTGCATTACTTCATGTTGTTGCCGACATTACAAAAGTGCATGACTGTCTTCATTGCATACTGGGCTCTAGGACAAAGGACAAAAGTGCCTGTCATGTAGCTTAGCAGTTTGAGACTGAAAAATCCAGACACTGGTGTTCACTCAACCCAGCAGTGATAGCATATCCAGCTTGTGATTCTGCCCCAGATGTTCCAAAGCAAACCTCCTGACTACTAGAAACTAAAACACTAGCACAAATGATTCATCTTGGGCTTGAACAAGGATGAAGTCTTGCCAATGTCTGACCACTAGTCTTAAAATTATGCCATTTATATCCATCTTCTCTCTTTGTTTCTATTACTTGTTTTGCTTATGATATTCCTGTAACCAGACGATGATGATAAAATCCACTGCCTGAAAGCCTCCTTCACTATTTCAAATTGAGAGGTGTAGCAAGTTACTTCTTGTAGTTAGCAATTTGAACAACAGAAGTTCTTCCCAGCATCTTCACAGTTCCTTTTGGTTTGTAGTACATTTGAAAAAAAAAAAAAGAAGGAATGAACTAGAATAACTGCATATTGAAAAGGCAATTTCAGCTTGGACTAGTTTTTCATACTTAGAGCAAACAACTTCAGGAATCACCTTCTGAAACACGTACACCTTTAGAATCCTTCCTTCCCACACCCTACAGCTCCTTCTGGCTCCTGCTGTCACATAGACTAAACAGGCAGAAATGGCTTTTAAAAAGCTACTCAAAGACAAAATTTACTAGTTCCAAGACTTCAGGGTCCCTAGTCCTGACATATTTGTTGAGATGCTCGGCTTTGCCTGCTCCTCATCCTACTCTTCTGCTCCTCTCAAACACTGTTTGCAATGGCCTTTGTCCAAATGGCAACCTGGCCAGCAGCAAAAAGCTGTCCCTGCCCTCTACCAACACTGACATCACCACAGCTGTGCTTGACAATGTCCATTTCAAATATCCCTTAAGAAACTAGGCCTCTTTTTTCTTAAATTTTATAGTGACTTTATAAAAGATATAATTAGTCTCAATTCAGAGCAAGAGCAAAAGCAGGGAGCATGCCTCATATTACAGCTGAAGAGAGATGTCTTAATTTAAGCTGGTTGATGATACAGAAGGCTAGAATTATTCTGCAGTTATTCACCACTGCTGAATCTCTAGCTTCTGGAATACCTATACACCTAATAATATATTACACACATGCAAACCATGCTACACACAAAAAAGTTGCCATTGTAGGAGAATCCAGAGATTAAAAGGAAGAAAACCTACACTATCATTCCAGATGGAAAAGTGGTCCCACCCAGGACAGAAGGCAGAGTATTATGCATAACATTAAGAAAACTTGCTCTCCCAGTCCTTGTGATGTGTTGGCTCTGATGATAAATACAGGATCTTCTAGAAACCAATTAAGTTGTAGTTAATTGCAATACATTTTTGATACAAGATTAAAATTGAGTGCAATCTCTCTCGATTTTGTCCTTATGTTCATTGTGACCCTGTTCAATTTCAGAAGTAACAGGAAACGACAGCTAAAAGCCTAAAATACTCTTCCTCCTTCCCTAACTTTTCCCTTTCCCCCTCCATCTTTACAACATCAGGGACACAACACACAAAATGCTGATAGATTAAGAGAGGTTTGCTTAGTATGTTTACTTCTCACTGCTGACCATATATCAACTATGCCAACATTATACAAACGTGTAATACTTTCTTATCTCCAAGCGATATCTTCACAGCTGCAAATGTGCCCATCATTCTGCACGCCTTGTAATTTACTACTGGCTCCATCTTTCCTGTAATAGAAAAGTGAACAACTGCCTAGCTCTGACAGCCAACTCCTTCAATCTATAGTCAGCCAGCAATTTTGCTTGCTCTTTCTTTCCTGAGGGGCTAGGTTTATGTCTAATCAATTATGTCAGAGTTCTGGTGTTTGCTGGATTTTCTTTGGCGTGTTTGAGCACATCCCTGCGTAGCTGTTATGAATCTGCTTTTCTTTGGGGAAAGAAAAACATTAATCTGAAAGTGAGATCTCTTCCAGGAACCTCACACTTCCTGTTGTTACTAACACCTAGAATTGCTCAAGCACAAAAAGCTAACAATACTCTAAAATTTTCACTTTTAAAATTTGTTCACTGGACAGCAATTTTATAGTCCATTTCCATCCTGTGGTTAATCTGCTTATTGCTGCCAGACAATTAGAGGAGAGGAAATTACTTTTTCTGTGTATATAAAAAAAAGCAGCTACTAATGTCCAAGGTAATAGGGTTATTTTCCCCTCACATTAAAACTTAACTGGTAGGTATTGGGGTTTTGTTTGTCTGGGGAACATACTGAACATTACCTTTCTGTAGGTGTAAACCAATAAAGCTATTCAGTTTTGGGGGTAATCAGGGAAAAACTTTCTATATGTCTCATTTTTTATGTACTGCTCACAACATCCTAGAGATACAGACACAGAAATCCATAGTGCAGACTGAAATACAGTAAGACTGAATAACCCTTGTATGTCTACAATATAGCATAACGCGTGTGCACTGAGGAAGATATACCAAATGCATGTGACTGTAGCATAAGGAAATAAAGAGAAAATCTTCATAAAAGTTATATCTGACTGTACCAGCAACGCCTTCCTGTGATTTATGCTTATTAAAAATGATGTAACTTAATACAGAGCAACTCCTAAAGCAGGATGCTGGTGTGGAGATCCAGAGCTACCTGCAACATCTGAAGGGAGGGCCATGCTTCATACACATCATTTTAATGTAACAGAACAGTGCACCTAAGTACAGAAAGAAAACATTCAATAACTTAACACCTAAGCAAAGTCGGACCTAAAGATACTACATTTCAAAATCTCTTATTGCAAATATCTTTCTAGAAGGATCCTTTGAAGTACAATGCTCACCTCCAGCTAAAAGCACATCCAGAAAGACAGTAATGTTCCAATGCACATTAAGCCTTTGACTCACCATTGCCTATGCTGTAGCAATTTTTTAAAAAGCAGTTTAAAATATCGGTAAGAGCTCCCCTTACTGGTCTGTCTTCAAATTGTTAAGTCTTCAGTCCTGAAAATCTTTTTATATGAAACAACGACGGATAATAAAATATTACTTCTATTCCACATTTTAAAAAAAACCAATAAAACAACCAACCAAACCCCTCCCCAAATCCTGCAAAAGCTCCCCATCATATTTCTATCAGACATCTTATTTTTTATATTTCTCATTAGTTATTAAGTCATGGCTTAGCTTAGGAATATTTCTTTTGCCATCATTATGAACTTCACCAATTTACCAAATCCTTAATTTTGTTTAGCATACGTAAGCCCTGCTGAAGTCTGAATTACAAAAGCACAGACACCCAATTCTGACATACTGAATAGTGCTTCATTTCACAGTAACCTTCACCAGCTTTAAGAGGATCATTTTGGGGATAACAAACAAGTCAGTGTGGGAAAAGTATCAGAATCTACTGTGAAATTGGGAAATACAAGATTTATTACAAAAGCTTTCTGTTTTCTTTGGTGGCCTACTGCCTGGTTGGAAGAGCAAATATGCGTCCCAGCCTGTGTTGGTTGATATGATTAAGGACTTGTTAGTTTTGTGTGTGTGTATGTGTGTGTGTGTATATATATATATATAAACAAACCTTTTCTTTTTTTTTTTTAATATATATATATATATATTTAGAACCCTACTTTCTTAAGCTCAAACTAGGTAATGACCGAAATTAGAGACCTTTCTCAGTGGGCATCATCACCATAAAAGTTAAAATAAGACATTTTAATGACCCCATTAAATATTGCTATCTTCATTTCACAGTAAACAATTGTGTTTACTTCATTTCACAGTAAACATTCCTGTTAATGCATAAAATATATGTTGTACTTGAGGTGGCCCTGCAGAGTTAACTTGAGTAAGAAAATACAGTAAAATCCGTTATGCCACATTAAAAAAAAAAAAAAAATCAGAAAAATATGCTTTTGAATACATCCTACAATTCTGAGAAGACTGTAAAATAGGATTTCTTAATGTACAACAGCACTAAGAGTTTTTGCACAGCACACCACATCAGCCATCTAGCTGTCAGCACTGTGCTACATAGAACAAAAAACCCTATATCATTATAAGAACATTAAACTTCTAGAAAAAAACAAAGAAATAATAAAACCTCACTCTTATCATTCTTCATTCCAAATGGATTGTAATGCCTACCTTTCTATAAAAAAACACCGGCAGTTTAGCTACAAAGTCAAATCCATTCAATCTGGGTTCTCAGGTAAAATGGTGAGATTCCCTGAAGCATTTGGTATTTTCCTTCAACAGAGTTTTCTTTTTTGAGGCCACATCCATTCTCTCTACTGATTATTGGTTATTTCCTCCTTTACTGCACTGGACAATTATTCTCCCTGGGCCAAGTGTTGTGCCAGAGAGAAGGAAAGAGGACTTATGTGTTGGTAACAAGCTAAGAAATTCATTATAATCCCTATTTATACTGACTAATTCCAGGTCATCCTCACTGTGCTGCCAACCCCCATGTTAAAAAAACCAACCCTCCAGAATTTAATTATCTCATAACTGCTAAAAGTATCTAAGTATGTGACAGCATTTAGGTTTATTTGCTTTTGTGGTACATCAAAGAAAAGCCCTACAATGATCATGAAGATCACCGATAAACTTAAAATCTGAGGTTTGAACAAAAAACAAAACACAAAATAGTTTCATTTTCATTTAAATCACAAGCTATTGTTTTATTTTAATAGGAAGCTGCATTTTCAGTTTGCACCCCTCTCTTCCCATTTAACAAATACTTTGTTTGCATTGTTCAAATGCTCTCACCTTGCTTTAGAGATGTCTTTCACCTTTCTGTCAAACATCTCTTCAGTTTCTGCATTTGTGGTAATGAAAGTTGAATTTATAAGCTTGTTCAAAGTTACAGTAACTGCTCAAGGGCAACTGTTTACATCACAAAACACAAACAAGTGAACTTGCAAGGTTTTCTAGAGCTACTAAGTATAAATAAGTAGCAAATAAAAACTGAAGTTCAGACAAGAGTCCCCAGGGTTATTATTCAACCATGCTCTTCCTCCAGGGAACAGGTTACTTTCAACTCAGACTGAAAGTAAAAAGTGAAGCCCCAGCTCAACTCTTAGCAGTGAAGGCACGTAAAGATAAAATTTGCTACTTAAACAAGAAGTCTGTTGTTCAAGCCTTATTTTTGTTGCTGAAATGCCCTTATGTTAAACACCAGCAAAATAAAAGTGAGCTTATCAGCTATGGGGAGAAACATTAAATTAACATATAATATCCCAAATACAGCAAGAGCTGATGCTCTCATTGTATCAGCTCTAGCCACAAAATATATTTAAACAGATCTCCTTGACCTTTTACTCTCAAATGCTTCCAGCCTTTAAAAAAAATTAAGAGATTCTTAACACAATGCTTCATTCCCTGAGCTCCACTCACCAATAATACTTCACATCTAAACGAAAGCCAGTGAAAACACTTAAAATCTGCAAGCGTAAATGTTAGCTATCTCAAAATGTCTTGACATTTTTAAAGCTAGTATCTGCTTTTCTCCCATCTGGGAGATATATATATATACACGCACATGCACTTTTAAAAGCATATAAGCTTTCTGGGGTCCAAGTTTATTCAACCACAGAAACCTTTGGGTGTTTGTGGTTTGGGTTTTTTTTAATACATAGTCATACTCAAGTTCTAGGAGCTTACTCATTGGATTTCCTTCACCATACTACAGGATGAAAGATCGTTATTTCCCTAGAAACTACGAACAACTCTGTTCCTTAGACCCCATAAAGAAATACCAGTTTGCTTCTTTATATCTTTTGTTTATTCTTTCAGCACAGAATCCATTAGTCCTGGTTAAGTTGCAGGAAGGATCCAAGTCTTGACAGGTTTAGAAGTTAAAATAAACATTTTTGCTCAAAAAAGATTGAGAGCAAAAAGTATAAGAACGTATGCCTGACTGTTACACAGTTTAGAACTTCTACCCCTGTGTATTACACAAGCCATTTGTCACTGGAAATATAAGCTAAAACACAGGTAGTAATAAAGCAACAATAAAGCTGTTAACCAGGAGAAAAAGATAAGAACTGCAAGCTATTCGTAGACTCAAAAGGAAAATCACAACAGAAACACAGCCCTAGACATGCTAAATAGAGAGGAGTTCAAGAAATTTAATTCTAACACAACTTTTCAAATACTGTCATTTGAAGAGAGAGTGAGAGATCATTTAACTTTCATCAAAATGTGGGTGGAAAATAAAGAAGGATTCCAAAGAAAGTACGTAAGACGCTTTCAAATAAATGGCATTAAGCTAGCATGCTGGTAAGAAGACTACTGGTTGTCTCTCCATTAAATGGGCACCCAAAACTTTTCCACAAAATAACTGTTACAAGGTCGGTGTTTGACCAACCTCAAGAAAGAGGTAAGGAACCATAAAGCATTCATAAAAGATTTCAACTTCTTATTTCACATGGAGATGTGCAGCTGGTTCTTCATTCAGGAGGCTGGGGAAGCATTTACTTATAAAACAAAGATGAAACAACTTCAACCAAAATCCAACCAAAGAGAAGTGGAGGACCAGAAACTACCTCAAGTTAAATTCCACAGGGGTATTTGCTCATCCATGTGTGCCTGAATATATGCAATTCTGCAGAACTTTCTTTGAACAGCTTTTTGATTAAAAATACATAACGAAAAAACCCCCAAACCACTAGCTAATCTAATATTTACTGGACAAGAAACACAAGCAACAGTTGGAGAGTCAGTAAAGGAAACTGATTTTTATAAAAGTCTTTCTATTAATGCTTGGTTTTCCCCCAAAGATAAAAAGATAGCATCTATCTCATCTATCTGATGTACATAATATTCCAATAAATTTGACTACTTTGAGTAGAGAGTAGGCTAAGAGGTAATACATGTTTTTCTTCTTCGATCTGTAATCTGTATCTGCCATATTTGTAGACAGAAAACTTCACAGGTTGTATCATCACATTTTACTGTCTTACTAAATAAGCCAGTGTCTGAGACTGAGTTACAAATGCAAACCAGAATTTTTACTCTCAGTGTGAAGAAAAAAAAAAAAAAAAAAAAAGGAAATTACGATGCTTGCTCTTTACAGCAAAGTGCAGTAGGGGAGGAAAAGCTAAGCTGAAAAACAAACTAAACCAACACCCAAAACCAGCTTTCTTCTTCACAGGTATTCAAGTCTTTATTTCTCCTTCCTGATCACAGAGATTATTGTGACAAAGCAGTAGCTTCAGTGGAAAATACAAGCAGTTACATCTAAAGGATTGTTCTCCCACTGACATCACCACTTCAATTTGCTGTTGTTGAAATGCAAGTAAACAGTTTACAATTAAAATATAATGATCTGGGGTAATGGATTTTGTCCCCATCTCCCCCCCACCAGACCCCTCTTTCTTCCAAACATCGAGATTCTCATCCCCCCTCCCCAGACCCAGAACAATGCAGAAGGCATAGCCTTAGCACAAGCAGGCAAGTAGTATGGGACATCTGTAAAATACTGGGGGGAAAAAGCCAAACAACCCCCCCCTCACAAATCAAAAAGAAAATTCACACCAACCTTCATTTTGGTGTATAAAAACCATTAAGTAAAAGCAGTACCTAATCATGCCTTCAGTTTCTGGAGATGTTCCATCAAGCACAAGTTATACTTAAACAGACGTTCTTTAACTGCTATCAGTCACACTATTACCAGATTTAATCAATTCCACAGGAATGTAACACATCAGAGGAGTTCATATAGCACTCCAATACAGAAACACTACTCCAGTTTTTGGGTCATACCATCTTGGGAGACAGAAGTCTTAAAGGAATCTAAAATTCTCTAGGAAATCCTCAAGTGTACAATTTCAAGGATTTTAATACAGATACCATAATCTTTCAAAATGAGAAATAAAATCCAATTTAAGAGTATTTTGCCTATGAAAATGACCTTTTTTTCAAGCAGCCACTTACACTGTGGTTGGTAAGCTCTATGTGGATCTATCAAAACAGTAACATCCCGAGGTATTGAAATTCACCACAACAAAACTTGCAGTTATGTCATTTCTCTAGTCTTTTTACTTCTGAGTAATAGGAAAAGAGTTCTGGTCCATTAACTCGCCCACTCTCTCCTGGAGGAAGTTAACCACTTCAGCTAATACAAAGACATGAGTTTCATCCAGGTCTTGTATGATGAACTTCTTTCCCAGTGCATTTGACTCATCCAAGTAGAGCAGAAACTGCTTCATTGCTGGGTCACTGTAGAGACAAACACACATAAGATCCCACCTTGTCGCAATAAGATAAAGCTAAAACCAAACAAAAAGTACACCCTTTGAAGACACTGCCTTGAATGGAATTTGGACTGGAGTTCATGAAAAAGGACAGGAAAGAAAGTATGAGATATTACCTCATCTCCCTCCAGAAACAGTAAAGAAACACATTGCTCATGAAGAAAACAACAAAACCCCCAGTATTTGTAAGCAATATGAAGAACAAAGGGAACATCAAATGGTTAAACATAAGTGGAAAACATCTTGAAAAAAGGAGTTTGGAATTAGGATTACCTGCCACTGCCTCTCTCCCCCTTCCCCCAAAGGCCACATTTTTCTTTTGCCTGCTGCTTCAGCACTACCCCTCCTGACAACAACTCCATTTTTTTTTTCCTTTGGTCTAGATCCTGAAGTTACTTAAAATATTTCCAGCTCTAAAGAAATAAGCAGACTTTGGCGCAACAACTGTTACTAACCATTCAATCAGAACACCTTTCAGAACATTCACCATCTTCTCACTTCTCTTACAAATGCTGAAAGGAAGAGGAGACAAGAATAAGTTTTGCTTTGGGTTACACATGTAAGCAGAGAAAATCTGAAAGAACAAGGACCGCAGAGTCACAGAGTGGTTCGGGTTGGAAGGGACCTTAAAGATCATCCAGTTACAACCCCCTGCCACGGGCAGGGACACCTTCCACTGGATCAGGGGGCTCCAAGCCCCATCCAACCTGGCCTGGAACACCTCCAGGGATGGGGCAGCCACCGCTGCTCTGGGCAACCTGGGCCAGGGCCTCCCCACCCTCACAGCAAAGCATTTCTTCCTAATATTTAACCTGGATCTCCTCTCTTTCAGCCTAAACTCGTTACCCCTCGTCCTATCACTGCACTCCCTGATAAATGAGGGCACTCCTTCCCAGCGTTCCGGCAGCCCCTTTCAGCACTGGGAGGCCGCTGTGAGGTCTCCCCAGAGCCTTCCCCTCTCCAGGCTGAACAACCCCAACTCTCCCAACCTGTCTTTATAGGATAAAAACCGCCTTGCTTGCACTCAGCGACCCCTCAGGACGCGCCCCCGGGCCGGCAGCGCTGCCCCGCCGTGAGGGCGAGCGGTCGGGGGCTCGGGGCGAGCCCGGCAGGGTGAGGCTGGGGCAGCAGGACCCGCTCGGGTGCGGCACTGAGCTCTGACAACAAAGCGCCTCGGTCCCCCCTCAGCCCTGAGAGCGGCCCGGGCCGCGCTGCCCCCGCCCCCCGTCCCGCTGCTGCCACCCTGCAAAAGGCGGCCTGGGAGGAGGGAGAGCGGCCCCAACCCACCTCGGCGGCGTTGAACGGGCGGGACGGCTCCCAACCGGCACGTCCCGCTGCTCCCAGGGACTCCAGCCCTTCCTACCTCTCCTTCTGCCTTTTTTCCGCCGCCGCCGCCGCTTCCGTGACGGCGTCGCCGCGCAGTCGCAGCCCCTCCCTCTCCCTTCCCGCCTCTAGATTGGCCATGGCGGCCACGGCCACGCTCACGCGCAGCCGCGCCCTTCCCCTTCCAGCCTCCGGATTGGCCTGGTCGCCTGCGGCGCGCTAACGTCACGCGAGCGCGTGGGCGCCGCTGTCGGAAGGAGCAGTGGAGGCGGAAGAGGAAGGAGGTGGAGGTGCGGTTGTGGTTGTTGGGGGGGTTTGGGCTGTGGGATGGGGGAAGGAGGGTCTCATGCCCCTCTTCGCTGTAGCGGGGCGCTTGTTGGCCTCGGGGGGGCGGTGAGGGGGCATCGCTGGTTGAGTATTTGTTATTGTTTTAATGATCTCTAGGCTGGAGGGGGCTGGAGCACAAGCCCTGCGAGGAGCGGCTGAGGGAGCTGGGGTTGTTTACCTGGAGAAGAGAAGACTCAGGGGAAACTTCATTGCTGTCTACAGCTGCCTGAAAGGAGGGTGTAGGAGGTGAGTGTTGGTCTCTTCTCCCAAGTGACAGGGGATAGGATGAGAGGAAATGGCTTCAAGTTGTGGCAGGGAGGTTTAGATTGGATATCAGGAAAAATTCCGTCACTGAAGGAGCAGAGAAGCACTGGCACAGCCGCGCAGGGAGGTGTGGAGTCGCCATCCCAGGAGGCGTTAAGAAAACGTGTGTGTGTGGCACTTTGGGATATGGTTTAGCAGGCACGGTGATGTCGGGCTGAGGGTTGGACTGAACGATCTTAGAGATCTTTTCCAACCTTAACGATTCTATGGTTTATTCTATGAGCCCGCAGCAGCGAGGGCAGCCACGCCGCCCCCCCTGCCCTGGGGAGCTGCTCTTGGTAAAAATCTTTGTCTTAGGCTTTGCCTGTTCTCTGTGAGCCTGTAAAAATTAATAAACCTTTTTTTCGCCTTTGGAAAGAGGTACAGACTTATCCCTGCTTTGCTTATTGGCCATTTAGGAGTTGCATTGCCTGAAATTGTGGGGTTTATATTTAAACGTACTCGATTTGCGAGGCGGCAGTGTTCCTGCCCCATGCTGGATAATGCCAGAAGGCTTGGCACCAGGCAGCTGTGTTGGCAGGTTCTGGCGCAGGAGCCCGTTGTAGACTGCAGAGCCTCCTGAAACAGCTGTGAAACAGGGAGCAGAGTGGGTCCTTTTGCATTATATCCACTTATACTTTTGCTCTCAGACCTGAAGAGAGGTTCCTCACAACAACAAAAAGGTACTCACTTTGGCCACTTGGGTTTGCACTGGTGTATGTTTTGAAATCAGGGAATTGTGCCCCTGCTGTTTCTCAACTACATTTTTATTACGCTTATAAACTGTATTTAGGTAGAAGAAAGCCTGAGAGAGTTGAGCTAGTTTAACCTAGAGAAGAGAAGGCCCTGGGGAGACCTTATAGCAGCCTTCCAGTGCTTAGAGAGGGCCTGCAGGAAAGCTGGCGAGGGGCTCTTTATCAGGGAGTGCAGGGACAGGATGAGGGTTAATGATTTTAATCTGAAAGAGAGGAGGTTTAGATTAGATAATAGGAAGAAATTTTTACTGTAAGGGCGGGGAGGCGCTGGCAGAGATTGCCCAGAGAAGTCATGGAAGCCACATCCCTGGAGGTGTTTAAGGACAGGCTGGATGGGGCTTTGAGCCGCCTGATCCAGTGGGAGGCATCTCAGCCTGTGTCGGGGGGCTGGAAGTCGATGGTCTTTAAGGTCCTTTCCAACCCAAACCATTCTGTGATTCTATGAATACTGTGGTTCTATAAATAAAGATAGTAAAGGAACTGCCATAGATTAGACAGAGGGTTTGGAGGTGAAATGTTGTCTCCAGGGGACTGATTAATGTCTTAAAAGTGTTTCATAGTGTTGTGGGCTCCATTGAAGTGGATGCATAAACCTGACAGAAACTAAAATGTCTGTTGTGATTGTGGCAGTGTTGGTGTAAACACCAGGAGACTTACAAGCAGGGAAGTTAATTGGAGATACACACTCACTAAAATCAACAGTAACACATACTTGTATGAAAAACTGCTTTAAACTTTTCTTCTAATCGAAATGCAGCCTAATTAACTGAGGAGTTTATAGACTTCTTTAATTACAGAATTTTATATGGAGTGAAACGGCATAAATATGTTTTATTGTGACCTTTGCTGTAAATCATGACCTTTGTTCTCATGCCTTTTACTGCAAAAAGACTGGAAAGAAAGCTGCTGCAAGTTTCCTGTTCTAAGTTTCAAATCAATCATTACTTTTTCTTTTTTTTTTTTAAATGTACAGATGTCAGTGGCCGCTTACTGTATATTTTGCTATAGACAAATAGGAACTTCTGGTCCTGCCACAAAACCACACCTACTGTGGAGTGATATCAGTAAGTACAGTTCTATGTGTATTGATCGGAGTTATTAATAGAAAGGAAAAAATCGGTGTTGATATGATGCCACGCGTAATTAAATGATGCAAAAGGTCTAAATCCCTGAATACTTTGTGATCAAAAGCTTTTGTTTGCTTAAAGTGGATGTCTGCTTTTGACCTTGCTTTGCATAATGATGTGTGAAATGACAGCAACAGATAATCTGGGATGAGAACACAAAATGTGGGGCCCTGCCATGTCATCTCATTAAGATACCTTAAACTCTCCTTTGTACCTGTTCTTTGTTTGCTCTAGAGGTTAAAAGAAAACCAACGAAACAACTACATCCAAAAGATTTGTCTCTTCCTCCTTATTTACTGATGTTAGTTCTGCAGTCCTCCCTGCTGCTTACTCTGTTTCTTTGGTGCCTTCTGTATAGAGTGATAGTTCTCACGATTCACAAGTTTATTTTTGAGCATTAAAAAATAGGACATTTTGGTTTCTGCTCTACAGGAAGCATTGCATTTTTTTGCCTTTTCAACCTTCTCTGCCAGTTATTTCTTCAACGTGCAGCTGCCTCTTGTCTGCATGCCAAAATTCTTATGGTCTCGCAAAGACAGAACCTGGTGGCGGTGGTTGTGGGGTAAATCTCCCAATTCTTGCTGAGGAAAAGAACTTATTCATGATAGGTGAGATGTGTTCCATTGGGTTTGCTGCTACTGGTAATAACAGAGTTTCTTTGTATTGTGATTCTTACAATTAAATAATCAGCTTGACTTTGAAAAAAACCAGCTCAATCTGCAGACTCAAAAGGGGGGTTGTTTCAAAAGGGGAGTTGTTGCGAGTGGTATGGGTTCACTTAACTGTTTGCTTTATAAATTAGATTCGGCAGAATTTTTTTACATGTATTTTTTTTTAGGGACTTTCTGCAGGACTTTTCAAAGAACTTACATACTCCTGTATATATTAATATACATTGAAGAATTATCCACATATAAGAAAAAGCGAACTCCTTAAAATAATCTGGAGTTTCAAATGATTGCTAGTGATACAGGCAGAGGAACTTTTCTGTTGATTCCTGCAGCTGAGCAGTGAATGTAATTTATAGCTCGCAATCCTTGAAGTAAATAGCGCTGGCAAGACACGTCTTTTATCCCCTTGCTTAGAAGAGCAGGAAATTCTAATCAAGTGAAGTTTTCTCTGTTTGTAAATTTTGGTAATGATTTCCTGAAAGTCAGAGAGCAATAGAAAAAATTTAAAGAGCTTACACTTAAGGGCTGAGATTCTTTCTGTCTGATAATCAAATGCTGACTAGATTTATATTGAGGTGATGCAAACAACTTTGACAAGAATTTTTCATTTTTTTTCAAGGAAAAATTGCAAAGGTGACTGGATCGCTTGTACTAGGGTAAGCTGTAGCTGACAAGCATATATGGAACTTGTGTGCACAGTCAAAATTCATGTATGTTTTTAAAAATGTGACAATATTGGGACCTATAGACATGATAGAATATAGTTTTGAAACATTTTCTGAGAGTTATTACTTATTTTAAGTATTTTGGAGTATTTTCTCTACTTTGCTAAATTAAAGCAATCTGCAGATTATTATCTCTTTGGTAAAATCTGGATGATGGATATAAAAATGATTGTTAATGTATTTTTTGCCATCATAATTTTTTAAAAAATAACATTCATATGCAGTTTTATTTTATTTAAAGGGGTTTTGTATTCATTACATATGAAATCCTGTCCTTAAAGAAGTTATTGCAAATTGATACTCAAGCTGTCCAGCAAGAAAAACTTAAATCCTATGTGTATGTATGTACAACTTCTCTAAATCCAAGTGAACATCAAGGTAAGATGGATAATTGTTTGGCTTCTAAAAATAGAATTTTAAGACAATAGGATGTTTCTAGAAGTCACCCTTATATAAGGACAGATGTATTTCCTGAGATTCATTACAAAAATAATATTCTTCACAATGTCACCAAATTTATTTTAAGCTGGTGACTGGTTTTTAAAGATAGATCTATACATACAGTTGTCTATACATGAGTAAGTCTCTGTGTGTGTGTGTGTATGTATTTCACATATATCATAGAATCATAGACTACTATGGTGGAAGGGACCTCAAGGATCGTCTGGTCCAACCTTTCTTGGCAAAAGCGCGGTCTAGACAAGAGGGCCCGGCACCCGGTCCCAGCCGAATGTGAAAAGCATCCAATGTTGGGGAATCCACCGCTTCCTGGGGGAGATTATTCCAATAGCTGATTATTCTCATTGTGAAAAAAATTTCTCTTCTGTCCAGTTGGAATCTCCCCAGGAGTAACCCGTACCCACTGCCCCTCGTCTTTTCCATATGACTCCTTGTGAAAAGGGAGTCTCCATCTTCTTTGTAGCCTCCCTACTTAAGTACTGGAACACAGTGATAAGGTCTCCCCTAAGCCTTCTTTTCTCAAGGCTGCACAAACCCAGTTCTCTCAGCCTTTCCTCACATGACAGGCTTCCCAGTCCTTTGCGCATCTTTGTGGCCCTTCTTGGAATTCTCTCCAGCCTGTCTACCTCTTCATATAGTGGGAACATATTATTCCAGGTGTGGCTGGGCATGCACTGAAAGGAGTGGGATGGTCGCTTCTTTATCTCTGCTGCTGATGCAGCCCAGCATCCTGTTGGCTTTCTTTGCCACAGCAGCTCAGTGTTCTCTCCTGTTGAGCTTGTTGTCCACCAGAACCCCCAAAATCCCTTTTGCACAGAGGTGCTCCCCAGCCAGGTAGATCCCAGCCTGTGCTGCACTCCTGGATTATGTTTTCCCGGGTGCAAGATCTTATGTTGATCTTTGTATGCATATACATGAGATCCAACAAACCCCCCGAGACTACCCTAGAGTTTGGCAACCGAGCGTGGGAGGGGAGAGTCAAAGAGATGGTTATTGAACACGTTCTAACCTGTCACAGTGAGACACGGCTCAGCTCCATCGCTTCACTCGGTATGAATGGACGTGTTTAAATACAGACATTTTCTTACCCTCGGTCGTAGAATGTCAGTGTAAACCAGCCCACAAAGTTCTGTCTGAGGAACAGTTTTAGCTAGTAACAACATCACTGTGCTTGAGCACCCACCCTATTTGCCAGACCTGCCTCCTTCTTCCCAAAGATTGAGTTGGTGTTCAAAGGAGCCCATTTTTTGTTGGTGGAAGATGTGAAAGCAAAAATTACAGAGATCCTGAACAGCCTTTCAGAAAACCGCCTGTGGAATTGCTTTGAACGTGGGCAGCATCATATGCAGCTCTGTGTCGGGAGGGAACTATGTTGAAGCTGATCATAGTTGGTTTTCTTAATTTGTTAAATAAAAGAGTTACAGGCACAGTCTCGGGGGTTTTTGTGTTGGACATTTTGTACATGTATGAACTTCCAGTAATCTAAAAATACTCTCATAGGGATCACATACCAAGCCAGAAAAGAAATCCATAAAGCTGTGAGGAAAATTCTAGAAACAGAAGCTAAAATTTTCCGGAGGCCTTCTCATGGTAGGTATTGAAAACACGGATTTATCTATGGTGATTATTTTCGAATGGTAAAACGTAAGCCTTTTAGATAGTAAAATAATTTCTCTTAGAAGCTTAATATGTTCCTTTGTTAAAGTCATTTAAAATAAGAATTTCAGTTCCTATAAGAAACTGCGCTCCTGAGGCATGCTATTTGTTCTCTTTAACTAGGTGTTAAATGGTTACAGCAATATATACCTCCACTGTGGAACTATGAAATTAATTGTTCAAGGTCAGAGCCTGGAAAGTTGCTAAATGAATCAAACCCATTCTGTTAATTTGAGGATCAGCATTTTACTAGTGCTATTCTGTCATTGTTTATTGTACTAATTCAATATTAAAAGTTTCACTTGAAATTACTGTTAATGAGTAATATTTAAATATGAAAAGAAACATATTTTTTTTTCTCAACAAATAGAAATACGATCTTCATGGCCTCAGGTTCCCCCAGGGGATGCTCAGTTTAAACATCAGGAAAACTTTCTTTACTGAAAGGGTCGTCAGGCACTGGGACAGGTTACCCAGGGAAGTGGTTGTCACCATACCTAGAGGTGTTTAAAAGACAGGTAGATGAAGTATCACAGTATCATAAGGTTGGAAAAGACCTTTGAGATCCTCGAGTACAACCTACTCAGGGATCAGGTTTAGTTGTGGGCTGGGATGGTTGAACTCCATGATCTCAAAGGTCTTTTCCAACTAAGTGATTCTATGGTAATGTAACTGTTAAAATGCTCATTTTGGCTTTATTTTTTTTCTTGTGAAAGGACAATTCAGTACATTTGATGGAGAAGATCATGAATGTGCCTTATGGCTTCTCTTAAAGAGAACTCAGTCAGAAGACAAAGAGGTCCGGCTGCAGGCTGTACAGGACCTGGCAAACAACCATCACTGGCATGGTAACGTAGCCTATTTGTCCCAGAAACATGGCAAAGCCTCAGTGGTTGCAAGTCTGCTACCAACGTGAAAAAAAGGCTCGCAGCTGCAAGGAGAGTGAATGCACTCTGAGATTGGGTTTTAAACATGGAGGGTTTATTTACATTTCAAGCAACTCTCCTAACGCAGTGTGTATCTGCAGCTCAAGCCTCTGATTCCTCACCAGAGAATTGCAGCTGCTGCTCTAGTGTCGGAGAGCAGTACGTGTTTATTAGTTCCTTAGCATTTTCTGCTGGGACTGCTAACAAGATCACTAGTTCTGGCAGTGATTTTTATAAGGCTCTGTGGGGGAGTGTGTTTAAGGCCATGATTCAGTTAATAGAAATTGATTAGGAGCTAACAGGTAGTAATTACAGACTAGAGACAGAGGGCTCGTGTGTGCAAGCATTGCTTGTAAGCCATTTTCAGTCCTAGTTGTTACGAAGTAGTAGTAATAAGTCCTTTAATAGCAAATATCCTTGAAACCCCAAGTAAAGGAGGAGAGGGATGTGTATGTATGTCATCCTCCCCCCATCATTAATCCATATAAACGATGTGGTACTCAATCTTGACTCTTGTTATCTTGGTAGTCCAGTCAGTTGAGGACCTTTCACTCTTGCAGTGCAATTCCAGGCCATGGCATTTATCTTGTTTCAGGTTGCCTCTATGAAATTCTAAGAAACTACCCCAAGCAGTTTACATCAAAAAGCTGTGTTTGAAAACATTGGAAAGCTGGGATGTACCAGCCTGAAGTTATGTGTACTAATTCAATATAACCATCTTGTGTCCTTAGGAGAGTGCTGTCTGTTAAGGGTCATCTTAGCGCACAAGATGGCCAGTACTCAGGAATCAAGTTGCTTTTTGTTATCTCCTTTCTTTGTAGTGCTCCTTGCTGTAGTATGTTTTGCAAACAAGAATTATTTTTGCCAACTAACTCATGAGGGAAAGTGGGTTCTTTTAACCTGACATTCTAAAACTGAGTCCAAGAAAGATTAAGACTGAAAATACATGCTAACTTTCTACAGCCGGGACCAAATTGTTCAGCGTACTTGTTATCATAAATACAGTAATTTGCTTGTCCAAAGCACAGCTTCGGCAACTTCAGTTTGCAGCTGTGAGTGATCTGCACCAAAGAAAAGAAGGTGGCCAATCAGTGACTGTTTGTGAAAAGTGGATTTTAGATGGCTTGTCAGGTTTTTCTAGAATTTTGTTCTGGAACGGTAACAAGATTAGAAACTGATTCTTACAGAAAAAGAATTGATCCACTTAAAGATTTCATTTTCTTTTCCATCAGTTTGCCACCAAATTTCAGTAGGTAATTTTCAGTTTCTCCAGCTATAAAGTACGTAGGTTTTGGAAAGGAGCAGTAGTTACTGTTTAAGTCTGGTTTCCCTTCAGCAGGGTAATTGAAAGTCTGTCTTTTGTCTTCAGTAAGGAAGGGCGACTTAAAACTGTACTGTGGTGCTATCCTGCCTGTCTAAGGTCACCTGATTTTGTGACTTTGACAATTTTATTGAAATGTAGATTTCGTATCATGTAAAATTAAGTGTCTGGGTCATAGCAGCATCTAGATTTGAGGCTATGGTTTTTAATGCTGTATGCAGGAAAAAAATAGGCTTATGCCTATGCATTTCGAATTTTAACTCAAACCCAGGGGATTAAGCTTGGGTTTGTGGTCCTTGCCCTCCTTTCACAATGGCAATACTGATAGTTTGCTTTTGCTTGCGTCCAGCTTGTATCAAAGGACCTTTATCAAACTGGTCTATGATGAACAATCAGTGTTCAGGTGTATTTCAGTTTAGTTTAGCGCTGCAGTATTTTTCTTTTGGAATTTGTGATTACAAAATCAGAGCTTGTTTAAGTAGGTTGCAGAGAGGTGGTTCTGTTTTTTAGTGCATCAACAAAATAGGTCAGAAACTGCATTTAAAACCAAATGAAATATTTAAGAGTAGTTTTAATGCTAACACTGAAGTTCTTGTGATACAGATTATCAGTACGGTACAGTTGCCCAAACCTGTGACCAGAGGACTGCTATAGGTTTAGCTCGATCCAAAGATATCGACCTTCGCTTTTTCCTGCCTCCACCACCGTTGTCCAAAACAAAGAACGTAAGTAAATGGGAAGTAGGTATTAGATGAGTTCTGCTTGCTTGTTTGTTTTTAGTGCTTTTGGTAACCATACTGAAGTAACTAATGAGTAGTAAAATTAAGATCAAAATACAAACCCATAATATAGCGATATACCTCTGGGTTATCTGCATTAGTGAGTGGCGTGATGGAAGGAACTAAGGATGAGGAGTTGACCAGTTATTGTTCTCGGTCTATATGTCCACATTACACATTTACCAGCAGCGAGGTTTGAGCCAGTTACTCGTTTGATACATGCACTGCCTGACTGTACCTGTGAGGCCATGCGAAACGGTCTTATAAGTTGTCCTAGATTGCCTTGTTGATACTGACCGAATCCTTTGCATAAAGAGCACTCTTGGAAGCTGTGAGTGTGGTGCTCTGGACAGTTCCCTGGCACTCAAGTTTAACCTTGATTATGTAAGTGGGGAAACCACTGCACCATGTGACTCCCAAGTGCAGGTGCAATGCCTGGAAAAATTCCTCCAGCACATTGACTCGCTATTTTAGACATACCCACTGTCTTTCACCAAGAGTTCTGCTGTCTTCTCCTTTTGACATCTTAATCTACTTGTGTATAAATTTAGAAGTCGTAGAAAGTGTTTGGATATGAACTTTAGTGTTGTTACTATTAACAAAGTATTATTTAACTTTAGTTATCACAGTACTTGTTAGATTTAATTGAATAATATTCCAACCAAACATTCATTAGGTATGATTTTAGTTGCTGACATGCATTGCATCTCAATACAGTAATTGGATAAGCAAATATGTAAAATCTGGAACAGCTTTACGTTGTCTGTCTTAAAGTCCCAGATGCCTCCAGAGACTGTGGGATAGAGATGTGGCTCTTCCCCATCCTCTTTGCTTACAGTAAGATCTATCACTCTTGTTTTCTTGATCCCTAGGCTTGTTCTAGACCGACCTCTTTATTGCCAGCTTTTAGGTACCAACAAATCCACATTGGATGGATTTGACCTTGTTTTGTTTTTATGATAATTACTAAGTGTGCGTGTGTGTGTATGATGGTTTGAGGAATCATATCATCACATCAGCTTCTTCAATAAATAGAACTGGGACACAAAGCATAATATAATATATATATATATAATTATAAACCTGATAGGTGAATGCTGGAAAAAGTCCCTGTCAGAGAATACCTGTATGTCTTAACCAACAAAATGCTGAAAACCGGCTTTGGTAGCAATATTCTTACTTTTTGGTTTCTTGTCTTTGTAACATTATGTGGTGGTGGATCTGCACCTGTCAGCTCTGAAGTACTGAGGAATGCTAGTATAGGGTTGTGTGTTTATGTCATTTCTATGTATGCGAAGTTGAAGCAAAGCATTGTGGCAACAAGTGTTGCTCTGCTCATCAGGTATGTCTCCATCTCTGATTGTAGCAAGGATTAGAATAACTGCAAGTTCCATGACTCTGGGCAAATAAAATTACTTGTTTGGATCTGTTGTCCTGCCACCTACTCAGGATTACTAAACGAACATCTATCTGTAAGAACACTTTGAAGATAACAGATGATAAGAAATGTTGTCTGTGTGTTTTACTGGTAGTTTATACATTCAGTTTAATGGAGCAGAAGCAAAATTACTGTGTAGTTAAGGATAAACTTTTAAGCTCCCTGTGCCAAAACCAACTGTGTTTTCTTTTGCCCTTCTAGGCCTATTACCATAAGAATATGAAGTTTAAAGCTTACTTTTTATCACTTGGTCATTTTAGAATTGTTAGTCTCCAAAGTCTTTACAGGTAGAACTATGAAACCACAGCTGCAGAGCACTCAAGTCTGGGGTTCCTATTTTATGGCCTTCTTAATATGGCTGATTCTGTTATTTGAGATCTTTATTTTCTGTGTTTTGTTTCACGCTTTGAACGGAACTAAAAGCTCTTTGTGGTTTCTTCTCACAGGATTATTCCATAGAAGATGAACTTCGCTTGTTGTTAGTGTCCTTACCTCAGACTGGCCTCGATCCATGTGTCCAGTACTTCACATCTCTTGCTTTACGTGAAAGCAGTCAGACACTCGCTGCACAAAGGGTGAGTTCCCACCAGCAGAACAGAACTATTTGAGTTCTTTGCTCCTGCAGAGCTCGGGAACAAAACTATTTCCATATTTTTGAGCATTATAAGGGAAAAAATACAGAGACTTTGGGACTGTACAACATAAATAAAATCTCTCGTGCCACCCTAATTACAACATAAGTAAAATCTCTTGTGGATGTCAGCCTTTTCTCCCAAGTAACAACAATAGGACAATAGGAAATGGCCTCAATTTGTGCCAAGGGAGGCTTAGAAATGGCTATTAGGAAAAATTTCTTCACCGAAAGGTTGTTTAGAGTTGGAACAGGCTGCCCGGGGAAGTGGTAGGGTCTCCATCCCAGAAGGTATTTAAAAGACGTGTAGATGTGGCACTTAAGGACATGGTTTAGTGGTGAACTTGGCAGTGCTTGTTAAGGATTGGACTTGATCATCTTAAAGGTCTTTTCCAACCTAAACAATTCTGTCATTCTCTGATACTGTCTGTGTGCTTGAAAACTTGCTTATCTTTGCTTAAAAGCCTTCCCATAACGCGGATATTTCAGCATTTTGTCCCGAACATTTCCTTCCCTTTGGAGTGCTCAGAATTATTTTTCACATTTCATCGTACCATTGTTTGAGGGTTCTTTTACTGCTGAGATGATTAAACCTCTTTTAAGCCTTGTTAGCACACCTTGTTTAGTAAACTCTGTTATATCACATGGAAATGCCTCCCTGTAACAGATCAGTGTTGCCAAAACCAGGATTGGAATAGTGTAGTGGTCTGTTTGGACTTGGGGCTTAGGAATTCTTCAGCTCTGTCCATCCCACAACTTCTTAAGTGGCTTTAGGAATTTAAAGTGCTGTTATTGCTTAAAAATAATAATTGTCATCCCAATGTAATCCACTATCTCTTGTGCATTTTGGTTTTTTAATAAAAAGTTGTGCGTTTTAAATTTTTTTTTTTTTTTAAGGTGCAATCATAAAAATTACTGTCATATTTTAATAATGATGCCTGACAGGCTTTATTTAGAGATTTCAGAGCGCAATAACTCTTTATTTCCTAGGACACAATTATATAATATTTTTACAGTATGACTCCTTCGTTGTTTTCACAGCTAGAGCTCTTGCTGTACGATAGGAGCTTTGGTCAGGCACCACACTTGGAGGCATTTTGACAATCCACTGTTCTAGAAAACTGCTCTTTATTGAGGTTATGCTGGTCTTGCTACTGCAACCAGCTGGTCTTTGGGGACTGTCTTAAATGTTGAAGACCTTTTTTCCTCCTTTTCTCATTTTTGCAACTGTGCAAGTCTAAGCGCAATCTGATTCTTGATTTTTTTTTTGCTTAAGCAAACAAAAGACGAAAATTGACAAAATGAAAATCCTGTATTTTCCCTCTTTATTGTATGTTTTGAAGTTAATAGACCTTGGAGGTCTATTTTTTTTTTTTTATGTTAAAAATAGTAGATATTTTTATGGTGCACTGTTGTGTAATTTGTACATTTGGAAAAATACAATATAACAATTTCTATAGATCATTACACACTTAACAGTTTAGAAATGCTTGTTTTATGTAGATATTTGGAATGTGGTATAATTTTTACCAATTCTCATTTCAGGGAGGCTTATGGTGTTTTGGAGGAAATGGCCTTCCATATTGTGAAACATTGAGTAAAATCCCTTCAGAGACAGTGGAACTCTTTTGCCTGCAAGCTTTAGTGCAGCATTCTAAGGTAACTTGTCCTTTCAACTGTAACTGAAAAGCTACATTTATAAACACTCTTTTCTAATGCTTTCTCATATATTGAGAAGGAGTTGCCATTTCCTTGTCTCTCACCCCTCATCCCTTTTGTAAGGATGTTCAGACAGCTGAAAATGCTGTGAATTGGAACACAGCATAACAAACTCATTTTTTTCTCATGGGATGTGTATGGAAGTCCTGTTATTCTTTCTAATTAGTCCAAATAAGTTCCTCTGTAATATACCGGTGTCTGTCGTTCAAGAAGAGCGGCAGCTCTGACACAGAAAAGCAGCAGAGAAGGGTTGAAGTCCAGCTGGCTTTAAAAAAATCTCTTCTGTGTAGGGTTACTTCCCACTGGCACCCAGAGTCATTGGAGAATGATGGGTATCATGAGGAAACACTGTTTCCACACCGCAGCTTCTCTGGGAGCAAGATACCCTTGATGTGAAATTCTCAGTGCAAAGTGTGTGTGTGTATCTGTGTGGGTTGGTGTACATCACTTCTTAATTTAACTTTAGTGCCAGGTTTCCGTGAAGCAAAGTAGCCTCATGAATTCACTCTAACCAGAAGTCAGAATGAAATAGAAACCTTGGCTATTCACAGAGGTCCATCCTTCAGTGATCGCTGCCTTTGGGCAGAATATTGCACAGCATGCAGCTAATACAGTGCCTCTTCTCGGGATGTACTTTGCAGACACAGAGGAATATTATGGAAGTTTTTGTGTAACAATCACTCTTCGTGATTCCCACTTAATTGCTCAGAAACATAGAGGAATAGCATTGAGAACACCAAATTGCTGTTGGTAGTAGGAATGGATAAAGTGCAGTTTGCCAGCATTCCTTTCACATCTTCCATATATGTAGAAGTTCTGGCTTACTTTAGAATGTGTTATATTCCAGATTTTCAGTTTTAATGAGTAGTGGCTGCACTCATTCTGAATGTGTGTCTGTCTGTTGAACGCCACAGACTTGAGGACATCGGCGGTTCTGTGATTATCACACATTTTTAAGTACTATAGGGAATACATTCAAGTTAGGAGCATTTGGCCAGTGTCAGTAGTTGACATTTCAACTAATTAGTGCATGTTCATCTGCTTGAACTGGAATCTGTTGTTGCTCATAAGAACAATAATGACAGCAGGACTGTTTGGAAAGCAGAAATACCTTTGTATTTCAAAGAGAAGGGGTTTTAGGTGGTGAACAGGAAGACAAGTGGCTCTGGTTGAGACAGAGCTCTAACAAATGCTGACATTGGAACTTCAGTTGAAACCTGTTCATGCCAAGTGGAGAGCAATATCATCTCCCTCAGATATGGAGGAGCGAAGTGATGTTACTCAGCATCTTTCAGGGTGTAAATCCATAGAAACTGTGCATTTAGTATATTAAAATATTTACTTCCTTTTCAACTACAGCATTATAAATTCTAGATTAATAAGAATTTCTATGTAATAAGGGCTTTGCATTACATCAGCTTTTTAAAATTCCCTGATTTGTGAATTAACAGCATCTCAAGGAACCTTTTACAGAGCATATACTTATTGTCATTGTTTTTACTCTGTCATGCTAGGTTTCTTCTCACTGTGATAAAATTGAAGCAAAAGGAGCTCTTCAGCTACTGCAGAGGATATACCAGCTACGTAAGGATTCAGCAAAAATACAAAGGAACATAATTCGCATTATTGGAAATATGGCCTTGGATGAACGTCTTCATTCATCCATAGTACGTGCAGGTAAAAGGAAAGCAAGCACAAGCAGTCTGAGTGTCAGATCTCTGTTCTAGAATCTTCAGAGGATTCCACACTTTAAAATGCAATGGACCATGGCAGCAATGTGGTTTTTGTATTTGGGGGACGGGGAGGTGATACTGTGAGGGGTTTTTATACAAATAGAGATAGTTTAGGCAGGGTTGATGAAGAATTCTTGTAGTGCTGTCTAGCCAATACACGTCAGTGGTACAGAGATGTTCGAAGTCAGATGGAGGCTGAAAATTTGGACTTAGTTGATGTTTGGTTCACATTACTAGCGAAAATGTTTTGAGTTTCTTACACTTACAGATCATCTACTTGTAGATTGTATTTTTTTAAATGACCGTGTTTTATTCTTATAAAGGAACAGACCAGTTGGCACTCCTTACCTTCTGGTATAAAGGGAAACGTGCCTTTGCACCCTCCTTTGTTTCATGTTAGGCTAATAACTTCTGAGCTTTGCTGTCATTCCCCTCTTTTTAGTTCACCTAAATATCAACATGAAATTATCCCATCTAGTTTCGTGCCAAATAAATAGTTCTCAATGTTTTATTAGAAAAGAAATAATAAGAAAAATAGAAAATATCAATATGCTATTGAGCTACACATCTGAGCTGGTGTCTGCCTTATTTTTAAACTCGCTGTTGCAAAAAGGAGAAGTAGCAAAGGTAAAGGGAGAGACTGTGAGGATGATTAAAAATTTGGAATGACTGCAGTAGGAAGAACAAAATACTAAGACATTTAGTTTGGAAAAAGCAACAGAAGGAGAATGTGATGGAGATTTATAAAATCCTCACTGACTTAGAAAAGACAAAGGGGGAACGGTCATCTGGTGTTTCTTGTAAAACAAGACCAAAGGTTCTCGTGCATTAAATTATCAAGAGGCAGAAAAATAAATATATTTTTTTCCCATACATTGCGTGACCAAACTAAAATTTGCTGTTGTGGTTGATGAAGACTTAGCTTCAAAAAGTGATTGGACTAAATTAATGGAAAAAAAAATCTATAGCACTGAGCGAGTATAGTGGAGAATCAGCACTATGCGCTTCCCCGTTTATTGTTCTGTTCTTTCGTTGTTTCACAGCTTCCATTACTGCTCACTTTTGGAGAAAGACTGCAGACTACAAAGGCCCTTGGTCTGAGCTCTAGCACTGTTCTTATGTTCTTATGGTGGCTGCTAAAACCACGCATAGAGAGGACGAGATCGTAGCAGAAAAGTCAGCAGCTCCCTGGGGCCAAGCTCTCAGCACAGACAGAATTTCAGGGGGTGAACTGGGCTCCAGAGATGAGCAGTTCAATGCTGCTGCTTGAGACTTCTCTTGTGCTGCTGGGTGATGCGTAACAAGAAAAACCTCTACGGTCCTTTTCCTTTGCAAATCCTGCTGGCACAGGAAGAGGAAAAAAAGCAGTGAGGGACTGTGTAGTAGCTGTGGTGCAATATCTCAGGGCATAAGGATTCTGAACACTATTTTTGACCCTTCATCTCGGCTCTTGTAAGAGAAATACAGAACCAGAGGTGTTACTAGTTTTAATCAGACTAGCTTGGCAGTCTTTCATTGTATTTGGGAACTGAAAATAGGTTTTAGACAGCATTCTTCTTAGGGAGAACTTGCACAGTGGTCAGCTTATGTTCTACTTAGAAATGTAATTTAAATAGATAATTCTTAAAAAAAAGAAATAATTGACAGTTCTCAAAAGTACTTGCATTTGAACAAAATTCATGTCATTTAATTCTGTCCTGAATTCCACACTGAACAAACTATCTTGAGTTAGCATCTTACTGGCTATACTGGTAGCAACATATTGTGCATCATTTTGAAACAGCGCTCATTAAGTAAATTGTTTCTTTTCCAACCAGACTCCAGATTTTATTTATGACCTCAATTTTAATGCAGTTGTGATTTGTAGACCACTCTTGCTAGCAGCAACAACATTTATCAGGATTTTAAAGAAAATGTGTGTATACACAAATATGTGTGTGTGTGTATAGAAGATACTCCTTTGCATTTCTCAGTAGGCTATGATCATTGCCTTCTATGCCTGAGAAACTATGTTTTTACACCTTAGGTAAGTTATTACAAAGAGTCTTGTTTTTCTTGAGGTAGCCATGACTTAAAATTTCATCGAGGATTGTATTCAAAGGTTTCCTTTATTATTTCTTTTATATTTCTTAGGTATAAGTAGTATACTATTTTTAGAATAGTGGGGACATTTTAATTCCTTTCCTGTGGTCAAGAGAGTGGTTTGAAATAATTTGTTTTGATGTTACCATTCTTAATTTTTAGCATCTGTTTTCACAAGTATACTTTGAGGGATGATATTTGAGTTCTTTGATTTGGATGATGTTTTTAATCAGTTAAAGTGCCACTTTTATTTTTTCAATGTAGGTTGGGTTTCTGTACTTGCTGAAGTAATGAAATCCCCGCACGTCATTCAGTCGTCTCATGCATCCAGAGCTTTGGCTAATCTAGACAGGGAAACGGTGCAAGAGAAGTATCCAGATGGTGTTTATGTCTTACACCCGCAATATCGTAGCAGGTAAAGCAGAAGATCCTGTACATGCTGTACTTTGGGTTACCTGTCATGCTGCTGTTCAGTGACAGAACTCTGGAAGAGCTGACATCAGAGTGCTGCTGTGCTCGTGTCACCTGCTCCTCCTCTTTGGTGTGTTGAGAGGACTGAATTTAGAAACCCAAATAGAAACCTAAATAGTGCTCGGAGCAGCCCATAGCTGTGAAAGGAGTGTTTTTTACTGCCTGGCAAAGTCTAAACACAGTGAGATGAATTATTATTTTGCATGTGTTGCAACCACTTAACCTTTGCACTGGCTGTCTTGGGATACAGTGCCTTTAATTACGCTGTTGGCAGCAGTACCTGTTGGCCTAAGATATGGTGAATTTACAGCTTCAGCTTCTTTTAATAGTGATTGTGTATCTGGGACTGAAACAGTCTCCAACATCGCATGTCACTCAGTGGCAGCTCTTCCCTGGGTCATCAGCGTTAGTCAGGTTACAGCAAAGATCTAATTTGATGATGAAGCTGGAACTACCAAGTTGCATTAACAGTAGCTGAAGGGAAAGGTATTTTTCATTATAGAAAAATATGACCTGCGAGGTAGATACTTTTCATACCTCTTTTTATATCTCTTCTGGGTGAATCCTTATTTTTTGTCTCTATCTGAGTATCCTCTTCAAAATATGATGAAATGTCATGAAATGTCCATAAGATAAGAAATCATATATAATGTTTAAAATAGCATTTTGACATCCTTTGGGTTAAAAGTTCTGTGTACGTTTAATTGGCTAAAAGAATACGTACCATGCATCTCTTAAAAATTCCTTTTTCTGTATCAGTCAGCCCATCAGAGCAGACATCCTTTTTGTTCACGGTCTTTTGGGAGCAGCATTTAAAACCTGGAGACAGCAAGACATTGACCGGCGTTTGGAGCAAAAGGCTTCAGAAGGGGAAGAGGACTATAGCCAGTGCTGGCCAAAGGTAAAAAGACAATAACATCTTCACAGGCAACTGTGTTTTCTTGTTAATGAGAGCTGTCTGGACGATCTGGAATTGCACTGTCTGACAGTTGTCTTTTTTTGAATCAAATGATTGTAATCTGTTATACAAGTAGCACTTTCCAAGTGCCTGATATGTTTTTGTTAGCAAGCTGAAATTTCGAACAGATTATTTTTGCAAAGGAAAATCCCTGCTAAATTTAATGCTCTCAGCTTCATTCTTCAGCTGGTGAAAGAGGCGTCAGTGGCTGCTTTCCACATGCTTTTTTGTATTTTTTTATGGAATGTTATTGCTGAGAAAAAAGATAAATAAAACTGCATTTGAAATTAAATATCCTTTTTTACATAGCTGAGTATCTCAGCTTTTTTCAGATTGCTACATAAATATTGTTGGTAAATAAGTAATTCCTGCTTCAAGCAACTCATATTGGTATAACCACTGAATGGTCTCTGTAAAACTTAAACTCATCAGTCCTTTTGGTAATCTTAGTAATTCTTGTTTCACCCAGGAGAGGGAGCCAGGAATGCACGAGTTAATAATGCCTCTCCATTCTTTGCCTTCTTTGTGACCGGGAAGCAGGCTGGAGTTTACCAGCACGTAATAAAGGAATGATAGTTTAGGTGTAAAACTCGTTTGGAAATTAATTGAAAAGCAGGTACCTTGCTTGATTTTGCCCCCATAGTAACATCTTTGCTCCGTTGCGGATAAATTGCTTGCAAGAGTTTAAGTACTTCGATGATAAGCTCTTCTTGATTTCATTTTTCTTTAATTTAGACATGGCTGGCTTCAGACTGTCCTGCCCTTAGAATAATATCTGTGGAATACGACACCCATTTGAGCGACTGGAAAGCAAAGTGCCCTGTGGAGGCTCAGAGGTAACGGATGAAGTGTCTGTGGTTTGGAGGGGGGCAGGAGGGAGACCTTGGGATCACCTGGTATGAAACAGTGAATTTGACTTTTCCTGTTGCATTTGAAAATCAAGTTTGGAAAAAGATTAGGTACAGTCATGCTATACTTGAGCTTTTTAGCCTTATTGCTAACTACCCTAAATTATGCTGTTAGGTTATGTAAATATAACATCAGTTTTATATCTTAAAGGGAATATTTCTTAAAGTTAAAATGACCCAATAATACATCATAAGCAGAGCAAAAATTTCACTGCGCTATGGCATTTTAGTCATGATAAAATTAAGTATATAATTTTATTCAAGAAGCAAGCGCTAGTCCCTGGGAAGAGATTCATGTAAGTCTTGGATAGCTAAAACACAGCAACTGTTCTGATTTGGTCTCATAGTGTGATTGTCCTTGTCAGAGGAATTGTGTTTTTACTGGCCATGAACCAGGTAGGTCTGAGGAAGATGCTACCCCCAAACAAGTTCATTCTAAAAAATAAAAATATTTTGAGCTTGTAAAGATTATTTGGCTTGAATGGGTATTAGGGTTAATAGTTGAGTTCAGTAATCTTTGAATCAGCTCCTAATCTTGAGTCCTTCAGATACTCAAGCATGTAACTGGTCCTGTAGATTCAACTGGTGTGCTTCATGCATGGCTACTCACAGCAGCTGGTTAATTATGTTTTGTGTAGGGAAGAAAAAAGATTCAGCATGTGTATAATAAACTGGGAACCTGGTACTTTTTCGTTCCCTCCCTCCGTATGGATATACAAATATTGTATTAAAGAAAACATGTAAGCAGGGAAAAAAATAAGGAAGATGCAGCTGTTCCTGTGTCTATTTGAAATGAAGCAGAACAGTGATAGTAAAAAACACGTTGGTGGTTACCTCTGCAGGAGAATTTTTTTACTGTGTCTGTGTGGAGTAAATGTTATCAAGAAGATTAGAAAAATGAATAAACAAACGTGTATTTATTTATTTATTTAAAGATAATGCCTTTTTTGTTACAAAATGGAAAGTTACGTTACCTACTGTTTACGGTCACTCAAGCATGGTGTTTTATTATTTTGTAATTTGGTAGAGTTAATACAAAATGAAAGATACTGAAGTAGCAGGAGCAAAGGTGTAGCGGTGGAATCACAACATTGATTGCTGTAGGTGTATAGGTTCATTCACTGTTTCAAAAGCGTTCAAAAGGACGTTCCTCAGAATGCTCCAAAGTCTGTTGTTCAGCTGAGAAGACGCATTTGAGCACCGTTTTCACGTGTGTTATAAAAGCAATTTCCAGTGGGAATGCTGAGAACCAACAGAGGTGAAGGGAGTTAAGCTTTGCACAGGGGTTGCCTCAATGTCCTGCGGTTTCCATTACCCAAAGGTCTTCTGTGTTTGATTCCTCTTACACTGCAGAGAGTAAATGTTGTGCTTCAAACTTAGATTGGGAATTGGCATTGGTTCGTTATCTCTTCTCTTATAAGGTGAAGATTATTATGCATTCATATTATGCCAGTACAAAGCATTTGGAGATTATTGTCTGGAAAGTGTGACTGACATTATCTGTGATTTTTGGATGTATTGGTTGATCATGCATTTAGTTATTAATTTCCACATTTTGAGCATTGTTTAGCAAAGCACATTTTTGGCAGACATTAGGTATATTCTCGTTTCAGGGGATAAAGTTCATTGTGCATAGATGATGCTTCCATAAAATGAAAACATAATTTTCTTACAATATGTAAATTAAATTTTCTAAAAACCTGTAAGGAGTTTTTTGGAACTAAAGCCAAAAGAAATCAGTGGTGAGTGAAATTGAAACAAAACTTTCTATCAAGATCAAGAAACAGAATTTAGCTCAATTCTTGTGAAGCCAGCCTTACTGAAGGTTTTGGCATTTTTCAATGTACCAACAATTATGAAATCTTTAATTTTTTGTGTACCTAATTCGCTTAGATAAACATGCACTTAAAATTCATGCTGTTTTAACGCCGCCTGTTAACCTATCATGCATCGTCGTGCTTGTGTTTGTTTATTCTTTGCAGGAAGCCTATTGCTTACTTGAGCAATGAGCTTCTTGACAAGCTCAGAGCTGCTGGAATTGGAGACAGACCTTTGGTGTGGGTATCACATAGCATGGGTGGTAAGCACATTGCCTGTTTGATGTAAACTGTATGTCTGCTGTTATATTTCAGAATAAGCTGCTAACCAAGTGCAGTCTGAAATGTGATTATTCAGAATAGTTTATTTTAAAAATTCGCAAAGGCCTGAAAATGCAAAATAGATTTCTTAATGCTTTCTTAATGCATTATATTCTATAGCACATACATTGTGAAAGGAATTTTATTGCTGATTGTTTTTACTGTGTTGATTTAAAAACACAAAATCAATGAGTTGAAATTCATGTAAATGGAAATCCAGAGGCAGAATTATTTCCGTGATCATGCATATAGTAAATGTCAATAGCAGCACTTAAAGCAAACCCAAACTGGATTTGTGTCACTGACATTTTATTTTAATGCCTCTTCAGGTTGGATTTGGTGGTTTTTTTCAACTTGATGTTACATATTTGACAAACTAAAGACTAATCAACTGAGGCAAGAATATGGTGGTTGTTTCATGGATAATATAGCATGATGGTTATTTGCACAGTGGTTTAAATGCCTGCATTAATTCAGTTTCTCTTGCCAGGTCTTCTAGTCAAAAAGATGCTAGTGGATGCTTCCAAGAACCCAGAAATGGAGAAAATTGTAAACAACACCAGAGGAATCATATTTTATAGCGTGCCTCACCATGGTTCCCAGCTGGCTGAATATTCTATAAATGCCAGATATCTTCTCTTTCCGTCTGCGGAGGTTAAAGAGCTCAGCAAGGGTACGCGCACTTGGCAACCATTTAACAGCGGGGATCTATGCTAATCGGTTCATGATGCTTTTTTTCATTGCGCTGTCAGGAAAAGCTGGATAAAACCAACAAACCCCTTTTTACATTTTGGGTCGTGTATTGAATTACTGTAAGTAATTCTGAGTAACTGTTTCATTTGACTCCAGAGGTGAGGGGTGGGAAGAGTAAGTCAGAACAAGATTATCGAAGAGTAATTTGGGCCATTTAGGAATGAAGTAACTCAATGTGTGCTGGACTTGCTATGCAGAAATAAGCAATTGTTGCATAGGTTAGCTGCAAAAAGGGATAACAAACAAAATGCTAATCTTTTACTGGAGTATTAATTTTTCCAATGCATCTCTTTAGGGATGCGATCTTGCCAGATAAGTGCTATAATCTTATGTTCAAAATAACACTGCAAAAATTACATTGCTCTTTTTCAGATTCTCCTGCCCTTAAAGAGCTGAATGATGACTTCCTGTCTTTTGCCAAAGATAAAAAGTTTTCAGTGCTGAGTTTTGCGGAAACCTTACCGACACACATAGGCAGCATGCTAAAGCTGCACGTCGTACCTCTGGAATCAGCAAGTAAGTCAAATAGCTGGTTAATTTATTTAATTTTGTGTATGTTCATGTAAGCTTCCATAATGAGGATAAGCGCTATGGTGGAAAGACCTAGAAAAATGCGTCTGCTACGGAATGGCTTTTTGTTTAAACTTTTGGCCGAGTTTAAACTGCTGTCTCCCTGCTGAGATCAGAGGCAGCTACATTTCTATCTTAGAATAGTAATTGTTTGTTTTGATTTTTCTAAATTGAGTAACGCTTGCTTAGTTAAAAAACCAGGGTAGACCCTGGTCGACTGTTACATTGTTGTAGTAATTATGAGTAACTGTCCTTGTATAGGTAGGCTAAGTAGTGTTTCAGAAGCTCCTGCAAATTACAGTTATTTCCTCCTTTAAAAAATAAGAACGAAAATTAGCAAAATGCTAATGGAAGGAAAAAGTCACAAAGCTGTTTTTCAGTGTTAAGAACCTTTTATCTTCTATATCTCAGGTACTCAAGCAATAGAGTTTGCCTCCTGAAGACTTCCCTCCATCTTTTTGCCTTTTGTAGGAGAAGGGAACACCAGACAATTCTTTTTCTTTCTTTGTTTATGGGTGTTCAACTGAGAGAATTGTTTTAAGTCTGGTATTTTCAGGTGCTCCTTGAGCAAAACCCTCTTCCGCACTGCCCAGGGTACCTGTGAGGCCTTGAACAGAAACCATTGCTTACGTCTTAGATCAGGCTTTCCACCAGCCAAATGCACTAGGTTAGGTTAAAAGCAAGGTTATCTGCTCTGAAAAAGGCAGACTATGCACCCCTGTTTTCCTGAGTCAATATTTAGCAGTATTTTTCCGCTATGTCTTCTCAAGAAGAAATTGTTTGCGAAACTGTTACTGATGTAATTTTATTGGTGAGGATGGAAAAACTGGGCTTTTTTTTGTTTCGTTTTAACAAAATAGAATGAAAAAGAGTGCTAAATAACAGACTACAAATTAACACACTGTACATTTATAATTTTATAGCATATTTCTTCTCTTCTAGAGATGACACACAATGCAGCATGTGGGCTCTCTTGAAAGCCTTTAGAGGGTACAGGACAGTTCAGTGGGAAGCCACTCATTTTTGCTCAAACCCCAGGCGTACAAGCTGTACAGTCACAGCTTCTTACCTGGATGCTTGGGTACAAGAAAGCAAACCTTCATCCTGCTCTACTGTAATTTTACATGATTAAAGATACAGAGTTCCAAGCAAAGTGGAGGATTTCTTGGGAGGCCTAGATGAGTTTCTTAGGGACAGTGTTTAGTAGGGAGACAGGCACGGTTGGACTCGGTCAATAAACTGGAGAAGTTGCTTTTGAGAGAGAAATTGCTAATGCAAGGTGTGATTTGCAGTCTAGTTGATGTTATGAGCTTTAGTAGTTTTTTTGGTCTGATTTCTTTTTTCCTTTCCCAGAGTTAGGAATCGGAGACTTTATTCCAGTGGATGTTAACCATCTAAATATTTGTAAGCCAAAAAAGAAGGATGCTTTCCTGTACCAGCGTACGTTGCAGTTCATTCAGGATGTTTTAGCCCAGGATCTTGGCGACTGAGTTTTTGCCATCCGTGGCTGCTGATTTGTTCCGTTTGGTGGCACACAGTAAGTTCTTCTCCTGACATTTGTTAGGGGAGCTACAGAACTGCAAGGATGATATGTCAGTAGTATCTGCTGATAAAATAATTTTCAGTAAATCTCTGACTTAGACACCTCTCCAACTTATTTCTAAAATACATTCAAATCAAATACAAACTGAAGTCCTATAAACTTGGCAAAAAGAGTGTTGCTTAGAGCAGCCATTGTCTGTCAACAAAACGTGTGTAAATTCTCCAGTGGTTTGGCTGAGAGGGGATGGGGATTCAGTGGCAGAGGTTTCTCTTTGATATCCTTCTGAAGCAACACGGCTACACTATGGAGACATCCCAGGATATCTTCTTTTAGCCAGAAGAAGAGCTTGCTCTGGAGGTAGGTGGCCTTATTAAAGTAAATTTACATCTGGGACTGAAGTCTTTTAGAGAAGATCAGAAACTATTAACTGAGGTGATGGTTTGTTGTGTCAAAAGGGCGTAGCAGCACGTGGCTGCCTCAAAGCTTCGCTTACTGTCTGTGTTAAACGGTCTCACTGAAGCCTGAGGAAGTTTGTCCAAGGGAATGAAGATGGCATGAAAGTAGCCCAATTACAGGAGGTTTTGAATTTGCCTTTTCATTTAATAGATCACCCAGATTTGTCAGCAAATACGGCATCTGTTTTCTGCATGAGAAAGAGCTGGGTTGGTAGGTTGTCTTGCATAGGTGTGTTCCTCACTTAGAAACTTTTTCTTTAGCCTGTTTAAAGAAGAGCGTTGAAAATGCTCCTGTGGAGTAAGTATTTGTTGTTCTAGATATAGAGAAAAACAGCACTGTTGTCTTATTTGAGTTTACATTGATGTTAAGGATACCTTCACAGTACTGGTAAGGGATAAGTATTTTGAGAGAAAAATATGGTAGGGCTCAGTCACTTTAAAATAAAGTCTTAGGCAGTTTGCAATGCAGCTAAAAGCAGCCTAGCCTAGTCGTGGTCTCTCCTTCCTCTTTATTCCATGCCCAACCCTCTCTGAAAACAAACCTAGGCTATAATTAGGCTGTACTGCCCAGCTGCCCGTTTGTGAAATAAGGCCGGTATTGATGAAAGGCTTAAGACCTCTCTTAGCCTCATTTATGTGAGATGGGTCTGATATTACTGCCCTTAAAATTATGGCTATGAAGCTGCCAGTGGGCGGGACGCGCGTTGCTGTTCCGCAGGGGCTCGGTGCCAGTGCCGGTGGCCATTGCAGTCCTGCCAGGTCCTGAGGCCACCACAGCTGTTCCCACTTCAGAGCACTCCAGTCCAGGACACGACATCTGAAAATCCACTTCTGCAAGTTGGGCCTTGACCTGCTAAAGTTGTGTGGTGAAAGTCACAAGAGCAGGACAGGGGATGTACAGTACTACACTGTCAAAAAGCAGTTTTTCCCCTTGACCAAGACATAGGTAAGAACCCTGCGTGGCAGTGTTTCAGGTAGAAAATGTAACAGAACTGTCATACCTTCTAAAGAGGTTTATCCTTTTTACACTGTGGTTTGAACTTCAGAGTGTAAATATATTAGAGCACTTTGTATTCACAGAGTAGAAGCTACGTGGAATTCATTGTGAATCGACAAGACTTTCTTCTAATAAGTGAATATGTGTTTAGGGTGACAAATCTTGTATAGATTTTAATAGGCTTGTTAGGCTTTCAGGGATTCAGATTGATGACTTACACTTTAATCTCCGCAAATGCTTTGTTACTGTAACTGGAACTAAAGGCAACTTTCTCCTTTTTGTAACTGTATGTATAGATGTAACTTCTAAAACTAATATTTTGATGGGAGGTCATTTCTTTTTTGGAATACAGTAATGAAATGTGTTTTTTAAAAGTACTAGATGTGCCACAAAATGTATTAAAGGTGAATGATCTGCCAAATGAATAGTCTGGATCATGTTCACTTTTCTTAAAGACCTGCATTGGTTTTTATTGAGTGTCTCATGCTGGGAGAAAATGTTTACCCTTCATCTTCAGTTGTGCTTTTAGATTTTGCACAAGTGCCTCCCAAGCCAGGTAGAAACACTGCCTGGAGAGCCAGAGGGGCTGTTGCGTAGCGTTCGTGTCTTCTTCCTCTTCGAAGTCTGTGCTTTTGTGCTTCCCTGGTGTCACATTAATTTAGAATCATGCCTTTGTGTAAATTCTTAGGTCTCAAACTATGTCCTTAATCCCATCCAGCGGGGCACCCAGCTGCAGGTGGGGCTGGCAGGTGGGTGTGAATTGTCTGAGGAGATGGCTGAGGGACCTGGGGTTGTTTAGCCTAGAGAGGAGGCGGCTGAGGCCTCATCACTGTTCCAGACTGCCTGAAAGGAGGGTGTGGCGGGATGGGTGCTGGTCTCTTATCGCGAGTGACCGTGATGGGATGAGAGGAAATGGCCTCAAGTTGTGCCAGGGCAGGTTCAGACTGGACATCAGGAGGAATTTCTTCACCGAAAGGGTGGTCAGGCACTGGCACAGCTGCCCAGGGAGGGGGTTGAGTCACCATCCCTGGAGGGGTTTAAAAGATGGGTGGATGAGTTTCTTAGGGATGTGGTTTAGTAAGGGTTGGACTCAATGATCTCAGAGGACTTTTCCAACCAGATGATTCTATGACTCTGTCCTGGACTGAAATAGTAAGACAGGAGGGGAGGGCTGATAGGAGCTTGTCTGTCTTCTTGTACGGCACCTCCCGTTTAACTGTATGGGTATTTCTAGAAGCAACAGTCATCAAGTTTTTAATTGCTGTGATTACAGTAGTGCAGATGGGCTTTCGTTTGTGCTCTGTGGTGCCAGGCAGAGCAGCTAGCTAGGAAGGACCTCTTTTGACGTTGTGGTGGAGCTTGGCTCAATCCTAAATGAGAAGGAAAGAGTCGCCACTCCTGGCAGTCTGTTTTCTGTCATGATTTCTCAAGCACAGAGCAAGTGTGGCCCTGTGTAGCTTTTGCTCACCATTAAAACTACAGCGCAGGCTGCAAGCACCTGCCCCTGGAAAACACTTGGCTGGGGGTTGGGCACCAGCAAGGAAGGTAATGTATTGAGGCAGCAGATTCCTCAGTCTTTGCTGTAACCTTTTCAGCTGGACTGTCTGTTCCTTTCCCTTGATTTGCTGTGATTGAACAGTAGATGCTGTCACGGGGAGTATATACCAGCTCGCTGCAGGGATTCATACTTTTGTGGGCAGCCTGCCACATCCATAGACTTCAGATACAGTGCTGAAGGCTACACACTTCTCTTATTCAAGGAGAGTAATAAAGCAGATTTTATTTGACTTGTATAAATCCACTTTAATTGGCTTTCCTGCTAATGCTTTCATTAACATGTAAATTAGCTGTCCCAGAGCTGTTAATTATCTTTGCAGAAAATGGTGAATATGGTCATATAACATACTCTTTCTTTTTGAACCGCTCTTAAGTTTTCATACTAAAATGTGCCCATAAATATTCACACTATATTCTTTTTTTACGAGGAGGAGGAAGAGGCTAAGGCTCTGTTTCGTGTAGGGAAAAGAATTTTGCTTCCGCACTTCTCACCAGCCTGCCACCAGGTAAAACTGACAGTGTCGGATGATTAGCACCGGGTTTTATTGGTTTGGCCTTTGATGGTTTTGGGGGATTTTTGAAGTGCCTGGCAAATGAGGGAGCAGAGAAGGATGGCAGGGGCTCAGACAAAGGCAGCTTGTCTGTCTTACAGGATGTCTTGTGTTCTCAATTTGGTGGCAGTGAAACAGGTAGGCATTACAACCCAAAGTGGCTGAATTCCCAGTTTCCGAGAAGCTGAGGACAAGCCAATTCATTTTCTTATGAAAAAAAAAAAAACACCACCCCAAACTCTGAATTTTTAATACGTATTTTCTGCAAAAAAAAAAAAAAAAATCAAAAAATGAGGGTTTTTTTTCAGCTTCACCAACTGCTTAAAATGCTCTCCTTACTTTAATAATAAAAAATCTTAATGCTTAACAAGCTACCATGATAAGTTGCAATCTGTTTATCATTTTTATCTGCCTGCTTGGAACAAATGGCATCTCTAGCTCACAGTTTTACTGCACAGGCAAGGCAAAAAAAGCCTGCTCAGCTACAGCAGGTAACAGACACGGATGGCACCGTGGATTGCCCTTGCCAAAATCTTGGACTTCTGAGTCCGAATACTTGGTAAATCTAAGGGAGGAGCAAAGGAGGCACACGGGTGTACTTGCCTGGAGTTCCCGCAGCGGTGAACAGGGGCTGCTTCCCTGCGCTAAGCTGTCGCGGTCTTAACTATTGAACATGATCATCTTTAAGCCTTTTGTTTGTACGAACCTGCATTGTTCTGTGGTGGTTGCTTGCCTGTTTGTGCATTGCTGCTGCCTCCTCAGTTCGCTGCTTGTGTGGGTGCGTGGGATGCCCGAGCAACAGCTTTGTTTACAGCTTACATGCTTATTACATTTGCCCTCGGTCTTACGTGCAGTTGCCCACGTCTGGTTGCATTTCTTAGCCTTCCCAGCTCCTTTTCAGTGATGCCGTGGTTTCTCAGGTCTGCCTGGCCCTCTGTTGCAGTGTGGCTTTAAAACAGCTGCTGAGGCGGCTGGGAAGCACATGGTAGCTTCCTCCTGGTACAAAATAAACAGACTGCAGCGCTGCTGATCAGAAATGTACAGCGAGAGGGGTGGCTCCACACGCTTCCACCCCCTAACAGCCTGCAGCTTGTTGCCCAAGCTGAGCTTTCCTGTCAGTGGGCAAACCCATAATTAGGTTGTCAGTGTCTGTTCATCTGTGCAGGAGGGCTCTGCCATCCCCTGGCGTGTGCTTGTGGCTTCTTCCAGGCTGTTACAGCCTGCATTGTATGTGCAGAAACTGGGTTCCGAGACCAGCACTTCCCTCGCCTGCACTGTGGAAATGAGCCTGACATGGAACGTGGACACTACTGAATTGTCTTTAGCATAAACTGTTAGTGTGCTCATGACCTGGGTAATCAGCAGGTCTCAGCTCTTCGCCGTATTGCCACAGATAACATACAGACCGTAACGGCTCTCGTCCATGTGCTCGTTCATTGTAAAGTGGGTTGTTTGGCACTGGCTTACGGTGAACAACCATCACCGTGGGTTTTGGAACTGTGGTAGAAAACCAGCTGGGGACACCTTTGATCTCCTTGCAGGTTGGAGCAATATTTTGCGAAGTTACCCAGACCTTGTAGAACAGCTGAGACATATTATTTCTGCGTAGCACTTGGGTCTGTTGTAATACAGGGCTTCACTTGCCTGGGCTGGAGTAAAATGAGGCATTTCGTGCTGATGCCTGGGCCCCTCTCATGGTTCTGCTTTACAGCCTCACAGTGCACACCTTTCATTTTACTTTCAACAGAGGAATGAGTTTAACAAGCGATGTACTTGGGCCTGCAGACACTGCAGCTCACTGAGACCTGCAAGAAGCTACAGCAGAAACGCAGTAGCAGAGCAATACCAGTATTAATGCTGTTCTTATACTGGTGTATATTCTCCTTTTGGATGTTTGTTCCAAAATGACTGTAGCAGTCGTAACTATTCAAGATAACGCTGTTTTATTTCAAGTGACAGAAATTGATTAATACATAAATTTCACAGAAAAATGTTTTTAAATCTTTTCTTCCATACATCATTACGTGTTCTTACATGTGGTTTGTGCCTGAAATGAAATAAAACATCTTAGGATGGATTAATAAAAAGAAATAACTTAGAATAAGGAACGTTTCAAACAAGCTGTAGATAATGTTAGGTTGTACGTACTTGATACACTTCCCTCCAGGGGCAGTATTTTTCAAGATGAGAATGAAATGTAGCATGGACAGCTGATCTATTTCCTTAAATAAAAATCTTTGTGCAAAGGATTTGTTTTCATTTTGCATCTTAATTATGATTTCTATAGGAACATTAAGGGGACAAATTTTACAATTCTAAATCAGAATTTGTGTTCTTCAAGGTATTTTTGTTTTGTTCTAAGACGAGCAGTTTGTTGAACCCTTCTGACAGCGTGCCGCTGTCTTCATCATCGCTAAATGTAACCCAGTGACTGAAATCTTTCAAGCTGGGATGTTTTATATTTTCTGGAGTGTGTGCTGGAGAAGCTGATGCTGCCTCTCTGGAAACAGGGCAGGAAGAATCTGTGTCCAGGTCCAGAAGACTGGTGTTCTCTGAAAGAGAGACGTTATGAGAGAGCTGTGGATGCTGGTCTGGTACAGGAGGGCCCTGAAGGTCAGCCACCAGTCCTGCAGCATTTGGTGCCAGCTGCTTAATTGTGTTGTTTTCTGGGCTGGCAGAGGCTGTAGGAGCTGAGAGCGCAGATTGTGTGGGGACACGAGGCTCCTGAGTCTGGGGGCAGAACCCAGGATTGTTGTTGTTGTTGAACAGTAACCCACTAAAAAGTGGGTTGTCACTGCTCTGGAGAACTTGCAGATGAAGAGCGGCAGGAGCAGACTTCTTTCTTCGTGGTGGCACCTTTGGGGCAAAGGAAGCATTTGGGGGAGGCAGCGCACTGGCCTCAGCAATGCTTGCTGAGGGGGGCTGTCTGTCACTGCTCCCCCTGCTCTCCTGAGGCTTCCCGGCTTGTGGTGTTCTGGGTTTGGGGACTGGAGTAATCTTTGTTGGACTAAGAATAGGTCCAGCTTCTAGACAGGGCTCTGACAAGCCAAAAGGAGATTGCACGGTCTGCTGGTCACATTGCTCTTCCGTGGGCACGGCCTGAGGAGGAAAAAGAACAAGAAATTTAAGAACTCCGAGCCACTACCAGCCAAGTCTTATTGATGGTGTTACTGAGCAAAGCTGGCAGTGCTGGAGAGGAAACGAGAGCCATACAAGGAGGAGGCTTGATAGCACAGGCTGCACCTGCTTGTTTCAGTTCTCGCGTGTTGTGTCTTGTACCCGTGTTCACCCAGAGCGCTGTGTGGGGACAAGGACCCTATGGCCTGTTTGCTCCTTGTACATCCCTTTCTGACTCTTCAGAAGAATTATTTATTTGTTTCATCTCTCTGCTAACGTTATTTAAGCCAGGATGCACAGGGAGAGCTAAATGAACGGGGCCATTAGCCCATGCCTTTGGGGGGTTCTGATGCGTAGGGTTGAAAACCCAAGAAAAGCTTTAATGGCTCTGTCGTGTCTCGCTGGTGCAAGGAACCACAGCTAAAAGTAAGCTTTCAAAGTCCACTTTCTAAGTACAATCTAGCATATCTTCAACATTTAAAAATCCATAAATATCAGGAAACCAGCTCAGTCCACGAGGGCAAAGGTTGCTTCAGATTTTTCACACTCAGTGTGACTGAATGAAAGCATTTTAATTCTTTGTTACTGTCCCATAGTATTAAAAGATAATATACAGGGTTTTTAATGCAGTCAAAATACTTAGTCTGTATTTCATGATGGACGTATCCCCTGCCACTTGTGTCTGTGCGCTGCTGTTAGGTTACCTACATTTGATGGCACACTTTTTGAACGATAGAGGTGGATTGGGTAGAGGTTTTCAAATACTCCCACCTGAATTCAGTCAGGTGGAGCAAGCAGTGGATGGAGTCAGTCTGAAATAGATATATTCCGGCAGGAGATTTCATATAACTAACACGAAAATTGTGGTCCCTGTCAGCACCTTTCAGGAGTGCCCTGGGAATGATGACAACATGAACAAAATAAACAGACCATTCTTTGAAAGTTAGTGAATGCTTAAGGAAACAGCACACACTGTGTCATCTAGGTTGGTTTTCTGTTGTGAGTCTGTTAAGTAGAGATGGCACAAAGTCCATGATGGAGATGGGGTGAATGTTTTTACAAAGGAAGGTAAGGGAGGAGTCCTAGCAACTCAGAACAGAGCTTCCATCAAAAGAAGAACATAATAAGTTGTATTTGTCTCTTTCTTGTACTTAAATTGCTTTCACCATTAAACACTCATTTTAGCAGCTCTAAAAGTGAGGAACTATTTCCTCCATTGTAGAGATCTGACAGAGACAGATTAAAACCCCATCACCTACAAGTTTGTATTTTTAATAACCTGAACCCTTGAGTAGAATCCAGACTCTGAAGTGAAAGGCTGAATCCCATTATAAGTGTGTGAAAAGAGTTAGATGTTTGTGAACGGGACACTGAACCGCGTGCTGACCAAGAAGCTGCCTCAAATCAGTGCAGAGCAGACCACTCACCATGTGGTCAGTGATAAAGAACGGATGAGTCTTAAATCCCAACAAGGTTTAGAGAAACCAACAGAAAAGTAACAATACCTGAAGAATGGACTGACAAACGGAAAAGCTGAATACGGCTGGGTAAGGAACTGGGGACTCTCTTTCTTTCTGATCTCTAGTACATTTTTATACTTTAGTGACTACAACACAAAGTCATTTTGGTGCCTGCTGGCCAAGACTTTAAGCAACAGGACTTCCTACAAATTGTTTAACAGTCCACGCCTCTTGCCATCATTCGCACTCTGCAACGGAGGCCGCATGCATTTTGCTATAACTGTCTTACGTTTTCCACCTTGACTGTGGTCCGTTGCTGAGGCACTGGCTTCTTCGTAGTTGGTACTTTGGGTGGCGGGCGATGGGGCACAAGCATTGGTCCTGCCTGCGGCCCTTGACATGATGTTGACTTTGAGATGCTGGGAAGGGGCTCAGGTTTGGTGGACGTTTGGTTTCTAGCTGGAGCAGGCTTTACTGCATCTTCCTGTACTCCTGAAAAGCAAACCCAGTTAGTGTCTTGGCTTGATCAGAACGTAGCTTCAAGATCATTTCTTTCACGATCGTGTTTCCCCAAATGTGGGTGCCTAAAGAAAGGGAATGTGCTCAGGCCATGAAGGCAGGTTTTGGAAACAAGCACAGACCTTTGCCACCCTGTCACGTTTGTAGGAGGCAGTTAGGGAACAACTACCCAGTCTAAAGTAATTTCATGCCAAAGCAGCAGTGCTGTGCCACCGTTCAGGCATACTTGACTGAAGTCCTGAGTCTGCTTTTACCCCGGTTTCCTTATCTGGACAATCAAGATCACGATACCAAGCATGTCTTGTACTTTGGGAAGAACTGTAAATGCCAGCTGGTGGCACAAGGGACCAAAAGTGATGCTGACTGGACTAATTTCCGTACCAACACCGAGTCAAATGCTTAATGGGAATTTCAAAATTAATGGAGAGTAAATCTGACATAAAACCCAAATGTTCAGCACTCTCTCCTCTCTCCAAGGAACAAACATCAAGGTATCTTTATGATATTTCTAATTAAATTGGATTATCCCAAACTGCATTTGCTTTACTCACAAATGCAAAGGGATGTCTTTCTTCTAAACCGAGAGCCTTGCAAACTCGGGGAGCCATCTCAGTCATACTGCATTCTTTCTCATTCACACAGCCTTGGCAGAAAGCCCACCTGCCACCCTGGAGGTGCATTTCCACTGGCTAATTATCAATACCTAAGCTAGCTTCCTGCTCTAAGTTGTCCTTGCAAGAAGTCTCTTCTCCAGGGATTAAATAAAGAGCCTGCACACAGAGTAGCCATTTAGCTTGGCTATTCAGGCTGAAGTGGTGCAAGCTTCTATCTAGGTTACAACTGCATGTGCTGTCAAAATGTGAACAGAATCCAGGTTATTTCTCCCATAGCTCTATTTGCTCTCTCGTCCTGCTTGGAATAGTGAGCATTCGCTAAATAGAGCAGCAAATATCCTTTATGCAACTCTGAGCTACCACAGGCACCATCAGTTTAGGAAGATCCCATCTTTTATCTTTTAATTTTTCAGACTAAATCTGGACATAAATAACCCAAGGTGTTCCTGCTAACAGATTCATCTTCAATAAAAAAAAAGGTTGATATTATCAAAACTGACAGAGAACACAAAGTACAGTCTTGCAAGAACGCGTGTGTCAGTGTTCAGGTGAGCTGAATAGAAATACGTGCATCTGGGCTGTGATGGGAGGGATGGATACACCTACAGTCTTTATTTAAAGATTTTCAGAAAGCTGTGCTTACCCCCTTTAGCTTCCATGAGACATCTAATAGCTTCTTCTGCTTCCTCAGCTGTGGTGGTTTTGATCTGCTTGACGTTGTAAGGTTTACTTATTCCAGTCCGCACTTTAGGCTTTAAAAAAACCAGGAGACCAAGTCATCTTAAGAAAACTGTTTTTTTCTTGTACACCTGTAACCTTACAGCTCAGCTCATGTACCTGTAAAGTTTTGGGTTGCCAGTGGCTATTCAGCAATCTATAAATACTACAGAAATGGGGGGGAGCTTGGGCAGGTGTTACATCTTTGTTACCAGCTGACTGTGGTCTGCTCAGAGGGCTCCAGCAGCGCTGCCGGCAATGGTCAGGAATTCCTGTGTGCTGGGCACTAGCACAGCTCACCAAAAAAGAGGTGAGAGAAGAATTAAAGCATATTGTTATTGTGGTGTTGAAAATTCCAGGTAGCATCTGTCAGAAAGCAGCACGTGGAATAAACCAACAGAGCCCTGGTCTTGCACCATTGTCTTTGGTCTAATTCCTGGCTATTTAATACCGTTTTTCTGTGGTGTCTACCAGGCCCTACAGTCTCCTGTTGCAGTACAGGTTGTTCATCTCAGCATTTACAGCTCAGGCACCTGATGGACTTCCTTCCTTGCACGGCAGCGCGTCACGTACGTGATGCTCAGTGTCTACACAGGTGGGGGAGACGAGGCCCCTGCTGGGGGGCAGGACTCACCGGCTGCTGCGGGGCTCCAGGTAGCAGCTTTGCCGTTGCCAGGATGGAGCAAGTGGAATGGCTTCCTGGAGGGAGAGAACCATCCGAGGGGGACTTTTTGCCTGATGTTCCAGCTGAAAGAGAAACAGAAATAGCTTTTTATGTTGGAGAGCTGGTACAACATTTTATCTGCCAGGGAGCAAAGCCAATGAGCTTTGAAATTGTTTGTGATACGTAATAGAGAGGCCGTCACCCTCCTTGCTCCTCCAGGGACAGACATAATAGGCAAGACCTTCCTGTAGGACAACCAGGACCTTGAGTGCCCTCTGCCTAAGCGCCAAGAGGCAGGCACTTCAATCTAGGAAGGAGTAACGGGCTGAACTGTTACTGGTCTAAAGTGAAAAAAAAAAAATCACCTCAACACACAGTAAAATGCTGAAATCTTGAACTGTATCAGGAAGCAGTTTCCTAGATAGTCTTGCTTTCATTTAATTAATTTAATAACCTCAGCCATGCATTCCCAGGCATAGAAATACAGATACCAGTGTTGTCACTTCTGTGCAAAAGACTTGGAAATTGGTGGGAATAATCCCAAAGGAGTCATTTTCCAGCAATGCCAGAACCTTTAATTTAAGGCTGGAAAACACACACAGAAGAGAACCTTTTGTGCTGCGAGCAAAATGTGATGTATAGCTTGTGTCACACAGAAGGCAAAGATGATTATGCAATGATCTAGCGATCAGCATTCCTCCCAAAGCAGCCATAAGAACAGGAGCAGCGTGGCACGGATGGCATCTCAGGTGGGTAGCGCTTAGGTAAAGAGCAGCGCTCCCCCTTTGTGCCTCACTGAAAGTCATAAACTGCTTTGCATTTCTTTCATGAACACATAGCGTTGCTTGCAAAATGGAAAAGGACAAAACCAAGTATTTTGTCAAAGCTTTTTAAAAGGAAGATTACAATTAAGTCATTAAAAACCAAAAGTGTAAGATAACACTCAGTGACTTTGGAAGTCAGCAGGCTAAAATACTGATATTTATTTTTATTGCCACGAAGCAGCTGGTCAACTCGCTGAGCGATGAGTTAGCGTGAAACATAGGGGCCACTCTGTCCTCACTAAAGGCATTTTTAATGGAGTATCTGTCATCCTAAAGATAACTTTCTCCTGGTGCCAACTGCAGCCGTAGTCGGGCTGAACCAGGCTGGGAAGCAAGTGCAAGTACCTCAGCTCTGACGTTTCAGAGCAAGGTACCACTTCCTTTGTCACCCAGAAACAGCCTGCAGAACTGTTCAGCTGGGGCCAGCACAACAGTGAGAGAAAGCTAAGCTCACCAGGAGGGGGAGGTCTCTGAGGAGGCTGAGGTGGCCGAGGCCTGGTAGGAATGGACAGGGACCTGCTTGGAGTGCGGCGGTGGCGTTCCCCACTTGTCTCCAGCTCTCGCTTCAAATCAGCCAGGTCTGCATCATCTAGGGAGGTTTTAGAAAGGATCTGTTTTAGGTGCCTGCTGGGTGAGATGTGCCAAGTCTGGGTGGTCAGGAGAAAGTTGGTTATGAAGGGCAAGCCTGGTTGGTATCTCAGAAACATGACACGGCTCCCTCCTGAGTATCTCCCAGCTCCAGCTCCAGGAAACTTCTACGCTTTTGTCAAACACTCTCCTTTTCCAGTACTTATTGACTATCTGTGCTGACACAAAGACTGCCTGCACCTGATCTCACTGTTACTGGGCACCTTGTTAGATCCTGAGCTTTTCATAACCAGACGTGGCAGCAACCTGCTCTCATCAAAAGCGTGTTGTGGCACCACACACAGGTGAGTCGTGGTCAGTGCCTTGCTGTTCCTCCATGCAGGAATTGTCTCTGAGGATTACACAACTTTCCTTGCTCAGGAGGACTGAGAAAAAACTGGCCGGATGGCTCAACTCCCCACAGTTCTGCTTTCCAGCAACGTCTCCCAATGGGTACGCCTACCTCAATCCAACAGTGCTCGGCTGCACCTTCCCTGACTCGGCCACTCCAGCGCCTTTTGTCCTGCCTGAGCCTCTCGGACAGCTGGAGAGGTGAGGACAGGCATTGCTTTGGTCTCACAGCATGCTGAAGTGAAGGCTTTCATTTCAGTTCTCTCACCTCCCTTCCCTGCTCAGCCATGCAGCTGTGTTCTTCAGGGCTCCAAAATCTACTGCTTTAGTTTTGTCCCTGTGGTTTGGAGAGGATGCGGAAGGAGCTGTGGTAGCAGCAGTCCCTCATGCCTGAGGCATTTTTGCACAAGTTCCTGTTTTTCAGAGAGCTACGCTCCGCAGGGAATACCGAGCTGCCTCACAGTTTCCTGCTCCCACTCAGCAGCGGATGACAGCCACGGAGATGCAGCCTGGGATCTGCCTAGCCCTCCCTCCCCTTCTCTCTGCTTTTTCAGTACTTCTGAGCTGCAGCTACAGCTCAGCGGTAGGATCCAAGGAGTCATGCAGGTGCCCAAATGCACAGCTTGAAATTCTGGCATGAACACTGAACACAAGGCAAAAACAGCTGCCGCCACCACTCTGTCCCTTCCCCTAGAATGCTGCTGGTTTTAGGCAACAGCACCCAGGGACATCAGCTTTGTGAGGCTGTGCTCTGATCTCAGAAGCACACATGCACACTGTTCTGCCCGTCCCCAGTTTCCATCTGTGCTGAACACCAGGTACACAATCATCCTACCTTTGATTAGGAGTTATTCAGGCAGAATTGGAAGCTGATGGAGGCATCTGAAATTTCAGTGTCTTTCAAGATGGATTGAATAGATCATATTTTGAGTTGTGTGAGACCACGGCCCCAGCTTGACCTCCTTCAAACTCTACTTCATCATCTCCCTTTACTTTGTGATATTCTTTGTGGAGAAGAGCGAGTGTGGGTGAAAAGAATCACTGCAATTCTCTGTAGCTTAATGAATCATCACACAGTAGGGCAGAGGTGTTTGGAGGGCAAGGCATCTATAATACAAAGTGATTGGCTTCATGGTATCTAATAACGACACATCATTCCTTGGCTCAGGGCTAGGTTTCTGGGTCTGGCCACACCGCACCCAACTGGTGACTCAAGGCGGACCAGGAATCACTCAGATTGTTTGGAAAAATTTGTCTGTGTAAATCTGTAAATTTCATTTAATATTTTTAAACTCCTGACTCAACCTTTGAGGTATCAGAGTTCTCACTTTTATGTCAGAAGACAAAGCACTGCGGAGAGAGTGCAGGAAGGCAGCTATTGAATCCCTTGCTGTCATGATGAAGGGTTTAATATGTGACCCAGGCTGTCAGTGCTTGGTCACCAAAGCATATCCTGATCATATCCCACTGTAAAAAAAAGAGAGCGCCACTGGCTTGGCTCGTTCTTGCTGCAATTTCTATTTGTGTCCTCTTCGTGGCTCTATCGTCTCTTTACTGAGTCATTTCACAATAATGTGCAAACAAGTCAGGTGACCAGGAAAAAAACGTAACACATCTATGAAGCACTAAAAGAATGAATTTACCTCTCGTGTGAATCTTGACTTCTTCAGAAATACAATAGGAACAAAGGAGAAACCTCGGGCTTCTCTGAAGGAAGTCATTTGAACACAACAGCCTGCTGGAGTCTCCAGCTTACACCCAACTGCACTGGCACAGCCATCGCCCGAAGGTCAGGCCCAAGCTGATCACTGAATCAATAGGATTCCTTGGTTTGATTTTCTCTGGCCCTCACCAATAAGAAAATAACAGACAATTTTTTGTTGTGTGCTCTGGTGCGGAACACCACATGGATAAAAAGATTTAATTTCTCCTGACTTATGAAAGGAACCCAGCATTTCTCAGCACTCCTGGCTTGCCCTGGGCCGCAGAGAAGGAGGATCTAAGCTTTATTTCTTGCATTTCTGTTTTGCCTGACGGCCTCAGTTACAGTCACTAACTCAAGGGGGGGGCAAGTACTGTATGAACGTGTACCAAAATAATGCTCCTGATCTTTGGAGGACCCTCAGTGAAAATATAAATGAACAGGAATAGAGACAAAAGGAGAAAAAACAACACACTTTAAGGTCCTACTTTAAGGAATGTAGATAATTTACCTTTATATAGTCGTGGGGTTTGTCCAGATTTGTCTGAATGATCTATGGATGTGAAATGTCCACAGCCCTCAGGCATATCTTCTCCTGTGTCTGCATCATCTAAATAGTCATCTTCATCCTCCACTATATCACCTGAATTAAAAGATAACAAAGACTTAGCAAGCAAACACATTCTCTGTCTCTCTCTCTCTCTCCCCCCTACCAATCAATGAATTATAGACATGGGTTAGGCAAGCTTCTTGCGTACCATACATCGGATTTTCTAGCATATGTTATAACACTAAATTAATTGGGCAATCTAAGCAACAGTTCTGTGCCCAGGCACAGTGACAAGTCATGGCTTTAATCGTAGAATCATCTGGTTGGAAAAGACCTCTGAAACCACTGAGTCCAGCCGTACCTATCCACTACTAAACCATGTTCCAAAGAAACTCATCAACCTGGCTTTTAAACACCTTCAGGGATGGGGACTCAACTACCTCCCTGGGCAGCTGTGCCAGTGCCTGAATTACAACCCTCTTTTTAAGAAGTGTGGTTTCATTACAAATTAATATACCATAACATTCCTGCTGTACCTCCTCTGCGCAACCAAAGTCAGCGAAGCAAGCTCTCAGCAACTTAGCTTAGGAACCTGCTGCTCACCTTCTGAGTCATAGTCCAAACTTGAGAAGTCAAAATTTTCTTCCAGAAGACAGGAATTTGCTGTGGGAGACATGGGGGCGATGCTGTCCCGTTTTCGAGCAATTTCCTCCTGAAGGCCCTTCAGCCAGTCCTTGGTCTTGGGCCGGATCTTCACTGTTCTGCCTCTGACCTAACACAAAGAAAGAACTGTTTCCCCTTTGCCAAGCAAAAAGATGAGAATACATGAAGAGAATAAGTGCTGCCACAGTCTTGTATAACTGCTTCAGAAACTGATTTAACTAAAGCTTGGTTTCAGAAGCTAAATGAGAAGGAAGCACTCTTCCTATCCCCATAACCAACTTTTCAGACTGTAACAATATTCTTAAAAGAAAATTAGCTTCATACCTCAAAATCACTGCTCCTGCATTTGGGAAATAGTTGAGAAGTAGGTGAAACATCAAATATCATCAAAACAATACCATGATAGTAATAATGGTGTGGGAGTGCTCTATTTTTGAGTCAGTGGATTTAAAACACACAAGAATTTGCTACCTGTTGCCATCTGTAAGGTCACTGCCTGCTCAAAAAATCCCAAATATGATGGTTGATGTATATGGAAACTATATTATAAACCAGATTTAAGACCACCGGCTGCTGGTATGTGTTGCTCCATGACACTTGGTGTGAGATGTGTCCGAGGCTGCAGCTTCAGCAGCAAAATTACTTTGAAAAGTTCCAGAATCAGGTTTCCAGCAGCTTAACACATTGTGCACATGCAACTGTGTTTGGGTCTGTGCTATAAATTACATCAATGAAATGAGGCAAATTAATAGATAAAACTGCAAATACGAAAGCAGAATGAGCATTAAATCCGTTACTTCAATGTTAAGTTTATAGTGCAGCCCCACAAACAGTTTTGTCAGCATAAATGAGGGGGTTGATGAATTGCAGAGTGTGTGTGGGAAGGAAGAGCAGGGGATGGGAAGGTAAATGCCTGCTGCTCATGCTGAGTTTACCATGGAGACCAATGAATCAGCTTGGTAGAAGGAGTTTATTTGATACACTTAAAAGAAACAAGAAAACTCCAAACCACAATTGTGAGGGTGCTTTGGCAACAGCATAAAGTCACATATAAACTCAGGAGAACTGCTTTGACTGCCAGAACAATGACTGAGTCCATGTATTCTGCCAGGGTATCAGAGGCCAGACGCTAAGCACTGCTTAGGAGCTCCAAGAAAAGCCACCTCCTGCCCTCCTGTAACTGAAATACCCCATTCAAAGCCTCAGCAGCTGTGAAAGCCAAGGACTTTGTGAGCACTACATTTCTTTAAAATGATGCTACTTGATTTAGTTAGAAACTCAATTATCTCATCTAAGCAACCACTTTTGAGATATTTGTTACGAAGTTATTATTATGGGTTTGAGAGAGTCTTACTTTGACACCATCTATATCCATAACACGAAGAGCTGACTTGCTGTCTGCAAATGTCACCAGCATTTGACCTCCACTGATCCTAGCAAAAAAAAGCAGAGGAGAGAAAACAGGGCATTTTACTTCACCATTGAGTGAAAAGCCTCAAAAAGGCAAGCATGATAGTTTTGTGAAGCCAGTTGTATTTTCCTCACAACTCTGTTTTTTGGGGGGAGGAGCAAGTGATCCTCTCCCTTGTGGTCCTTTATGTGACCCCAGCACCATGCCCATTCCTCGGTTGCGCCTGAAGCAGCAGTACAGCATCTCAGCAGCTGTTGACAGGATCCCTATTCCGATATCCACACTCCCTCTGAACTAACTTCCGTAGCTCTGCATATCCCTCACCTCAGAGGCCACGTGTTGTTCCCAAAGACTAGTATACCATCAAGTTTTAACACAATTAAAACCAAACCACCAAAGCATGTTTTTTTCTTGCTCTTCTTCACCAGCGAAGTGGTGCTGCTGTTCCTGCAAGGCTGCTTTTGGACTCTCAACTTGTATTTGGTACTTTGTGAAACGGTACAACCAACAGGTCATCAGTTTTCTCCATTAAGTCAAATACAATATAAACAAGTTTCTGGTCTCGTTTTCCCAAGTCAACCGTCAGTATTTTTGCCTGTATTTCTCAATAAAGAAGCCTCATAGCTATGCTGGAGCCCGGTACAGAATCAACCACAATGACATTGAACTGCTCTGCCAGAAGGTATCGCACTCTCCCTCTCAAACTGTGAGAAGCCACACTATTAGAAAATAAGCAAAGTGACCCCTAAAAGAAAGGAGAGCCAGCCAGAAAATCCTAGTGAGTGTGAAAGGGTGCTGGAAGAGAGCAAACTTCCTCAGAAGTGAAGCAGGGCCCTGAGGACCTGCCAGAAGCAGCAATGCATGGAAATAAAGCCTGAATCTAAAGGTGATGATTCACAGAAAGCCTCTGCTTTATGGTGCTGTATTGAATCAAATTCTCCTCCACTGAGCCGAAAGAGCTGTTAGACTACTGCTTTCACAGGCTGGAAGGTAACAGATATTGAAGACACTTATATTCAACGTCTGCGTTCTACTACGTTCTAATACAAAGTTAATTCTGTTAGGACAAAAAGGGAATTCCCAGTCTGTGTTTTCGAATAGATGAGATGCCACTTCAGATCCCTGGCTTACCTGACCAGAACAATAGTGCCATAATCCTCAAACATTTGCATGAGCTCTGAACGCAAGTCCTCTGGAAATTCATTTTTCTCTTCAGGCATTGGGGATAGCAGATTTACCACTACTGTGGCATCCAGTGGTCCCTGGAAAGATGACACTTCCTGGAAAACACTCTCGCGGGCAGCCTGATTAACTTCCTGAACTTCCACTTCTACAATAGCTAACACTGGCCTAGATGAAAGAAAGGAGAAATGCTTATTTAAAATTAAGATCAACATTGCTCAACAGCAAATGCTTATATAAAATTAAAATCAATGTCAAACAGTAGATAAGAACGTAGTTGTGTGAAGGACAACCATTGTATTGTTTAAATCCTATACATCTCTGAGCATTTTTAACTCCAGGATGTCAAATGTCATTGCAAATATTTAATTAAGGCTGCTATACCTTAGAAGAAAGCGATTATTATGTATCTTCTACACAGGAAGAAAAGTGGAAAAAATTACTTAAGGTCTCACTACAAAAAAATGCTGTGGCTGGCAATACAACCCGCAAGTTCACTCTCGTGGGCTGATCCATTTTTGCTGTGGCAGAAGATCATGCCTTGAGCAGTCTTATATTTACCAGCCTTGCATTAGCTGAATGTAACAGTGTGGACACACCATAAAGGAATTCAAATAGCAATTGTATGTAGCACTTCCGGCAAATGTGCAGTCTGAAAATCCCAGGATATTTAGAATCATAGAATCATCTGGTTGGAAAACAACTTTGAGATCATTGAGTCCAGCCGTACCTGTCCACTACTAAACAATGTCCCTAAGAAGCTCATTAATCCCTCTTTTAAAGCCCTCCAGGGATGGCGACTCCACCCCGTCCCTGGGC